>CM053599.1:53907984-53938683 GCA_028646575.1 Pseudocheirus occidentalis | reverse complement strand
AGGAAAGGAAAGGAAAGGAAATGAAAGGAAAGGAAAGGAAAGGAAAGGAAAGGAAAGGAAAGGAAAGGAAAGGAAAGGAAAGGAAAGGAAAGGAAAGGAAAGGAAAGGAAAGGAAAGGAAAGGAAAGGAAAGGGAAAGGAAGACCAATTCTGCCCTCAAGAAGTTTATAATCTAATGGGGGAAGACAAGACACCAAAGGAAGCTGAAAAGAAGTAGGGGAGGTATCTGATATGGGAGCAAGGTAGAAAAGTCCCTCAGTAATGCAGCCAGGTGGGAAATTTATTCAGTACTCTTTCCACCGTGCTGTTGTTCTTCTAATGAAGCCCACATCAAGAGGTCTTCCAGAGATGTCTGGGATGGTAATACAATTAACCAGATTCCATGATTCATGCTCAGAAATGGTCACAGGGGTCAGGTAAAAATGGTGATCTGGGCATTTAGTTGAAATCATTGAAGAATAATTGAGGCAGATTTCCTGGAGGGGGTGAGTTTTGAACCTGGCTATTAAAAAAAATAAGAGGGAAGAGAAAAATACTCTAGGTTAGAGTAAATGCATTAAGTAAACAGTGGTTGAGAAGCAAGCAATGTAGGAAGAGAATGATTAGGAGACAGTAGAGGGAACAAGTGAGCCTGGCAGGAATTCAAGACTTGGAGATAGGATATTTATCAATCAGATGACCTCTGACTTCCCTTTCAACTCAGAAAATGTAAGATAATTAATTTGAAAAATTTAGGAAAGAATAAACTAAAGGTTATTCTTCCTATGTGTGATATTCCAGTGTGGGCTGCCAGGTGACGTCAGTCAATCATTCAACAAGCATTCATTTGGTGCCTGCTGTATCCCAGTTTTCACCTTCCTGATGTCATGGTCCTCTTTGAGGATGAAGGACAAACAACAACCTGTGAGGAGTAGGAGCCACCCCAATGGGAACCCAACTGGCCAGTTCCAGTTGGGCAATGTACTTCCTTCCTTCCTTCCTTCCTTCTTTCCTTCCTTCCTTCCTTCCTTCCTTCCTTCCTTCTTTCCTTTCCTCCTTCCCTCTAGACTTTGCTTTATATTAGAATCAAGGAAGCATCAATATGTACATATAAATATATGCAAATTAGTACAAAATTATTAGGGAAGGAGTCTTATAATTACTTCTTCCTTTCTTCATTCCTTCCCTCCTTCCCTCCTTCCCTCCCTCTTTCCTTCTCTCTCCCTCCTTTCCTTCTGTCTACATAAGGAATCATACCTGAGGGTGTTCTGCCCAAAGGAATATAAATTTTGATTGCTGAAACCTCTCAAGATTTCTTGGGGTTTAGGAGGTAGATTCTTTTTTTAATGACCAAGCCTTAAACCCACATCATTCTGGCTCTCATTGATTGCCCAACAATAGGTCCCAGCTCAAGCCTCACTTGGTCATTGCTTGGGCCCTGATGGCTCAGAGTGAGTATAAATAGCAATTGCTTCTGTTTTGGTCAGAAACCCTGAGGATCTTCTCCTCCCAGACTGATTTTTTTTTCAACCAGGTAAAAGAGGCCGTTCTTTGCCTCATTTCTTACCTAGCCTTAATCATTGAATGGGTGTTGCCTCAGTCAAAGTGAGAACTCAGAAACACCCTAACTTTGAAAAGCCAAGGTCTCCCACTGCATCTGGGGCCATCTCCAGTTGTCCTGTTCTATATCTTGCCACTGGCTCCAGGCTGGTGACTTTGCACAGCCCTCCCTACCTTAAATCCAATTCACTTGCAAGTCATGGCATCACCTTCCTGATGTTCTCTTCAAGAATGAAGGACAAACAACACAAAGCAGTGTGCCAGGCACTGCACTGGGAGCTTGTTCTGCAATTGCAAAGATGCAATGACCTCTATATTCAAAGAGCTTATATTCTATGGGGAGGAGCAATGTGTACACATAAGTATATGCAAAATTAGTACTAGTATTGGGTGATGAAGTCTTACAATTATGCCCCAAGAGTATTCCCCAGTTGTGGGGAACAGGCAAAACCTGTGTAGGAGGCAGCTTTGAGTTGAGTTTTGTAGGAACTTAGAACTTTAAGAAACAAAAGTGAGTAGAGATTCCATTCCAGGCACAAGGGATGCAAATTCACGTAGACAGAAGATGGAATATCATGTGTCAGGAAGAGCAAGAATGCTACTTATCTAGACTAAACAATTGGGGAATGGTGGTAATGAATAATAAGCCTAGAAAGGTAGACGGAAGCCTTGTTGTGAATGACAGAGTGAGGAGTTTGTGATATGATCCTAGAGGCAATAGAGAGGAGTCACTAAAGTTTACTGAGCAGGAGAGTAGCATGATAGCTTTAGGAATGCGGCATGACCTCAGTAGCTAGGATTTATTGAATAAATGAGAGATTTGAGACAGGGAGACCAATTAGGAGGTTATGGCAACAGTCCAGGTGAGCCTGAACTAGGGAGATCATTGTTGTTGTTGTAGTTGTTGGTCTTTCATTCTCAAAGAGAACCATGATGTCATGAAGGTGATGCCATGACTTGTAAATGAATTGGATTTTAAGTGAGGGACGGCTGTGCAAAGTCACCAGCCTCACTTTCTCCTCTGGAGCCATCTGGGACCAGTGGCCAGACATGGATCAGAATGACTGGAGATGGCCCCCACTAGGGAGGTCACTGTATTAGTGGGGAGAGGAGTCAAATGTGAAAGATTCTGGGAAGCAGATATGTGCTAGTAAATGTTTAACAACAGAGCTGGGGAGAAGGGGTGTGGGGGAAAATGTCCGCACAGGATTAATCTGCATTATTAACACTTTTTTTCTTTTCCGAGGGCAATTAGGATTAAGTGACTTGCCCAAAGTCTCATAGCTAGTTAGTGTATCAAGTGTCTGAGGCCAGATTTGAACTCAGGTCCTCCTGACTCCAGGGCCGGTGCTCTACTCACTGCACCACCTAACCACCCCTATTAACACTTTATTAAGTCTACACAATTAACAAAACAGTAAGTCAAGCCCTTATTTGTAATGAATGCCAATATGTGGTAGAACTGGCCCCAGAACCCGTCTGCTGTGGAGGTTGAATCACCAAGACTTGGCAACCAGACATAAGCCATGAGGGAGAATGATTCCAAAGATGTAGTCCTATGTGGCTGGAAGGATGGCATGGCCTTCAACAGAGAGAGGGACGCTTTTCAAAAGGATTAGGAATAGTTTTGGGGTTAAGCCCATGAGGTATAATTAACTGAGTATTTACAACAACTTAGTCACTGTTGCTTTTTTTAAGATAGTAAATTTTTTAGTAAGGTACTTCTATATTTTGCTACTTGCTTTAATTGTGAAGTATAACTAGAGTAGGACATGATTTGAAGAAATGTGCACCTAAATCCAAGCTGAGACCCTCCCTCATTTTATCTACTGCTGCCTATTCTGGTTTTCTCAAGTCGTGTGGTGCCTTTTCTAGGAGGACTTTGAGACCAAAGCCATTGCAGTGGCTCACCAGAGAAATTTGCTTTTAGTCTATTCTCCTTGGCTTTGACTGACCTGTTCTAGGGGTTTGGGGATATCAAAAGCCCAGTATTCTCTTTACCTGATCACAGACAGGGCCAATTCCAATGTTTTATTCCTGGACTTCTCTTTAGGAAACCTTGCAAATATGGCAGTCAATTTGGTGGCATGGAGATCACGGCCAGACTGGCTGAGGAGGTTCAGCTCTGACCTAGAGTTCTACAGGGTTTGAAACAGTTAAGCAATTCAGTGGTTAGAGCCCTTGGTTTGGAGTCGGGAAGAAAAGATTTCAAATCTAGTCTTGACACTTCCTAGTGTGACCCTGGGTGAATCGCTGCCAGGTGTGAATAAAATGTGAATAATAATGGTACCTAACTCATAGTATGATGGTGAGAATCACCATGAGATAAAATCTGTAAGCACTTAGCACAGTGCCTGGCACATGGACAAAATGCATGTTCCCTTCCATTGCCCTAAATGGCCCTCCCATCTATATTGGACAGTCTAAGACTGAGTTTACTTACCAGGGCAGCCATTTATGGTTTGTCCCACTCACAGTCCAGTATAACCTCCCCAATATTCAGCCTGTGGTCCCAGCAGGCCAGCCTTCTCATCATCTCTTTCATATATTATATTCCTTCCCATGAAGGTCCCTCTACCCGAAATCCCCTCCTTCCTTCTCTTAGCCCTTCAAATCCTTGCCATCTTTGAAAACCCATCTCAGGTCCTGCCTCTTCCAGAAATTCTGCCCTGCCTAGGCCACACCCACACTGATCTCCCCATCCCTTAAGCTGTTCCAACATTAAGAATCTAGATGAAGCACACTGTCCTCAGGTTTTGAAGATGGTGTGTTTATCAATCAAATGGCCTCTGACCTCCCTTTCAGCTGAAAATCTAGGGTAATTAGTTTTCGTTCTCTGAGTTTTCTACCAATTTCTACCAATATGAATTTCATCTTCCCCCTAGACCAGCTTTCTAAGTCTGCTCCTCTTATTACAAGGCAATAATATGTATACCAGTTGCTTGTTAAACATTTGCTCAGGTTCTTGGATTTCCCCCATCAACAGCCTCTTCCCTGTATTCTTTCTCTTTCCCTTACCCCCATACATATCCAAAGAGCAATAATGGGAATAGCTGATATTCACAGACACTTTGAGGTTTACAGAGCACCACAACAACCCTATGAGGTAGGTAGAGCATCAGTCACCCCATTTTACAGACGGGGAAATTGAGGCTCAGAGACATAAGGTTACTTGCTCATGGTCACACATGGTCAGATCAGAACCCAGGTCTCTTCTGACAACAAGCCTGATACCTTTTCCACTCCATCAGGCTGTCCTAGATTTTTAAAAATAGCTCCCATTTATATAACTCTTTAGATTTCATCAAGCTCTGGTATACCATGAGGATTTGTATCATCATTGTTTTTGTTGGGCTTCTCCTGCATCCCAGGAATCACCAAACACTTTAGGGGAACCAGAGAGACCTGAGCTGAAGCTAGTTGCTATAGTGACCCCAAAACTCCCTGCTTTGTTTCATGTTTACTCAACCAGAATCAGTGGTTGTAGTTGTGTGTGACATGTGAGGGAGAACATGTACATGTGCATGTGTATGTATTTATAGCATTGTGTCTGTGTTTATGCATGCTTCTGTGTGCATTCACTAGTTGTATGTGCATATGTCTATGTGTTCTCATGTCTGTGTGTACAAGGGAAAAGGGATCTGCCTCCCAATGTCTACATAAGGGGGCAAGTGAGCATTTAAATATGAGTGCATGCCTAGTCAACAAGCATTTTTGAGTGCCTCCTATGTGTCAGGCACTGTGTTAAGCATTGAGGATACAAAGAAATTAAAAAAAAAACTTCAGGGAGCTTATAATCAAATGGAATGAGGAGGGGCAGACAGCAATGCAAACAACTATATAAAAATGAGATGTAGAAAGGATAAATTGAAAATAATCTTAAAGGAAAGACATTAGCATCAAGGGAGGCTGTGTAAAGACTTTTTGCAGAAGGTGATATCTTAGCTAAGACTTGAAGGAAGCCAGGGATGGACAGGAGGCAGAAACGAGGAGACAGAATCCCAGACATGGGGATGGTCAATGAAATAAAAGCTAGCATAATAATAGGACGACTAGGAGGCACCATAGTGCACAGAGCACAGGGCCTAGAAGAGTCAAAAATACTCGTCTTTCTGAGTTCAAATCAGGCCTCAGACACTTACTAGCTGTGTGACCTTGGGCAAGTCATTTAACCTTGTTTGCCTCTGTTTCCTCATCTTTAAAATGAACTAGAGAAGGGAAAGGCAAATTCCTCCAGTATATTTGCCAAGAAAACCCTAAATGAGGTCACAAAGAATTGAACACAACTAAAAATGACTGAACAACAACAAATAATAATGGGTAGAATTTATATGTGGCTTTAAAGTTATGGAGTGCTTTGAATCTGTTGTCTCATGTTTATCTCATTTGAAAATGACCAGAGTGGGAGATTAGAGTACTTTTGGGCTGCAGAGAATGTGAAGAGGAATAAGGTATAAGAAGACTGAAAAGGGAAGAATTAGCCAGGTTAAGAGCTTTAAAAGACAAACAGAGAATTTTATATTTATCCTGGGGTGACAGGGAACTACCGGATTTTGTTGAATACGCGGAAGACATGGTCGGACCTGTGCTTTAAGAAGCACATTTAAGAAAAAAAAAAAGATCAACTTTACAGATGAGTAGAGAATTGACTGGAGTGGGGAGAGATGAGGCAGGGAGACCAATCAGAAGGCTGTTTCAGTAGTCAAGGTGTGAAATGATGAAAGCCTCTACTAGGCTGTATCAGAAGAGAGAAGGTGGTATAGATGAGAGAGGTTATGAAGGCAGAATTGACAGGCCTTGGCAACAGATTGAATATGGGGGTGAGAAAGAGTGAGGAGTCTTGGGTGACATCTAGGTGGTGACCCTGGGTGACTAGGAGGATGGTAGTACCCTTGATGGTAATAGGAAAGTTGAGAGATGGGGAGAATTTGGGAGGAAAAATGATGAGTCCAGTTTTGAACATGTTGAATTTAAGATGTCAATGGGACATCTAGCTCAAAATGTTCAATAGGCAGTTAGAGATGCAGGACTGGAGGTCAGGAGAGAGGTTAGACCTGGAAAATAGACCTTCCTAGAGATGATCATTGAATCCGTGAGAGCTGATGACATCACTAAGTGATGAAAAAAGGAAAAGAGAAGAAGGCTCAAGACAGAGTCTTGGAGAACACTTAGTGCTACCTAAAAATCCAGCAAAGAAGAATGATGAGTGATTTGATAGGCAGGAAGAGAACCAGGAGAGAGAAGTGTTATGAAAACTTAGAAAAGAGTTTCAAGAAGAGAGTAATCAGAAGCTGCATAGCGGTCAAGGAGGATAAAGACTGAGAAAAGTACATTAGGTCAAGTCATTTAAAAATCACTGGCAACTTTGAAAAGAGTGGTTTCAGTTGATGATGATGATGGAAGACATACTGCAGAGAGCTAAAAAAAGAGAGTAAGAAGAAAGGAAATGAAGCTTTGACTGTAGATGGTCTTCTCAAGGAGTTTAACCATGAAAGGAAGAAAGGCAATAGCTAACAAGGATAAACAGATCAAGTGAGGGTTTTTTGAGGATGAGGGAGACATGGACATACATTTGTGGGCAGCAGAGAAGCAGCTTTTAGACAGAAAGAGAGTGAAAATTAGTAAATAAGTGAGGATGATAAGGGGGACAATCTGTTGGAAAAAACGAGATGGATGGGATCACTTGTGTGTGTAGAGGGGGACTCACTGGTAAGCAGAAGGGCCACCTCTTCATGTAAGACTGTGAAAGAGGAGGTACCAAGTGAGTAATGTGAGAGGAAGAAGAGGAGAGAAGGGGGAACAAACGACCTCAATTTGTTCACTGAAATAGTAGACAAAATTCTCGGCTAAGAGAATGGGGGAGGAAGGAGCTATGGGACGTTTAACAATAAATGAAAAGGTTTTTAAAAAGCCAATTTCTATATTCCTATGAATGTGTTTAAGAAGTTAAGTGTGCATATGCAAATATATATATATGTGTGTGTATGTGTGTGTGTGTGTATGCATATAAGAGATATAAATATATATTGTGTATATGCATATAAGAGATAGCTAGGTGGCTCAGTGGATAGAGTACTAGGCCTGGAGTCAAGAAGACCTGAGTTCAAATCTGACCTCAGACACTTACTAGCTGTATGACCCTGGACAATTCACTTAACCTCTGTTTACCTTAATCCACTGGAGAAGGAAATGGCAAACCACTCCCATATCTTTGCCAAGAAAACCTCATGTACAGTATTTGTGTGCTTTGGTATGCTATGGTTCATAGGATTACAAAGAGTCCGACACAACCGAACAACAACATATATGCACACACATGCATACATACACACACACACACACACAGAGTTAAGGCCGCTAGGGGGCATCGTGGCTAGCACTAGTCTTGGAATCAGGAAGACTCATCTTCTTTCATCTTAAATAAATAGTAATTTATTTTATAGTAAAATAAAAATACATATTATAGAAGAAACCAATTATATTAAAATGTAGTTATTAAAATATACACATATAAAATCACAGACTCCCTTGAAATCTATCTATTGACCCCTTGTGGTTCTGTGGACCCCAAGTTAAGAACCTGATCAGGTTAAGGTCTAGTCCAGGAGTGAGGAACTTGTGTGGGAACCTGGGCAAGTCACTTAACCCTCTTTGCCTCAGTTTCCTCATCTGTAAAATGAGCTGGAGAAGGAAATGGCAAGCCCAATGCAGTATTTTTACATGACCCCTTGCCCCCTAAAAGGAGTCATGAAGAATCAAACATGATCAAAAATACTGAACAACAACAACATATATGGCTAATTGTATAGATGTGGCCTTTTCTTCCAATGAACTCGATTCTGTGCTGGCTTGTAGGCTGAGAGATCAATGGATAAGCTCAGATTCCTTCTGCCTGCTCCATTGTTCTTTGAACTATTTCTGGGTTTCAAAAAATGAAGACCAACTCAGCCTGCCCCATTGGCATACAGTAGAATGAGTGCTAGCTTTGGTGTCAGAGGATCTTAATGCAACTCTCAATTACCTGAATGACCTCAAATAAGTTATTTAATCTCTCTGAGCCTCAGTTTCTTCAGCTATTAACTAAAAAAGAATAGACTAGACTGGTGTGAAGAACCTTTAACCTTGAGGTCACATGTGGCACTCTAGATCCTCAAATGTGGCCCTTTGACAGAATACAAATTCACAGAACAAATTCCCTTAATAAAAGGATTTGTTCTATAAAACTTTAACTCAGTCAAAAGGTCACACCTGAAGACTTAGAAGGCCATGTGTGTCCTCCAGGCCACAAGTTCCTCACTCCTGGACTAGATCTTAACCTGATCAGGTTCTTAACCTGGGGTCCACAGAACCACAAGGGGTCAACAGATAGATTTCAAGGGAGTCTGTGATTTTATATGTGTAGGTGTATATTTTAATAACTATATTTTAATATAATTGGTTTCTTCTATAATATGTATTTTTATTTTACTATAAATAAATTACTATTTATTTAATTAGTTAAAAGTATTATTCTGAGAGAGGTCCACAGGATTTCCCAGACTTCCAAAGGGTCCATAGCACAAAAAAAGGTGAAGAACTCCTGGGTTATATGACCTCTGAGGTCCTTTCCAGCTCTAAATGTGTGATTTATTATTTCTTCTTTCTGTCTTAGGATCTTAAAGTCTCCCCCACCAACTTGTACAAACCCAACCCCAGGCAATAAAGAGGGATTCAAAATTACCTTCCAACAACAACTCATGGCTCCTCACTGTCAGAACCCGTCATCAAAGCAACACTGCTCAGGAAAGGAGTTTGTAACTGCGACTTCTAGCCTCCACCTAATACTGACACTATCTCTCACTCTCACCTCTCATTCCACATCCCCTATACTCCCACCATCTCACCTTCCCTATCTGCCTTTTTCCCTTCTATTTTCATTCATTTCCATTGACATCCTGCTCCTACCACCACCACCACAACCCTCCCACTCCTATTCCCAACCCCTCCTCCATTGCCACTCAAACTTTCCATTAGCTGGGCCTCTACTCCCACCCCCACTGACCACTTTCTGCTCCTTCAAGCCACCCTTGAGATGTTTAGATAGAGGCCGGCTTTGAAGCAGGTACCTGGCCAGATGACTAGGCTTCCCTATAACTCAATCAGCCAAATTATTCTATCATCTCTGCCCCATTTGAGAACCTTCCTAACTCAGGTCGTGCCCTGGAATCTTGGACTTGCTCATTTAAACAATATGCTGAGGGTCTATCTATTATTGGCTTTGCAGCCACATTTATTAATCACAGAGACCAATGACTCACGGCTCTGATGGAAGTAGTTCTGCCAGAGCCATCACAAATCCTTAGAGAGACTACAAGTGGCTGGGCAATGGGCACCCACCAATGTTGAAGCGGTCACTTGAGGCTACTTGACCAGTGCACTTACATTCTAATGAGGCTGGAGGAGAATCCTCTCCATTGACTTCCCGTGCTTTTCTGAACACCACAGAGAGTGAAGTGTGTGTGTGTGTGTGTGTGTGTGTGTGTGTGTGTGTGTACGTGCATGTGTGCTGGACTGCTATCTCTAGTCAAGGAATCCAGCTTCATTTGGCGCTTACAGAGATAGCTGCTCCAACCCTGGGCTCTCATTCCTTCCTCTCTGTTCCCTTACGTGCTTATTCCCCAGCCTGTGCCAGGGGAGTAAAGCCTTAGAGATACAGTACAGGTAGGAATTATTCAGGAAACAATATCCCTAAAAGAGCAATCATTTCCATTATTAATTTTCTTTTTTTGGTTTTGACACACCAAATGATTTCCAATGCCCTCCTGTTTAAACAACCTGCCTACAAAATATATTCTCCCTCAAATTAAGCAAAACTGCTTGTACACTGATAATACATGGTGCTTTACGTTTTTGTAGTTTTCACATTAACAGGAAGGAAAGATATCTATTTTAACTTCAAACTTTTAGTATCAACCATTCAACAAGTATTTAAATTCTTATTATGTGGCAGGCACTGTGCTAAGGACTAGGGCTATGAGTACAAAGAATGAAACAATCCTTACTCTCCAGAAGCTTACAGGTATCAACATTACCCACTGTATTTCCCTGGCTTCGTGAGGTTATCATCTTGCCTTCAGAACTGGAAATCCTCAGAGCTCTCAGTCTTGTCTAAATCACTCAATCTTTGATCGAGCAAATGGCACTGTGGTGTAACTGTCCCGATCGCTCCCTCATACTCCAATGGCATCCACAGAGGCATTTAATCAGTCAATTTCATGAGACATTAATTAATGAGCTTCTCCAATTAGATCACCAGAAAGGAATTAGAAATTATTCTTCATGGTCAAGATTACATCATCTTCATTAGTCTCTCTCCATATAGTATGCTTCTTATCCAGGCTGGAGAAAGGCCCCTTCATTACGGATAATTAATATTTGAGTTCATTGACTGTGCCAGGCAGATAGGGTCAGAATCCCACTATACTGAGTGTGTGGGCTAGGACAGTCAGTGAAGGCTTCCTGGAGGAAGAAGGATTTCATTTGAACTAGACCTTGAAGAACAGGTGGAACAAAACTTAAGTATAGGACGGCTAGGTGGCTCAGTGAAAATAGAGCACCAGCTCTGGAGTCAGGAAGACCTGAGTTCAAATCCAGCCTCAGACACTTAACACAAAAAACTAGCCGTGTGACCCTGGGTAAGTCACTTGGCCCCAATTGCCCTACCTGCCCCCCTCCAAACAAACAAACAAACAAAACTTAAGTACTGAGGAATCTGGAGAGAAGGGGGCGATACTATCAGGCCTCCTCAGCACAGCAGCCTTGCCCACCACAGAATGATTCTGTCCTGGGGCCTCCTCTTCTGACTGGACAGTCTCTGGCCAAGAGCATCATTTCTTGAAGGGTCAGGCCCAACTCATTCTTGGGTCTGCTTTACCTCTTCACAAGCTGCTTTGCCCCTGGTTGGATACCCTTCCACCTCCCTACTTTCTAGCTCCCCATTATGTTTTGTCTTCCTCTACTAGAATATAAGATCCTTGAGAAGAGGGTCCTGGACCATTGCCAGTCATCTTAACTATTTTCTTGTCACTGGACCTTGATGACTCAGAAAGCGAAAGTGAGGCTGGCAACTTCGTGCAGCTCAGCCTCACTTAAATCCAGTTCACACAGGAGTCAAGACATCTTCAAAAATGATGGATGAACAACAACATAGAGACTGTCTTGTTTTATTGTATCTGTATCACTAGCTTTTAGCAAAGTCCCTGACACAGTTAACACTCCATAAATGCATGCTTGTTCACTCACTCTCTCTCTCTCTCTCTCTCTCTCTCTCTCTCTCTGTCCCTATGTGTGTGTCTCTCCCCACTCTCCCCCCTCTCTCTCTGTTTCTCTCTGTTTCTCTCTCTGTGTCTCTGTCTCTGTCTCTCTCTGTTTCTCTGTCTCTGTCTCTCTCTGTTTCTCTGTCTCTGTCTCTCTTTCTCTCTCTGTCTCTGTCTCTCTGTCTCTGTCTCTGTCTCTCTCTGTTTCTCTGTCTCTCTCTCTCTCTGTCTCTGTCTCTCTGTCTCTGTCTCTCTTTCTGTCTCTGTCTCTGTCTCTCTCTGTCTCTGTCTCTCTGTCTCTCTGTCTCTCTCTCTCTGTCTTCCCCCCATCTCTGTCTCTGTCTCTCCTCCCTGCCCCCAAAGGGACCTATTAAACATCTTAGCTTGAAAAGGCCAAAGTCCCCCCACCGCCTCCTGGGCCATCCCCAGCTGTCCTGATCCAGATCTGACCACTGGACCCAGATGGTTCCAGAGGAGAAAGTAAGGCTGCTGACTTGCAGAGCCCTCCCTCACTTAAATCCCATTCATTTGTGGGTCATGGCATCACCTTCCTGATGTCATGGTCCTCTTCCAGAACAAAGGACAAACAGCAACCTCCCAGGGTATTAAGAATCTCTGCTGTGGTTCTCAACCTGTGCGTTGCAACCCCTTTGGGGGTCAAATGACCCTTTCACAGGGGTCACAGGGGTCACCTAAGACCATCAAAAAACACCTATTTCCCATGGTCTTAGGAACCAAGACTTGGCTCCTCTATCCGTCTCCAGGCGGGTCCGCCCACATGCAGATATGCCCACACACAATACTTAAAAGTATTAAAGGGTGTGGCATTAGGAAGGTTGAGAACCACTGCACCAGACTAGTCCACATAAATCAATCAATAAATGAACATTTATCAAGCATCTACTATATGCCAGGCACTGAAGTAAACTGGTTATACAAAAGAAGCCAAAAGACAGCCACTGCCCTCAAAGAGCTTGCAATCTACTAAGTATCCTAAGGGCAGATCATGAGCACAGGATAAAACATGGACATTTGTCATGTAATATTCTATCTTATAGCTCTCTCTGTTATTTCTTCTCTCCCTATTAGACTGTAAAATTCATGAGGCCAAGGATTGTTTTATCTAAACTTTAATTTCTTTGACCCATTCTTAGATAGCCATTCCCCAAGAGTAACCCAAGAAAGTGACTAGAACCATTGTCTTCAGCCTCTCAGTGCTTAGGGGATATGGCAGCCCCATTGCTGCTCTAGCTGGCTTGGGTGGAGAGCAATTCCCTGTTTAATTTCCTTCTTGCAGAAAAAAACTTGCTAGCCTTGTGTGTGCACACTTGTGTCACCCTCTGCCCTCTGTACTGCAGAGGTTCTAGCTACTGCCCCATGTGCCATGGTGTGGGGATGCCCTCCCTTTATGTAGTTCCTCCTCCTGCCTCCTCAACAGCGGGGCTCTCTCACCTTCACTGCCTCCTGCCTCCTCTCAGGGGCTGCGTTCGTGATTACCCATACCTCTTCTTATTACTCTCATTCTTACAATTCCTCCTAGAAAATTCCTTATGTAATTATATATAATTCATCGTATTGTAATTACATATAATTTCTTATTCTATAATTCCTTATATAAAAGAACTATATAAAGGAGAGCTATTATTATTACCCAGAAGCCTTGGCGTCAAGAGGACCTAAGTCCAAGTCTTTTCTCTTACAAAAGAACATTAGCAAAACAAAAAAAAAATTAGAAATAAAAAAATGAAAAGAACATTAACTCCCTGAGAGGAAGGATTGTTTCTTTTTGTTTTTATACCTTAGTGTCTGGCTCTTAGTAGGTGCCTATTGATTGATTGGCATAGATTTGCTGTGTGACCTTAGGTAAATTACTTAACCTCTCTGTGTCCCTTGAGACTGTAACAGAAGAGTTGCCCCCATCTATAAAATCACAGTGCCCCACCATTCACCCTTTAAAAAAAATTATTCCATTTACTGCTAATCTTAGTCTTACTGTAAGCAATACTCATCAGCCATCACCTTGGAAGCAACACTTCCCTGATATGTTCCAGAATTCAGGGGAGTTCTAGGTTCCTATGGAAACGGCTTCTCTGGCTCTTCCCTCTATCCTGGAAAGAACTCAGAATCCTGGATCCAGATGTGCTGCTTCCAGCAGTCGTATAGGCCATTTCCCTGTGCTGAAGCCACTATGGGTCTTTCCTTTCAGGTTAGATCATCTCCACTCTTCTGAAGGCCTCCATGGACAGAGGGCTCACCACATCCACTCAGCATCTGCTGTGTTCACAGGCAGAATCCCTTGGAGATGGGATCAGAGACCCATCCCAGGGCAGTACTTTCCCCTGGCTGGCTCCCTCTGGTCAAAAGTTCCAGGCTATGAGCCCTGAGCCCTGACTCCCCAGCCAGCTCAGCCCAACTCCTACGGAGGGATTGCAGGGAGAGGGTCTATAATTGTTAAGCAGTTGCCTTTAATTGATGTTTTTCTTTCGCTTCTGCCATTAAAATGCATATAATCAGCCAAGATTGGCCCTGAATTGCCTGGAATGGAAATTGAAATCAGGGGAAAGTGTCTGGGGAGGCTGTGGGGGAGTGCTGCAGCTGGGGGTGGGGGTGGGGAGGCTGCAGAGAAAATCTCCAGCCTGGGCCCTCCTTTCTCCCTAATCCCTCCTCCTAGCCTCTTAGGGGGCCAGGCTGATGGCGCCAAAGGACTCAGTGGCATCAAAACGGGGAGTTCCCGAAGACAAAAAAGCTTGTCCCTAGGCTCAGACTGTGGGCAGTCTCTCTGGCTCCCCCATGGCCTCCCACTGGGCCCTATTCTTCCCTCAACTAACCAAGTCCCTAACCCCAAATCATTCCCCAGTCTCCCAACTACCCAAAACCTGCCCCTCTCCACCTCCCAGCATCCAGCTCTCTGTGCCTTCTACTTCTTAGGCCTTCTCATTTCCTAACTCTCTTAGTCTCTTAGGCTCTCCAACCCACCCCCCCCATTCCTTCAATTCCCAAGACCAGTTAGTTCCCCTCCTGGACCCCTTTTTCCTTCCACCATCTGGGCCTTCACATCTAGATTGCCATGATCTACAGGGCTTCAAATCCCATCTTCTTCCACTGGGCCCCCAATATGACATAGCCTCCTCTTCCTTTCATCCATAAGGCTCCCCAATCCTCAGAAGTTAATATTGCCACCAGAGCTCCCCCAAACCCTACTGGCTGAGGGGTTCCTATACTCTAACCACCAGGGCCCGGATCGTTCTAGGAAAATCTGTAAGCTCATGTTTTAATAACAGCAGTGGCTAGGTTTGCCCCAGCCTTCCTTGCTTGGGTGGGGTGAGCTCCTCACATTGGACAGGGGAGGAGGGAGGGACCTACCCAGCCTGAATTATGGTGGTACACTTCTGTGACTGGCAGTACCATGAGGCAGAATGTTACACAGGAAGAAGTGCTGACTGAAATCAGAAGATCTGGGTTCGAATGCTGACTGACCTTGGGCAAGTCGTACCCTCTTGGAACCTCGAGGGAGGTATGTATATATACCTCATTAAGTCATTATCAGTTGCATCAGATTCTTCATGACCCAATTTGGGATATTCTTGCAAAGATAGTGGAGTAGTTTGCCATTTTCTTCTCCAATGCACTTTACAGATGAAGAAACTGAGGTGAACAAGGATAAGGAACTTGCCTAGGGTCATATAGTTACTAAGTAGTTGAAGCCAGATGTGAAGATGAGTCTTCTTGACTCCAGACCTGGCACCCTACCCGCTGTGCCACCTAGCTGCCCTGTGTCCTCCATAGCTGTGATTTTATGGGACCATCAATGATTCAGCAGCAAAGATGAAACAGCATGTGTCAACTAGAGGTTTATGACTCTCTAGTTCTTTTGCAAATGACTTTTCCAGGTTGTCCTCTGTGTCACCCATATAGACCCCAAACTGTCTTTTAAGTGTAGTCAGGTTCCCATATAGCATGGGTAGATCTGCCCCAAGGCTAGGCTGTTCCATAGTCAGGGGGAAAGGGAGACAGGCTGAGAAACTGAAAAATCCTGTGTGTGTCCTGACCAGAGATGAATGGGCTTCAACCTATCCCTGACCCTGAGCCAAGGCATGGCACACCTGGGACAGTGATGTTAACTATACTCATGGCATGGATAAATAACAACTGTCTCCATAGTGTAGGTTGAATAAAAGCACTGAATGTCAACACACACACACATACACACACTCAGACGTAATGAAATAATGACATTTTTTCTCATGTTATCTCATACTTGGCTTTTAAGGTCATTCCAGAAGAACTTTTGTTACAGTCAGCATTACTGGAATAAGTTTTTGATCTACCAAGGGGACTACTTTTCTAGTGGGGATATGGGGGGAGGGGTAATAGGGATTGTGTTCATTGGAGGGGAAAGTCCTAGTCTGTTTGTTAAATAATCACAGATCTGAGTGGATCCCAGGCCTGTCATCCAAAGAATTAGCCAGGCCACCCAGACTCATGTCATTTACAAGCTTTTGAATGGTCTCACCTACTATTTTATCAAAGTCATTGATGATAGCTAGCATTCTGCTCAATTCAACTCCAATTCCACAAAGAGTGCTAAGGTTTCTCTTGTACTATTTTCTATTGTACTTTGAAGTCTGCAAATTGCTTTACACCTGATGATCTCCTTTCATCCTGGCCACAACCCCATTTTACAGAGGAGGATGTTAAGGATGAGAGGTTAAATGACTTGCCCAAGGTCACACAGCTAGTAAGTGAATGAGGACTCAAGCCCAGGCTTCTTCACTCCAATTCAGCACTCTGGCCACTACATCAGCCTGCCTTATAGACTCCAGAACTTTGTATAGATGGTAAGAGCTGTAGGAGGTGAGAGGAGGAGAGATCAGTAGGGCTGGGGTGGTCAGGGAAAGCTTTATGGACCAGGGTGGGAGGGATGTTCCAGCCATTGTTTCTGGCTTAAGCTGCAGCCACTGGGTCTGTGCATTGCTCTTAGAACAGTGAACAAGAAGGTGAGCAAGTCCCCTTGGATGGAGGTGATGGTTGAGAGGATGACAGTAACAATGAAGATGAGAATGATTGTGCATGATCCTTTCCATTTTTCAATGAGCTTTCAATGAGTCATAATATCATGTGATCCTGAAAAGGACCCCATAAGGTAGGCAAGGCAAGAATTACCACCCCTATCGGACAGGTGAGGAAACTGAGCTCCCACGAGGCAAAGTGACTTACCTGTCATCACACAGCTAGTAAATAAAAGAGTGAGAACTAATTACCCAGGTCTACTGATTCCATCGCTGGTACTATTTCCACCTCACCAATGATGCAGGTGTAGACGGCCTCATTGTGGACAAAACCTAGGACTTCCTAATGGGAGAGGCCCAAGGCTTGTTCCAAGTGAAGACCTCTATCAGCATCCTCCACTTGTGATGTACCCACCTTCCTGAACCTCTCTCACACTCATTCTGCAGTTCCCTGATGCTGAGGCAAACTGAGAATTAATAGGGACTTCAGAAATCATCTAGTTCAACCTGTTCCTAAGCAGAAATCCATCCTGTCTATAACATCCCCAAGAACTGGTTGTCCGCCCTCTGCTTGAATACCTCCAATAGTAGGAAACTACCTTCCATGTGAGCCCATTCCGTTCCTAATTGTTAGGGAAATTCCAATCCCAAAGTTACATCTTGGCAGATCAACAAATAAACAAATAACCAGGAAAAGCATGGCCACATTGGTCCTTCGAAGCCCCTGCTATACATTTGTGCACATAACTCGCAATCCACTAAGCAACAGGAATTTACTGAGCAGATACTTTGTACCAGACGGTGTGCAGGCTCTGGCAATGCAGGTATGAAGAATGAAACCACCTCTATTTGTGAAGAGTTTACCGTATATGGAAAGATATACATAGAATCAATTCAAGTCAACTCAATGAACACAAATTAGCTTCTTCTGTACACAGGGCCACAGGGCGTTGGGTTAGAACTAGGCACTGTGCACAGTTGTACAGTGTCTCAAATGGTCTCTGTCTCTATCTCTGTCTCTTATCTCTCTCCATCTTGCTCTGTCTCTGTTTCTCTCTCTCTCTGGTTCTGTCTCTGTTTCTCTCCGTCTGTCTGTCTGTCACATACAAATGTATATGCCAGCATTTCCATGGCACATGGCCAAGGAGACCCTGTCCTTGTAGAGGGCAAACACAGAACAATCAGGAAGAGTTAATGCCTTGGCTTCCAAATCAGCCTCCTGGGTAACTAATGGTAATGGGAAAGAAAGTATCAGGAGGCTAAAATGGGGACGTTGCCACTAAGACCTCAGTTTACCATCTGCTTAACACTCATATTATTAAAGAACTGAATGCTGAAAGCTCCCTAGACCCCCGTTGCTTCCAACAAGGCTGGATGTTCCTGCTGTGCAGCTTCTCCACGCAGGGACGGAGCATGTGTCTAAGTGTGTGGGTTAAATAGCAACAAAAGGATTTCGGGAATTCGGGCAAGAAAACCCCTGTCCCTGGCTGGGAATTCTCCCCTCTCACTGCACCTCCATAGAAAGCTGCAATCAACCTCTCCACTCAGTCTCAGTCGCCTCGTTTTCTGGGTTTACTCCTGAGCCCCAAATCTGCCACAAAACTCCCATTCTGGAGGAAAATCAGGCATAGACGTCTCAATGGTGCTGGGCTGCTAGTCATCCAGGGCCCCTTATGAAGTTTAAAAATTTATAGAGTTCTACAGAAATGAGGTTAAGGGGGGGGAAAGCCCACCTCTTCCACCCATAACATCTTTCTGCAGATCTTATGTGCACTGAGAAAAATGAATTTAACAGGATATTACAGGCTGGGTGCAATATTTCTGGTGTTCAACAATATTATATTTGGGGTTAAACTTTATTACCGGCTCAGTGATAAAATTAGTTCAATATTGGCTGCTTTGATAATGTTGTTTCCAATTGTGATGTTGGCTCGTGGGGTAGTAAAGACAAAACCATGGTGGGAGGGAGAGGGAAGGAAGGCAAAGTTGCAGGAGGACTGTTGATTCCAAGCAGACCCGTGTTCCCAGTGATAAGGCAGTCCACCACCAACACCCTCCCCCTCCCTTCCAGGGACCCAAAAGGAATGGTGTTAGAATAGATACTGTCCATCTGGAATGGGTACCAACGGGGGGGGGGGGGGAGGCGGGGGGGGGGAGCTCATGGGGAGAGTTAACATTTATTAGCACTTTTAAGATTTGTAAAAACTCGTTACCTACTTCATCTCATTTGGGTCTCACAACAACCCATTGAGTGAGGATTGGGGACACAGCCCTGGAGGGCCAGTTCTATAATGCTATTATTATTATTTTAAACTTTATTTTTATTTGTTTTCTTGTTTACATTATTCATTTTCATTACATTTTTGAATTACAAATTTTCTCCCCATCTTGCCCCTGCCCTACCCCTAAAACAGCAATCCCACTGTAAAGCCCCTCCCCTGCTCTGCTCTCTTATTTTCTGGTAGGGCAGGGAGGGTCTCCCTATCCCAGCCCCTGTATATCTTAATTCCTAGTTTATAATGCTATTATTATTCCTATTTTTATAGTTTTACAGTTCCTAGGGTCACACTATAAGGGTCTGAAGTGGAATATGAACTCTGTTCAGAAGACACTTCAAATCACTGGATCATAGGAAGTGAGAAAAGATCTTAGAGGTCAACTAATCCAACCTCCTCATTTTATAGAGGGAGAAACAAAAGGGTTAAGTGACTTACCAAGGATACACATAATTAGTGCCAGAAGTAGCATTTGAACTCAGATACCATGATTCCAAATACAACACTGTTTCTATGATACCAAGTTACTTCTCAGACACAAAGGCTGAAAGTGGTGGGCAGCCCCTGAAAGGAAGGCAGGTGGGAATTCTGGGTCAGTCCTCTATGAGAGCTGAGGAGTGGTCTGGGCTGTGATCACTACTAGAATCTTCCTCCACTCCCAATTTCCACCGTAGACTAACCATTTCTGTCCCTAACTGTAGGAGGTCTGCAGGGACTCCCTTCTAAGTGAAAATAGAACTGAGATGGACCCCTTCATTTTTTATTTTTTGCACTGCTTACAGTATTTAACTCCTGTCATATTTCCCCATATTTTTCAAAGACCAGTAATTAGTTATAGACCCTCCTTCCATTGATACAGGTGGATACCCCTCTATAGCTTTAGTAGATGGTCTTAATGAGTTGCTTTGGCATAAAAAAGAGAAATCCTTCACTATAATGTCAACCTAGTAATTAATGACTTTAGCTAGATTTGTGCTCAGATAACAGCCTTAGGTTCAACCTTAAAGGCTTTATGCTTGGCAGGATCTGGCAGATCTGATTCTCTACTAGCAAAGTCTTTGAAAGCTCAGGAGGAACCAAGGTTTCCTAATTCTCTGTGTTCATTCCAAAGTCTGCCTCCAAATCTGGAGTTCGCCATGGGAGAATCCCTCCTAAGGTGAGAGGGTCATTGCCATTAGTACCAGACTTAGGATCATAAAATCACAGATCTACAAGTTGGAAGAGACTTTGAGGGAAATATACTCCAAATTCTCTAGCAACGCAGGAGTCCTCTATATAACATCTCTGACTATAGCTAACCATCCCCTATTCTCTGCTTAAATACTTCTATAGCACTATGCCTTCCAGGGCTACTGCACCCATGCCCTCTCACATTAGCCACCTAGTGCCCAGAGCATAACTGACTACAACTCTCAGAGTTCTGAGGGTAACTCTAAGAGTCTAAGAATTTTAGTACTGTTGCCGTCAAAGCCGCCACTGGTGTGTTCCCCATCTCTAATTAGCCAGGCTTAATTAGTTGTAGAAAGAGGGGGTTACTAAGTAGGAATAGAAAGGACAGTTGTTACAAAACAATCCCAAACCAAGGGTTTACTCTCCTTACATATATAAGATCCCCAGGAGAAGGGGGGAAAGAAGTAGGCTCAAACTGATAGTAAAATAAGGCACATAAGATGGAGAATACATATGGCAAAAGTGTAATGTATAGCTCCCAATTGCTGGGAGTTTGATATTTTTATTCTCTCTCTTTTTTAGAGCCCTCATGAAATGTTTCCTAGGTATAGCTCTTTACTAGGCTCCGAGAGTCAATGACTTTGTAGGGTCCAGATCTGACACTTCTCTCTTCCTTGAAGAGTTATGCATCCTGAAGCTGCCTGTCCTCAGAGTATTGGTGCATCTCTCAGCTCCTGATGGAGATGTTGCCTTCAGTCGCTACTGCTCCAAGGAAGTCAAAGACCTTCTGACCTTTCTAAATCCATAAGGTCATAATCTGCCCAATGGGAAGGGTCAGAGGACAGAAAGAAAGAGAAACTCTCTCCACCAATGAATCCAATTCACCATTGGATTCAACCACCAGTCAACTGAGTGACTCCAAACTGATTGCTGTTTTTCCATAGGGTGTGACTGACTCCAACCAATTACAAGATAGGAGGTGGTGAGCTCCCCTCACTGAAGGGTCTGGGTTTTTTGTTGTTTTATTTTTGGAGGGGGGAAGGCAAGACAATTGGGGTTAAGTGACTTGCCCAAGGTCACACAACTAGGTAAGTGTCGAGTGCCCAACGCTGAATTTGAACTCAGGTCCTCCTGACTCCAGGGCAGGTGCTCTATTCACCGTGGCACCTCACTGCCCCTACTGAAGGTCTTTAATTTTCTGCCTAAATACTGCAGTGGGGATTCAATTCCAAGTATGGTTTCCTTGGATGGTCTTACCTCTTTGAACTTCAGCTTTCTCATCCTTAAAACAGACATAATAATAGTGGCATTATCTACCTCTAGGGGTTTTTAGGGGAAGAGCCTAAGCTATAAAACTCCATAGTTGTGAGTCATCGCCATTATTATTCAATGCTTCCTGAAGGTCAACAATGGGCTAAGTGATGCAAAGAGCAGACTTTGCTTCTTTCCCTAAGGACACATGCCCATTCCTATACTTTCACCTTCAAATATTTCTGTCTTTGAGGGGGAAATAAAGGCCTAGAATATCAGAGAAGCTGGAGGCTGGGTGGAGGGAGTGTGGAGGGGGAAAGCCTCAGGAGATTGCTTGGAGCTGAATCCTAACTCTGTAAGCCATTTCCCAATTCTTGTTACTTTCCCCTCCAAGTTTCTTCTTATTACTTACCTATGGATGTGCCCCATGCCCATAGGAGAATGCAAATTTTTTGTGGGAAGAGGCTGTTCAATTTCTTTAATTCCTTATTGCATTTCCTACTAAACCTCCACTCCTCTGGCTTCCCCATTACTGTCAA
The DNA here is from genome assembly GCA_028646575.1 of Pseudocheirus occidentalis. NCBI lineage: Eukaryota > Metazoa > Chordata > Mammalia > Diprotodontia > Pseudocheiridae > Pseudocheirus > Pseudocheirus occidentalis. The sequence continues at coordinate 53,916,605 of CM053599.1, read as the reverse complement.
CCGCACTGCCATGGTCATAGTCATCCAGTTGTGTGAGTCCACAATCTTTCAAGGCTCTTTCTTCATTAGGCCCTGTATTCAATCACTTGTCAAGGGTGGTCAATTCTACTTCCAATGTCTCACATGTGCAATCTTCTCTCCATTCACAGGAGCACCATCCTGGTTCAGATAATAATCATCTTTTGACTAAATCAATATAATATCCCTCAGATTAGTGTCTTTATCTCTCTTGAGTTCCCCAATTATTTGTGCCCTCCCATCCAAGTGGGGTTGTATATGTGTGTGTAGGTAGGGACACAATATATACAATGTACATATACATATATACATAATGTCTGGTTGTGAGCATATATGTATGTCTATTTGAATATATGTATATGAACATCCATACCATTTACTTTTAATTGGGTCCTTTGAGATGTCTGTCCTTCTGTGATTGATATATATATATATATATATATATATATATTATATGCACATATAATATATAGTAATTATATGTATGAACTACTTATTTTGTACTTGCTTGTCTACATGTTGTTTCCCCGAAAGAATGAAACCTTCTTGAGGGCAGGGACCATTTCCATTTTTGTCTTTACATACAACAACAATCCTAGGAATGCTAACTAGGAATGCTAACTAGGAATGCTAACTAGGAATGCTGACTAGGAATGCTGACTAGGAATGCTAACTAGGAATGCTAACTAGGAATGCTGACTAGGAATGCTAACTAGGAATGCTGACTAGGAATGCTGACTAGGAATGCTGACTAGGAATGCTAACTAGGAATGCTAACTAGGAATGCTGACTAGGAATGCTGACTAGGAATGCTAACTAGGAATGCTGACTAGGAATGCTAACTAGGAATGCTAACTAGGAATGCTGACTAGGAATGCTGACTAGGAATGCTGACTAGGAATGCTGGGACTGGTGGAAAGTTTGAGCTTGGAAGTTCTGTGCTGCAGCAAGGTTAAAACTAATCAAGTTTTTTGCACAGTGTCCAGTACCAGAGGCTGAAACCCTGGGAGGGGTTGGGAGGCATCAGGCTGCTGGCCCAGGCAGGTCAAAGGTTCTGTGATCATCAGCGGGGTTAGGTCTAGGCCTGTGATGGGCCGCTGTTCTCTAAGCCTAGGTTAAAGAAGGGGGGAAAGGAGGGATGTGTCATTTAGGCATTTATTAGAAGGCTGTGTGGTGTAGTAGAAAGAACATCAGAGTAGAAAGAGACTCTGGACCAAACCTTGAGTCCCAGCTTTACCACTGTGACCTTGGTAAGTCACTTGACCTCTCTGTGCCTCAGTTTACTAATATAAAAAAATGAGAATGTTGAACTAGATGACCTCTAAAATCCTTCTAGCTCTAAATCTATGCTCCTTTGGTCTAGACAGGCCAATGGCTCTGGTACAATGGAAAAAGCCAAGAGCCCCAAATCAGACCATATTTAGAGTTCTGGCTCAGTCATTTGCTTGAGCCATTTTACTTCTGTGGGCCTCAGTTTCCTCATCTGTAAAAAAAGGGATAACAATCCCTGCCCTATTTGCCTAATAAGATTACGGGGAGGATCAAAAGCAGTGATGACAGGGTAAGCATGAAAGCACATCAGCCCCGAGGACCTTTCTCTCTTAAACATCAGACAACTATGGAGAAGCGGTAGAAAAGATGTGAGTGGACAGGACACGCAATAAGAGAGAAGAGATGGACAGTGGAAGGGCCACCTTAGATCCCCATCTCAGGCTTGAGAAAAAGACGCAGGAGGTGGTTTTAGATCTGGAGTCAGGCTTGGAGGTGGATTCCAGCTCTGCTATCTTCTTACCATGTGTTTGTGGTATAACCATGTCAGTCATGCCCAACTCTCCCTAACCCCATTGGGGGTTTTCTTGGCAAAGATACTGCAGCGGTTGTTGTTTCCTTCTCCAGCTCATTTCACAGATAAGGAACCTGAGGCAAACAGAGTTAAGTGACTTGCCCAGACGCAGGTAGTGTCTGAGGCCAAATTTGAACTTGGGAAGAGGAGTCTTCCTGTTTCCAAGCCCAGCACTCTAGCTGCTGTACCCACCTAAGGTTAGACAGGTAGTTAAACAGGGCAGGAGGTGGTTTAGTGGACAGAGCACTGGGCTTGGAAGCAGGAAGACTCATCTTCCTGAGTTCAAATCTGACCTCAGACACTAGTTGTGTGACCCTGGGCAAGTCACTTAACTCAGTTTCCTCATCAGTAAAACGAGCCGAAGAAGGAAATGGAAAACCTCTGCATCTTTGTCAGGAAAACCCCAAATGGAGTCACAAAGAGTCAGACGTGACAGAAAACAACTGAACAACCACAATTTACCTTAGGTAAGTCCGCGGAAAATGTATAGAAAGAGACGGATGAGACCACCCAGGCTAAAAGGGGGGAGACAAGGGCTGTGATTTGCATAGTATCTTCAATAATCAAAGCATGGCTCCATCAGCTTAAGCGTCGGACTCTTTAGAGGCCGTGTGGCATGTGGAGGGGGTGCCCAATTGGGAATCAGAGGACATAGGTTTGAATTCCAGACTTTCTACCTTTTGTCTTTGTGCTTTATAAAAGTCAGAACCTCTCTGGGCCTCAGCTTTAGCATTTGTAAAATGGAATGGTTGGATTAGACGACCTTTTAAGGTTCCTTCCTCCTTGGAATCTGTGATCATCTCATGATACAAAAAGAAAAGAAGAGCAGATACATACATGGATTCCCAAACTTGTCTCAGAGGCCCAAGAGGACAGGGAGGAGTGGGGTAGGGGAAGGCTGGTCAGTGTTGAGGAACAGGAGCACAAGAGAGTTCACAGGCTCTTTATTAGTCCAGAAATGCTTCCTGGAAGAGATGGGGCTTTCAGGAATTGTTGAAATGACAGGAAGCAGAGAAGGCTTTTAAGGTCACCACAATCTGGGAAAAGAGGCATCAAAGAAAGGACAATAGGGTAAAAGGAGACCTGATAAAAGGGAGGAGGAAGTGAGGGGAGAAATTGGCCAGATGTTTCTATAACAAAAGAGCTTACTTAGAAAACTTGTTGATTGGAGCTGGACCAGGGGCAAACTGAAGCTTGGACATAGGATTAGGATTGGGGATAGAATTAGGAGACCATTTAAAATAGAATTACTTAGGGTAAAGGGTGGGTTTGTGATTAGGGTTGGAATTGAGAACCAGAGTAGGGGCACTAACAAGGTTTTTGTAAAATCGATAAAACCCATCATCATTGCTCAGTCTTGTCTGATTCTTTGTGACCCCATGGACCATAGCCCACCAAAGCCTGATCTGAGAGGGAAATCACCCTGTCCCCAGGTCCATCTTGTTTCTCTTCCTCTCCATAAATTATTTTGGAAATAGCAAACAAGGGTCATTCTCTCTAGAGCAGCAGTTCTCAAACTGTGGATTGTAACCCCCTTGGGGTCAAGCAACCCCTTTCACAGGGTACACAAAGGTTGCCTAAGACCATTGGAAAACACATATTTCCTTAGGTCTTAGGAACTGAGACACCGCTTCTCTATCCATCTCCAGATGGTCCGCCCACATACAGATACACCCACATACAAGTATTAAAGGGTCCTGGCATTAGGAAGGTTGAGAACCACTGCCTGAGAGGGAATAACTACAATCATAAAATCATGGAAACCAAGAAGTATCAAGCATACAGACAGAAAAAGAAAACAAAACAAAAACCACTTAAGGAACATCAAATTAATAAGAGTAGTCAATTGCCATGATCTTGTCTTCAATGCCCCCAAAGACGAGGCAAAGGTCAGGCTGGGCTTAGGGGCATGAAGAAAAAGAAATTTCACAAGCTGACCTTCCCTGTTCAGGAAGGCTCCTCTAGGAAAAAAAATACCAACAGGTAGAAAAACACGAAAAAACACAGTCTAAATTCATAGGGATCATATAAGATTTCTGATTAAATGACAAGTCCTAGGAAGGCCCAGATCTCCCACAAATGCTCCATTAAAGTTTTTAAAAGGAGCAATGAAAACCGAAGACAAACAGCTAAAAGCTTCTCCCTCCAGTCCAGGACTGCACAAGATTTCCAGAAACCTGCAGGTGCTCTGGGTAAAAACATGTCAGGGGAGGCAGAAGCTAGAGATCCAAGCAGGAAACAGGGCCAGGTCAGGGACTGGGTAGTGCACCATTTATCATCAATCACCCATCATTATCCCGCCCCCGCCCCCCCCCCCCCCAGCTAGCATTTGTGCAGTGCTTTATGGTTTGCAAAATGCTTTAAAGATATTTAATCCCCCACCCCCAATAATTGTAGGAGGTAGGTGCTATTATGATCTTCATTTTATATAGTTGAGGAAAGGGGGGTTAAGTGACTTGTCCAGGGTCACACAGCTAGAATGTATCTAAGGTAGGATCTAGGTCTTTTTGACTCCAAGTCCAGTGCTCTATCCACTGTGCCTCCTAGCTACTTCTGCCTCAACCAGGAAGCCTGTATCAGAACCCAAAAAGAGAAAAAACCAGCCTAGCACCTGAGTAGCAAAGCACCCAGGGTCCCAAAGGAGGTTTTCTATCAGCATTTTTGACACCTGTTAGGGCCAAAACAAACCATCTTCCAGGTTGAAATTGTGCCAAGAGGGGACATGAAGTCAAACCCTAAACCCAAATTAAGCCACCAAAGAGACCATATATTTGTAAATGGAAGGGGCCTTATAAGGCGATTTAGTCCCTGGGGTGGGGGTAGAGAAATGTCACTGATAAAGGTCTACTATCTAAAGTATATAAGGAACAGATTCAAATATGTTGGAAAAATCCATCCTCCTTATGGTCTAAAGACATGAATAGTTTTCAAAGAAAAAGAAATCAAGCTATCAACAGCCATTTGAAAAAAAAATGCTCCAAATCACTGATAATTAGATAAACATGAATTAAATAAAATCTGAAGAGAAATAACAATTGCTAGAAGAAGTGTAGGAGAATAATCACACTAATGCATTGTTGGTGGAGTTGTGGACTGGTCCAGCCTTTCCAGAAAGCAATTTAGCATTGTAGCCAAAGAAATATTAAGCTGTGCATACCCTCTGACCAAGCAATACAACTACCAGACCTATACTGCAAAAGGATCAAATGTGTATATAATGTAATATACATTTAAAACATACATTTATGTGTAAACTTCTTGAGGTCTGGATCTGTTTCATCTCTATCTTTGTATCCCAAGACCTAACATAACGCTTGGCATATAGTTGGCACTTAATGGGTGATGGTTAATTGATCAAATAATTGATAGTCTGAACTAGATAATTTCTGAGGTCTACCACTCCTAACCTTTTCTGATTTTCTGATTCTCTGATTCTGGGAAAGTCAGCAGATGGTGCCGTGGGGAATAGGGACAGGACTGGGAGCGGAGCCTGTGGAAGTAAACAGCCTCCTGTTTCCCAAATATTGATATATCTCTCCACAGAGTAGGGAAACACGCGTGGTGGGGCCAGGGTGGCAGATGTAACTGAGTGAGTGTCTCCTCCACCTGGCACTAAACAGTAACAGCTTGACTCTATAAAAAGCCCCTAGCCCAGTTCCACAAGGGGTGGGGGAGGCAGGCTCCTAGGGATGGAAACTGGATCCTCCCCTGTATCTCTCACATCTGTCCTCTCCTTTGCACCTACACTAGCATCATCCTGATTCAGGGCTTCACTAACTTTCACCTGTATATTCTTAAAGCACAGAGGTTTACACACAATGTGCTTAGGAAATGTTTGTTGAATCTATGGATGGATGGGTGAATGAATGATGAATGAATTGATGGATGGATAGATAGATAGATGGATTTGAATAGTTTCTAGGTATTTTCACACAGGCTGTCCCCCAAACTTGGCATTTTCTCCCTCTTCATCTCCACCTCCTGGCTTTACTTCACTCCCTTCAAGTCTTACCTAACATCCTACCTTTGGTAAATCTTTCCCAGTTCTCCTTAATCTTAGTGCTTTCACTCAAAGATTATATCCAATTTATCCTGTATTTATTTTGTTTGTAAACAGTTATTTGCTTGTTGTCTTCCCTATTATACACAGGGAATGTTTTTGCCTTTTTTCCTATCTCTGGGACTTGACACAGTGCCTGACATACAGTAGTAAGTGCTCGATAAATGTTTTTTGACTGACTGACCAATGGGCGTACTATCTGGATTGCCTACTTCTGCTCTATCAATCCAGCCCCACTCTCCTATTACTGCCAAACTCATCTTCTTAATGCACAAGTATGACCATTTTGCACCTCTGGTCAAAAAACTTCAGTGGTTTTCTACTACTGTCCTTCTACTGAAGATCAATGATTGCACGGGTGAACATGCTCCCTTCACCAATGGAGCTCACAACCTTTGCGCTGCCTACTAGCCAGTCTTCTAGGGTTGCTCTGACTAAAGAGCACGAGATTGCACAGGTGAACATGGCTCCTTCACCAGTGGAACTCACAACCTCTGAACAACTTAGTAGCCAGTTTTCTGACTACTAAGAGTAGTCCTTGGTCCTAAAGAGCCAAGTCCAGCAGATGATAGCAGAGAACAACTCGACGAATACAAAACCAAAGGAAACACCCTTCAGAGACCGGCAATACAGTGGCCAACAGAGATCAGTGTGAATGAAGCACCACAGAGCATCGGGGGCTCTGTAACGGCAGAAGCATAAGTTCAATTCCATTTTATTCAAAAAGCAAAAGTATTTGCTTCTACTGTTCTGCTGGGCACTGGGGATGCAAAAATAAATAAATAAATAAATAAATAAATAAATAAATAAATAAATAAATAAATAAATAAACCCACAAACAAAACTCCACCAATAACAACAATAACAATAAAAGTCCGCACCCTCAAGGACCTTACATTACACCGAAGGAGATACAATATGTACACAGCTAAGTAAAGAAATACACATAGTAAATAATTATAAAATAATTTTAGAGGGCTGTAAAGGACTCTTGTAGAAGCTCTGACTAAAAAAAGTCATCACCCTGAAGCAAACCTGGTAATGAGCTTCTAAGAAACTTAACTAGGTTAGTCCTTAAAATGTAGACGTGCAGGATGTGCCTGGCCTGAGCTCAAAGCTTTCCCAGTTTGGGAGACCCTGCCAAGGCTTGTACTCCACTGGCATAGAGTCTGAAAGTTCGGCTCCACCTCCTCAGCATAATCAGATAGTATCACAGTAGAGGGAGGGAAGGAACGAGTATTTTCATATAGTACCTATGTGCTAGGCACTGTGGCAAGTGCTTTACAAATATCTCATTTAATCCTCATAACAATCCTGTGAGGTAGGTCCTGTTATTACCCTTGATTTACAATTGAAGAAACTGAGGCAAACAGAATTTCTATTTGTTGTTTGGTTTTTTAGTGACTCGTCTAGGGTCATACAGCTACTAAGTGTCTAAAGCAGGATTTGAATTCAGGTCTTCTGGACTTCAGTCTAGGGCTCTGTGCACTGTCGCCACCTGGTGGAGGCCTCCCTATTATCTGTAGACTAAAATACAATCTCTTTACCCTGCATTTAAGGACCCCTATAATCTGGTTCCCACCTAGCTTTACAGCTTCCCCTTCCTTTATTCTACATTAGGTCTAGACCATAGGATAGCTACAGCACATGCAGGCATTAAGAGAAGGGCACCCTCAGGAGAAGGGCTAAGGGTAACACTCACCCCAGGGAGTGCTGGTCTACTCCTTCATGCTTTTTACGTGTCTATGCTTCTCAATTTGTCCTATATTCTCTAGCCTCCATAAATTTGTTTATGCCTTCCCCTGCACCAAAAATATATTCCCAGGGGATGGAGCCAAGATGGCCGCGTAGAAGCAGCAAGGCTCTGCAGCTCCTATAAAACCACCCTAAACACCCACAAACTATGACCCCAGACAAAGTCTAGGACTATAAGACTCACAAAAATACAGAAAACACAACTCTCGCTAAAGGCAGCTTGGCAGCAGGGGCTCATCGCGGCCTGGGAGCCAAGGCTGGCCCAGCCTGAAGCCGAGACCATGGCCAGGCCTGGGGTGGTGGGAAGGAGCTGAGCTGAGCCGAGTAGAGCCGCACTGCAGCCAGTCTTCATGAGAGAAGATCTACAGCCTCCAGCACCTCCACATCTACCAAGGCGTGAGGAACAGGGATTGGAGAGGGGCAGCGGCAGAAGGGGCTCATCCAGCAGGCCGGCAGGCCAGAAGAGACCAGCCCAGCCCCAAACTGCAGTCACAGCCAGGCCAGGCCCCAGGGTGGCCAGGAGGAGCCGAGCCTCCCACACCGCAGCCGTGAGTCTACTTCAGAGAAGATCTAAAGTACCTGAGGGGATCTTCACATCCAGCAAAGCAGGATCAGAGGCTGTCAGTGAAAGTGAAACTTTGAAACTTAATTTGGGGGAGGAGCTCAGCCAATCTGCCCCCAAGGGCAAGGAAGCAGTGGGGAAGGGGAACTGCTGGAACCTGCAACGACCCCCACTGGGCTGCTTCAAAGCCTCTGGCTTGCAGACTCCGCAGGGGGGCTGAATCAATTGATCAGGGCCAAGTGCTCTTGCATTGAGCGGCCTGGAACCAGATCATGGTCTTGGGTGGTGGTCCTGGGATGCGCTTTCAGCAAGCCAAAGTTGGGAGGACTTGCAACACCCCCCTAATAGCTCCGGCAGCTGGGAAAGCCCCAGCAATTTGGAAC
>CM053599.1:53879850-53907484 GCA_028646575.1 Pseudocheirus occidentalis | reverse complement strand
CAGGTTCTCATCCAGTCCTCAGAGATGAACAGTTCCCAGGTCCTTGTCCAGTCCTCAGGGCAATCCCTGGCACACGCTGAAGTTCACCGGGTTCAGCATACCTCAAACACTTCAGGACTTCTCTTGCCTGGAACTCAAGGATCAGCCAGGCCACCAGCAAACAAAGTCCCATCCTGTTCGTGTCTTCAGTCAGCTTTCAGATACTGGGAGAGGAACACTCTTTCTCTCCCTCTCAGCTGACTTCAGTCTCCACTAATCCTCCTTCACTGAGGAGCCAACTTCAAAATCTGTCTCTCCAAAATTCTCCTGCTTATAAGCACTGGCCTTCTCCCAAGTCAACGGGGGAATTCACACCTTCTCACCAATGGACAGAGTTCTATACTTAGCCCTAAGTATCTGATCTACTTAGCCCTAAGTATCCTATCCACTTAGCCCTAAATATCCAACAAATTGATTACCATTACAAATAAGTAGCTGTTGGACCTGGAGTCAGGAAGATCTGGTTTCAGATCCTGCTTCTGACACTTACTATCTGTGACCAAGGGCACAAAGTCTTGAGTTAAGCGTGAGTATGTAAGGGTATTTTTTTTTTTGCATGGACAACCTCTTTAAGTAACAACTCTCATTTAAATTCAACAGACATTTATCATGAACAACATTCATTGACTCTGTTAGGTGCAAAGAAACCCTCAGGGGCTTGAAAGTTCACTAGATGAGATAAAAGTAAATACATAATTATCTATAATACAAGGCAAAATGTGACAGATACCATGAAAGTACAATGTGTTGTGGAAGTCCAATGTACCATGGGGGACAATCACAGGAGAAGGGGGTCGGAGAGGGAGAAGGGAAGGAATCAGGGAAAGTTTCATGAAGGAGGTGACATTTAAGATGGCCCTTCAAGAAAGGGTAAGATTTCAACAAAGACTAAAGGTAGGAAAAAACAACAGGAAACAAACCAAATGAAGCAGTTAGTGTAGGGCACCCTAAAGACCTATTAGGTGAGATAATAAAGTACATGCAGGGAAACAGTAGGAAAGGAAGCTTTAAAAGTAGGTTATGGCCTTATTGTGGAGGGCCTTGCTGCCAGGCTGAGGAACTAAAATTTAATTTTATAGGCAATGGGGAGCCATGGAAAGTTTTTGAAGGAAGAATGGCAGGAATTGAACATTTTAGAGACCAATCTGCCAGCAGCTGTGGGTAGGATGGTTTTGTCTCTATGTTACCTCCTTCTAGGATCTTAAATTTTTTTTTCTTAATTGTATAATACTTCAGAAAATACACTGCTTTAATTTTTTCCCTAGTTTTCCTCATTTCCTGTAGAATTCTTCATAACTTCACCAGTCATGCACAGGCAGCCCTTTAAAGGAAATTCTATGTAATGTCTTATCTACTTAACTAAAACCACATCTATATTTACAAACTCTACTTTAAAAAAATGACATCCATAAGTTTTTTATCATTGGGCTGAATACATACCAGCACTGAACTAGAGGGTACTGTCAGTCCAAGTTTCTCTTCTAATTCAGGTGCACATGCGTCTAGGCAGGGCTGAGACCAGGATTTTTCATGTATGTGCAATAAATTCATCCCAGAACCTAAGAAATGAAGTTATGACAATATGAAATAATCACCTTAAAATGACATTTTATTAAGCTATGTAAGAGAACAAACAACTGTTATGACCTTTGAGATGGAGCTTCTTTTTCCCTGAACACACATAACTGACCTTCAAAAATCTAAAACACATATTTTGACTGCAGCCAACCCTAGCACAGGGAATTTGCCCAAATCTCAATGCTACCTTCTAACTAACCCAAATCCTCAGAACCACCCCCAATTACTGGCATGACTTTCCCTATTCCGACTTGTACAGGATAGAGGATATGCTGAAACTTGTGATTTCACTGGTATAAGGAACATCTTAGTAAGGAAACTCTCTCTCTCACTGTAGCTTAGCACCACCTCTGAAACTAAAAGAGGCTTAAAGAATTGCTTAGAACACTGAAAAGGGAATGAATCAGGGAAAGTTTCATGAAGGAGGTGGCATTTAAAACGGTCCTTGAAAAAAAGGGTAGGATTTCAACAAAGACTAAGACTAAGGGAAGGTACTCCAGGTAGAAGGAATAGCAGGAAACAGACCAAGTGAAGCAGGTAGTGTAGCTAACAGTGTAACACTCAGTAAGTATGTGTTAGAATCAGGACTTGAACTTGAATCTTCTTAGCTTCACAGCCAGCTCTATTTACAAAGCGTTACTGACTGTTTTACTCACTGTATAAAAAACCTTTTTGTATTTGTTTGTTTATGTGGTCATATATGACTAAGATACTATCCAATAACAACTCTACTAATTAGGATGTTGTTTAAACTTCTATTAGGAAAGTTAAGATATTCCTCTGAGTAAAGCCAGGAATGCCCACGAATAAATTATCATCTTTTTTTAATTTTACAAATATGTTTGAATTTTTTTGTGTTAAATCCAAAACTTAGATTTTTAAAGTTTGTTTGACTTTTTTTTTACTTAATCTGAATGACAGCTAGATAAAGAAGTGACCAGTTCACAGATACTTTGGTTTGTGTGATTCATTATTTATAAAATACTCCTTGTGAAAGGAGGAGAAATAGTGGCAGGCAGGGAATAGTGAAAGCAACAGAAGTTTGGACCCTCTGTTTAAAGGCATAAGGACACTATCCAGACCGGGAACTACAGAGCAAAATGAGGGAGATTTAACTGATGCTGATTTCTCTGACATTTTGTATAAATGTCCTAAAGCAGTGTACAAGTTGTATCCAGGGTTATTTTCCCCCTTGGGTAAAAAAACTAGCTGATTGTCACATTGTTACCTGCTGAAGGGCTGGGTGCCATTGGGCAAAGCTGTCTTCTCCACTATTCTCTTTTCCCACACATGTATGTACAGAAAAATCTCCCTTTGGGGAATAGAGTAATATAGAGCAGTGACTATGGAGTAGATCTGACTGTTGGGAAGGGAAAGAGTGCAGCTAAAAAGCAGGTAACACCCACATTCCAAGGGTAGAGGCCACTGAAGAGGGAGTAGTTCTACTTTCCCTTACACAGTGAAGTCTCACACAAATGGTCATCATGAGAGAAGTGGCTTAAACCCAAGTCCTCTAACTCTAAAGAAATCTCTCTTCACAGTCATGACCCAGATTTAGACAAACTGTCTTGAGCTAACACCTATGATCAACTCACAATGTTCTTCTCCCCTTCCCTGATTCAATTTTCTTCCTTCACACTAACCCTGGACAACTCACTTGACCCTTCTGAGCTTCAGTGGCCTCATAAGTAAAATAAAGATAATGATGTCAGCGGCACCCACCTCATTGGTTGTTTTGAGGGTCAAAAGAGATCGTGTTTGTGCAGCTTAGTATTATCATTCTTATTCTTCAACTAAAATTCTTTTCTTTTGCAGAAATGTGAAGTAAACCTGATCCATGTTCCTCGCTCTTTGGTTTTCTGCCTTTAGGCTAACAGAGAATCCTCTGTTAATTACCTTCTTATCTCCCCAGAGGGCAGAGGAAAGATTATTCATTAATATGCATCCCCAGTAACTAGCATGTGAGAGTGAGACTTCAGGAACTCACTGCCACCTAGCCAACCGGGTCACACAGAAATGATTCTCCTCTGCTGCCTTCATTTGCAATGCCCTCAATCAACAGCGCTAGAGCACCATTCATTTTTTGTGTTTTAATTTCCTGCTGTACTGGAAACTCACTTTGCACCTCTCTGTACCCATACAGCTGCTGTGGATTTTGGTCATTGAAATGTCCCTAAGCAATGCTGCCATTTATGCTAGTGGACAGCTCTCAGCCCACGTCTACAATATGATGTGTGTGCACTCCCACCCTGCCCACGCTATTTCCTCTCTCCTGTACCAATATCTGATTTGTCACAGAATTGTAGGATCACTGAGTTGGAAGGCATACAAATTTCCTCTCTCATAGAGATAACAAATTGTTAGCCAACCTTTATTTAAGGTCCTCTAATGAAAGGATACCCATTATCTATCAAGGCAGTGTGCAACACCTTGGGATAGCTGTAATTGTTAGGAAGATTTTCTTTACATTTAGCATACACTGTGACTTCCACCCATTGCGTATAGTTCTAATCTCTAGGGTCAAAAAATTAGGTGAGGTGTTCTCAACCGGGGGTCTGTGGGATTTTAAATAATACTTTGATTATGGTATTTCAATATAATTGATTTCCTTTGTAATCTTATGTATTTTATTTATTTTTAATTTTTTAATTTTGTTTTATTTATTTAAAATATTATTCCAAAAAGAAGTACATAGGCTTCAACCAGGTTGCCAAAATACACACACATACCCAAAATAAGAACCCCTGGCTCTAATATCTTTCCCCACATAATAGCCCTAAAGTTGGCTCTCTTGTCTCCCAAAAATATTCTCTTCTCCAATATAAAGCTCCTTAGTTCTGGTTAAGTGACTTGCCTACAAAGACTTGGTGTCTTCTTCTTCTTTTGACTAAACCATCAATAGAACCCAGATCTTTTGTCAATCTAGTCCAACACTCTCCCCACTACACTCAACTGTCTGCAAATAATTTGGACAATATTTTGTCACTCATTGTAAGGGTTATATTTTCAAAAGTAATATGAAAGTAGAGAGGGCTAATGAAAATTAAGCCACAATTAAGGTCATTCATGGGGAGAAAGGGAAGTTTTGACTTTTATATCTAAGAGACATTCTTAAATATTCTAGATATTCTAGAGAATTCTAGAGAATGGGGTTGGAAAGTACTTCTCTCTCTTGATCTTATGGTTCTAGTTGCTCTTTCTCTCCCTCACCCTTTGATATGACAGACCGGTCACCCCATGTTCAGAGGAGTTTGTATTTGTCAAGACTCTCCTCTTTCCAGTAGCAGAACATGCATTTATAAAGTCTTTCTATTGATACTTGGGATTCCCTTCTATTCAATCCAACACAACAAACACCTAGTAAGCAACTATTTTGTGCATGGAACTGGAATAAAATAAATGGTAATTGCCTTCAAGGAGTTTACATTCCCGAGAGAATCTCATACTCTTCTTTCAAAGGCAGTGGGGTAGGAATTGACACCTGGGTTCTAGTCTTGGCTCTGTCACTAACTAACTTTATTACCTTACCTAGGCTTCAATTTCCTCATCTATAAAATGAGAGTATTAGATGATCTCTAAGGGTCGGTCCAAACTAAGACTATAATGATGTCTGAATTTATTTACAAACTGATATTGTGGGGGGTTTTCTTCTTCTAGTACTTTCCCAGGTTGAGGAGTTAACCTCACAGATCTGGTATTTCCAGGGTCATTTTGTTTCCCACAGAATTGGGTCATTTCCTTATTTGTCCCTATGGTGAATAAATGACACCATTAAACCAGAATTGGGGTTCTCCTGTCTTCATTATTATTGGTACTTAAATCTGTTTTTTAATCCAGCCACAGCATTGGGCTCACTCACCTCCTAGGGTAATGATTTCCCCAGGCTCACTGCTCCCCTCCTTCTAGTGCATTTCTCACACTCAATAAAAGTTAACTGATAATAGTACATGATGGAGGCATTTCCCCTCATTTGTTTCAAGCTTACTGTCGATAACACAGATTCCCTCCCTTTCCCACTTCCACTTTTCTCAAGTTCACATTTCTGGTATTTTGACAAGACTCTGTCGAAAGGCCAAGATAGAATGGCAACTAACATTTCAGAAATCATATCAAAGATTGCAAAACCATTTAGATGTCTGTTATATTTATGCAAAACTCCAAAAATTCTTGGGAAACCCAAGAATTCTTGGCAAATAAATCACTTCACTGCCCTGAACTTTAGTTTTGTAACCTGTAAAATGGGACAATAATGTCTGTCTCATCTGCTTTAGAGGATTGTGTAGTGAAGATCCAATGAGACAATGCATGTGAAAACACAACGAATCTTTAGAAATAAATCTATTTTAATAGAAGTTTTTTTTTTGCTGTTGCTGGCAAAGGAGATTGGCATATACTATCTAGATCAGCAGTTCTCAACCTGTGGGTCGGAACCCCTTCGGGGGTCGAACAACCCTTTCACAGGGGTTGCCTGAGACCATCAGAAAACACGTATTTTCCATGGCCTTAGGAACTGAGACACGGCTCCTCTATCTGTCTCCAGGCAGGTCCACCCACATGCAGATATGCCCACATACGAGTTTTAAAGGGTTACAGCATAAGGAAGGTTGAGAACCACTGAAGATGTTTCCCATTCCCATTTTCAACTTGGTTTGCCAAATGAGGTGAAAACTCTCTTAGAAGCTAAGTCATCTAGTCTCTCCCTCAAGAGAGCAGAGGGAGTGAGTACAGCAGCATTTATCCAGATTAGCAGATGATTTACAGACCAAGAGAGAGAATCAGTCAGCCTTGGGAAAAAGCACAAGGTCTAAGTCAAGAAAAATGGTATATCCTATGATCTTGTCAACTGGTGAGCAGTTCTAAGGTCAAAGGCAAGGATTCCAGGAAAGTAAACAGGTCTAGAGAGGCAGACAAGAGAATACAGACCAAGTCCCTAACATGAATGTGAGGAGTCACAGGGGGAGAAGGGGGAAAGAGAGAAGGACCACATAGAACAAGACAAGGAAAACACTTAAGAGAAAGAAGTGCCCTTTTTATAGTGGGCACATGTTGGCCATGCCCTGCCTCTCTTAGATGAAATAAGTAGTTCTGGGCCAGGACATAAATCATACAGGATTGAATGGTTAACACAGTTCACAGTGTAATACATTTTGAAAATTTTTAATGTATGGTGATTTAAAATATATGCCAGGTGGGAAAATCCATATTTAATCAGAACTTTGAAAAATATTAAATTAGACTTTCTTATTCCCATTAAAAAAGGTATAACCTTTCAAGCTTTTGACTCATCGCCATCTATGTGCTTGGTTTTCTTAAGTCCTTGCTTCCTGTAAACTGATGGCTAGAGTTAATGAGATGGCATCCATTTTGGAATATTATGGAATCTTCACCTCAGTTCCTTCCTCTCCTCTCCTTTTCTCCCTCTGCTCTGGACTCCTATATACACATTGTATATTTCAGGCTTATTTGACATTGGTTTAGTTAGTACTTAATAATTTTCATACTGATGTTGTTTGGTTGTGTACAACTCTTCATGAACCTGTGGACCATACAATCCAAGGGTTTGGGGGTTGTTTTTTTGCAAAGATATTGAAATGGTTTGTCATTTCCTTCTCCAGTGGATTAAGGCAAACAGAGGCTAAATGAATTGCCCAAGGTCACACAGCTAGTAAGACTCTCAGGCTAGATTCTGAACTCAGGTCTTTCTGATGCCAAACCCAGCACTCTATCCCCTGAGCCATCTAGCTGCCTCTGTCATCTGACATTCATATGCCCTAATGTCTCTAATAGTATTTTAATTAGAGAAATACCATGATAGTGCTAGTACATGGTAGGCACTTACTAAAGGCTTAATATCTGATTCTACCCCTGGTAAAGAGGCATCTGGCAATGAAGCGATGAACTGTCAGAATGAACTTTTTAACTCAGAAGCAATAGTGTTCTTAACAGGGAATTGAGAGACAGGAAAAAAGAGACAAAGAAAGAGACAGAGACAGGGAGAAAGAGAGAGACAGAGGGAAGGAGAGACAGAGAGAGACAGAGGGAGAGACAGAGAGAGCAGGTTTTGTTGTATAGCTAAGTAAAATGGTAAAAATGTCATAGCGTCCCAGAGTTTTCTAAATAGCACACTAGTTGTTATTTTTCATAAAATACAGGAGTAGATCCAGTGAGGTTACAACAGTTTCCTTCCCACAGCATCTTTCAATGCCACTTGAACTTAAAGAAATTGAACCCTGGGGAAATTAACCTCAGTCAAGGAATATGCAAAGATAAAAGAACTATGATGTGTTTCTGACCATAATTTAGGAAACATTTGAAATGAGAGGCTCAGAGGAGACAGTAAAAGATAAGAAAATGTAAGTCCAGTCTGATAGCATTCAATGAAGAGTTAAGAAGAGAAGTTAACAGATGAGATATAAGAAGGGATCAAATGGTTCTTCTCAGGCTCTTTCCTGGGATCTTTGTCTAGGTTATACTCCTAACCATGGTAACCCCATGGGGCTCTATTCTGGGCCCTCCTCTCTACTCCCTCTGTCCTATTTCTTCTGGTGATCTCATCAGCTCCCACAGATTCAATTATCATCTTTATGATGATGATTCTCAGATCTACTTAACCAACCCTAACCTCCCTGCTAAAGCTCAGGCTCTCATCTCCAGCTACCTACTGGACATCCCAAACTGGATGTCCTATAGACATCTTTAACTCAACATTTCAAAACTGAACCAGTATCTTCCCTCCCAAATCCTCTTCCCCCATTCCTACACTTTTCTATTACTGTCAAAGGCACTCTATCCATCCAGTCACTCAGACTAACTCTCTAATTGTCATCCTTGACTCATCTATCTCTATGACCTCCATATCCAATCCTTTGCCAAGTTCTGTTGATTCTATCATTGCCACACCTGGTCGCAATGATTGCAACATCTATCATTCTATCACTGCCACACCTCTGGTACATGCTTTCTCTCCCCCTAGAGAGGTGCAGACCCTCATCAGCTCACACCCGGACAATAGACTGCTGGTTGACCTCCCTGACTCAAGTCTCTCCTCACTCCAATCCATCCTCCACTCAGCTGGAAAATTAATATTCCTAAAGCTCAGGTCCAATATGGCATCCCTGTATCCAATACACTCCACTGGTTCCCTATTGCTTCTAAAATCAAATATAGAATCCTCTGACATTCAAGTCCTTCACAGCCTTGCTGCCTTTTCAGGTTCTTAACCCTTAGTCACTTCACTTACTCTGTGATACATCCTTGCTGAGCCTCAACCAAAACACTTCAACTACCAACTCTGGGTATTTTCACTGGCTATCCCATATGCATTTTTCTCTCTGAGTTTCTCTGACTTTGTTCAAATCCAAGATAAAAATTCTTTTCCTAAAGGAAGCTTTTTCAGGTTCCCCTTAATGCTAGCATCTTCCCTGTGCTGATTACCTCCAATTCAGCTTGTAAATATCTTGCTTGTACATAATCGTTTACAGCTTGTTGCCCTCATTAAACTGTGGGTGCCTTTCTTTGTATCCCCAGCACTTAGCCCAGCATTTGGCACAGAGCATAGCAGGTGCTTAAACAGTGATTGTTGACTGACTGAAATGGCAGGATTGATTTTAACTTAGGCCATTCTGCCTTCTGGTAGAGCCTGGCTGACAACAGGAAAGGTTTATAGATATTGGCTGAAAAGCTTAGCTGAGAGGCCTGACTGAGAAAGCTTCAAAGAATGGGAAAGGGGTGCATGAGGAAGGTGCTAGATATATTGCTAGATTATTTACATTGCTGTTTATTTAGAATACACTTCTCATGACAAAGTGAGTCAACCAACTGATAAAAAGTAACACATTACTGGGAACTCAAGAGTTATGACCTAGAAAGGATCCTCACCCATAAAATAACAGAGCCTGGGGAACTCCTTAAGGAAGCCAGAATGGGGCAACAGAGAGTGGGGATGGGAGAATCCATGAACTATACTATGCCCTCCTTGGTAACTCCTTAATACTAATTGTTAATGGAACATAGAGAAAGTCCCTGACAGAATTGGACAAATAATGAGAAAGATTTGATGACAGGAAGGGATGCAAAAGGTAAGGAGGATTCAGACAGCCTTGGGTCTTGGGTGATTAAAGGCAATGTTCAGGAAGCCTGTGGCAAGGCGAAGCAAATATGCCCATATTGCAAGTTTACCTATGGCCAACCCTTTGTGTGACTAAACATAAAAAAGGGGGGAAAAGGCAAAAATAAATATAAGGGATAGGGGTAAGGAAAAGAGGAAGAGGAAAGCACAGGAACGATAAAAGCACAAATTTGTGTTAAATCTTCATTTACGTCCAGGGACAAATACTTTTGTGTTTGTTTGGCTGGAAGTCTAGGAAATGTATTCCAGATGTTAAATTCAGTTAATTTACCATCTTACATTATAGAATTGTTTTCTATTCCAGAGTCCTTTTATGTTTCTCTAAATTAAGATGAACCTCTAATCAGAGCACACATACAGTATACTTGTAAAAATCAATATATATAAACATATCTCCTATATGAATACATATAATATAGCAATGGGTAAAGCAGCTGCCATTAGATGGGCCACACTAGTAAAAGCATACATGAAGAGGTTATATCCCAGACCTGAAACTGAGATCAGGGAGAGAAATCAGCCTGGACAGTTTTTTGTGTTTGTGACCCTTTAAAAGACCTGATTCTGAGCAAAGACTCAGCTTCTGGATAGGAGGAACAATCGATACGTGTAAAACCTAATTTTAAAAAATGGCCTTCCATTATTTCAAAGGGGAAGGCTTAGGAAGTCTGAGAGATCATTAGCAACTGCGAATGTCCACACTGTTTAGGCAGCTGGATGACACAATGGATAGAGTGGCAGACTTGACTTCAGGAAGGTCTGGGTTCAAATCCAGCCTCAGATATTCAGAAGCTGTGTGACACTGGGGAAATCACTAGACTTCTCTCTGCTTCGGTTTCCTCAACATCAAAATGAGGATAATAAATAGCAACCATTTCACAGTATTTTGAGGATCAAACTATTTGTAAAGGGCTGACTAAATGCTCATTTCCTTCCCCTTCCTTCCAGTCATGATTCTGCCTGTGGCTCTCTCCATGGTCTTAAATAATCCATTAGACAACCTTTACTTGAATTTCTGGTTTAGAAGAAAAGAAATTTTAATACTATTTACCTACATGAAAGGACCTCATGAGAAGATATGTTAAAATGAAAAGAATAGTGACACAATTCGATATCTTTATGTTATTATTCCTTTTAAGAGCTCGATTATATTGGAGCAACTAGGTAGTATAGTGAATAGAGCACCAGCCCTGGAGTCCATAGGACCTGAGTTCAAATCCGGCTTCAGACATTTAACACTTATTAGCTGTGTGACCTTGGGCAAGTCACTTCACCCCAATTGCCCTACCTTCCCCCCTCCAAAAAAAATTTTAAAAAAGAATTCATTTATATAAATTTGATTTAACAAGCATTTACTAAGTGCCTACTGTGGGCAAGGTACTGTGTTAAGCACTGGGAATATAGAGATTAAAAATAATAGTATCCACACACACCCCCGAGACCTACATTCTACTAAGGAAGAAAAAAAACAGGCGTTTATTAAGCTCCTACTATGTGCCAGGCACTGGAACAAGTGTTTTACAAATATTATCTCATTTAATGTTCACAACAACCCCAAGAGGTCATTGCATTCAACTGTTAAGGAAACTGAGGCAAACAGAGGTTAAGTGACTTGCCTAGTGTCACACAGCTAGAAAATGGATGAGGTGACATTTGAACTCATGTCTTCCTGACTCCAGGTTCAACACTCTAATTGTTATACCACTAGGATGCTTCATACTTGGAACTATATGACATGCATGCAGGTAAGGATAATATAGGGCAGCTAGGTGGCACAGTGGATAGAGCTCTGGGCATGGCATCAAAAAGACTCATCTTCATTTGTTCAAATCCAGCCTCAGAAACTTACTAGCTGTGTGACCCTGGGCAAGTCACTTCACCCTGTTTGCCTCGTTCTTCATCTGTTATTAAAAAAAAAGCTGGAGAAGAAAATGACAAACCATTCTAGTATCTTTTTCAAGAAAACCTCAATATGGAGTCACAGAGGGTCAGACACAACTGAACAAAAAGATAATACAAAAACAGGGGCAAAAGAGAACCAGACAAAGTAGTCTAGAAAAGTCTGTAGAGAGGAATCATTTCCATCTGGGGAGATCAAGGAAGGAAAACTACACTGAGGAAGTGGTAGCTAAATGGAGGCATCAAGTAAAGCAAGGCCAAATTTGCTACTCAGTACTAAAATCCCACTTCCCTAATATTTGACCATCTATCAAGAAAGTTGTAGAGAAGATTCTTGGAGGTGAGTCCAGCCTCTCTTCAAACCCCTATAATGACAAGCAGATGCCTAACCCAAAACAACCTGCTGTTAAACAGCTATAAGTGTAAGAAAGTTCTTCCTTATCCTATGGTGAAATATCTAACTCTGCAATTATCACCTATTGTGCTTTTTTCTAGAGTTACATCCAAGTGTTCCCCCTCTTCTAAATGACAGTCCTTCAGATATTTGAAGAAAGATGCTACATTTCATGCTGGAAGGAACGTCAGAAGTCATCTAATGCAGGAAACTGACAATCAGAAGGATTAAGTGATTTGCTCAAGGTCACATAGATAGCAAGTAGCAGAAGTGAAATTTGGGGATGGGTCCTGAGTCCAGAGTCAGTGCCTCTTAGCACCTCCTTCCTAAGTCTTCTCTTTTATAAATTATATTATATATTATAAATTATATTATATAAATATTCCCAAGTTTTTTCTTCCTCATGCAACCTAGCTTGAAATTTTCCAAGCATTCCTTTTCCTAAAATTAGAGTATAATCTTTGAGATAAAAATACAAAAATGCTTTATAAAAGTAAGCAAAAGTAAGCAGCTTGAAAGAGCTGGACAATCAATATCTGGTGCTTACATCGTGAAATCTGGAGAAAAAACACCTCCAAATTAAAGTAACTGAGAAAGCAAAGGAAGAAAGCCTCCAGACTAACATTCAGGAAGAAGGACCCAGAAGAGGATTGTTGTTCATTCCTTCATTTTCAAAGAAGAGCAATGACATCATGAGGTGATGTCTTGACTTGTCTGTTAATTAATTTAAATGAAGCAGAATTGCACAAGTCATCAACCTCACTCTCTTCCAGAATCATCCAAGTCCAGTGGCAAGACAAAAGTCAGGATGACTGGTAATGATATGGAATGCGGTGGATGACTTTGGCATCTTCAACCTCTGACCAAGCTCTAAGTGCTCTACAGTGCCTGCTTCAGTCACCTTCATGGATGTTGGGACAAGCAGTCATAGACTCAATTCTTCTTAAAATGAGGGTGACCCAGGTGAAGATCATTCAAAAGCAGAGTTGGAGAAAAGAGGGGATGTCACAAACTTCACCTTTATCTGAACAGGGGGAGGGGGAAAATGTAGTAGAAACAGATTAAATTGATCAAAGTACTGAACCATAATGAGGAAAAGGGAGGGAGAAAATTTCCGAAGTGAAGGACAGAATAAGTTTGTTTCAAGAAAAAGAAAGCTACAGCTACTGAAAGCTGATTACCAAAAAAAGGGGGGAGAAGGGAGGGCAAGATTCAATAATTTGGGTCATGGCGGGAGGGGGATAGAAAGGAGGAAACTATGATCAGACTCCTCTAAGTCAAACAAACTGCAGATGCCAAGCGTTAATGTCCTTTTTTTCTCCCAAAGGGGTGGGAAAGAAATATTATATTAAATTTCTTGGAGAACAAAATAAATAATCATAACTATGACTGGGAATAGGATGGAGGCATGAATGAAATGGAGGAGGATGCCACAATATATTAAAAAGCAAACACAATAATTTGCTATATATTAGAAATATACTGAAAAGTATAAAGATTCATGGGGAGTTAAAAGAAGTTGGATTAGAGTTTTAAGCCTCAGTTAAATCTTAAAAAGTAGGAGTAGAAATGATGATTTCAGGTTAGGCCATGGTAAAAATCTATTTGAATAGGAGAGAAAAGCAGGGAAACTATATTTTGCTTAAAAGGTACCACAGAGAATGAAACAATAGCAAAATTAAATCTATATGCACCAACTGCCATAGCATATAAATACTAAAGGAAAAGCTTATTGAATTAAAAGGAGACAAAGAAAGTAAGAAATGATTACAGATTACTAAATATTTGAGATATAGGCTAGAAAGAGGTTAAAGATCTGAAGAGATTTAAGAAAACTAGATATGGCAGATCTTTGAAAGTCATGCATCGCAATATCAGAAGTATTTTTTCCTGTGTTACAAGGAATCTTTTAACAATGATCATAAGAATGTTTACTAACCACAGCAGTGGCCCTTCTTACTCCACAGAAATTAGCTATGACCCCCAACACCCCAGCAACTGTGGCAAAGGGACCCATAGTTGGCATTTATCCTAGCACCACTTATTCCTGTGTGGGAGTCTTCCAAAACAGGAAAGTGGATATCACTGCTAATGACCAAGGAAATAGGACTACCTTGAGTTATGTCTCCTTCACTGACACAGAACATTTAATGGATGATACTAAAAAGAATCAAGTTGCAATGAACCCCAGCAACACAGTCTTTGATGCCAAACATCTGATTGGTTGCTTTGCACACAGCTTTCCAAAAATTGAAGGACTGAAATTTGTAGCCAAGGCAGTAGTTTAAAAGTAACATTTAAGCACCAGCCCTGGAGTCAGGAGGGCCTGAGTTCAAATCCATCATCAGACACTTGACACACTAGCCGTGTGACCTTGAGCAAGTCACTTAACCCCAATTACCCTGCCCTCTCCCCTCCAAAAAGAAAAAAAGAAAAAAGTAACATTTAAGCTACTTGGTAAATCTGGGCATTCTGAATACCAGAATGTGTGCAGAGGTAGAGAAGTGAGCAACATTGTACTCTAACAGTACCGTAAACAAGTGAAAATGCAATTCTTGTCCCAGAGAATAAAATCTTTTTTTTAATGGCATTATGAAAAAAATTATTATAAGACAAAAAGAATCCACAAATGCAGAAAATTAGATGTATTAAATATATCCTTTAAAGACTATAACATAGTAAAAATTATTATCAATAAGGAAAATAGAAAAAAGGACATTGACTTAAAAGAAGACTAATCAACCTAGTCTTAAATCCTGAGTGAATAAAAAAGATAGAAACAATAATTATATTAAAGAATAGTCAGCAATTAGGTAATTGTTGAGAATTTGTGAGATAGAATTAAGAAAATCCATGAAAGATTTAAAAAATTTTTAATATTTTATTTAGGGAGAGAGAAAGACCAATGAATTTAAGCATGTAACTTAAAAAGAAAACTAGAACTCTAAAAAATAAATAACATCTGAATATACACAAAAATAGAAAATTTGAAAGTCAAGGAAGAGCTAAACAAAACTGATAAGAAAATTATTGATTGTTATAAAAAGAAATGATTTTTAAAAATATAAACTCAATTAAATTAGCTAACTTGATTTTTTAAGAGAGGAAAACCAAATTATCAAAGTCAAAATGAGAGAAGGGAATTCACAATAAAAAATAACTAAATACAACTTATCAGGACCTACTATATGCAATCATAGAGCAACAAAATTGAAAGCTTAAATAGAATGGATATTTATAAACATGTAATCTATAGGAACAAAAGAGGAAATAAAGAATTCAAACAACCTTATCTAACAAAATCAGGCAAATTATAAATGAAATTTTAAATAAATTGGTCCAGATTGTTTCACAATTTAATGTTACCAAACACTTAAAGAATAAGGAATGTCTTCTACAACATTCCTAGCAGGTGATCCTCCAGCTTAAAAACCTCCAGTGCTGAGGAATCTATTATCTTCTGAGGCAGCCCATTCCACTTTTGGCTAGCTCTATTTTTGAGGCTAAAATTGTCACATTGCAATTTCTATCCACTGCTTTTAATTCCACCACTTGCCAAACAGAAGGGGGAAAAATCTAATACCTGTCTCAAGTGACAGCCTTCTAATAATTAAAGACAGTTATTGTGTGCTCCCTTAAGATTTCTTTTAGCCATGCAAAACATTGCCAGTTCTTTCAGTCAATCTTAAAATGGTTTGATTTCCAGTGCTTTCACCATCTTGATTGCTCTCCATTAGATGCTCTCAGTTTATCAGTGTTCTTCCTAGAGGATGGATCCAGAACTGAATATAATGCTCCAGATGTGATCTGACCAGGGCAGAGACCAGGGAAACAATCCCCTCCTTAGTCCTTTACATGATGGATCTCTTAATGCAATCTAAGATTGCATTAGCTTTTATGGTCACCATAACAAACACTAAAATCACCAGTTTATACAGGTAGAAAACCACCAAAGAAGAGATTTGAACCCAAACCTTGAGACTCTAATACCACTGCTCTTTCCACTATAACATTCTGCCTCCTGACTATTATATAACAGTGGGTCCACAATAATTCTTTTCTTTCTCTTCAATCCTATTCATAAATCCCTTGAGATTAGTCCTTAAGAGTTTTTATTTTATGTTGCTGTTTTTGTTTCCTTCTTGTATTATTCCTTACTTCCTGTCAAAGACCCCTTGATACTCTCTAATAAATCAGATAAAGACACATTCCTTAAGCCTTTTTTTTCATGCTTTCTTGCAAGAATGTCAGCTGACACTTCCAGGATGTATAAGTGGTAATCATCTCAGGTAAGAAAACGAGCATATAATGATAGCACAGTTATCAACTTTCTGTCTCTATATCTTATAACTCTTGGTGAACTAACAGTCTGTCTTTGCTCCTTCTGGAAACTTTCACAGAAAATGCCTATTTCTAGGCATATTTCCCAGAGCTCCTGAAAAGGCTGATAGCAGCATTGACCCCCCTCTCTCCTGCCCCCCCCCCATGCTTGACCTCTTAAGCTGCAGCTGAGTAGGAACAATCAGCAAAGTGTCAAGTACTGCCTCATAAAACATTCACATACCACACCTAATGAAATCCTGCATAAGCCTCCCAGGCACTCATTCCACACAGTAATAAGCAGGAGAAACAGGAATCTAATGAGAATGGTCCCAGCTATTCCACTTATGCCCTGGCTCTCACCTGTTTCCATGCCCCTCCCTGGCATACCTGGTTGTGTTACAATCTCATAAGCTTGAAACTTGGTGCATTATTTAAATGTTAGGTGGAGGGATAGAATGAATAATCTCTATACAGGTGTAAATGCTTTA
Source organism: Pseudocheirus occidentalis (assembly GCA_028646575.1). NCBI lineage: Eukaryota > Metazoa > Chordata > Mammalia > Diprotodontia > Pseudocheiridae > Pseudocheirus > Pseudocheirus occidentalis. The sequence continues at coordinate 53,890,635 of CM053599.1, read as the reverse complement.
TTACACTGAAAAATTAGGACCTGAGGTTATAAAATTTCATTATTTCAATATTCCAGTCCTACTGGTATGAGTAATATTGTTGAATGAATCAATGAGTACATGAATGAACTAATGAATGAAAAAGGCATTTATGAAACACTTACCATACGCTAGGTTCTGTGGCTAAGGCCTGGGGATACAAGTATAAGCAAGCAAGATGGTCCTTGACCTCAAGGAGCTTATATTATAATGGGGAAAGATAACATGTAAAGGAGAGAGAGAAAGCAGTGATGGAAATATATGAGCAGCAGTATCTTTTGAACATGATGTGGAACTGGGTGTGGTGGCCTAGATCCAGGCAGGAAAAGATGAAAGCTCACTGCCTGGGTCCCAGGAGAAGAATCCAAGTTCCAGAGGGAGGCAGATGAAGAGGAGGTAGGGAGTATGGTTTGGAAACAGCCACAAAATGGCATGGGAGCAAGACAAAAGTCCTCAAATCTGACAAAAGGGTCCCAGCAGCATATTCCATCTTTCTGTCAACCTGCATGGAGCTTTCCAGTTTTGTTGTGCTGTTGTTGTTAATATGACATGAGTACCAAGGTCATGCTTGAGTTGTCCATCTATAGCTCCCTTACTATAGCCCACCTCCTTTTCTGGTCATACATGACCTTTAAGGCACCCCTGAAATATGCTAGCTGCAGTAATATTCTACCATGCATGCATCTTTCTGTTATCTTTGGGGTTGCCTGCAGTTACGATTCTCCTGAGATTATAGTGATTTCCAAGAGAATAGCAAAGTTAAAAGATGGGCTTTTGCATAAGGGAGCACTTTGGAATCATTGAGAGTGCTATACGGTTTCCCAAATATGACACAGTTTGCTATTTTTCTTGCTGTTCACTCATATCTGACTCATGAGCCTATTTGGAGTTTTCTTGGAAAGATGCTAGTGTAGTTTGTCATTTCCTTCTGCAGCTCATTGTACAGATGAGGAAACTGAGGCCAATAGGGTTAAGTGACTTGCCCAGGACCACACACCTAGTAGTGTCTCAGGTCATATTTGAATTCAGATCTTCCCGACTCCAGGCCCAGTGCTCTATCCACTGTGCCACCCAGCTACCCAGTTTGTTCTTTTCATGCTATTCAATTCTAGGACCAACTCGTTATCAAACAGTGGTCCTTCTTCAAGAAAAATATTCTGATGAACTAAATTAATGGGCTAACTAACTAATCAACTAACTTAATATTATGAAATAATAATCTATTTGTGTATATGTATATGTATCTATATATCTAACTTTGTTTTTTAACATGGGAAATGCATATTTTTAAATCAACTTTTTAAGAAATCAAAATGGTTAGTTAAACCAAATACTTTTGAACAACTAAGAATTCATTGAAGAGACTTCATAATTTTCTGCGGTTTGATGCAATTAGAACAGTGAAATCTGGAAACAACTGTTGGGGACCCTAGAAATGTCTAGGGTCTCCATATTCTCTTTTTATTCTGTTCAGAACTTTCTCTACCCCTCTAGTTCACACTTTAAAGTAGCCTGTCCCTGTATTTGATGACTCGTTTGAAGTTTCTACTCAGAAGATCATTAAGTAAAGTTATCCTTGAGTTTCTATCTGCTATAGCATCTTCTAGAGTTTAACATATGCATTGTCACCTTGTTTAAAAAGAAACTTTAACATTTTCCCTATCAAATCATCATTCTTCTTCCAATCAACTAATGATGTTCACAGAAGGATTTTATATTCTCTATACCCCTCGGTCAGTTATAATACTATGAAGATGTGGTTTGCTAGAGCAAATAGCGATCCCATAAGTTCCTCTGGGTTCCATTATTTTTACTTCATAGATGATTCCTATAGCCACATGTCCAGATCTAAACTCTCTGCTGAAATACAGTCATGCATCTCCAGTTGCCTGTTGGACATCTCAAACTAGATGTCTCACATGTATTTAAAACTCAATATTACTAGACATCAACTCATTATCTTTCCTCCCAAAATGTCCCCAGTTTCAAATTTCCATATCTCTATCAAGGAAACCATCTTCAGAGTCACCCAGGTTCACAGCTTGTCATCCTTGGCTTTTCAATCAAACTTACTCTACTTATCCAGTGTGTTGCCGATTCTTATCATCTCTACATTTCCCAACTTCTGTAGAACACATCAACATCTTTCCACTCATACAGCTACCATGCATGCTCAGGCCTTCATTACCTCTTACCTGTGCTATTGCAATAACCTTTTTAATTGGTCTCCCTACTTCACCTTTCTCCCCATTCCAAGATATTATCCAAAGGGGTTTTCCTAAAGCACCACCACCAATCAGGCTCCAGTTAAGAAATTCCTGGATTCCAAATTCAAATACATAGTCCTCTGTTTGGCATTTAGAATTCTTCTTAACTTGACACCTCATTCCTTTTCCAATGTGTCATCTTGCTTCCTTCCACACACTCTACAATCCAGCTACACTGGCCTTTTTAAAATCCTCCAAACAACTGAATACTCCATCTTCCTATCTTTGCATTGTCCGCCTCCTATGCCTGGAATCTTCTACCCCCTCTCCTCCTTTTCTTCATTTCCATTACTTCCTTCAAGACTCAGCTCAAATGCCACTTTCTAGGGGAGACCTTTCAGATTACCTTCATCTACATATCTTCCACATACCCAGCTATTTACATGAATCCCCCACTGGAATGTACTGCCAGGTTCTTATTAAAGAATAATGAATACTCTAAAGTGGTCCCATGTATTTGAATTTACACTATTCAAAGTTATCATTATGTAAAACATGGTCATTGGTTCCAGCCCAATGGAACTATGCAGTGGGAATTCAAATGATGAGACCACTTCTAGAGACTCATTATTCTCACTAATTAGGACCTAGTTGTACCCTTCTTGAGGGTCGGGGTTATTTTTTGCCTTTCTTTGTATCCCTAGCATTTAGCATAGTACCTAGTGTAGTCCAAGGACTTAATAAGCCCTCACTGGCTGACAGACTGACTCGTTGCTGATATTTTAATAGCTGGCTTTCTGTTTTTTTGTGAAAAGATCTTCCAGAATCTTTTCTGTTTTGTTCATGTGTGTACACATGTGTGTGTGAAAAATTAAATGTGTGGGTAAATAATTTAAAAAATTATATATTTGTGTATATGTATATGTATCTATATATACATACATACACATACAAATCTTATTTTTAAAAAATTAGTTCTTGATTGCCTTTAAAATTGTATTTTTCCAGCATGAATGCCTTCTTAATGTTTTAGTCAAGCTACTCTTTGTCTTCTGAAAAATCAACACCATTTCTTCATATAATGTGTGTAGGACATTATAATACAATATTATAAATATTACATTTATTAATATAGAACATACTGAGGTGGTAGGAGCCCAAAGCATTTCCGCAATGAGATTGGAGGATGATAGGAAGACTTAGATCATTTCTGCCTTCTACTGACTTGTACAATAATATTAAAAATACACTAAGAAAGAAGATAAAGGCAGAATATTCAATCAGCCTTGAGTGCTGATTGAATCAGATGCACTATGTTTAATGGAGAAGTAAAGCTGTGTGGTAAAAGGAGCCCGTACTTGGAGTTCGTTGAGATTTGGGTTTGAGTCTTAGCTCCAGACACACTAGTTATATGTTCCTATATGATCCTGTGTCATCTGTTCTATCTCTACAGGCTTCAGTTGGGATATAGAAAATTCACACCACTCATCTCTTAGGGTTGTTGCATATTATTAAAAAGGAATTCATTGTTACCATTATTATCATGCTATAGTAAACAATGGAAAATGTAATCTCAATAAAATTACTTAATAATGTTGGTTTAAAAAATAATTTTTTAATTAAAAAATATGAGAAAAAAAGTGTGGGGTGGAGGGATTTTAGCCTGAGTTATGTAGAGAATTGCTTCTATTTCTTTGTACGGTGCTATCAGAGTCATTCTATTTCCCTATAAACACAGCAGAAATACTCCCAGAATAGGAAGTTCCACCAAAAGGAAGATAGATCTCAGATAGCCAATAAGCGGGGTTTGATCAAACTTAGCATATTTGAGGCTAATAGCACACCGTGACTTTGATGGCTCAAAATGGAAACCAGACACCTTTTTGGCTTCCTTTTCCTCTGCTACAGAAATAATATAACTGCTATTCCAGATGCTATTCTTTGATATCGCCTATAACTTAATCCAAGCTATCTTTGAGTACTCTGAAGTCAAAATAAATCAGGCCCAATTCAATTTACAACAGCACAGCCTTTTAAATGAAAGAGCAGTCACAGGAAAATTGAAATTAATTTTTGGCTTATTACCCAACAAGACTGTCTGACATAAAGTGATGAAACAAAGATAAAAGAACAGCACCTTTCTTGAAAGAAGGAGGAACCTTTTAGAGACTTATCTTGAAGTCCTCTGAGGAGCATTAATAGAGAGAAAGAGAGAGAACTGGAATGACCAGAATAGTAACTTACATTTATGTAACCACTGTGTCAAAGTTCTTTATCTATTTAATCTCATCTGAGTTTCAAAACAACACCATGAAACAGGCAGTCCATATATACGAACAGTCTACAGCCACACACCTAGAAGGATGAGAATTGAGAGTCCAACCCTGCACACAGCAGAGAACCAAGTGCTGAATCTGGAATCCAGAGCCCTAAGTTCAGATCCAAGAGCTACTCCCATGACTTGGGTAAGCTATTTAACCTGCCTGGGCCTCAGGTTCCAAAGAAATAACTAAGGCAAGTAGGGTTAAGTGACTCACCCAGGGTCACACAGCTAGTCCGTGTCAGGCCAGATTTGAACTCAAGGAGATGAATCTTCCTGACTCTAGGCCTTGCACTCTATCCACTGAGCCACCTAGCTGCCCAAGGACTTTGATGGCATTTATATGATGCTTCAAATGTATGATTTTGTCTATGACATTTATGGGGTGCTTTAAACCACTTTAGAAATATTATCCAATTGTAGCCTTACAACAACCGTGAGAGGTAGATGCTATTATTATTCCCTTGACAGATGATAAAACTAAGGCAGAGGTTAAGTGACTTGCCTAGGTTCATAAAGCTAGTAAGTGTCTGGGTAGGATTTGAACTCAGGCTCAGGTCTTCCTAAATTCAGATCCAGATCACTCTATCCATTACATCACCCAGTTCTATAATATAGCTAATTAATTTTATAGTTCTTCTAATACTAAATCAACCCTGTATTCCTAGGATATAAATTAAATCTGGTCATAATATATAATTGTTGCGACATATTGTTTTTGAGTCTCTTTGCTAATTTTTTTAAAATTTGTATCCGTGTTCATTAGAGATATTAGTCTAAAGTTTTCTTTTTCTGTCTTGATTCTTCCCGGTTTATATATCAAAACCATATCTATGTCATAGAAGAAATTTGGGAGGATACCTTTTTTTTTTGCTATTTTTGCAAATAATTTATGTAATATTGGAATTAATTATTCTTAGAATGCTTGAGAGAATTCTTTGAATATTTCTGGTCCTAGAGGGATTTTCCCCCACTTCGGAAGTTCACTTATGACTCATTCAATATCTTTCTCTGGAATTGGGTTGTTTAAAGTCTCTATTACTTGTTCAGTAAAGACAGAAGAATGAGATGGGACTTCTATAAGAGGCAGTACTTGAGTTGAACCTGAAAGGAGATTAGGGTCTTGCAGAGATGGCGGGGGAAAAGTCACCTGACTGCCTGTAGAGAGTCAACTGGGAGGGTAGCTAACAGAGTACACAAGATTGGAACCTCCTCAATTAGACTATAAGCCTCTTTAAGGAGAGCATTCTGGGCATGTGAGACATCCTATGCAAAAGCACAGAGAATGTTGTGTAACGGAGCAATAAACAAGTCAGTTTGAATGGAATGTTGAGTGTGTGACAGGGAGCATTGAAAGAATAAGTCAGAAAAGATAAGTTGGAGTCAGACTCTGTACATGATCAGGCATCCAAGGAAACCCCAGGGAGTTAGTCTGTTTGAACCAAGCCAATGAAAGTAATAGGTGTAGAGAACTTGAGTACAAAGTTAATGAGATTGACCTTCCTCCAGGGAAGGGCTATACACATACATATATACATACATGCATACATACATACATACATATGTACGTACGTTTGTGTATGTATAAGTACGTTTGCACATATACATATATATTGTATCCGTGTGTATAAATGCATTGTGCACGTATATGGTTTTGTGTGTATGTGTGTGTGTGTGTGTGTACACATATTTTTGTAACTTCCTGTTGTTCTGTTTAGCAGCACATGATTAGAAATGCAGGAAGTTAATGATGGGAATAATCCAGCACTGGGGTTTTACACGGCATGATCAGTGACAGGACAAGGGAACCACACATACACACATACACATACTTATATACAGTAAATATAACGCACATGTGATGTATTGAAAAAATAGATCCCAGCAATGCTAAAGCAAACAAAGTTAGAGATCTCCTCAAAGTCCCCAAAATGTAGCTCCCAGATTCCCCCAAACTCTCAGAATAATTCACTGTTTTATGAACATATTTTATTTGTACTTTCTCGATACTCTCCTTATGCTGAGATCCTTTGTTCCCTCTCCTTGACATGCCCCTTGCCTCTCATCCCCTATCTTTTGAAGTCCAACCCATTCTCAAGGTCCGGTTCAAATGCAAACTTCTCCATGAAGCCTGTCTTGATTATTTCTAAACTCCCATGGCACTAACTATACAGACTGTCTTGGATTACAGTTGTATGACCCATCTCCCACCCTCAAGTGTCATCTCCTCAAAGGGAGTTTTATCTCTGTAGCCCTCACCAGGTCTAGAATGGTGACTGGCGCATAACAATAAATAGGAAGCAAATATCTATTGAATGAACACTGAATACATGAATAATTGTCTCCTATCTTTAAAGAACCACACTGAGGCACATTGAGAGGGGAAGAGAGAGAATAAGCATTGTACAGCACCTACTACGTGCCAGATAATCTGCTAAGCAATTTACAAATATTATCTCTTTTGAATTTTGAAACATCCCTGAGCTGTTATTATCTCCATTTACAGTTGAGGACCCTGAAGCAGACGTTAAATGACAGGATCAAGGTCACGCAGCTAGTGTCTGAGGTTGAATCTGAACTCTGCTCCTCCTGATTCCAGATCCAGCACTCTGTCTATCCACTGTGCCACCTGACTGCCTGTAGAGAGCCAACTAGGAAAGTAGCTAACAGATTGGAACCTCCTCAATTAGACTATAAGCCTCTTTAAGGCGCAAGTTATCTTTTACAGCTTTTCTCTAGCCACCAACCCCTCCCACAGAGCCTTGCACATAGCAGACATTCAGTGATTTTTTTCACCATCACTGCTGATTAATAATTTACAGCATGTACAAGTACATTCAATTCAGCAAACATTTATTAAGCACCGATTTTGTTCAAAGCACTGTGCCAGATACAGGAGAAATAAAAAGCTTAGATAAGACAAAACCCCTGCCTGCTCAGATCTGACAGCAAACTTGACTTTGATTCCTGGCAAAATTCGAAAATGCTCAATTTTTAAAATGCTTAATGAACATCTAGAAAATGAAACAATGATCACAATGGGCAGACATAGCTTTACAAGAAAAGGTCATGCCAGACAAAGCTTATTTCCTTTTTTGACAAGGTTAATAAACTGATCTGTCAAAAGAATGCTGTTAATACTTTCCCTAGATTTTGGCAAAGCATTTGATAAAACATCTCATGCTATTCTTACTGAAAAAACGGAGAGTTGTGGACTAGCTGAATAGGAGAGTCAGGCGGGTGCAGAACTAGCTGACTGTTCAGATTTAAGAGACGGTCATTAATGTTGGAACATCAGCTTGAAAGGAGGTCTCCTGCATAGTGCCCAAGATGACGACTGGCCCCATGCTGTTTAGCATTTTAAACAATGATTTAGCAGCTAGAGGGATAGAAGACATGCTTATCAGATTTACAGATGATGCAAAGCAGGGAAGGATAGCTAACACACTAGATGACAGAATGAAGATCCAGAAAGATTTTGACAGGCTAGAACAATAGGTTGAATCTAAAAAGATGAAATGTAATAGAAGTAAGTGTCAAAACAATCAATTTCACAAATACAAGATGGGGGAGTCATGGTTTGATAACTGGTTGTCTGGAAAAAAGATCTGGGTGGCGGGTGGTTAGTGAGTGCAGGCTCAATTTGAGTTATCAGTGTAATATGTCAGCTAAAAAAAGTAACACCATCTTGGGGCTAAATTGAGTCATTGCTTCTAGGAATAAGGATGCAATAGTTCTTCCATACTCTGTCAGGGTCACCTTGCTCATCAATGATAATAACACGACTGTATAGGATACATTTCTCTGTGTCTTCTTTCTTGCCTTCTCTTACCCCTTCCCTCCCACTGATTTGAAAACAGGCACTACCCAGAAGAAACTCAAGTTAGAGTCTAGGGCAAATTATTTGGGACTTGTCTCTTGTTTGATCACTTCCTCCTGACTCCAGAATGAATGAAAAACACAGTCCAGCTAGAGAGATGGACATGTCTCTGGTCTCCAGTATAACCCAGAAGCTCAGAGTTGAAAGAGAAATGAGAGTACATCCCACCCAAGATACATCTACACAAGAATTTCCTCCACATGCTCCCAGATAAGTGTGAATCCCACTTTGATACAAAGACCTGTAGTAAAGAGAAACCTTCTACCTTCTGAAGCAGCCCATTTCACTGGGGACATATCCAACCAAGTACACTTCCTCTTTTTTACAGCAAGCCTTTAAATACTTGAATACAGCCATCATGCCTGCTCTGAGTCTTCTCTCTTCTGGGTCAAACACCTTTAGTTCCTTCATGATGATCTTGAGACCCTTCTCTTTCCTAGTTTTCCCCTTATGTCCACTGGCCACTTTATCAATGTCCTTTCTAAAATGAGGTACCAGAACTGAAAGCAATATTTCTTCCCGGTGTAATCTGATCACGGCTTAGTACAGCCTTCAGTGTGGGTAGCAATGAATATAGTGTGAGATACTGAACCACCCACATAAAATTAGCATTTGAAAAAACCTCTGACTTGTATGTTGAAAATACAAGAGGATTATGAATTTAAATACTCCCATCCTTTCAAATCAACCATATATAAACTACAACAAAGAACTATAGGAAGTCTATACATTACTGGTGCCTACCCTAATCTACTAAGGTCTCCAACATGCTATTACAGGGACATCCTTTTACCCATAAAATCAGACATGTGGATACACAAACCCATAACATATAGCACATGTGTAGTCTGAGCATACAAAGCAGAGAACAGACTTAACACATACAGTATAACACAAGGCATATATTCCCACATACAACAGACTCACTTACCATCACTGTAATCAATGGGTGTATAGGATCCAACAAAAAGGGAAGCTGCAAAGCTACTAACCAAAGAGATTCTCTGTAAGAGAAACAGCACAATGAAGGTGACTCATCACCATACTCACCTTGAGCAAGTGAACACTTTAACAAACATCATTCAAATGTGAAGGATTTAAAATCACTCAAATAATTGCTGCCTTTGGCCCATTAGCAAAGAGCCCAAGAGATGTTTGCCCTAAATCTTGTGAATGAGAACACTTCAAGGCATATCAAACAGCAGACAAGGGAGTCCTGGGAGGAAAACCAATGAGGTCTTTGACGCCTGGAAAGGTACTGATCTCTTCAGTTTCCTGACTCTTTATCATGCTGCCAAATTCAATTAAAACAAACTATTGAGAAAGGGAAGGTGATTTTCCTATCAGGTTCCATCTCTCAATGACTGTTGGCTCTCCTGCTTCACAATGCCTCTCCTCTGTGCAACCCCCTTTAAATCTGGCAACGATGGACTTCTTGGACACAGGATAAACATCTGCTAAATTCAGAGCAAACTCTTTTGCACTGGCTGCCACCCATGCCTGGAAGGTCTTCTCCCTTTGTCTTACCCTTTTAGGATCCCTGGCTTCCTTCGAGACTCAGCTTGGAAGCCACCTTCCCTCTGAGACTACCTTCCATCTATTCCAGATGTGTCCTGCCTATACCAATCAATCTACGTATTGTCTCTCCCATTAGAATGTAAACTTCTTGAGGGCAGGAACTTATGTTCATTTTTAACTTGTATCCCCAGGGATTAGGACAGAGATTGAAACAGAACAAGTACTAAACAAATTCTAATTGAGACAAAACCTACACTATTAGTTCTGTGAAATTTCTAAAGAAATGACAATCACACACACGCACACGCACACGCACACACACACACACACACACACACACACCTCCTTTATTTCGAATGCTGGTGTCATCACTTTCTATGCCCCATGGTCCTATGAGGATGCTCAGATTTGTGACAGACAGTAGTATTCAATCCCTTTGCTCCCCACAAACCCACCCTCAGCTCTAGACACAGAATTTAGAAGGTTTGACACCTTTTCCCAAAGCATAAGTTACCAACTAATTCAGAAGAGCAATCTGTCATCCGGAATAGTTAAATAATAAACTCTATGTTAATTTTGAAGATTAAAAAGGCACTTTGGTTTGAAATGAGCTAATCATTTTATAATTATGACTTAGAGATCAAAATAACTAGGAAATGTGTTGAGCTGATTCATATGCAACTTTTAAGTGCCTGATTTTAGCTACTGCAGGTCTAGCAGTTTAGCTGGGCCTCTGGTTTTGTGTACACTGCAGTGAGGAAGGGTCTGGATAAGGTTTTTGGAGGTTGGAGAGGAGAGGAGAGGAGGGGAGGGGAGGGGAGGGGACAGGAGGGGAGGAGAGG
>CM053599.1:53849609-53879750 GCA_028646575.1 Pseudocheirus occidentalis | reverse complement strand
ATAATCCTACGAAGTAGTGCTAATATTATCCCCATTTTACAGCTGAGGAAACCAAGACCAACAGAGGTTAATTGACTTGTTCAGGGTAATATAGCTAGTGAGTGGCTGAAGTCAGATTTGAACTCAAGTCCTTCCTGCCTCCAGACCCCACACTGTATTTTACTGTGCCACCTAACTGCCTCATGATGGGCTCTGATGGACCATTCATGGGAATAAGTAATATGAATGAAGACCAAATGGTACACTGTAAAAATGGCTGGATTTGGAGAGGACCTGAATGTGAATCTCTGCTCTGCCACTTACTGCCTGTGTGACTTTGAGCAAAGGGTTGTTCTCTGAGTCTCAGTTTCTTCATCCCTAAAATGAAAGAGTTAGGCTAGGTCAGAAACTGTTCCCTTTTTTGTTCGTGAATCCCTCTGGAGGTCAGGTGAAGCCTATGGATCTCTTCTTGGAATAATTTTTTTACTAATTTTTTTATTTGAGAAATAATTTTTAAATGTATAAAACAAAATACATTACAAAAGAAAGAAACCAGCTATATCAAAATAAAGAAGTCACGTTTTTCTCATCCAAGTTCTTAGATCACTGAAATCGATCCATGGACCTTCTGGAGAGTCCATGGAGCCCATGGAGCGTACATACTCTAGGGTCTCTTCAAGCTCTGCATCTATGATGATATGACAACATAAAAAAACAGGACCCAGCTCTTCAGACCCGGTACTGTCATAACTGCCCTGCTCTGGGTAACAAAGCCAACACCTATGATGGGTAAAGGAGAGTGTGCTGGATTTGAAAGAGTTTAAGTGTGAGTCTTATTCCGTACTAGCTCCATGACCTTGATTTTAGTAACATCCATATCTATGCCACAGAAGTGTTACAATCAAGCGAGATCATGTCTACAAAACTGCTTTGTAATCACAAAATGGGACATAAGTGCAAAAGATTCTTGTTCTGCTTTACATCCCCTCAACTCTACTTTGCCACACAACATAGAAAGCTAATCTTTTGAGGACAGGGGCTATTTCCTTTTTTTGTCAGAGTATCCCCAGATCCCAGCCCAGCATTAAATAGTAACTGCTTTAACAATGCTTGTAGAAATGAAGACAAGTCATACAGAGGATGTGCTATTAGCCACTAAATAGCATTTTCATTTCTGCAAGTGACTATTTTTAGTGTGTATGTTTGGCATGCATTTTTTTTTCTTAAGATAAACACGACAGAAGGGTTTTCATTAGTGCTTTTCAATAAAAGACACTGATGTTGAACCAACCTCGGTTTGTGAGTAGGCATCGGGGTTCTCCTTGAAAATCTTTGCTATCTGGTTTCCTGTAAAACGCTGAGAAACAAATGCAAGTGTTTAGAAGAAAAGAGTCAATAATCATTAACTCTATGTAATGAGTTCAGTCCAATGCACTCTGGATGCTTAATTTGTCTGCTGTGCGATGGAAACTGGCCCCCAGCAGATAACTGACACTAAGCAGACAGTCACGCATGCTCCTGGGATGAGGGGAGGACTGAGAAAGAGCATCGCTATCCACAATGCACATCTCAGAAACAACAGTTTTATGGAATGAATCACACTTATCACCTGCCCCAAACCCAAGACAGTACAGTGGCTGTCTGTGATTCCTGAAAAGAGTCTTGCCAACCAACATGTGTGGCCCAGTAGAATGGGGAAGGGATATCATCAATTCAAAACCAACCACAACACTTTTTAAAAAAATTTTGGTTTTTTCCCAGCTACATACTCTAGGGTCTCTTCAAGCTCTGCATCTATGATGATATGACAACATAAAAAAACAGGACCCAGCTCTTCAGACTGGGTACTGTCATAACTGCCCAGTCATTTTGAAAAAAATTTTTTGAGTTCCAGTTTTTTCTTTCTCCCTCACCACTCCCCTCCTTGAGACAGTGAGCAATTTAATATAGGTTATACATGTTCAATCATGCAAAACATATTACCATATTAGTCATGTTCTGAAAGAAGATATGGACTCAAAGGGAGAAAAAAAAACCATGCAAAAATGCAAAAAGCACAGAACCTTTTAAAGACACAGATTCTCAGGCAGGTATTCAAACTTAAAGTCTACATTTAAGTTACTTCAGGGAGGAATGAACAAGACTACTTCAGATGCTTAAAGGGGATTTGTGATAACCTACCTGAACCAGAGCATGCATTCTATTTAAATTCATAGACACAAAAAATGCATAGCCCCTCTACCCCAGAAACAGATTAACTGGTGTCAACTAGGTAGTGTAATGAATAGGGGACTAGACCTGGTGTTAGGAAGACCTGAGTTCAAATCCAGTCTCAGACATTTACTAGTTATATGACCCTGGGCAAGTCATTTAACTTCTGCCAGCCTCAGTTTCCTTGTCTGTATAATGGAGATAGTAATAGCACATCCCTCAAAGAGTTTTTGTAAGGATGAAATGAGAACGTGTGTATAGCTTTTTGTAAACCTTAAAGGACTACAGAAATGCTAACTACTATAGAAGAACAGAAAGAAGGCTAACCCAGAAATATAAAGAGAAGTCTGTTCTTAGCTCCTCAGGCTTTACAAATTAAAGGTCCAGTGTAAAACTGACAGAAACAAAGGAGAAGCGCATCCCCCAAAAAGAGTTCGTGTGGTCCAGCGGAAAGAACACTGACACTGGAGCGAGCGCACTTGGACTCATATCCCGCCTCTAATGCTTTCCACCTGAGTAATCCTGAGCTTTCCATATCCATCCACCCATCCATCCACCCAAATATACATGCATGTGGATATTATATATGTATAATTTTTCCCCAGTTATATGTTAAAACTACTTTTGAATTATTTTTTAAGTTTTGAGTTCCAAATTCTCTTCTTTCTTGCCTCCCCTCCCTGTGATGATAAGCAACCGAATATAGGTTATGCATGTGAAATCATGAGCGTTCCATTTAACTTCCTAGCTTCTTCATTTGTTTTTATCATCTCCAGTCATCCTGATCTATATCTTGCCACTGGGCTCAGATGGTTTCAGAGGAGAAAGTGAGGCTGGTGACTTTTTTTTTGCACAGCCCTGCCTCACTTAAATCCACTTTACTTACATGTCACAGCAGCACCTTCTTGATATCATGGGCCTCTTTGAGAATGAAGGACAAACAACAAATGCAATCAGTCAATCAATATTTATAAAGTAAATACCTACTATGTACCAGGTACTATGCTATACACTGAGGTTGCCCTCAACAAGCTTACAGTCTAGAATGGAAGACAACATGCAAACAAAGATATACAAAACAAGCTATATACAAGATAAATGGAAAATATTAAAAGAAAGATGGCACTGGAATTAAGATAGGTAGGGGAAGGCTTCCTGTAGATGTGGGATTTTAGTTGGTACTTAAAGGAAGCCAAGGAGATCAGGAGTTAAAGCAGAAGAGGGAGAGCATTCCAAATATGAGGGAGAGTCAGAGAAAATGCCCAGAGGTGATAGATGGGAGCATTTTATTCATGGAACAGCCAGGAGAACAGTGTCACTGGATTGAAAAGCATGTGTTAGGGGAGCAAGGTCTAAGAAGACTGGAAAGGTAGGAGGTAGCTAAGTAATATAGGGATTTGAATGCCAAATAGGGAATTTTGTTTTCTCTCCTACAGGAAATAGGGAGCCACTAGAGTTTATTTGGTGGGAGGATGATATGATTGGACCTATACTTTAGGCTTATCACTTCAGTAGATGAATAGAGGATGTTTTCAAATTGGGAGAGGCTTGAGGCAGACCCACCAGCAGGCTGCTACACTAGTCCAGAAGTAAGGTGATGAGAGTCTGCACCAGGACAGGGACAGTGTCAGAGGAAAGAAGGAGGCATATTCAAGAGATTCTGCAAAGGTGAAATTGTCAGGCCTTAGCAACAACTTGAGTATGGGAGGTGAGAGAGAGTGTGTAGAAGAGTTAAGGATAACCCCTAGGCTGAAAGTCTGAGGGACTGGGAGGATGATGTTGCCCTCTCCATTAATAGAGAAGGCAGGAATGGGAAGAGAGTTATTTAAGGGAAAGAAAATAAGTTCTGTTTTACTAAATTTGGGGTGTCTACTAACATCCAGTTGAAGATGCCAGAAAGGCAGTTGGAAATTCAGGATTGTAGGTCAGGGGAGAGATTGGAGCAGGATAAGTGGATTTAAGAATCATCAGCATAGAAATGGAAATTAAACTCAGGGGAGCTGATGAGATCATCAAATGAAGTAGTATAGAGGAAGAAGAGAAGAAGATCCAGGAAGAACCATGAGGGACACCTCTGTTTACAGAGTGTGATATGAAGGAAGATCTAGCAAAAGAGATGGAGGAGGCACAGTCAGAGAGGTAGGAGGAAAACCAGGAGAGATTGGTGTCTCAAAAACCTAGAGAGAAGAGAGTGTCAAGGAGAATGAGAATGGAGAAAAGGCCATTGGATTTGGCAACGGAGATCATTAGTAACTTTAGAGAGAGCAATTAGTGAAATGATAGTGTCAGAAACCAGATTGTAAGGAGTTAAGAAGAGGGTGAGAGGAGGGAAAGTGGAGGTACCTATTGTAGACAGCCTTTTCTAGGAGTTCAGCTACAAAGGTTAGCAGTGATACAGGAAGTATTAAGCAGGGATGGAAGGACCAAGTGGGGGTTTCTTTCAGGAAAGGGGAGACACAGGCATGTTTGTAGGCAGTAGGAAAGGAGCCAGTAGAAAGGGAGAGACTGAAAATAGTGAAAGAATGATGATGACAGAGGGCGAAATCAGCTGGAGGAAATGGGATGGGACGGGAGTGCTCGAACAAAGAGAGGGGCTAGTTGTGGTAAGGGGTAAGGTCACTTCAGCTAGCTAAAGTTCACAAAGCACCTACTGTGTGCCGGGTGCTTTATAAATATTATGTCAGTTGACCTTCACAACCATCCTGTGAGCTAGACACTATTATTATCCCAATTTACAATGGAGGAAAGAGGCAAACAGAAGTTAAGGCAGACAGAGGTTAAACGACCCATCCAGCAGCACATAGCTAGTAAGTATCTGAGGTTGGATTTGAACTCAGCTCTTCTTGACTGCGGGCCCCCTATACCATCCATAACACCACCTAGCCCCCTAAGAGCTACAGCAGAAGGAAACAAATCAACCTTCTTCCTACTCAGGTAAAAAGTTAAAGGACCAGGGCCCAAAGAGCTGAGTGGTAATAAGCAATATATCACGTGACCTGGGAGAAGCTGACTTTCTCGTCCATTAAAAAGCAGTGGTTCAGCTAGATGTTCACTAAGGTCCCTTCCCACTCTGGGATGCCATGTCCTTCTGATATTTTTCACTTTTTGAAGTCCCAAATAATGACCTTCTTTGTACTGATGGCAAGTAGAAATGGCAGCCTCCGTTCCTTTAGCAATGTTTTTAATTCTTATTATACTTCTTTTGATTGTTTGGACATCCCCCTCCTCCTAAGGTCATTGGCCCACTAGGAGCCACTTATAGGGACCAGTCTGTGCCCATGCCATGCCTACCTCATAGGCCCGGGACCCAGTGATATTGCTGAGATTCTGGGCTCCTTTAACAGCCTTCTCCAAGTTGCGGCATTCCACTGTGGTGCTAGAGTCCATCCAAACGGGGCAGTCAGAGAGTGAGAAAGAGGACTGAAGAAAAAGAAACCACAAACAAAATGATGGTGGCAACTAGGATGGAGGTGTGTCTTCTGAAGGAAACCATCTCAGTAAGGGTGTCTGTCAACAGTCAGATACAGGGCCTAGGTTCACGCTCAGGACACACAAAAAACCTCCCTGAGTTGTTTAGATGACAGACACTCAGAACAGGCAATGTTGACAGAGAACTGGAAGGGGATGAGAAGACCCTGGGTCTAGTCCCACCTTTGACACTTGCTCATGGTGTAAACTTGAGGCAAGAAATTTTCCCTCGCTAAGTCTGAGCTTTCTTCTCAGAAGAATGGAGAGATTCCCCAAGATGTTCTCTGGGTTCCCTTTGAGCACCAGTGGTCTATGGTTCTACTCTATGAAATTTTCTTTTCTTCTTGGCTTCTTGACTCCTACCTCTCTCTCTGACTGCCCTTTGTCTTCAAATCCTCTCTACCCTCCCATGGTCTAGAGCCATTCAACAAGGTTCAATGATTGGCCTTTTCTTTTCTGTCTTTAGCTCTCTGTAAATGATTCCTACATCTCTCTCCCTCTCATCTCTCCCTCTCTCTCTCTCCTCTCTCCCTCTCTCTTTCTTTTCTCTCTCTTTCCCTCTCTCTCTCTTCTTCTCTCTCCTCTCTCTCTCTCTTTCCTCTCTTCCCCCCTCTCTCTCTCTCTTTCCTCTCTCTCTCTCTCTTTCCCCCTCCCTCCCAAAACAAGGAACAACAAGTAAAAATTTCTCCAGTCCTGCTGTAAAGTCAGACTAGGGACAGGCCTAACTCTGACAAATTGAGTCGCTGGACCCTGAAAAAGACAAATAGAAACATGATCACAAACCCTTCCCTGAGCTCTTAACCTGTGTTTGTAATTTTGAGTATTGAGTGGCAAAGCCAGGGCTAGAACCTAGAATCTTTTGACTTCCCACCAAAGGTTTTCCTATTATACCACAATACATGAATTTCAAAAAAACCAATGGTCAATCATTTCTGAGGTTGCAAGGAGATCAAAGAAGGCTTTAAAAATTCAGGACTCCCTCCACTAGGCCAAGATTAGAAGAAATTCACTGCTACAATCAAGAGAGGAATGGATGCTGACACCAATGTAAACATAAGATTTTGTTGAACTTTTATGCCTTTACTTCCTTCTGCAACTGAACCACATATTCACCTGTCCTACAATATAACACTGTTCACAAGGAGACTTCTCCAAGTCCATATAGTCCACATTTACTATGAGAAAGGGAAGTTACATATTTTATAGTCATTCCTATATCATCTCTATAAATAAGCCCAATAACAATTACCTTGAGTTACAGGGGAAATAAGATCTTTCAAGTTCCTTGTAATTGCATTATAGGGCCAGTTAACTGCTAGACCAATAAACTCATTTAAAAGCCACTATAAAATGAGATCTGCATATGCAGCAATGTCCAAAATGGCATTTTTGCAGCATTTGCCACGCTCTTTTCCTATTATCAGCGGATAAAAGCCATTGGTTGTTATATCTCTCACCTCAGCCCATAAAGTGAACCAGAGCAAAAAGCAGAAAGAAGGGAGGGAACCTGGCTGATGAGGTGTTTACCTTTAATTGCTGGTGTAAAAGGAGATCAGGCGATAAATTCTTCAATGTTTGGCAGGCCCCTCTTTTCCAGTATACACTTCCATGTTGCTGTCAAAAAAGATAAGCAAACAGAAATCTCTTTATTCTTTACTGGAGTGATTTATAAAAAATGTATCAAGCCTCAGAAGCATTTGTTGTTTCTAAAAATAATTAAGGTTAGGGAAAAAAATTCTCCCAGTAAAGTCTTCCTTGGATGTTTCAGAATGGTAGCAATGTGTTCTCAAAGGCTTTGCCAGCTGGACGTGAACTCAGACAGATCTTTCAAAGCTATAGAGGTTTAGGGTCCAGCCTGGTGATAGAATACATGTCTAAGCCAAAGATCAATCTAGCTAAGGGAGAAAGGCCTAAACTCAAAAGAGTGGCCACCATAATAAATGTTTAATCAACATTGTAAATGAGAAGACCATCCATTAAGCTGAAAAAACAGGGTGTAATCTACATCAGAGGCAGCCTCGTATGGTATAAAGAACACTGACTCAAGAGTAAAAAGATCTAGGATCGAATTCCACTCCCAGCGGCTTAGTATCTAGGTGACCTTGGGCAAGTCATTTAACTTCTCTTGATATCAACTGTCTCATCTGTAAAATGAGGGGCTTGATTTGGAATTATGCCCCCACTAAACTCTTCATGCCTTTTGACCCAGCAATGCTACTACTAGTCATATATCCCAAAGAGATTTTTTTAGAGAGGGAAAAGATACATATATATATATAGAGAGAGAGATTTATAATAGCCTTTTTTGTTACTGGAAACAGAGTACCCTCAATTAGGGAACAGCCTTACCAATTATGGCATATGAACATAATGGCATTTTAGGGGCAGCTAGATGTCTCAGTGGAGAAAGCTCTGGGTCTGGACTCAGGAAGACCTAGGTTAAACTCAGACACTACTGGAGTTACCATGGGCAAATCATTTAAATGTTATCTGCCTGTTTCCTCGTCCATAAAAGTGAGATAATAATAGCACCTACCTCCCAGGGTTATTGTGAGAATGAAATGAGATCATGTTTATAAATACTTTGAAGGGTCATATAAATGCTAGTTACTATTATAATTATTATTATTTTGCCATGAGAAATGACTAGAGATGGATTCAGAGAAGCCTGCCAGGACTTGTGTGAACCGATGCAAAGCAAAGTGTGTGGAACCAAGAGAACAATGTATCCAACAGTAACAATGTACACAACAATAACAATGTATCCAACAATAACAATGTATCCAACAATAACAATGTATACAACAGTAACAATGTATCCAACAGTAACAATGTATCCAACAATAACAATGTATCCAACAATAACAATGTATACAACAATAACAATGTATCCAACAATAACAATGTATCCAACAATAACAATGTATACAACAGTAACAATGTATGCAACAATAACAATGTATACAACAATAACAATGTATACAACAAAACAACACGGCAAAGGAAAAAAACAACCTGCGAACGACTTAAGAACTCTGGTCAATGAAGTGACCATTTATCTCTGTAAAAGACCAATCACCAAGCATATGTCCCACCTCTTACAGATATAGAAAGAGACATACATTTTCAAACATGGCCAATGTGTGGATTTGTTTTGTTTGACTATATGTTTTTGTTATAAGAGAGGGCTTTTATTTTAGGGAGGGGAAAGTTATGCAAGTGGATAGTAATACAGATGTTGAAAGAAAAAAATTTTTTAAAGAATGTCAATGTAGATTGATGTTTTGTTTTGTTTTTTAGTCATGAGGACCTCAGTTCAAATCCGGCCTTAAACACTTGACACACTTACACACACTTGAGCAAGTCACTTAACCCCAATTGCCCTCCAAAAAACAAAAGCAAAAGTCAATGAATTTTTTTTGAAAGAAAGCAGAAGAAATTCAGAAGGGGACACAGACAAGCAAAACTATTGGAACAACCATGTTAAATTTGAAATATACTTCTAAAAAACAATCGGTACATGATGAAGATGCAATTTTTTTGTTCTTTATAATAAGGAAATGTTTGCATTTGTTGCTATTTGTCAAGTTCATAATAATAAATAAGCAAATTTAAAACCAAAAAAATGAGGCCTCTGGATGACCTCTGAGGTTGCTTTCCTACTTTAGAACCATGATCTTATAAATCAGTGAAATCATGGGCACACACACACACACACACACACACACATTCTTATTCAGAACCTTTATCTCACCATGTAACCTACAGGTCTGTACCTACTACCTGTTAGACAGAATTGCCCACCCATCTATTAAACACTAAAACAAAGGAGCCTGTTTAATTTATCTTCTTTTATTATCAATTCAGTCCCAGTTAAAAATCTGAAGTGGCTGATTAGATTTGGGTTTTGTTTTTTATACATGGAATGTTCATCAAATGGACTGAGCTGAAGAGTAAGACCTGGTTGGGGTGAGAGGGAGGAAAATGGTACAACTTGAAAAGAAAACCTTGCCCTAACTATAAAATAACTTGGAGGAATTAAACAATTTCTTGAGGTAAAGCCTTGAAAACCCCAAAATTTATCCTTCCTAGCTCCTGGGATCACGGGATTTTGAGTTGGAAGGGACTTTGGAGCTCCCTAATTTTATAGATGAGAAAATGAAGGCCCTGAGTTTTGTCTTGACTCTAATCACACAGTAGCTGGCCAGTGCTACTCAGATTAATTCTCATCTAGCCTTATTCTCCCATTCTCTCTATGCCCCTGGGTCTTTAAGTGAAATAGTCTAGGAAGTAACCACAAATTCCCCATTTACAAAGACCTAGACTTACGCTATGTGTATCTTAGACCAGAGGAGTATTAATCAATCCCGTTCATTACCACAACTCTGTGATGTTATTTAGTGGATAAATAACATAGAGAATAACACATATACCACTAGCCAAGGGGTTACCATTATGACATTTAATTATTTGTCTTTTCTTACTTTTAGCTACAAATCCAGCTCTTCAGCTTTTGGGTCCACAATATGTCAGATGGCTGACAGCACCTACCTCTCAAGTTGCCCATCATGGAACATCTGTACCCCTGGCACTTACTAGAAAATGAATTGACACTGACCCAGCTTCTGGCAAAGAGGTGCTTAAGACACCTAATACTGTACTTGCATGAGTCAGTCTAATGGACACGTTAACACTCCATTTGGCTGTCTTCACCAAACTCTGACCCGATATGGTTAGAAAAAAGTAATGCAAGGAGCTGTCTTTTATGAACTTTACTATTATCTTATCTTTCCCTCAGTCAAAGGAAAAGGCCATTTTAGACGGTCAGTGATTAGGTAGGAAAAGGATTGTGGGATGTCCAAAAATTCTGTTAGGGGCCAAGAGGCTTCCTTACACACACAAATGTGACTGAGCCAAGGTACCCTCATGGGCGAATCCCAAAATGGCATTAAGGTGTTTAGGTATTAATATATAATATTATTATATTAATATGTAATATTACTATATTATCATTACTATATTACATTAACATGTAATGTTAATATATTATAATTAGCATGATATTATAGTAATATATGTTAATTAATAATAGAATATATAATCATTCTGAAGGCTAGGAAACGGGAGTAGAGTATGGTTCTAAGTTCTGTGCCTAAACACAATTGAGAGGGCCCATCTGATGCAGGAAATTTTAAATAATTTGCTTAAAAAGCTTACGTATCACCTAGCTTGGGATGGCCTAATTTTTGCTTTACACTTATTTCTCTATATTTACTCAGGTATTTTTTTTAATTTTGTAGAAACACTTTTCTCTTGAAAATGAACTCTTATGGATTAGCATGTGTGGTAGGAAGAGTAAAATCAAAAAGAAAGAGGGAGTTAGTTGGATGTCAGCTTCATCAGGCAGCCAATGATGATAGCAGAAGCAAAGGAAGTAAAATGGGTGTGGAAGAAGGCCACTGAACCCAGGGAGACAAGCAGACTGAAGGACCAAAAAGGTTAAGAGAGGGCTTGATTGGAGATCAGTGACCAATGCAATTAAGATACTAGCAAAGGAGAAAGGTCTGAAGTTAAGGTAAAAGTCCCTGGTCCCATTTTCAAGGATTATCTGAGGCTCCAGAAAGCTGACACAATTTGAAAGGTCTAAGGGCCCAGGTTTAGATCCCTTAAAGGGTGTCAAGTACCTAAATTGTGATATTTGATTCTCCCACAGAAATACCTCTACTGAAATGCAATCACTGAGTAATGATATCACGTTCTATACTCAGCCCTTATAAAAGGTTAGTACAATACGGTGTCATCATCCATTAAATAAACATTTATTTTGTACTTACTATGTGAAAGGCAAGAAGCAACATTGTGTAATGGATAGAGAGCCAACCTTAGAATCATGAAAACTTGGTTTCACATGTTGCCTCTGAAATACACTGACTTGATGATGACCCTGAACAAGTCACAGTTTCTTAGTGCCACCAAGAAACTCTTTAAAACCATAAATGGAAAAGCAGGTGACAACCTGTATCAGTAGAAAAAACTTCCTCAGAAGGAGGTCCCTATACCAGTGATGGATCAATTCCGCCTCAAACATGAAAGGCACTTTATTAAGTATTCAGAATACAGAGATTGGGAGGTGGTAGATTCTTGCCTACTGGAAGGCTTTTAGAAGAGGCTAGATGACCCCTTATCGAAAAGGCTGAATATAGAAAGGATTCTTTTTCAGGTATACAGTGGACTAAATGGATGCTGATATCTCTTCCAACTCTAAAATTCTGTGATTTTATGAAAGTGAAGAATGACACAATCCATCCCCTCAATGAATCTTATATCCTACAATTCTTACTTTGCACAAATAAGTATAACAAAACTTAGAATGTGTTAGGGGCACAAGAGGGATGTGGACAAAATTCAGTTAAAAAAAAAGATCACTTTTACCTTGTGGGAAAAATGAAAGACTTCATGGAGGAGATGATGGTACCTGAGCTATTTCTCAAAGGAGAAAGGTGTTGACCCACAAAGATCTGAAGGCGTGTAATAGACATGTGGTGATGAACTGTACAAATACACAGAGGCTGGGGAGTACAAACTCAGATCCAGGAATGATAGTCAATATTCCAGTTTATCTGGAATGTAGAGTCCATGAATAGAAGTAATGTGAAATACGACTAGACAAGTAGATTGCAGCCAGAGTATGGGTGGTCTTTTCTGGGAGGATAAGGAGTTTGTACGTTATCTGATAGACATTAGGAAGCCAGTGAAGGTCTTTGAGCAGAGGAAGGACATGCAGACTTGTGCACTGGGAAGATCATTTCAGTAGTGCTAAGACTAGACAGGATAAGAGACTAAAGGGCTGAAAAACACTGGGAATGCATAATAATAACCCAGGTGAGATGCGATTAGGGTCTGAACTAGGGTAAAGGCAGTGCGAATGGAAAGGACAAATGTGAATATGTGAAATCAATAATTTGATTGGCAAACGGCAAATGGCTGGCAAATAACTGAATGTAGAGGGTGAAGGAGATAGAAGGAAAAAAATTACTTTCAGAATTTAAACCTGGGTAAATGGGAGTTCAGTGGTGCCATTGACATAAATGATGAACATGGAGTAAGGTATAGGCAGGGAATGATGAATTCATGTACGAATGCAGTGAGTTTGAGATGCCTACAGAATATGAGGGCAATGATTTCAATCACATAGGTGGACACACACACACAGATCAGAGGTTATGACTAGCTTCATAGATTATTGAAATAGAAATATATGATAAATTGCAACCAAGCACCACAGATGTCTCTGAGGTCACAGCTACCTTTGGGTTTAGCAGGATACTAATTATAAAAATGATATAAAGCAAGCTCAAGCCCCCATTCTGCTGAATAGTGTCTACTCTCAGACAAGTCAGATAGCAAAGTATTTAATTAAAAGACAATAGGACAGTAAGCAAGCCACAGAAACATGCTCAGTTTTCCACCCTTCTTTTCCCTATCATGCATAAAATTGTTGCAAAGGAACAACCTCTTATGAGCTCTTGTGAAAAAGTAACAACTAGAGAAACAAATGGAGGAATGAGAAAACAATCTCTCCTGTGCTTGAGCAGATGGGGTTAGGAAAGAACCCCACCCCCACCCCTGCACCTCCCCTTCACTTGGTTTTGGCAGCCACTATGGTGCCTGTGGACATCTCTCCAGTATAGTCTTGATCCATAGATACGAGATGTTTTCCTGGGACTCATAGGTTCAGAGACGCCATGCCAGATGCACTCTCACAGCCTTTCTTTCTTTCTTTTCAATGTAGCCAAAGATTCTCTTCACAATCATAGAAGAAGATTGTCTTTGTCTCTCCCTCGACCTCTTCAATTTATCTTTTACCAATTTCTACACACAGGCACCAGTCTCCCTGGATTCTGACATCCTGGGTCTTTCTCCAATGAATAGTAGCCTCCCTTAACCCACCCATTATGGACAAATGAGGTCATACAGGATAGCTCCCTTGCTTTAGCCATTATGGGCAAACCCCTATTAAGAAATGAAGAATGAATGTCAACATGAGAGGAAGCCATTTAAACAGAGTTTCCATATCTTTTGCAAAATTACAGCTAAAGATCTCTTGCAAATTTCTGCCTGTAAATTCAGGACAAAAAAAACCCTCTACAAATGAATGTATGTGCTTCTTTTCTACTGTTAAACAATGAAAACTATGTAGTCTGAATCTTTTTTTTTTGCCCTCATTACCTGAAAACCTAAAGCTTAATTCGGTGCTCAAATGCAATCATTACCCTGTCTCAGGTATGAGCGAGCAACTGCTCCCTTGGCTTCCTTTAGTGACTCTCTGCTCCATTTTTATCCTTGATTGTCCTATTTTGTAGTATGTTATTAGCAAAAACAACAATAATAAAAGTTGCTATTTATGTAGTCTTAAGGTTTCCAAAGGATTTTACAAATATTATCACATTCCATTATCACAATGATGATATGAATGGAAGGAAGGAAGGAAGGAAGGGGAGGGAAAGAGCGGAGTGAAGGGGTGGGAAGGGGAGAGGAGGGGAGGGGATGGAACAAGAGAAGGAGGAAAGGAAGGGAAGGATGAGTGAGCAAGCATTTTAAAGTATTTGCTTTTTATCAAACTGTGCTAACAATCTATGAATAGAAGCCATGTGAAATACGACTAGACAAACAGATTAGAGCCAGAGTATGGGTGGTCTTTTGTGGAAGGCTAAAGACTTTGTATGTTATCTGATAGGCATTAGGAAGCCATGGAAGGTCTTTGAGAGGAATAGTGTGCATACTTGTGCACTAGGAAGATCATTTCCGGTTCAAAAGTTCACACCCTGGAGAAGACAGCATATTTAGGGGTGTAGTAGACAGGGAAGAATATTTTGGTCTAGGAAATCATAAGAGTGGTAAATTGAAGAATCAGGTATGCCCTTTCCCAAGGCAACAGAAGTGTTGATATAATTAAAATTCTCAGAGAAAGAGGTGGAAGAGGGACTGGGGGGAAGGTGTGTGTGTGTGTGTGTGTGTGTGTGTGTGTGTATGTGTGTGTGTGTGTGTGTGAAGATTTTCATGCACAATGATATCCATGGTGCTACGACTTAATTTGTCTCAGGCATGGTCTCTGGAGGTAGTTTGGAGTGGGGCACAGGGCAGGACACCAGCTCTTTAAAGTACATCCTATCATTATTCCATTTTACAGATGAAGAAAGTAACCATCAGAAAGATTAAGTGGTATGCCCTGAGCTATTAACTTTTTGAGGCAGGATTCTCACCCAGGTCTTCCTTACACCAAATTCAAGGCTCTAGCCACTACATCATACTCTTTTTAATTTGACTTTCTGCCTTCAATCTTCTGGGAAGTAAGCGCAGGTCTACACCTACTTTGTAATAACCAATAATATGATCATCAATAGCTAAAGAGATTCAGAAATGATATTTCATAATAGCAACAAGACAGCTTCATTTTGCAATACAAAACATTGTGAAAATAAGCTATAAAGACTAGGCATTGTTTCTATATACAATTTCCCAGTAATAATGCCATAGGAGTCATTTGCCTCTTACCAATGGAGACGAGTCCCCTTTTCTAAGCAAGGCAATTATGTGGTTTGTAAAACTCTACCGCAGGGCTACAGTACATGATTAAGTTATTTATGGTTTTGCTTTTATAAACCGACCTGGCCAGCCCCAGACAGAGCTCTGACTCGAGAAAAGTTGAAACCAGAAGACTTCATCTTCTCCAAGATTACATCCAAGGCCTAAGGAGAAAAACAGAATCAAGAGTGATTGTAATGAACTACAGAATTAGGCAAATGCACAATCCTCAAAATTAAATTTTAAGTGCCTGCCATTATGGATGAGGGCTCTGTAGCAGATAATGAAGAATTATCTAATGACTAGGGATTTCTTAAGCAGTGGAATAAATTAATTAAGTAAATAGGAACCAATCAAAAGAAAAAAGTTCAACTACCCCCAAAAAACTCTTTAAACAAGTTGAATTACAAATCACTAATCTTAAAATCCTCTTTTCCTCTCATTTTGTGTTCAAGGGACTCAGTAATATTAACTACAGAGTGGCTCAAATTTTGATATGAAAATATTTGTTTTTCTTGCTTCCTGAATAGTCAATAAACTGCCTTTATGGGGAAATGGGAGCAAAGTGTGAGGTTCTCAGTGACCAGAATCATTGGTTCATAGGGTTTTGAGTAGAAGGAACCTTAAAAATCATTTAGTCCAGTCCCCTCATTTTACGGTTCCTAGGAGCATAGGTTCAGAGCTGGGATGAACCTTTGATAAGAGTTCATCCACAGAAGAGAAAATGAGGGAAGCCCAGATACGTGAAGGGATTTGCTCAAGGTCATAGAGACAATAAAGTCAGAAGTGGGACTCCAAGCCAGGGCTTCAGGCTCCTGACTGAATACTCTTTTCATAAATCACAATGCCTCTCTTACCTCTTAGACACAATAGTATTTGGGTCCTCGTTGCTGTGTACTAAGCCAAATAATGACAAAAATAAAACCTCCAGGCTTGTGAGATATGATTCATTGGGACCCCTACTCTATTCCAATCAGTATTAATCAGTTTGATATTTTACATAAATCACATAGGGATAATTAGATGAGATAGGTTCTTATAAAAGACCTCAAACTTTAATGTAATGTTCACTATTTGTTTACCAGTTAGGAAACTCACTTGCACAACCACAAGAATGCTGATAAAGATATCTCCATCCTGTTTTGCTCAAATTCCATGTCCAAACACAGCATGGGTGGGATGCCTTGATTCATTGGAAAGTCTCTCAACTTATTTTTGTACCACTGGACCACCCTCTCTTGCCCAACTTGAGGATGTGACCATTTTACAATCATCTTATGACTAGAGATGACTCTTGCCTTGCCCATCTTAATTTTTGGTCTTCAAGAGCAAGATCTATCCATCAATGAGATTCTGTCTTTTGCCATGTCTCTTTTGCATGTTTGGGTATCAAACCCTACAAAAACAAGGTCCTGTGGACCAGGGGCATCTCAAATCATGAAGAAGATCTGAGGTCCACTTCATTAGAGGGGACTATGGATCCTTAAATAAAGTACCATTGACTCAGAGCTTTTCCTCAGTTTCATTTATGGTAGGTTGGACGATTTTAAACTCAATAGACTAAAGAGAAAATCAAAAGAGAACATCCAGAATGGTAAAGGGCCCAAGTTAATGCCACAAGTAGATTAACTGAAGGAATTGAGGATGTATAGCTTTGGTTCTTACCTTGACCCACATTAAAACAGGAGAAGTCACCGTGAGCTTGTCACTATGAACATGCACTCCACCCTGGGTCCTGGAAGGAAAAGTCAAAGAGTTTACTAGGGAGGTCAATGGTTTCTTATAAAGAGAGAGAAGTTTGAACTTATTAGCTCATTTCTCTGCATCTAAGATGATTTGCTTGAACTGGACTTTTCCTTTCTAGTTCTTTAACATCAGCGGGGAAAGAGATGTCCCACCTCCCCAAAGCCGTATCTGCTGTCTGTTGCTGTTAACTCATTTTTCAGTCATAACCAGCTCTCCATGACCCCATTTGGAATTTTCTTGGCAGAGACACTAGAATGATTTGCCATTTCTTTCTCCAGCTCATTTTACAGATGAGGAAACTGAGGCAAACAAGATTAAGGGACCAAGTCACACAGCTGAGGCCAGATTTGAACTCAGGAAGATGAATCTTCTCGATTCCAGGCCCAGCAACTCTATCCACTGTGCTACCTATTTGCCGCCCAAACTGTATCTGCATAATTAGATATCTGGATAATATAGACACCACCCACTTTCAAAAGAAATCTGCTTTTGTAAGAAAAACTGGGTCTATTTAGCTTAGATTATGTAAGTGGTCCATGTACCTGTCTCAAAATTCACTAGATAAATGCCTGGTACCAGGTTTTATTTCAGATCCTTAGAAATGGCATGAAAGGAATGAGGAAAGTGAAAGGAGGAAAGCAGTAGATATTTTTAAAAGGAGTGGGAATGGGATAGTATAAAGGAATTACAATACAAGGCAATAAGGCTACACAATTGATAGAGTGTCGGACTTGGAGTAAGAAAGACCTGAATTCAAATCCTGCCTCAAACACTAGGTATGTCATCCTTGGCAAATCTCTCTCTATCTAAATTTCCTCATTTAAAAGGATACTTAAAATACCTGCCTCACAGAGCTATCATGAAAATTAAAGGAGATGCACATGTAAAATGTTTTATAATCCTAAAACTGCTATCTGCACTATAAAAATGCTAGCTAGTAGCAATAGATGGGGCACCTAGGTGGCCCAGTGGATAGAGCACCCAGGCCCGGAGTTAGGAAGACCTGAGTTCAAATCTGACCTCAGACTCTTACTAGTTGTGTGACCCTTGGCAAGTGACTTAACCCTGTTTGCCTCACTTTCCTCATCTGTAAAATAGGCTGGAGGAGGAAACAGCAAACCACTCTATTATCTCTGCCAAGAAAACTCCAAATGGACTCATAAAGAGTTGGATATGACTGAAACAACTGAACAAGAAAGCAACAGATGGTTATTTTTGAGGTTCTGCCCTTGAATTTCCTCCTTAGTAACACCACTTCCAAAGACACCTCAACCCTCAGCTCTATGAACTCTAGAACCACAGAATCTTGGAGTCTGAAAGGACCTCAGTAGCCACATACTCCGACCTGTACCTGAAGATGAGTGCACTAACAGCAAGTAAACATCCAACCTTTTGTTTGAAGACCTCTCATGACGGCAAATTTATTACCTTCCAAGGCAACCCATCCCATACATGCATGGCTCTAACTGTTAGAAAGTTTTTCCTTACATGCATCTAGCCTCCATTTGCCTTTCTGTAGCTTCTACCCACTGGGCCTAGTTCTGCACTAAAGGCATGAGTCTGCCAACTACAGGCTGAGGGTCAAATCCAGTCCATGGACCATTTTTGTATAGTCTGAAAGCCAAGAATGGTTTTTACATTTTTAAACACAATAAATTTTATTTTCAAATATAAAAACAATTATTTTGAAGCATACTTTTTCCCTTATTTTTCTTGCTTCCCTCTATTTTAAAACGTGTCTAATGTAAAATTATGTTTTGTATGACTTCATAAGGATAAGGGGTATTATATTGCTTGTCTTTCCAATGGGTAGAGGGGGGAATAGAAGGGAAAGAATTTAAATTGAAAATTAAATTTTTTTAAATTTTAATAAAAAAATTCTTAGCTTATTGGCTATGCACAAACAGACAGTGAGCCAGATTTGACCTGAAGGTCATAGTTAGCTGACCCTTACTTGGGGCCAAGCAGAAAAAAATCAAATCTCTTTTTCCCACAACAAGCCTTTAAATAATAAGATATATTGATGATGCATCAGCTAAGTCTTGCAAGTTCTAAACATCCCCACTTCCTTTAGCCATTAGCAAATGCTTACAATTTTTCCCCCAGCTCAGAAATTTTCCTTTCAAGTAGAGTTTTCTTCAGGTATCTCCCCCTCAGGCTTTCCATCCCAAAGGGATCTCTCCCCTTCCAAACTCTTACAATAATCTGTACTTCCCTTCCACAATACTGCCTTCTAACTTGTATTCTATTTATGTTGCTTTTATTTCTGTCCCTTTCTTATCTCAATTATCAGTTTCTTGAGGGCAGGAACCTTGTGTTCTTCTCTGTCATGTTTCAATTTGTATTATACTTATTTATAAATTATTTCTAAAATTGTCCCTCTATAAATCCTTTGAGGGATACCATCTCATTTATCTTCATCTCCTGTTTAATGCAAAGTAAAGGACTTTGCACATAGTAGGCACTCAGTAAATGTTTGTTGACTGATCAAAATTGACTTTTGAGGATTGGTCAGATGTCTTAGAGGAAACAGTGGTAAATATATGGCATGGTTGAAACCTAAGTAATGATTAGATGTTCATAATTTATATCTGGGCATTCACCCAATAGTCTTGAAGGAATTCATCAATGAAATTGAAACTATTGGCCAAATCTGCATGTTGTAGCTTGTCACTAACAATCAAATCTATTGCAACTTGTCATCACTAACAATTACCAACATACCAAAAAAATGTAAAATCACTTATTTAGAGCTGGAAGGGTCTTCAGAGGGCATCTGGTCCAACCCCGTCATTTTATTTTTTTTAATTAGTAAAAGTTTTTTTAATGTAAATAGTATTTTATTTTTGCCAATTACATATAAACGTCAACATTCATTTTTTATAAGATTTTGACTTCCAAATTTTTCTCCCTCCTTTTTCCCCTCCCCAAGACAGCAAACAGTCTGATATAGGTTATACACGTGCAACCATGTTAAACCCATTTCTACATTAGTCATGTTGTAAAAGAGGAAATGGAACAAAAAAAAAAACCACAAAAACAAAAAAACAAAAATAGTAACGCTTTGATCTTCATGTAGACACCACAGTTCTTTCTCTAGATGTGGATACCATTTTCTGTGATGAGCCTTTTGGAACTGTCTTAGATTATTGCATTGCTGAGATGAGCTAAGTCTATCATATTCAACCATCACACAATGTTGCTATTACTACGAACAATGTTCTCCTGATTCTGCTCACTTCACTCAGCATCATTTCATATAAGTCTTTCAAGGTTTTTCTGAAACCTGCCTGCTCAGTATTCCTTGTAGCACAATAGTATTCCATTACATTCATATGTAACAATTTGTTCAGCCATTCCTCAACTGATGGGCATTCCCTCAATTTCCAGTTCTCTGCCACCACAAAAAGAGCTGCCATAATTTTTTTTACATGTACAACCCCCTCATTTTAAAGATAAAGAAAATGAGGGCAAGAAAATGGGTTGCAAACAATCATGAAGATTTTATTTAGCAATATAGGATTTGAACCCAGATTATCTGATTCCAAGGCTAATGTTTTTCTGTAATACCATGCTAATCATTGAACTGATAAGCTGGCTCTCCTGTACACCTCTGACAAGTGATTAAAATCTATAGTTAAAGATATGATCAATGAAAATGTAATCAAATAGATTCCCCCTCCCTGGATATTTACAGCTAAATTGTTTCCACTCAGGCTATCACTTCTCTCCACCCACCTCTAAGTATAAAATTGGGCTCTGTCCTCAGAGAGTCCTCCCTTTGACTTTGACCTTATGCTTGCTCAGTTCCAGGCTTCCACACCATTCCTCAGAGGTGTCGACCCTACCCCACCCCCAGTTCCCCTTTATGGTATCTTCACCCATTATCCTAGTTCCTTGGGGAAAGGAGCCATTTATCATACTTTTATTTGTATCTCCAGCTCTTAATATGGTACCTAACACATAATAACTGCTTAATAAATGTTCTGTCTTTGGAAAGAAGAATAAAATGAATGTTTAAGGGAAATCTATTAGAATCCTCGAAAGGAGAACAAGTTCAGTTAGGTGAGTATAAATTACCTAGACTTGAAAAAATGTATTTGAAAAAAATTACACCAAAAAGAAGGTTTTAAAAATGAAGGTTTCATAGGCACGCAAGGAAAATAGGGGGTTTCTTAATAGTATTTGTTCCCAATTGCATGTCAAGACAATTTTTAGCATTCATTTTGACAAGATACTGAGTTCCAAATTTTTTTCACTCTCCCTTCCTCCCCTCCCCTCTTCCTGAAAATGGTATTTGATATAGGTTATACATGTGCTATCATGTAAAACATATTTTCATATTAGTTACAGTGTAAAAGAAGAAATAGATCAAATGGAAAAAAGCACACAAAAAAGTATGTTTTGATCAGCATTCAGAGTTCATCGTTTCTTTATCTGGATGTGGATACTATTTTCCCTTGTGAGTCCTTTGTACTAGTCTTGGATCATTGTGTTGCTGAGAAGAGCTGAGGCATTCACAGTTGATCATCACACAGTGTTGCTGATACTTTCCTGTCAGGTAAGATAGATTTCTCTGTTCAACTGATTGTGTATATTATTCCCTCTTCAAACCAATGCTGAGAATAGTAAGACTCAAGCGATGCCCATCACCCTCCCTTCCATCTTTCTCTCCACTGTAATAGGTTTTTCTCAACTCCTCGTATGAAATAATTTATTCCATTCTACCTCTCCCTTCCTTCTCTATCCAATGTACTCCTCTTTCTCATCCCTAAATTATTTTTATGTCATTCCCTTTGCATTCCCCATTAATATGATTTCTTATTCAGAATAACTACTTTAAAATATTTGTTGAAATGAACTAAGGCACATCCACACAAGTTGAAAAGGTCATAGGATCACAGACTTATAACTAGAAGGGGCATTAGGGCCATCTAGCCAAATTCTTTCTCCTAGATTACAAGTTTCTTGAGGGCAGGAGTTGTATTTTTTTTAAACACTGAGTTTCTCTCCCTTGCCCAAGCTAGAGGTAAATAAAGGACTACTCACAGGTCCAATTTCACTCTTATTGGTGTAGGAGCTTTGACATGCTCCATTTTGCCCCCAGTTAGTCTGTCTTCTTCTTGCCCCCCATTCCTATGTTCACCAAATTAATATCAAACTTGGTTCAGACTTCTAATCAGTTTAGCCTATTGCAACAAAGAGCTCCTGAGCTCAAGAGGTCCATTAGCCTCAGCATCTGTCAGTAGCTGGGATTTACAAATGTGTATCAAAATGCCCAACTTACATTTTATACAACTCTGTGTCTCTGGCTCTTGTTGAAATAGCAAGGCAACCTGAGAGTTAGGAGAAAGCCTGTGCCAAATGAGTCAAATCACTTCCATCTTCTCAACTATCACTTCCCCTCATATTCCAGTAGATATAACCCAGGACTCAGAACCCCAAAACTCTGGGAACAGTAGCAACCTTGCTTCCAGTCTTGTCCCCATAGTCATCTTCCACAGAAGTAACCCCGTTGTAGAAGAAGTCCATTATCCTTACTGTCAATACCAACTGATGTCCCACTGCCACCAACAGGAAGGTAAAATCGAGGACTTCAGGGCCCCCAAGACCATAGGCCCTGTTTCCAGTCTAGCCTCCACATGTGCCAAGCAAGTCAACTGCATTCCCTGTGCTTTTAAAAATTTATATCCCACAGTGTTTTGCACAGAAATGTTTAACCAATCTTTTTATTCATTCATTCAACCCCTTCATTTTGCAAATGGAAACTAGGTCCAGCAAGGTTCCCAAGGTCACTCAGGAAATAAATAGCAAACCCAAGATTTGAACCCTGGTCCATTTACTCCAAATCGAACACTCTTTCCATTGCATCTTGCTGCTTTTGGACAATTAAAATGAAATAATAGTTTACGCAGAAGATAAGGTAATTAATTTATGGAAACTATTGCCCCGATGAGAAGCTACAAAACTAAAAATATAAACAGAGAAAGGTTTAAATAAATATAAACACAACAAAAGAATCCTCTTGTCAGTTCTTTGCATATTGAAATATTTATTTAGTTGAGGCTAAGTTTATAATAAAAAAGAAAATTCATATTAAAAACACACTGAGTCCATTAAAAAAAGAAAACAGACATATGTAAAACAGATTCATAAGATAATACTCAGAGACCCAAGACACATGTGTGGGAGATGTCCTTAATCTTTTGGATCTGATATCAAAGAAGACAACAGTGCCCTTCCACAGAGGCCCTGCTTCCTCTGTTCGGAGACAGAATCCTGGGTAGGATGAACCACTGATCTAAATGCAGCAATCCCCAGGTTCTCACTCCATCTGTGTAAGACTTTAAGTGGGGTTGTGTCAGTACTATCTTAGAGAATGTTCAACAATCCTTGAATGAGTTGAAAAAATAGTAAGAGCAGAAAGTTCAATGGGAATGTCAAGAGCACTTGAGGAAAAAAACACAGAAATATAAGAGAAGAAATGCTTATCCAGACATAAGTGTGGTAGTGAAAAATTACAGGGGCTAAAGGCAGCTAAGGTAGAGCTGTTACTATATTTTATTGCATGGCAAAGAGAAATCTCATCTCAGAGTCAGGAAGACATTGGTTCAAGTATTTCCTGTGACGTATATTAGCCAAGTTGCCCTGGGTTAGTCACTTAACTTCTGAATGGTCTCAGACAACTCTCCAAGATGACAAACTGTAAGAGCAGGTATTCATATGCATCGGTGGAGGGAGTTTCCACAAGGGTAATTCCCTATACAAGGAAATTGCAGATTTGGTGTGCCACCCACCTCCAAATTTATTTCTGTGCTTTTCAGTTCAACCCCATGATTACATCTGTGTAGGGAATTCCTAGCTCCTGATGTAAATCCAGGGAGCTTAGGACTTGCCCATGGTCATACCAAAAACAGTACTTGAACCCCAGACTTCCTGACTCTAACACCAGGCCTTTATCTGTTGAGGTTTAAGGTTTAGGGGGGCTCAAGACCCCAAAATACCAACACACTAGGTTCTGCAGAATGAATTCAATTCAAGTCTTCCCTCAAAGAAAAGCAAAGTTTATTAAAGATTCGCCATAATGAGTAGACTCTTAAGGAGCCTCAGTATCTGTGACGCTTGTATTGGACAAGTGGGCCAGAATAACCTGACATAGAGTGAGTCTGCATTAGAAAATTCTTGGCTCCTTCATAGAGGCAAGATGGGTCTTACATGCAGAAAGGTTGTGGGAAAATTTAGGGGTGGTCTAGAGGAGGAGTTTGGGGAGGGTCTTCAGAAGGAGTCAAATGAAGTCAGACTCCAGTAATGGAAGATTAAGGGTAGGAAGTAGCTGGAGGCTACCTGGAGATGATAGACAATGAAGGGCTAGGCTAGTTTAAGGGTGTATGGATATTTTGGAAGGACCAAGGGTGGGGGGTAGCTGAACAATGGAAATCTAGGCTAGTAACAGAGATTTGGGGCTAGCTATAAAGAAAGGCTTATGGCCTCAGGCAAAAGATTCAAGGAGAGCTCCAGGGGGTTCCCAGAACCTGTACCTCATCATATCCATCATTCCACAGTGCCACTTTTTATGGACACATTTCATTTTGAAGCAGCAGATATTTCCCAGTAAATCCCCAAAGAAACCTCTCCTGCATTCCCTTAAAAACAGTTAAGCTAAACTTCTGAATACCATGGATTTCAAATCATAGGACCAGTCATTTGCCACTTTGTTTAATGTCATTATTTTTTAAAGTGAACACAACGCTGGGATTTGGCAGCAGGAAGATAAAATAGATTGCTCGTGAAGTAGTAAGTGGCCAGGCCCTTATTAGAGCTCCCTGTCCAGTTTTGCACATAGCAGCGAAAACAAAACAAAACAAAACAAAACAAAACAGGAAAATAAAAAGGGAGTCCAAAAGACTCGAGTCAAATCGAATAATTAAACTGATTAAGGGAATAAAATAGTGAGAAAAAGGTAAATCAGTCAAAATGATTTCTCTGGAGAAAACAGGAATTCTCGCTAGACCAAAGCAGAGGTTCTTAAGCTGGGGTTCAAGGACTTGTTTTGTAAATATTTTCAAGGACTTTTTCAGTATAATTTATTTTTTGTAATCATGTGTATTTTATCCTGTGCATTTCAAAACAGTCTGAAAAGGGGTTCTAAGGCTTTTCTAGACAGAGGAGGCCATGACACCAAAAAGATTAAGAACACCTGCACTGGACAGTGGTGGCGTCTCCTTTGAAGAAGAAAGATGGACAGATGCTCTAAAAGGATCAGAAAAGACAAGATAGTGCTATCTTGTCATGATGAGGCTCCCCAGGAAGGAAAAAGTGAGTCTTTACCCTTAAGAAATTTCCATCCTAATGATAATCAATCAACAACCATTTATTAAGCACTTACTCAGTGAAAGGCTCTATGCTAAACACTGGAGATTCAAAGAAAAATGAAATCCAGCCCTATCCCCCAGGAGCTTGAATTTGAAGAGAAGAAATAAGGTGTAGACAAATATGTGAATTCAAGATACAGAGTAGAATAATGATAAAATTACAGGAAAAACCTCAAGGGTTTAGTGGAACTGGAAAATGGTTCCTGCAGAAGGTGGCATTTGAACCGAGTCTTCAAGGAATCTAGAGATGCCAAGAAGCAGAGATGAGGAGGGAGGATTCTGGGCAAAGGGGCCGGTGAGTACAAACAAGGATTGGCTTAGGTGGGAACAGTAGAGCAGGCCAACATGCTGAATCACAAATTTAATGGAGGGGAATAAAGTGTAGGAAGACTGAAAAGGTGAGAAAAGGAGAGATTGTGAAAAACCCTGAATGCCAAACAAAGGACAGGTGCTCTGTATGTAGTACTTCATATTTACATAATGGAAAGAGTGGTAGATCTGGAGTCAGAAGAGACGCTGATTTGAATCCCAAACAAATACAAACTGTGTGACATTGGACAATTAAACCAGCTTGGCTTCAGTCTGCTCATCTGTAAAAAGGGGACACAACTTGACATAATGGGTAGAGGGTCAGCCCTGTAATCAGGAAGACCTTGGTTCAAGTCATACTGGCTACCTGGCTACAAGCAAGCATCCAAAACTTTCAGTGCCCCAGAAGTGGATGAGATACACTGGTGGAGAGAGTTTCTACGTCAGGGAATAGATAAAAGCATAGATTTAGACCCCTTAAAAAATACTTACAATACCTACCTCCCAGGTATGCTGTAAGGAAAGTACTCTGTAAACTTTCAGGTACTATATGAATATGAGATATGGATAGGAGATAGGAAAGGTAAATAGGCAGACAGAGAGAGAGAAAGACAGAGAGAGAACAGACAGATAAGTAAACAGATGACAAGCAAGTAGAGAGATATATGTCATTTGACAAAACTAACCCTAAAAACAAGTTTATGAGAGAGGCAATGCAAGTCCCTTTTTACAGAGGATGAAATGGAGTCTCTGAGAAGTCAAATGACTTGCTCAATATCATAGTGGCAAAAGTAGGAATCAACCCATATCTTTTTATTTCAAGCCTAATTTTCCCTCTATTGCACCATGTGGCCTCTCTATAAATGGATCAAAGAATCAGAGAATATTAGGGCTGGAGGGGACCATGGAGACCACCAGGGAGCCCAACCCCATCATTTGCCAAAGAGGAAAATGAGACTTGGAGAATCTAAGTGATTTTCCCTAAGTTGTGGTTTGTCAATAATAAGAGCCTGAGTCCAGAACATAATCGTATGCCACCTACATTCATTACTTTTGGTGGATTACCCAAAGACCTACTGGCAGCAAGACCTGTCAGGAAACTAGGCACCATCACTGACAAAAACTGCCAGATACACTCTCCTGGGGATAACAAAACAGCCTCGCAAATAGCTTTGAAAAATCCATGCAATTACATTGAGCTCCCAACATCTGCGCTGACTCAACCCAGTCCTTGACCCAGGTAAGTCCCACTTCCTTTCACCACCTCCCAAACTCACACATATCTACCTGCAACCAAGCTGTTGAGTTTTGTGCTGCCACCACCCCCATTCCCACCAAGGTATTCCCATTAAGCCAAATATAAGACATGGACTAGGAGAGACAGAGCAGATAACATTCGTCACTAGATCAGCCTTGGCTGTGACAAAGTCGCCATGATGTGTCTTGGGCATTCTGGAGCTAGGGAATGGTTTATATGACCCTGTGGTCCTTGGTAGCATTAAGCAACACTTCTAACCACTACCTCTCCCCACAGAGCTCTTTTCCAGGGACAAAAATCTGGCTACCATTCTGAGTTATGTTCAAATCCAAGGCTGAGCTAAGAGCTCCCCCTACTGAACCAGAGCTGCCTCTGCTCTCTACTCTCTTGCTTCCTGCTTAGATTTTCAAGGCTCTGATAAAATCACAGAAATAATTATATTGGATCTTTTGTTCCTTGTTTGTCCTTAGTTCTGGAAGAGGACTAAGACATCAGGAAGATGATGTCATGACTTACAAGTGAATTGGATTTAGGTGAGAGAGGGCTAAGCAAAGTCACCAACCTCACTCTCTTCTCCCATATTGGACCAGAGAAAAAGCTGTCCCCTTCTTCCTCAAACTCTTCAATACATACACGCACGCACGCGCGCGTGCACACACACACACACACACACACACACACACACACACACAAATACAAGGAGAAAGCTATCAACTGAGTATCATGGAAAGCAAAAACATATTGAAGGTAGGAGCTATGTCTATTACATCTGATCCCCAGTGGCTACACACCGCATCATGACTGACCAGCTCTTGACACATCCACACTAACAGAAAGAAATCACAAATGGTTTCAATATAGGCCATTGTGAGCACAAGCAAGGCAGTATTTTTGCTGTTTTTTTTTTCTTGTTGTTGTTGGAGTTCAGTCTCCCAGGTTCAGGCTAAATTGTAAACATCTTAAGGATTAATCTCCTTTGAACCCTCCTGTGCTGAGTCAAGTAGGTTTCATGCCTTCTGGCTCTGAACCAGTCAGGGGCCTAGTCTTTGTTATATATTCTGGGAGGTATTTTGTTTTGGAAGTTTGCTCATGAGAAGGACCTTTTGATTTCCTGGTGGAGACTCGGAGTAGCCCGTTTGTTAAGAGCCCCTCGGCTATTCAGATGTTGTCTGTGCTCCCTCCATCCAGTGATGTATGTAAAGCACATAGCACTATTGCTATATTCAGACAGTTTGAGCCCTACCTATTGGTCTTTGTGCTAATTTCTCTGCTTGTATTTTCTATACTCACTTTTTTCTCTGTAATTAAAAGTAGGATTGTTAACCCCTTTAAAGCTGTTTTTCTTTTATAAAGCAGATCAAAAGAATCTATGCTAGCAAGATGTGCTGGGGTGCTTGCTAATACAGTCATATGAACACACTCACTGGAGAAGCTAAAAACATAAATCCTAGGATTAACACAAAGCAAATAATTTAAAACTCAGACATAATTTTATTGAATCATTCTAGGTACAAAGCCTGCAACGTACTCACTCCATCCTTACCACAGTTTCTTGGGAACCTTCATAACAGCTCAATTATCATCTCCCATATGAAGCCTTTCCTGATTCCTCACAATTGCTAGTGACTAGTTTTCCCTGTCCAAAACATCTTTTATGTGTACCTTACATACATGCATGTTGTCTTCCCTGAGAAAATGAAAGTGCCTTGAGGGCAGACCTCAAGAGGTCTTTCATTTTTGTCTTTATAGCACCTGGCATACAGTAGATACTTCATAAATGCTTGTGGACTAATCAAAAACACTTTATTGCATTAGTCACAATAAATTTTACTTAGCCTTTCTGTAAGATCAGAAAAGATACACAAATGCTATTTATTCCTAGATGAACACAGCTATTTGTAACTAATAAAAATCACTTCCATTTCTATAACACTCTAACAATTACACTATGTTTTCCTCAAGACAACCCACGTGTTGTTGTCATTTTACAGATGAGGAAACAGAGGCCTGAAGAGGTAAAGGGACTTGCCTAAGACTGGATAGCTAACAGGTAGAAGAGGCAGGCCTTGATGCTGGCTTCTCTCACATAAAAGTCAGTGCTTCTCCATCCATCATTCTACCACCTTTACAAGCTAGGTTTCTCGCTCTTTGTGGCCTTTTTTAGTCCTGGATAGGCAATTCACAAAACCCAAAACCTTGGGGGCTTGGGAGGGTGGGGCTGGGGTTGTTTGTCTTTTAATTAATAAGCATTTGTTTGGTGCTCCTTTTGCCTTTTCCTCCCCATAGGAAAAAAGAGGGAAAATAAAACCTTTATAACAAATATGCCCAATAAAGCAAAACAAATACCCACATTGGCCACATCCTAAAATATGTCTCATTCTGCATTCTACATCCATCACCTCTCAGCCAAGATGGGTTGCAGACATCATCATAGGCCCCCAGTTGGTCACTGAAGCTTTTTCAAGCAAATTTCTCTCTAATCATGCTTTCCCATCTCATGCTTGAATCCTTAACCTCCTTTTCATATCACTGATCACACCTAGCCCAGCTGCAACCTTGGATCATTCATCATCTTCACTCCTATACACATGCTGCTGAAAGAAGGTGGAGAAAATCACAACCATTCTGACTGTGTCCACTACAAACATATGTTACACAACCTCAACTGGGCTCTCACAGCTGCTAGGCAATCTTGCTATACCTTATCAACTCAACATCCCATTCTCCACAGCAACTATTCCAAAATCCTCCAGATTACAATGGTTCTCCCTCACTCTGCCCCGACTTTTGCAGCTTAGAAGCTTGCCTCAAGGTTACATTGAAAAATTGAGGTCATTTTCCATGAATTCTCCCTTTTTCCCTCTTCCTCTTCTCCTATAACTCAGGTGTCTTCTACCAGTTTCTCCTTCACCCTGGTCTTATTTATTTTTTTAAATCTTATTCATTTTATGTTGAATTTAAGAAATAAAACAAGCATTTCTATAACATAGTAGAATAGGAAAAAAAAAGATGATTGTAAATGAAACTGCAAATCTATTGTGTACAACTTGCTGTTCCTTTTATTTATTTTTTATATATTTTTTTTAATTTTAATTTATTTTCTTGGTTACATCATTCATTTCCACAAGGTTTTGAGTTACAAATTTTCTCCCCTTTTTGCCCCTACCCCCCAGCCCGGAACATTGATCCCACTGTAAGACCCCTCCCACAATC
>CM053599.1:53811067-53849109 GCA_028646575.1 Pseudocheirus occidentalis | reverse complement strand
CTGCCTGTAGCAACAGATGTGCTTTCTGTCTTTTGGATAGTTTTGGAGCTTGAAAATCTTTTTAGAGTCCCATTTTATGAGTTTTTTAGCGTGTTTGTGTGGGAGCTGTGGTGCTTTGCTGCTTCTATGCCGCCATCTTGGCTCCGCCCCCCTTGCTGTTCCTTTTAAATATGTAATAAAGTTATCATACAACTTTCTTTTCTTTTTTTCTCTTTTTTCTTCCCTCCCCCCAAACCCTAGAGATGGCTAGCATTACACACAAACACACACGCACATGCGTGCGTGTGTGTGTAAAAATCATTCTATCCTTACTTCTATTTATCAGTTGTTTCTTTCTCTAGATGCAGATAGCATCTTCCTTCATAGGCCCTTTGTAGTTAATTTGGTTATTTATAATAGTCAAAATTACTTATTCACTCAAAGTTGCTCTGAAAACAGCATTGATGTGGCTGTATTTAATGTTCTCTTGGTTCTGCTCATTTTGCTCTTCATTATTCCACACAAGGAGTAGTATTCCATTAAAATCATATACCACAATTTGTTTAACCATTCCCCAATTGATGGGCATCCCCATAGTTTCTAGTTCTTTGCCACCACAAAGAAAACTGCTATAAATATTTTAGAACATGTAGAATTCTTTTCCTTTTCCCCCAGTCATCTTGGAAAACAGATCTAGTAATGATATTGCTGGGTCAAAGGGTATATAGGTAGTTTAATAACTCTTTGGGCAAACTTCCAGATTGCTTTCCAAAATGATTGAATCAGTTCACAGTTCTGCCAACAGTGAACTAGCGTCCCAACTTTTCCACATCCCCCCCAACGTTTGTCACTTTTTGCTTCAATCATTTTAGCCAATCTGATAGGTGTAAAATGATATCTCAAGGTTCTCTAATCAATA
The DNA here is from genome assembly GCA_028646575.1 of Pseudocheirus occidentalis. Taxonomy (NCBI): domain Eukaryota; kingdom Metazoa; phylum Chordata; class Mammalia; order Diprotodontia; family Pseudocheiridae; genus Pseudocheirus; species Pseudocheirus occidentalis. The sequence continues at coordinate 53,848,211 of CM053599.1, read as the reverse complement.
ATGATTTAGGGCATTTTTCATTTGACAAATTATTTTGATTTCTTCATTGGAAAACTGCCTTTTCATATCCTTTGACCATTTATCAATTGGGGACTGACTGGTATTTTTGTAGATTTGACAATATTTGTTATATATTTGATATATGAGACCTTTATCTGAGAAACTGTTCATAAATTTTCCCCCTAATTTTCTGCTTTCCTTCTGATTCTGGCTACATTGGTTTTATTTGTACAAAAACCTTTAAATTTAATGTAACCAAAATTATTCATTTTACACCTCACAGTGCTCTCTATCTCTTGCTAATTTATAAATTGTTCACCTATCCATTAGTCTGATAAGCAGTATGTTGTATATTCTTCAAATTTTCTTGTAATATTTCTCTTTATATCTAGGTCATGTATTCATTTTGATCTTATCTTGGTAACTGGTGTATGATAATGGCTTATGCCTGATTTTCAATAGATTGCTTTGCAGTTTTCCCAACAATTTATATCAAATAAAGGATTCTTATGCCAAAATCTTAAGTCTTTGCACTTGTCAAATACATACTATTGGGGCAGCTAGGGAGTGCAGTGAATAGAGCACCAGACCTGGAGTCAGGAAGACCTGAGTTTGAATTTGGCCTCAGACACTTGTCACAGCAGCTTCATGACCTTAGGCAAGTCACTTAACCCCAACTGCCTTGTCTTCCCCTCTCCAAAAAAAATGCATACTATATTTATTTGCTGCTGCAAATTGTATGTCTATTCTGTTCCACTAATCTACATTTCTATTGTTTAGCCAGTAACAGTTTTGATAAATATTGCCTTTACAATGGTTTAATACCTGACACTACTAAACCTCCTTCCTTTATATTTTTATTAATTCTTTTAATATTCTTGACTTTTTGTTCTTCCAAATGAATGTTTTTATTATTTTATTCTAATTCAATAAAATATTTTTAATGATTTAATTGGGATGGCATTGAATATATAAATTAGTTTAGGTAAGAAATGTCTTTTTTTTTTAATTGGCCCTGCCTAACTACAAACAATTAATATTTCTCCACTGATTTAAATCTGATTTTATTTGTATAAAGTTTTTTTATGATCTTGTTTATATAATTCCTAGTTTGTTTTGGCAAGTGTATTTCCCAGTATTTTGTACTGTCTAGAGTAATTTTAAATGGATACCCCATACCTCTTACTATCTCTCCTTGCAGGGTTTGTTTGTGATACATAAAAGTGCTGATGATTTATATGGATTTACTTTATATCCTACTACTTTGCTAAAATTATTGATTGTTTCAACTAACTTCTCAGTTGAGTTTTGGGGTTTTCCAAATATATTATTATATCATCTGCAGTTTTATTACCTTATTTCCTATTCTGATTCCTTCTATTTCTTTTTCTTCACTTATTGTTATTGCTAGAATTTCTAATACAGTACTGAATAATATTGATGACAGTGGACATCCTTGTTTCACACTTGATGTTACTGGGAAGGCTTCTAGCTTATCTCCATTACAAATAATGCTTGTTTATAGTTTTAGGTAAATGATTTTTATCAGTTTAAGGAAAAATCCATTTATGCCTATACTTTCAAGTGTTTTATTTTTTCGTAGAAACAACTGTTGTACTTTTATCAAAAGTTTTTCTGTATTTATATAAACATATAACTTTTTAAACTTTTACTGTTGATATAATCTATTATGTTAATAGTTTTCCTTATGTTAAACCATCCCTGCATTTCTGGTATAAATCCCATGTAATTATGATGTATAATTTTTGTAATACGTTGTGGCAGTCTTTTAGTTAGTACTTTATTTAGGATTTTTGCATTCATATTCATTAATGAAATTGGTCTATAATTTTCTTTCTCTGTTTTTACTCTTCCAGGTTTAAGTATCAGTATAAGTTTGGCAGGCTCTCTTCTTTATGTGTTATTCCAAATAATTTAATTAATATTAGAATTAGTTGATCTTTAAATGTTTGATAGAATTCACTTTTAAATCCATCTGGTCTTAGTTCTTTTTTCTTAGGAAAATCATTTATGATCTGTTCAATTTCTTTTTTTCTAATATAGGTCTGTTTAGATATTCTATTTTCTCTTCTGATTAATCTAAACAGTTTATGTTTTTGTAAATATTATTCCATTTCACTTAAATTGTTAAATTTATTGGCAAATAATTGGGCAAAATAACTCCATACAATTGCTTTAATTTTATCTTCATTAGTGGTATATTCACCCTTTTCATTTTTCCTTTTTTTTTTTTTTTTTTTTGCTTTTTTGGAGGCGGGAGTGCAGGGCAGTTGGAGTGAAGTCACTTGCCCAAAGTCACACAGCCAGTAGTGTTAAGTGTCTGAGGCTGGCTTTGAACTCAGGTCCTCCTGACTACAGAGCTGGTATTCTCACCCTTTTCATTTTTAAAACTAGTGATTTGGTTTTCTGCTCTCTTTTTAAAAAGCAAATTTACCATTTATTTATTTGTTTATTGGCTTTTTACATAAAACTGATTCCAAAACCAAGCTTTATTTACTAAGTCAATAGCTTTTTTTACACTAAATTTTATTATGTTCACCTTTAATTTTTAAGATTTCCAATTTAGTGTTTAATTGGGGTTTTTTTACTTGCTCTTTTTCTAGTTTTTTAATTGCACACCCAATTTATTGGTCTGCTCTTTCTCTAATTTACCAGCGTAAGCATGTAGAGAAATAAATATTCCTCTGATTATTGCTTTTGCTGCATCCCATAGGTTTTGATATGTTATCTCATTATTGTTATTCTCTTTAATGAAATTATTGCTTGTCTCTATGATTTGCTCTTTAAACACTTATTCCTTAAGATTAGTGTTTAATCTCCAATTAGTTTTTAATCTATGTTTCTGTGACCCTCTATCAAGTATAATTTTTATTGCATTGTGATCTGAAATGGATACTTTCAATATTTCTTCTTTTAACTATAAAATTTTTTTTATCCTAATACATGATCAATCTCTGTAAGTATACCATGAACTGCTGAGGAAACAAGAAAGCGTATTTTTTTCTATTCCTATTCATTTCTCTGCAGATATCTATCATAACTAGCTTATCTAAAATTCTATTCACTTCCTTAATGTATTTCTTATTTATTTTTGGTTGGATTTATCTATTTCTGAGAGGGGAACATTAAAATCCCCACTATTATAATACTGCTATCTCCACCTATAATTCATTTATCTTTTCTTTTAAAAATTTAGCTACTATACTATTTGGTGCATATAGGTTCAGTATAGATATTGCTTCATTGTCTATGGTAACTTTTATCAAAAGTGTAGTTACTCTGTTTTTAATGTCTTTTAATTAAATCTATTTTAGCTTTAACTTTGTCTAAGATCATAATTGCTACCTCTGCATTCCGCCCATCAATCAGTTGAAGTGTAATAAATTCTACTCCAACCCTCCATTTTTACTGTATTTATCATTCTTAAACATGTTTCTTATAAACAACACATTGTTGGGTTCTGATTTTTTTATCCATTCTGCTATTTCCATTTTACAGGTGAGTTCATCCCATTTGTATTCAAAGTCATAATTACTATTTATGAATTTCCCTTCATCTTATTTTTACTCACTATTTTCCTTTTCAGCCTCTCTTTTTACTCTATCCCTATTGATGGTGTGCTTGGGCTTGAACTCCAGCCCTAGAATCATGTCTCTCTTCAATCCAAAGACCCTGTATCTAGCAATAACTCATGAGTGGGCCCCAGTGAGGCTAACTATCTTTTCCTGTTACAAGAACAAGCTGACCTCTGTAAGAATTTCCCTTGTATGAGCAGGACTATCTTATACCAGCAAAACTATCATGTACTGATTCCCACAGATACCTTACACAATCCAGAGGTCAAACTATCAACTTCAGTTCCCAAGGATATCTTGTTACAGATTTAGACATACAGATGTACAGACCTCTTAGAAGCCCTGCCCCTCAGAGTTTCCAGTAATGAATGATGCCTGCCCATAAGGTACAGAAACTATATGCTCACTACCTAATTAGCATATTTGCCACACAATTCACTGAACTTTTCTATATAAGTTTGAGCATCACTCCTGTTAGGTTTCAAGTTCCCCAAAGGTGATCTGCTTGCCTTTATTAGTGTTATAATAAACTTTATGCCACTTGATTGGAAGACTGCTTTCATCCATAAATTCCAGACAACTCTGCCCTGAAACTTGGTATTTTGGGGTCTCTGTACGCCTAAAAACATATCACTATCACCTTATCCTTTCCCCTTACTCTCCTGTTTCTTATTCTACCCACCCCTCTAAAAGTCCGTCCTTTTTCCTCTTCCCCCCTTCTCCTAAGTCTTAATCTATATGCCCTTCTAAAAGTCCTCCCTTATCCCCTAATCTTTCTTATTTCTTTATAGGTTTAAAAGACTTTTATAACCTTTTAGAAGCATACCTGGTTCCTTCTTTAACCCAGATCCTATGAGAGTAAGGTTCCAGCACTTCTATCCCTCCTCCCCCACCTACTTCCTCTGTATCAGTTCTTCCTTTCATGCCCCATTTGTAGGAGATAATTGCTCCTTTTGGCCTTTTCCTACCCAATTTTGCTTTTAGAATCACTCCCATCATACTCACCTCAGCCACAATCTTCCTTTCAAACTACCAGTAGTTTGATGACAATCTTGAGAATACATTTTCACATATAAGAAGTAAACAGTTTGACCTTAATGAGTTCCTTATAATTAGACTCTAATGTTTTCCTTTTATTTTTTCTGGATCTTTTATATTCAATTTTCCACTGAATTCTGGTCTTTTTGTCACAAATACCTGAAAGTCTTTCAGTTCATTAAATATCTACTTTTTTTTCATTCAAGATTATATTCAACTTTTCCAGTTAAGTTATTCTTGGTCATATCCTTAGCTCATTTGCTCTTTGAAATAATGTTCAAAGACCTACAATCTTTTAATGTAGAAACTGTTAGAGAAGAACAGGAAGGCAAAAGGGAAAGGGTCAACCTTAGTCTCATGGAAACTAGGTATCTTGCCACACAAGAGGGTAGGGGGGATGGGGATGAGAGGTGGGATGACAGAGGGGTGGGCAGAGTGTGGGAGAGGGTTGCTGGAAGCACAAACTTCTATAAAGGGACAGGGACAGGGTAGAGAATAGAACAAGGGGGGGACAGGATAGGAAGAAGGGACATATAATCAGTCTCTCACAATATGTCCTCTGTGGAGATGTCCTGCATAATTACACATGTACAGCCTGTATTGAATTGCTTGTCCTTCCAGTGGTGGTGGGTGACAAGTGAGGAAGGGAAAGAATCTAGAATTTAAAGTTCTATAATCAAATGTTAAAAATATATATGCATGTATATACACATATACATGCATGTATATATGTATGTATGTATGTATATTTATTAACTATAGGCAACTGGGAATTAAGATACACAGGCACTGGGGTAGGGAGATCCATCTTGCCCTACAGGAAAGTCAGACAGGTGATGGGGGAGGATACAGGAGAGAGCAGATTGGGGGAGGGGGTATACAGTGGGATGGCTGTTTTGAGGTGGTGGGTGGGGGAAAGATGGGGAGAAAATTTGTGACTCAAAATCTCATGGAAATGAATGATGTAAACAAGAAAATAAATTAATTAATCTATTGGAAAAAATAAAAAATTAAATAAGTAAATAAGTAAACAAATGAGGGGAAAAAAAGAAATATAAGAGTAGTGCCAAGCATTAACCCCTCACTCTTAGCCCAGTCAGGAGCCTTTAGTCTCTTAGAAAAATTCCAGTTCAGCCTAATTTCTGTCCATTTTCTGTCTAAGTGGAAATTTATGTTTTTCCTGAATTGCTGAACAGGAAAGTAGGGGTTAAAAAACAACAACAACAACTGTTAGATCTTGTGAAATCCTGATTCTATCTCCAAGGTACTGAATTATTTTTTCTTGTTGTTTGCAATATTTTCTCCTTACCCTGGGAATTTGGGGACTTAGCTAGAACATTCTTATAAGTTTTTCTCTTGGGATCCCTTCAAGGTGGTGAATGTAGATTTTTTCCTATTTCTACTTTACCCTCTTGTTCTTGGCTTTCAGGGCAATTGAATAATTTCTTGTAATATTATATTAAGATTCTTTCTTTGATCCTAACTTTCAAGTGGTCCAACAATTCTTATATTGTCTTTTCTCAATCTATTCTCCAGTTATTTTTCTAATGAGATGCTTCAGATGCTCTTCTATTTCTCATTCTTTTAATTTTGTTTTATTATTTTTTTTAGGAAATCAACGTTCTAGTTTGGCTTTTAAATTTATTTTAAACCTAAATACAAAATAAGAAAAGAAAAAAATTGCCATGTATACAGCATAAGAGAGGATTCAGTATAAAACAATAAATTTCCATTCTGAGAAAAATCTACAAAACAAATATTAGACGTTATTTTCAAAATTGTCCATCTTTGCTTCTTTGAATGTTTTCTTTTGTCCTATGCTGTACACTTTTTATTTTATACACACATACATACATATATGTATATGCACATACACATATATACACTCAAAGACATATATGTGAGACTGCATTAGGCTCATTTCCACCTGTCATCTGTTTCTCTGAAGGTGGATAGCATCTTCCTTCATAAGTCCAAATCTTTCTATATTTTTCTAAATCCACCAGTTCATCATTTCCTACACCACAACAATACTCCAACCTAATCATATTCTATCTGGAAGGTCATCAGTTTTCTGCATTCCCTCTATTCTTGGTTATATCGTTTTATTAATACAGGAAATTTTTATTTAAAACAATCAAAATGATATACTTTATACTTCAACACTTGTTTCACCTTATAATATGGTTTAAGGTCTGATACTACTAAATCAAGTTCTTTCACATCTTTTCCCCTGGTTTCCTTAAAGTTCCTGACCCTCTGCTCTTCCAAATGAACCCATTTATTATTTTTTTTCTGACAAAGATAATTTTTGGTAATTTAATTGGAATGGCACTACATAAGTAGATTAGTTAAGTAAAATTATAATTTTTAATTATATTAGTTTTACCTACCTATGCACAATAAATATTACTTTGATTATTTAGAGTGTTTTATTATTTCTTGGTGTCTTATAATATCATTCAGTTCCCCTTGCCCAATTCTAGTGTTCAAGAAGTTATTTTCTTCTTCAGATTTTGGACCTCTTTTTTCCCCAATTGGTTAACTTTCTCTTCATAATTTTCTTGGATTGTCTTTATTTCCTTCCTAATTTTTCCTCGATCTCTGTTATTTGGCTTTTGAAGTTCTTTTTTAGTTCTTCAGAGAACTTTTTTGGGGTTTGTGACCATTTGATGTTACTCTTTGGGGTAAGAGTAGTTTTTTTTTTAACCTCACTATCTCCCTCTGAATACGAACCCAGATTTTCTTTCATGCACTGTAGTTATCTATGGTCAGGTTCTTTCTCCTTAGCTTGCTCATTTTCATTTTCATTTTTGCAACTTATACTTGTAATGAGGTTTTAATCCCTATTTTTTGTCCCAGGCCTCAGGTCCTCCTAGCCTAATTTTCTGAATTCTGTCTGGTGGCTCAACCTCAGGCACTTCTCTCCTCCCACATGCCGTGGTTAGTGCCCCCAGTCAAGTTGTTCCAACAATGCTCTTACTTCCTGCAGTACCACAATCATAAGACATGTGCTTCTTCCTCCTCACCCACTGCCACAGCCCAGAATCATGTCTGGTCAGCACCACTGACCAGAAACTGGTATACAGAAACAGTGGGGATATTGGGTTATCCTTCAATCTTCCCCCACTCAGCCATCTAATCCCCACATGGTTCCTAAAAAGAGTCTGTGAGGTGAAAGTTCTTGAGGCCTAGTTTACCTCCCCCTACAATAAGGAGATGCCCCCAGAGTCTGCTGTTTGTTGATTCAGCTAAACCAGCCTGGAGGTGTCTGCACTTCACTCAGGACCAAACCTCAGCTCCTGGAGGTCCTGTCTTTCCTGAAGTCTGCTCAAGTTGTCCTAGGAGGATAACTGCTTTATCCCTTTATTTTTGTCACTCTACATTCATTTTGAGGTGTGTTCTGTCTGTCTGTGGAGGAAATTTGAAAAGTGTGAAATTTTCTGACCTACACCACCATCTTCCTAGAATACCCCCCTCCACTCTGGTCTTATATGATGAAGCAATCTTACTCCTTACAAAGGCTAAGCCCTCTACTTGATCAAGAGATCCCAATCCATCCTGTTTCCTCCAAATGATTGCCCCCTCTATCTTCAGCACTCTCACTTATTTTTAATCTCTCCTTCTCCTCTGGCTCCTTTCCTACTGTACAAACATGCCCACGTCTCCTGCATCCTGAAAAACCCTCACTAGATCCGTCCATTCCTGCTGACTGTCCTCTTCTGTTCTTTGTGGCTAAACTCCTTGATCATCTACAAGAACCTCCAATTTCTCTGATCTCTCTTCTTAATCCCTTACAAGCTGGCTTCTGACTCTATCCACTGAAACTGCTCTCTCCAAAGTTACTAATCATTTCTTAGTTGCCAGATCCAACAGCCTTTCCTTAATCTTTATTCCCTTTGATAGCCTTTGACACTTCTGAGCACTCTTCTCCTTGAAAGTCTTCTCTCTGACCAGTCTCTCCTGGTTTTCCTCCTAAGTCTCTGACTGCTACATCTTCATCTCTTTTTCTGGATCTTCCTCCAGATTACACACTGCAGCCAGAGGTGTCCCTCATGATTTTGTCTGGATTCTCTTTTCTTTTTCCACTATACTACTTTACTTGGTGATCTCATCAGTTCCCATGAATTTAATGACCATTTCTATGCTGATGATTCTCAAATCTATCTCTTCTGCCCCAACCTCTCTGCTGATCAGCTGTCTCAAATCTCCAACTGGCTTCTAGACATCTTAAACTGGATGTCCAGTAAATACCCTAAACTCAGTATATCCAAAAAAGAATTCTACTTAACTGCATTGCTTCCTCCTCTGTTAACTATTTCCTATTTATCCTGCATATAGCTCGCTTTTTATATATTGGTTTTCATGTTGACTCCCCCATTAGTTGGTAATATCCTTGAATTCAGGGACTACCTTTTGCATCTTTTTATAAACCAACATTTGGCACAGTGTCTGGCAATATAGTAGGTGCTTAATAAATGTTTATCAGATGAATCTATTCAATAAGTGATTTTAGATTCTCTACCAATTATCTCTTTGATGACTCATTTTAGAATTGTCCTAGGAATCAGAACCAACCTCACCGGCCTTCAGAGAGATGCTGTTCTTTTCCCCTTTCAGAAAAGAGTAGCTTCTTCTCCCTTCCTTCTTCTCCTGTTGGTTCAGCATTCATAGCTGCCAGATCTTTGTACGCTAGGATGTAATTCATCTGGACCAAGAGACTTAAGTTCATTTGTGGCGACGAGGAACTCTCTTATTGGGCCTGAGTTAAAATCCTGTCTCTGACTCTTACAGAGAGATGTTTAATCTCTCTGTGCCTCAGTTTCCTCATCAGAAAAAAGGAAGGGGTTGGACCAGATGACTTCAAAGGTCCCTTCCGATTCTAAACCCATATAATCTATCCAGTCTCACAGCATTGGAACTTTGAATGTACTTTGATGTTCCTGACTCTCTCACAATCCCTGTCTAGTCATTTGCCAGTTCTTATTGGTTCTTCCTCCACATATTTTCACATCAATCTCTTTCCCCCACTCACAGCACTACCTTAAACTGGTCAGCTCTTGTATTTATCTCCTGGACCACTGTAATTGCTTCCTAAGAGGTTTTCCTGTCTCTGGTCTCTTCCTTTTCCATTTTGGCCAGCCAATGAACTACTTGCTGCTTCCTAAATTGTACATGCAGTTTCTCATCTCTGTGTATTAATCTATCCTCCACACCTAGCTAGAATGTACTCCTTCTTCATCTATACCTTCTAGAATCCTTATCTTCCTTCAAGGCCTAACAGGTGCTATTTCTTCCCAGAAACCATCCCTAATTTTCCATCTAGAAGTCTGCTTTCCATCTTTCCATCCTCCAATTTCCTAGATAATTTTATCATTCTCCTTTATATTTACTTAACTGATACATATGCTAAATCATCTGCTTATCCCATTCCCTCCATGCACAAAAAAAAAGGTTCTTTGAAAGACTTTGCACATTTTAACCTTTGTCTCTCTCATCCCTTGTATGGCCTCAATCAAACTTGGACCTTAGTTGGAAAAGGCCAAGGTTTCCCACTGCATCCTGGGCCACCTCCAGTTGTCCCAATCTATATCTGGCCACTGGGTCCAGATGGATCTGGAGGAGAAAATGAGGCTGGTGACTTTGTTCAGCCCTCCCTCATGTAAATACAATTCACTTGTATGTCATGGCATCACCTTCCTGACATCACAGTGTTCTTTGTGAATGAAGAAAAAACAGCAGCAATTATAATGTTATTGTATACATGTCTGAATCTTCTTGACCCCATTTGGGGTTTTCTTGCCAAAGATACTGGAGTGGTTTGCCACTTTCTTCTACAACTCATTTTACAGATGAGGAAACTGAGGGCAAGAGGATTAAGAGACTTGCCCAGGGTCACATACCTAGTAAGTATCTGAGGGAGGATTTGAATTCAGGTTTCCTGACTCTAGATCATTGAGCACCCCACCCAGTGAGGCATCTAGCTGTCCAGAGTTCTATATAATAGCTACCTAATAAATGTTTACTTAATTGAATTAGCAAATCATTCTATGTTTTTGGAAATATCACCATCCTTCACTCTGAAGTTTTTTGATGAGTGTTATAACATCTATGTAGGACATGTCCACTGAATTCCAACTGGATTCACAGAACAATTTTCTGTTACCATGGTCTGGATTACAATTAAACCTCCTCAGGTTATCTGCAGCTAGGAATCTTCTTCACTGAGGGAGAGTGAAATTTTTTTCAGATGGATAGCTTCAGGGCAAAACACAAGACATCTGATAAACTGACCCAACTAAGCATCCAGCAGAAGTCAGTAGACCCTTGACACAGGGATTAAATTCTGTTTTTCAGTTTCTGCTTAGAGTCCCTTTCCTGAGCCAGGAATTAGAAAATTCCTTCTAATGCCTAATAAATCCTGGATTGTCAATGAATATCCCTACAAAATTTTGGGAATTCGCCCCCAAACCTACAAATCTCAACTCACCAAAATGATCTTGGAGGACACCAGGATGAAATAAGTCAAGGATTTTGCCTTCATAGGACAGAGGCCCCAAGATAGCTAGTTGTTGGGTAGGTTGTAGAAAGGATTCTTGATCAGATATAGGCTGGACTAGATGGTCTTAAAGCAGGTCCCTTAGCTCTTAGACTCTGTGATTCTGATTCTATTACTTTCAAATCAGAAATACTTTAAATGAATCTAACGTATTAATGTGGGTATGAACTTTACTGTTTGTGCTTCATTTTTGAAAAGGACCAATGGCATCACAAGTGATATCTTGACTTGTTTGTGAATTGGTTTTAAGTGAGGCAGAGTTGTACAAAATCATCAGCCTCTCTGTCTCTTCCAGGGCCATCAAAGTCTAGCAGCAGGACAAAAGTCAAGACATAGAAAAGTATGAACTATATTACAAAAGTAAAGGCATGAGGGGCGGCTAGGTGGCGCAGTGAATAGAGCCCTAGCCCCGGAGTCAGGAGGACCTGAGTTCAAATCCGGCCTCAGACGCTTGACACACTTACTAGCTGTGTGACTTTGGGCAAGTCACTTAACTCCAATTGCCCTCCAAAAAAAAAAAAAGAAAAGTAAAGGCATGGCTCAAGGTCGTTTTAACTGGAACTCTCATCACCTTTCAAGATACAATCAATCAGTCTTGTCTGATTCCTTGTGAGTCCATCAAGTATAGTGTCCATGGGCTTTTCTTGGCAAAGACATTACAGTGGTTTGCCATTTCTTTCTATAGTGGATTAAGACCAAGGGAGGTTAAATGACTTACCCAAGGTCACAGAGCTAGTGTCTAAGGCTGGATTTGAACTCAGGTCCTCCTGACTCTAAGCCTAGTGCTTCATCCACTGAGTCATCTAGCTGTCACAATGAGTGGGCAACCTTGCTACTCATACTATTATTACTGTTATTCATCCTTAATTTTAGAAGAGGACAATGACATCATGGAGTGGCGTGTTTAGTCTCGTGTGAAATGGATTTAAGTGAGGCAGAACTGCACAAAGTTGTCAACCTCCTTCCCTCTTCCAGAGTCACAGAAATCCAGTGACAGGACAAAACTCAAGACGACTATTGATGGCCCAGCTGTAGTGGATGACACTGGTGTCTTCAAGCTCTAAGCTGCCTTCATGGCTATTAGAACAAATTGTTCTTATCTGTCCATTCCACCAGTGGAAGTTCTGCCAGAGGAAGCAGACATGGTTGGGGCAGACATCCCACTAACTTGTACGTAGGCTTGAAGCCTGCTAATTACCTTCAGCTTGATCTAGCCCATCTTTGTAGACAGTTTTCCCAGGATGTGACCTATGTATATGCTAGTTTCCTGGAACTACAAGTAAAGGTTGGGTGAATCAGGTGGACACCAACGGTGGGTGAACAACCTTGAAAAAGGCTCGGCAAGCCCTCACACCAGGGGTACTATCCCTCCCCGAATACCCCAAACATTGCCTTCCATTCCTAAGACTAGAGGGTGGAGTCATAAATTTCTTCATTTAAGAGAGAGAGGGAACAAAACAGACGTCTCATTTCCCACCCTGGCGCAATCATTTGGAACTTCTTTGACATCTCCACTATTCCTCCCTCTCTGGGAAACCCCCCCTCCCTTTGCTTTTCAGCTTTCTTCTATATGCTGTTCTCCCCCACAGAACTGTAAACTCCTTAAAGGCAAGGACTACCTTTAATTCCTAATTCTTAGTACAGTGCTTGGAGCTTAATAAATATTTATTGACTGACTAACTGGTCTCAGTATCTCTTTACACTCTTAAAAATGGTTGATGACCCACGCTCCTCCAAATAGCTTTGGTGTATGCAAGTTATATCTATAAATATTTATCATATCAATAATAATAGTAATAGTGGCTAGCATTTATACAGTGCTATAAGGTTTGTAACAAGCTTACAAAAATCTCATTTGATCCTCAACAGCCCTGGGAAGTAGGCCCTCCTAATTATTCCCCTTTTACTGGAAGTGAGGCAGACAGCATTCGATGACCAGTGTACAGCCACACAGCCATCAGACAGCCTGTGGGCCATCAGCTAGTTACCCGGCCAGCTTCCCTCCTTTTCATATTGCACATCTTTCTCATGATATTCTTCACACTCCTCCTGTGCTGGTAACACCCTGTTGCCTACTCCTGCCTGCACGCATGTTGCCTTTTGGGTGACCCTCAACTTTAATTTTTTAGAGACCGTGGCAGTTCATAACTTGTGGCCATTTAATAGGCCTGGAAGAATTCTGATGTTAAAAAGATGAACTTTTGTTTCAGAGAGAGACATTGCCCAACTTCTGCTTAACTGAATTGTTTTGTTTTCAGAGATGGAAGTGGGATAATTATTACAAAAATATTGTTGCATCGAAATTGATAAAATATTCCAATGAAAATAAAAGGCAACAATTTGAAAAGGGGAAGTATGTAAATAGAATAAAAACCCTGTGTGACCTAGTGTACTTTCCTGCTCTCATTCAATTCTGGGACCAGTTTACAAGCTAGTAGTAAACTGTGTATTGCCTGGACCTGATTTGGATCCTCAGCAGGCATTCTCAGCAGGAGGCAAACAGGAATGTGAGAGAGACTATATACAATCATATATAGCAACCCAGCCCTAGTCTGCTTGGGGAAAGCTGGCCTTTGACATGTAGGTCGATAGGAATAGAAGTAAAATAAACTGCCTCCTGTGTCAACCTGTAGAGCTAGACTTGACCTACAGAAACCCTTTGTAAAGAATGTAGAGAGCTTCCCCCAAAGAGAAGGCAGGCTCTCTGCTTTCACTCAGGTTTTTATCTGGCCTGTTAATACTCTTCGGAGATGTTAAGTGTATCCACAATCAAGGGAGGGTTTTTAACTTGGTTACTAGAAATGTAGCTTTCTCCTTCTCTGTAGCCCTTCTTATGTATCTTCAGAGGAACTCCCCATCTAGATTAAATACATGATATGTGATGTGATGTGATGTGATATGGCATGATATGATATGATATGACAGGATATGATATGGTATGACATGACATGACAGGATATGATATGATATGGTATGATATGATATGATATGATATGATATGATATGATATGATATGATATGATATGATATGATATGATATGATATGATGTGATAGATCTAAAGCTGGAAAGAACTCAAAAACTGTCCAGCCCATCCCTTTCATTTTACAGATGATGAAACTGAGACTGAGAGGTTCAGTGTGTCATTCAATTCCACACGCAGGTAGCAAGTGGCTGAGATGGGGTTTGAAATCAGGTTCTCTGACTTCACATTCAACCTTTGTTCCGTTCCAGGGGAAGCTGAGGTCAAAGGACATTCATAGGATTGAGACCTTCCCTACAACTCATTCTTCTCTAAATAAGCAAGGTCCTTACAAATGATATCCTTTCAGACCTCCAGGTTAAGCACAAATTAGTTGGGGCTGCTGTGTGGCATGAAACATCTTCTAGAGGTTTGAATTATACACTGTTTTTAACATACCCAAATTCTGGAAGCTCTTTATCAAAATTAATGCTCTCCTCATAGATGACATGCAGTTTTTCATCAATAGCAATTACCTTCACCTGAAATAAAATTTGAAAGAAAAAAAGGTTTGAATCAGATCAAATAAATGTTAAAATTGTTGTCCATGAGAACTCTTGGCTCTTAAAGACAAACTGGCCACCCACGCACAAGAAACTTGTTGTTGCCCAGTTCTCTCTCTGGAGTATCGATCTATATCAATATAGCCATTTAAGGTTGCAAAGTGCTTTACAGCCATCATCTGCTTAATCTTCACAGCGTCCCTATGGATCCATGGATCCACCGCTGAACTATTCAAACAAGAATGAGTCTTTTTGGCTTTGACAATTAAGTGGCCCAGTGGTTAGAGCATTGCACCCAGAGTCAGGAAGACTCATCTCCCTCAGTTCAAATCTAGCCTCAGACACTTACTAGCTGTGTGACCCTAGGTAAGTCACTTAACCCTATTTGCTTCAGTTTCCTCATCTGTACAATGAACTGGCGAAGGAAATGGCAAGTCACTCCAGTGTCTTTGCCAAGAAACCCCAAATGGGGTCATGAAAAGGCCAGAAACAACTGAACAACCACATTTTCAGCTCCGCTAACATCTCACCTTCTACTAAAAGGCCTCCCTTTTCCCTTAATGCCGCGTCTTATCATTATCTTTTCTACATCTTGTTTACGCATTCTTTCATGTTGTGTTCCCCATTAAATTGTAAGTTCCTTCAAATTTGGAACTGTCTTTTGCTTTTCTTTGTATCCTCAGAATTTAACACATAGTAGACATTTAATAAATACTTATGGACTAAATGCCTGACTGTCTCAATTTTCCAGGTCCCCAAACCCAGTCCCTCTTCAAAGAACAAAATATCATCAATTTACAATATTGCCACATCAGCATACACCATTTTTTGTTGGTGCCCACACTTTTCTGAATGCTAAACTGGGAGTCAGGATGCCTGGGTTCTAGTTTCTATTCTGCCACTATCTGTGTGACCCTGAATGAGTCACTCATCTTTCTGGGCCTGTACTTCCTCATCTGTAAAATGAGAGGACTGATCCCTTTCCACTTCTCATATTTTATTATTCTATAAATCTGCAGTTTCATTTCCACATTTTTTCACAGCTGTGTGAGTCCCATTGGTTTTAAATCTCCTTAAAGCTTCTTAAACCTGGATCTGGCTCCCAGCCTTCTTCTAACTCTTGTACCCCAAGGTTTTGGCCTGCCTCCTTTCTTCCTTGGCTACCTCCAATTCTCTTCCACCTGAGATTTCACACCCACGCACCAGTTCCCTGTGAAAAGAGGAATAATTTCTCAACTTTCCCACTTCCCTGCTGTCTCTGAAACAAGCACACAGCCCTTTCTCTCTCTCTCTTTTCAGTCTTATAAATGTTTTCCTGATAGCAGTTATAGGGAGAATAGACTTTAAAATAAAGACAAAAGGGAAAAAACAAAGTTAGTCAGCCCTAAAGGCCTCAATAAAGGGCATACTTAGTCATCAGTAAAATGTCAGTGGTGCCAGGACCATCAATTCTTGTGCCTTTGGCTTACTCCCATAATTTGAGCCTCATCACTGCCTTGACCCTGTCTGAGCAAGGTGCTTAACCTCAATCTATTCAGGCTCCTAGGTTGAAGGAGATTCAGGATGGCCCAGCTGCCAAGTCTAGCAAGATTCTCAGCCTTTTCCCAAGCCAGCTTCCTACTCTTTTCTCCTGATTCAATCCTCTGCTATTTTTGTCCTTGGTTCTCAGAGAGGACCATGATATCAAAGAGGGGATGCCATGACATGCAAGTGAACTGAATATAAGGGAGAAAGGGCTATGCCAAATCACCAGCCTAACTTTCTCCTCCAGAGCCTCCCAGTAGCCAGACAACTAGAAATGGTCTAGGATGCAATGGGGGACCTCGGTGTTTTCAAGCTAAAGTCTTTACAGGTCTCAGTTTGACTGAGGCAAAGCCCATTCAGTGATTAAATCTTAATAAGAATGAGGCAAAGATTTTGAGGTGGTGCCCAATGGCCCTGAGCATTTCCAATCTGTTGTTAAGAGGAATGTCTATGTACCAACAAAAGACCACCAACCATCAGGGTACCTGACTGGCTAAGTATGAGCTTGGACTAGTAAACCAATAAATGAGCTAGGTCTAGAGTGGATCAATCTCCCCTCACAGGAGACAACCTGAGAGGAGAGTTACTAGGGCCCTTGACAAGGATTTGTCCTGTGACTTGCAATCTTGGAAAATTGCCTGGGGTGGGGAGGAAGAGGAAAGAGAGAGATTAAGACGGACAGAGAGAGGAAGAGGGAAGGGAGGAGAGGTTATGGAGGCTTCCACAAGGTATGGAAATGTCTGGGACATGGCATGGAGGTCTGATTCCAGGCAATATAAAATTAATAGCTAACATTTATATAGTATTTAAGACCTGCAAAGTCCTCTAGGAATGTATTTTATCCTCACAAACAACCCTGAGAGGTAAGTACTATTATTCTCATTTTCCAGATGAGGAAGCTAAGGCAGACAGAAGTTAATCCAGTTGCTTAGAGTCACATAGCTAGTAAGTACTTGAGGCAGGATTTACCTCAGGTCTTCCTGACTCCAAGCCCAGGGCCCTATCCTTTGTGATACCTAGGCGCCCATTAAGTCAGACTTGGGGGACCTTGGGGCAGATTTGTAAATCACAGCCAGTTTGCTTCAAAGGCAGGACTTGAAATTGGATTTTGCTAACTCTGAGGAGGCCTCTTTTCATCTGCCACAATAATTCAGTATATTACTTTCTTTTCTTATGGATAAATTCTAGAAACTATATTTGCATTTTGGAATTTCTGGAGAAACACTGGGCAGAAAAACTCACTAAACCAGGAGAAGAGTGGCCCTGGAGTTCATGTTTGGGGGAATCAAACGATCACAAGGCAGAGTATCATAGATTTGGAGGTGATGGGGGCCTAATAGGAAGGAAAAGGGGAAGAAGAGAAAGTGAGAGTATACCAGAATCAGGTACCAAGATGTGGTGGCTGCAGGAAAAGAAGGAAGGGCAAGTGTGCTGGAATCAAGAGTGCTTGATAAGGAACACAAGTGAGTTCAGTCACCCAGAAGTGATTCCTTAAATCGGGGATTAGAAATAAGGAAGGCAATGGTTCTCAACCTTCCAAATGCTGTAACCCTTTAATACAGTTCCTCATGTTGTGGTGACCCCCCCCCAACCATAAAATTATTTTCGTTGTTACTTCATAACTATAATTTTGCTACTGTTATGAATCGTAATGTAAATATCTGATATGCAGGATGTATTTTCATTGTTACAAATTGAACATAAACCACAGGTTGAGAACTTCTGGCTTAGAAACTAGGCAAGAACATAGTCAATGCAGAAATTTGTTTGCTTGAGTATCCTTTTTTCCCTTTTTTTAAAAATAAGGAAAGTGGAAGGTTGAAAAAAATCCTTGCTAATTGAAAAATGAGAGAAAAGAGAAAGAAGGTGGGAAATTAGTTAAGGGGGGAAAATAACCTGGGGACCAAGGGCAAGATCTCCAGGATCAGTTGAAATTATCAATAACCAAAAGCTCAGGGCAGAATCATTCATAAGCCATCCACACTAACACTCCTGTACATCTGACACAACATATGTCACTACACAGAAATCCTCTACATTACACACACACATACACACACACACAGCAACTTCTTACCCAGTGCCCCCTAAATAAAAGTCCCATATATTTTGCATGTACCACTACATACAAACCACCAAAGCTTATATACGCTTCATATACCATAGCCATCACTGACTGCACACTCCTCCATTTCTGAAATGTGTTCTTTTCATGTTTTATCATTACTTTTTTGTTCCTACATAGAGTCCCAGGCAATGCTCCATCCCACTGGGGCCTTTATGGCTAATTCCGCTATAAATAACAGTAGGTAAGTGAGATTTGAGAAACTCTCCTTAAACAGAGGAAAAAGTGAGGCTCATAACTTTGCACAGCCCGGCCTCATTTAAATCCAATTCACTTGATGTCATACTCCTATTTGAGAACGAAGGACAAATCACACAATGCACTATTAACTGACTGTATCATGATGACATGACTCAATAAATCTTCGTGCTTTAAGAAATTAATAAGGAACACTTGGATTTGGCACATTTATTTTTTGAACACAAATAATGCTGCTAAAGTAAGCCTGAAAATAATTTTTTGGCCTTCACTCTCAAGGAGACTAAATATTCCCTATGTGTGTGCTATTTATTTTCCTAGATGGTGCACCTAAGGCATGCCTACCCCATTGTCAGGAGCAGAAACTCCTAATCAGCTAAATCCAAATCTCCACACAAAAGACTGGCCAGAAGGATAAAGGGCAAAAAGTCCTTGTCCTCATGGACTTTGCAGGCTAAAGGGAAATGAGTCAAGCACGTTTTGAAGTTCTGGGGCAAGTTTCAAGCCTAGGTCTTTCCAGCCAGTATATGTCAGAAGTGGGGCTTGAAGACAGCTGCCTGAAGTGTCAAGCTACTTTTCTGATAGTGTCATATAGTAAAAGGAACTCTGGATGTACAAACAGAGGTTTAGAGCTGCAAGGTACCTGAGAATGCTATCTAATTTCACAGGTGAGGAACTGAGGCCCACAGAGATTAAGTTACTAGCCCTGGTCATACATGTCCTGCATGGCAGAGCTAGGATTTAAAAGTCATGTTCTCTGACTGCAAAGCCAGAGTTCTTCCTGCTATACTGTCCTGATTCCTACCAAAGGATCTTAGTCAGAAGCCAGGCAACTCACTATGAATGGAGTCAGGAAGACTCATCTTCCCAAGTTCAAATCCTCCCTCAGATACTTACTAGCTGTGTGACCCTGGGCAAGCCACTTTACCCTTTTTGCCTCAGTTTCCTCATCTGTAAAATGAGCTGGAGAAGGAAATGGCAAACCACTCCAGTATCTTTGCCCAGAAAACCCCCAAATGGGGTCATGAAGTGCCAGACAAGACTGGAAAAACAACTAATCTCTCTTGGTAGAAGGAGTTTCCCCGTTGTTGGGATTCTCCTTATTGCTGAAATCACAGCTCTTTAATACTAATAATCATAATAATAGCTCTCAGGATTTACAAAGTGCTCTCCTCCCTACAACCTGGTAGTGTTCTTTAAATTCAGATGTTTGTTGGAAAGGCCAATATATTAATTTCAGATCCATTTACTTTAATACTTTGATGGATCTGTAAGTATTCTCTCTACCAATACCAATTAAAATCCATTCATTCCTCAATCAATGCAGTTTTTGTGCTCACATAATACTTGTTCTGTTCATGCAGATAAGGAGGAAGAAAAGCTCTAATTCTTAACTGAGTAATAAGCTTTACCTAGAGGAGGCAGCAGGTGACCTCAGGAATCCACAAAGTTAATTTAATCTTAGGGAGATCTTTGTCCTAACAAAGGCAGACCTTGCTGATAACAAGAATGTAAATAATTCAGGGAAATTGGACAGTAGCACTTTCTTTGACGGTCCTTTTCTTTGCTAATACACTGCATCTAGTCTAGCTTTTTTCCCCCTTTTATCAGCTCTAAATTGTCTTAGGTGAAAAACATTTTGTTCCCTTTGTATAATTATACAAATGCCTCTGCATGAAACATTCTGTGGGGAGAAAATTGTAAGCCTAAATTTCAGTCACCGCTCTCCTGTAATTGCAGTAAGAAATATTCACTTGTCTCTAAGCATAATTCACTTTATTACTGAAACACTTTTTTCTTAATAATGTTAATCATTTTGTATATGCCTACCATCTCAAGAAGGGGGAAAGGAAGGAAGGAAAGGAAAAAAATTGGAAATCAAAAATAATTTTTTTCAAGAATGCTAAAAATTGGGGGCAGCTAGGTGGCACAATGAATAGAGCACCAGTCCTGAAGTCAGGAGGACCTGAGTTCAAATATGACCTCAGTCACTTAACACTTACCAGCCATATGATCTTGGGCAAGTCACTTAACCCCAACTTCCTTCCAAAAAGCAAAAAAAAAAAAAAAGTTAAAAATTGTTTTTATATGTTTAAAAACAATGTTAATTATTACTCCTACTATGTAACAAACTCACTGGTAAAGTGAATAGAGAGCCACATCTGGAGTTAGGCATATCTAGATTCATATCTTGCCTAAGATACTTCCTAGTCATGTGACTGTTGTACTCAATCCAGTGGTTCTTAAAGGCTGGTCCAGGGACCCCCAAAGGTCTAAGAGACCCTTTTAGGGAATCTCTGAGGCCAAATTAATTTTCATAATAATACTAAAATATTTTAATTTCTAATATAATAAATATCCAGAGATAGAACCCATGTAAACAAAAGCTCTTTGTGGGACTACTCAATAATTTTAGGAACATTTAAGGTTCCTGTGACCCAAAAGTTTGAGAACCACTGCCCTAGTCAATAATACATAGATTAAGTTATGGAAGAGTTGCTTATCTGTATTGGGAGGGAAGGTGGAAAGGAATTTCCATACTAGGACTTTCCTATAGTCTATAGCACACAAGTGGAGGCCATCTCCAGTCATCTGGACCTATATCTTGCCACTGGACCTGATGGCTCCAGAGGAGAAAGTGAGACTGGTGACTTTGCACAGCACTCTTTCATTGAAATCCAATTCATTGCAAGTCATGGCCTCATCTTACTGATGTCATGGTTCTCTTTAATAATGAAGGACAAACACAAGAACAACATATAGGCCCTGACCACCAATTCAATTCAACAAGTACTTATTAAGTGCCAGTGATGTCCCAGAACTGCACTAGATGCTAGGAATACAAGGACAAAAATTAAAACAGCAACTGCCTTTGAGGAGTCTATTTTCTCCTGGGAAAAGCAGTCGGTATATATGTGTGTATATGCACATACACACATATACATATGTATATAAATACAGATATATCATATATACATACATACATATGCCATAATATATGTATGCAGTGATACATACACAGTCATTTAGGGGTCTATATGGGGAAAATCTATTTCTCAAACTACTTACACCCCCAAGCCTCTTTCTATTTTCTGTTTACTTTTGAATTTTGAATCTTCCTTGATAACTGGAAAAATCATTATTTGTCAAATGAACTGGTGTTATTACTAAGAATGGGCAGTGGAGTCTAAAAAACAAAATGCATCCTTTTCAGATCAGTTGGCAGTTTCCTCAGATTTCCCTAAGGAGTCTGGAGCTCTGAGAGTGTCAGAGGCAAGACTAAAGCATCAATGGCTCATACATTCTAATCCTCAGCAGATTGGAAGAAACCTGTTATAAAACTTGTTAAACCAGAACAAGTACCTCTCAGTGGGATGCAAGACTGAGTTTGAAGAAAACAAAATACAGTTACTGGGCAAAGGATCTAGAGTTAGGAGGGACCCCAAAAGTCATCTAGCCCAATCCTCTCATTTTTGAGTGTCATAAAAATATACATCTGAACATCATAAGCTCTTTAGTTAAAACTCCTCATTTTACAGATGGAGAAACTGAGGCCTGGTATGGGAAAAAAGAGCCAATACTTTGCATTTTGGCCCAAGTCTGTCAAAGAAAAATGTATTTATGTTCTTCTAAGCATAAGGTTGCTTAGACAGGAGTCTGCATCCAAAGAGCCTATGGATTTAAAATTTTTATCCTTATAGTAAATTACAATAAATGATATTTGTTATAATGCTTTTTTGTAGTCTTATTTATTTTTCCTGATGCATTTAAAAATATTATTTTGGAAAAGGATCCATAGGCTTCACCAGAAAGCCAGAGGGGCCCAGGACTTAAAAAAAAGTTAAGAACCCCTGGCTTAAAAGAGGGAACTAGAAGACAGTTTCTCCTCCATGTTGGAACTCTCTTGGGGGCTGAAACTTAGGGTTTTTTTTTTATAATAATCTACTTATATTTTTATAATAATTCTGAAATAAAATATAAGAATTGCATAGCAAAGTAAAACAATGGTACTTAGTTTGAGTTTGGCTGGGTTTTTTTTTTTAATTTACCAAACAAAATCACAGTAATGTTTTTATCAAGAGGTAGGGTTTTTCCCTCCATAGCAGCCTATAGAAATATTAATATTGAGGGGCAGCTACGTGGCGCAGTGAATAGAGTGCCGGCCCTGGAGGCAGGAGGACCTGAGTTCAAATATGGCCTCTGTCACTTAACATGTACTAGCCGTGTGACCTTGGGCAAGTCACTTAACCCCAATTGCCCCTCCAAAAAAAAAAGGAAATATTGAGAGGGGCATGCTAGGACATGTCTTTCTGGAAAATCAAGGCCGAGTTCTAGTATAACAAAGCGTCACCTCCTTGGAAGCTCACCTTAAGTGCTACAGAATTGGAGCCTTTCATGATAGCTCCAGTTGCTGGTGCCCCCCCTTTACCTCGTATTTATTTTATATACTTATTTGCTCACGTTTTCGCTGATATAATGCAAACTTACTGAGGGCAGGGGTTGGTTCATTTTTGTCTTTGCATGTCTAGCTCCTAGCACCCCTCTGGTACAGTTGGTACTTAATACATATTTGTTGATTGATTGAAAGCCAAACAGCAACCAAGCCTTCCCGTTAGGAAGATAATGTAGCCGTGCCCTTTGTACTCTCGAGTCCAGGCCCTGAACTCAGGTCTGCCAGGGAAGCCAGGAATGAAAGCAGTCTCTGAAGACAGGAGGGAAGATGCAGCTGCGTTGCTGGAGAGCCAGGGTCTCAGCAGGGCTGCGGCGCGGTCTCCCCGCTTTTCCTCGTTCGATCGTCTCGATCCCTATCACCCCAGCTACCCTGAGGACGTAGGGAGGGAGAAGCCGGGGTGACAGGTCCTAGAACCAGACTCGGGAAGAGGAAGAAAACCTACGCCAACGTGGAGGGTCCTGGAGTGGAGGGAGATTCCAGAGGCAAGGAATCAGGGATGGGGAAGAAGGAGTGCACCTCGAAGTGGGGCACGGTGGAGGGAAGTGTGCGTGCCCGGAAACCGAAAGGGAGAAAGAGAGAGAGAAAGAAACGTGGCCCTGAGCTCCGGAGGAGCGGCTGCGGTCGCTAGTCCAGCCCCGGGGGCGCCTCCCGGGCGGGTACCTGCTGGGTGCTGAAGTCCCATCCTAGGTAGGCACCCTCTGCCATGGCAGTGGAGGCGGGGAGCGCGATGCGCTGCTAGCCGGCTGGCGTCGGAGAGGTGGTGCACGCAGCCTCTGGTGCGGCTGTGTGGGAGTGAGGGTGTCCCTGTGTGCGCGCGCGCTCGCGTTGTGTGTGTCACTGCGTGCGTGCGTGTGTATGTGTCTGCCCGTGTCTGTGTGTCCCAAGTCCAGGCCTAAGACAGCGGGTGAGCCCCTTCACTGAAGCGTGTCTCCGACCCACATGTGGGTCTGGAGCAGAGGGTCCTTGGCCTCGGTGCCCGCCTCCAGGCCGGCCCCGCCAAACCCGGCCCCTCTCTGCCCCATCCTGTCCACCGTTGCCGCCTTCCTTCCTGCTGCTGCCAATCCAGCACTTAGACCTGCCCCCTTCGCCCCTGGGGGGGGCGGGGGTGAAGGATTGTCCTTTGATGTCAACTGTTCACTCATCACCAGCTTTGGGGATGACCGGAAAATAGTCACACCTCTGGGGAAAGGAAATGCTGTGAATTCCAGAAATCTTCTCTTCCCTACCGTCGTCTCCTCAACCTCTTTTCTTCCTTTCCCCTACGCCCCCCTCTCTCCTTTTAGGATACTGTAGTAGCTTGTTGACCACCGTACAAATTTGCTTTCCTAGAAAGAATCTGCTCACTGCGAATTCCATTAATGAAAACCTTTAGATATTTGCATTTGTGTAATGAGGGGTTTGGGATTCTGAGTTTGCAGCCTTCCTTGTATCCCTGAAATGGCAGTGATGGGGTCACCCTGTTCTTACTTCAAGAGCCTTTCAGGTACACACACGTGCGTGCACACACACACACACACACACACACACACACACACACACTGCTAGTCCCTTCTCTCTGAGAGTGAATTTCCTCCAATTTCCTCCTTATCTTATACATCCATAGTTGTCTGCTTTTTCCCCTTCCCCTGAAATGTGAGCTTCTTCAGGGCAGGAGGTGTTTTTTGCCTCTCTTTGTATCCCCCAGTACTTTGCACAGGTGCCTGGCACCAAGTGAGTGCTCAATAATTCCTTATTCATTTACTGTTTGACATATTTTGCCCACTATATTCCCATTAAGGCCAAGGACAGAATCAGTGCCGCCTTTGCCACTGGACCTGGAGATACTCGTGCCAAATGAAAATAAGGTGAAAGCAGGTCATTTTGAAAAATGCCCCCTGGGTACTTCGGAGAGTCTGGATATGTAGTACTGTAAAGTATACTGAAGCCAGAAAATCTCTGTCCAAATCTCCGTCCAATGCTCTGACACCTGTTAGTATGACTGTGGCCACCTATATGCCAGTTAAGGCAGCTAGCTGGTATGGTAGATAGAGCCCTAGACTTGGAATAAGTGAGACTTGAATCCCCATGTGGCCTCAGACTCCTGCTAGCTATGCTCTCCTGGGCAAGTCAACTACCTCTCTTGGCCTCAGCTTCCTCATCTATAAAATGGGGATAATAACAGCACTTCTGAGTTGTGGTGAGAATAAAATGGGATGATATATATAAAGAGCTCTGAAAATCTTAAAATGCTATATAAATTCTAGCCAGCTCTTATAAAATTGGGAGTTGCTGTGAAGAAAAAGGCACCATATTGCTGCTGTTTGTTCTTCTTCTTCTTCTTCTTCTTCTCCTCCTCCTCCTTCTCCTTCTCTTTTTTCTTCTCCTCCTCCTTCTTCTCCTCCTTTTTTATAGAGGAAAAAACACCCATATTCAAGGATTAGATGTTGATCCCCCATCTCTGATCTTTACCTCACCAGAATTTTGAATTTCAAATCCTCTCATCACTCAGAGAGCATGTATTTGTTCACTCAATAGACATTTATTAAATAATTGATGTTTGCAGAACACTATAATAGACAGGGAGAAATAGGCAGCTTAGACAGAACATGGGTTCCACTTTATGAAATGTACAGTCTGATAGAAGGATAAGATGCATTCATAACACAATATTACATGGTAAGTGAAGGAGAGAGGTACAAAGTACACTGTAAGCTCTGAGGGAGATAGTTGTTGCTGAAAATGGGGGCAGAGAAGGCCTGCTAGAAAAAAATGGTGTCTGAGATGGACTTTAAAGCATGGATAAGAATTTGACAAGCAAAGAATTTCTTGTCTAAACTTTAACAAATCCCAACCAAGCCAAGCGATAGATCATTGGCCCTGGGTACAGTAGGTCATGACAGCATTACTCTCGCAAAACATTAGGACATAGTAGTGTTGAGAATTGAATTAAGGAAAGGGTTTCTAAGATAACTTCTGGAGTTTCAGAAAGAACCTTCTACTTGGAACACAGAGACTTTGACCAGAATCTTGAATATGATTGAGATCTCTACAAAGAAATTCTAAAAAGCTGCAACAATAGACTATGGATTGACCTTAGGGGAATGAATTATCCACATTGAGCTTCATGGAGTTTTCACTGACCAGACGTATGAAAGTCAGTTTCAGGGACAAAACAGAATATCCTTCTCCTTTGTTCTGAATAGTTATAGAGTACTACAAAAAACTCCTAAATAATATTAAGGAAAAATATGGCTGTATTATTTCTATTACTGGCATCAGCAAAACATTTTTGCCAACCTGATATGTTTGAAGTCTTGGTATTAATTTCAATTTTCCTTTCCCTATCCTCATATATCCAATCAATTCACAGACTGTTCAATTTAAAGAGACCTCTAAAATCATCTAATTCAAAGTATGTCAGATCAAGAACCCTCACTATCTGATTTACTAATAATAAGAGAAATATGAATCAAAACAACTCATAGGTTTCACTTCATACCCAGAAAATTGGAAAAGATGACATAATATGGGGAAAAGTAATGTTGGAGGGACTGACAGACCTGTGAATTGGCTCGACCACTATGGAAAGCTATTTGAATTTTGCTTGGAAAAAGGAGAGAGATTTAAAATGTCCCAACACTTTAGCCTAGAGAATGTATTGCTAGGCATAAAGCTCTAGAAAGGTCAATAATAACAAGTAAGATCTTTTTTATATCAAGATATTTAGAGCAGGGGTGGCTAGGTGGCACAGGGAATAGAGCGCTGGAGTCAGGAGGACCTAAATTCAAATGTGGCCCCAAACACTTAACACTAACTAGCAGTGTGACCTTGGGCAAGTCATTTAACCCCAATTGCCCTGCCCTCCCCCCTCCAAAAAGAATTTTTTAATTAAAAAAAGTATTTAGAACATCACATTTCATAGTAGCAAAGAACTAGAAACAAAGTAAATGCCTGTTGATTTGAGTAATAGCGAAACAAGTTGTAGAATATGAATGTAATGTAAAGTTCCTCTGCTGAAACAGTGAATGTAATTCAAGACATAAAGAAGTGATAGGAGGTGTATGTACATGAAGTGATGCCTAGTGAAGTGACAACCAAATAATCAAGGTAGACAATCAGAAAACAAGCAATTATCAGACATTCTTCTATGGGCCAAGCACTGAGAAAGGGCTGGCAATTTTAAAAAAGGCAAAAATACATTCCCTGCCCTCAGGGAACCAATGAGAGAAACCTCAAGCCAAGGACTATGTTCACACAAGAAATGGAAATACAAAGTAGATAGGAGGTCATCTCAAAAGGAAGGCAGTGGAGGGAGGGAGAAGAAGGGAAGGGAAGAAAATGGGAACGGTCTCTCTAAGAAGAGGGGATCTGAGCTAAGTCTTGAAGTATGGAGGGGAGTAACATGTAAAAAGGCTGGAAAGACTGAGAGGGTAAGGTTGTAAAGGCTTTGAATGACAAAGAGAACTTTGTAGTTGATCTGGAGGTAAATGGAAGCCAGAGATGTATATTGAATAGGGGTGTAACCTGTTCAGGCTTTTACTTTAGGAAAACCACTTTGACTTCTGAATGGAGAATGTTCTCGAGTGAGAAGAGATTTGTGGCAGGGAGACCAACCACAAGGCTATTCCAATAGTCCAGGTATGAGGTAATATATAGATCTGCACCAGAGAAGTGGTAGTGTCAGAGGAGAGAAAGAAGTATGTGCAAGAGATGTTACTAAGGTAAAATTGACAGACCTTTGCACAGATTAGAAAAGGGGGTAAGAGAAAGTAAAGCATCAATGATGACACCTTAATTGCTAACCTAGATGACTGGGAGTGAAAAAGTTACCCATAAAATGTAGAGGGTTAGGGGTGCTCAAGACCCCAAAATTCCAACATGCCAGATCCCGCCGAATGAATTCAACTCAAGTCTTCTCTCAGCCAAAGAAAAGTAAAGTTTATTAAAAGTTTGCCTATATTGGACACAGAGCAAGTCTGTGCTAAGTCATTCTATGACACTCTCACACACATGGAGGCAAGGTGGGGTCTTACATACAGAAGGATTGTGGGAAGAATCTAGGGGTGGTCTAGAGGAGGAGTTTGGGAAGGGTCTTCAGGAGGAGTCAATGAGGTCAGACTCCAGTAATGAGTTTGGGAAGGGTCTTCAGGAGGAGTTAATGAGGTCAGACTCCAGTAAATGAGTGAAATAGATGGAGGCTAATGGAAGCCAACAACAATGGTGGGCTAGTCCAGTTCAAGGTTGTAAGCGTTAATTTGGGTAGGCTCAAGGGTGGGAAGTAGATGGACAATGGAGGGCTAGGCTAGTAAGAGTAAGAGATTTGAGTCTAGCTATAACAGAAGGCTTAAGCCTCAGGCAAATGCCTCATCAGGTGGGAAGATCCAATCAGAGTTCAAGGGGTTTTGTCTGAGCCTGTACCTCAAAAGATTCACAGAGCCTGTACCTCATCAGGAGGATGGTGGTATATGCTGAGTTTTAAGATATCTACAGATCACCCAGTTTGATATGTCTAATAGACAGAGATATGAATATGGAGGTCAGCAGAGAGACTTAGGCCTGAAGAAATTGTTGCCTTTTCTCCTTCATTCTCAAAGAGGATCACGAAATCAGGAAGGTGATGTCATAACATGCAAGTGAATCAGATTTAAGTAAGGGAGGACTGCGCAAAATCACCAACCTTGCTTTCTCCTCCAGAGCCATCTCAATCCAGTGGCAAGATATAGATCAGGACAACTGGAGATGTACCCTGCCCCCTCCCTGCTTGAATAAGTAGGTTTGAGAATAATCAGCATACCATGGGGGCTAACAGTATCACTAAGGATGCTCTTAATTAGTTGATGAGGTGTAGGCTCTGGGACCCATCCTTGAACTCTCCTTGAATCTTTGAGGTACAGGCTCTGGGAAACCCCTTGAAGTCTGATTGAATCTTCCCACTTATTGAGGCATTTGCAGAGGCCATGGCTGGGCCCAAACCTCTGTTACTAGCCTGGCCCTCCATTGTCCATCCGCTTTCCATACTTGAGCCTATCAAAATATCAATCCACTCTTGAATTGACCTCATTACCTCCTTATGAAGACCCTCCCCAAACTCATTACTAGAGTCTGACCTCATTGACCCCTCCTGAAGACCTTCCCCAAACTCCTCTTCTAGACCACCCCTAGATTCCTCTGTATATAAGAATCCCATCTTCCTTCTATGTGGCTTAGCATAGACTGGCATATCTACCCGATATGGTGAACTTTTAATGAACTTTCAATTAACTTTACTTTTCTTTGGCTGAGAAGATTTGAGTGGAATTCTTTCCGCAGGACCTGGCATGTTGGTATTTAGGGGTCTCAGGCAACCCTAACCCTCTTTAGGTAACCTCTTCATAGTGAGTGTGACCTGGAGGAAGATCCAGGAAGGAGGAAGCTCACTCATTTCTCACTTGGCTCTACTGCTTTGGGATTTCTAATTCCTCTCTGACATGCCATGACATTAGGCATCTTCCCTGCCCTCCCACACACACAACATGTCCTCTCTCTTCTTTCAGCTTCCTTGTGTGTTCTATCTTCCCCTATCCATTGTAAGCTCCTTAAGGGCAGATACTGGGGTGGGGGATTGTATCCCCATTGCTTACAGTGCTCAGCACATAGTGAAAAGGTTACCCATAAAATGTAGAGGGTAAGGGTTAGGGTTGCTCTGGAGACCCCAAAATACCAACATGTTGGTTCCTGCCAATGAATTCAACTCAAGTCTTCTCAGCCAAAAAAGAGTAAAGTTTATTAAAAGTTTGCCTGTATTGGACACAGAACAAGTCTGTGCTAGGTCTTTCTGTAGTGCTCTCACACACATGGGGGCAAGAAGGGATCTTATATATAGGAAGGTTGTGGGAGGAATCTAGGGGTGATCTGGAGGAGTTTGGGGAAGGTCTTCTGGAGGAGTTAATCAGGTCAATGAGAGATTAAGGGTGGGAAGTTGTTGGAGGCTCCCTGGAGCCAACAGACAATGGTGGGCTAGGCCAGTTCAAGGGTGGATTGATATTTTGATAGGCTCAAGGGTGGGAAGTAAATGGACAATGGAGGCTAGTAACAGAAGTCTGGGCAGAGCCACAGTGAAAAGCTTATGGCCTCTGCAAATGCCTCATCAAGTGGGAAGATTCAGTCAGAGTTCAAGGGGGTTCCTAGAGCCTGCACCTCATCAACAGTATCATCATCATCATCATCATCATCATCATCATCATCATCATCATCCAGCAAAAGAGCCTGAAATGGAGCAGATAGACCAGTAGGAGAAGAACCAGAAAGGAGAAGAACCACAAAAGCCTAGAGAAAAGAGAATGTCAAGAAAAAGGTACTTAACTATCAAAGGATGCAGAGAGGTCAAGGAGGATGAAGACTGAGAAAAGGCCATTAGATCTGGCAAATAAGGAATTGTTAATAACTTCAGAGAGATGGTTCATCATCCAATTGAATGCTGAGATCTGAAACCAGAATGTATAATAGAGTTAAAAAGAGAATGGTAGGAAAGGAAATGGAAACCGATATATTATACTACCTTCTCAAGGAGTTTAGCTCCAAAAATGAAAAGAGATATGAGATCATAGCTACCAGAAATGGATAGAATTAGTGAGGGTGTCTTTGAGGATGGGGGAGATATGAGTATATTGAAAGGCAGTGGGGAACCAGTCAGTAGATATGGAAGACATTAAAGATTAGTGAATGAGTGGAGATTATAGAAGGGACAGTCTTCTGGAGAAAATGGGATAGAATGGGATTGCTTATGCATGTAGACCAACCCCCTCCCTTTATTTGTTTGTTTTATTAAGACTGTCTCCCTATCTAACCCAGGCTGCAAGTGCAGGAACTACTCATGAGTCCACTCCCTCTATTACTTTGAACTCAAGCTTTGACCCTCCTTTTGGGGTCTCAACCATATTCATTACAGACAGAGTTGAAACCCAGTGAACATAGCCCTCTATGGCTCAGAAATACTAAGCTCAAGAGATCTTCCCACCTCCGCCTCCCTGTTCAGTGGGATCACAGGTGTGCACTACAAAGTCCTACAACCTCCTTTGACAGGTAAGGAAACTGAAACTGAGTTTTGTTACTATGAAATTTCCACTTATAACCCTTAATTTTGCCCTCTTGGGAAGACCAAGTCTAATTCCCCCTTCAAATATTTGAAGACAGCTATCATGTCCCTTCAAATCTCTTGTCTTCCAGGCTAAGTATCCCTGTTTGCTAAGTCTTATAGTTTCTGCTTCTGAAACATCTCCAGAATCTACCCCTCTTCTCTATTCCCACTATATCTTCCCTATTATAGGCCCTTGTTCCACATCAGCCTGGGTGATTATAATGATTTTAATGTCTTTCTAACAAGGTTTCCCAGTTTCACTCTTTGCTTTCTTGAATCCAGCACCTCCAGGGCTAGTAGGATAATACTGTGTTTGATTTAGTTATGTCAGTCCTCAAAACTGTTAAATGGCTCCCATTTGTCAAACCATTCGTTTGATTATGCAATTGGCAAAGGAGCAAAATTTGGTGCAAAAGTGTTCACCCACAAGAGCCGAGAGGCCTGGTATTCAAATCCTGGCTCTGAAACTTACTCTTCAACAATACACAAGACAGTTAACCTCTCTGTGTCTCAATTACTTCATCTGTAAAGTTGAATAATGAGTAATGTTCTGCCTAGTCAGAACAATCTTTCTAATTACTTCACTGGATCATACAAATAAAGCTGGATGGGACTTCAGAAGCCATCTAACTCCCTCATTTTAAAGCTGAGGATACTGAGGCCTAGGGTGTTAGAGTGACTTGCCCAAAATCATTTAGATAATGTAAGAGAGAGGATTTGAACTCAAGACTTGTGATTCCAAATCTAACATTCTTTCCACTGTATCATGCTGCTTCTAGTACTGTTTTTAATTCTGACCACCAAATTTTCAGAAGAACATTGACAAGTGTACAAACACTGGGAAGAGAAAAACCAAAATAGTAGAGAACCTTGGGTGCCTATGCGTTAGATGAATTCAAAATGTTTTGACTAGAGAAGAGAAAATCTAGGGAGCACTTGCTAGCGAGCACGGAACCAGAAACATTGGATGGAATTGCAGAGAGAAAAATTTAGGCTTGAAGTGAGAAAGTGCATCCTAAGAGTAATAACTGTTCAAAAGTGAAATTGTCTGAGGGTTTCCTGCTTATTGAAGGTCTTCACACAAAAGCTGCTTAGCCACTTGTTAGGAATGTTGGAGAGTGGGTTCTTTTTCAGGTTTGTGTTATATTAGATGACCTGACATGCCCCTCCACTTTGAAATTATGTGATGCTGTGTAGATGGGTATAACACATGTACTCTCTAACTCTTGTACCTTCCTACCTTGGTGTTATGCATACAAAGCACTGAAACAAGAAATATTGTTGTTGATTTTCAAAAGTTGAGAGTTTGGTTCAAATTCCAATTGAGAAACATTGTGTGATCTTGCCTCTGATACATAGTGACTTTGTGACCACTGTTTGGAAAGCCTCTCTGAACCTCAGTATCTTAATCTTTATAAAATGAGAGGGAATAAACAAAAAGCATAAGCCATTTTCCAGTGGATAAGTGACAAAAAGAAATGGAGAAGTTTTCAAAAAAAAAAAAGACAAACTATTAGTAACCATTTGAAAGATAAATATGAATCGCTAATAATAAAACATGGAAATCAGAACAACTTACCTCACATGAAGCAAATTGGCAAAGATGACAAACGATAGGAATAGTTGGTGTTGGAGGAAAGACAGGTACACTTATGCACAGTCAGTGATATTGTGAGTTGGTCCAGTCACTATGAGAAACAATTTGGAATTATGTAATTAAGAAGTCTAAAGTCTTTGAAATATAGTGCTAGGCATATGCCCCCAAGAGGCCATATTAAAAAGAAAGATCCCATATACACCAAATATTCATAGAAGAATTTTTTTAGAGTAGCAAAGAATTGGAAACAAAGTAGATGTCCATCAATTGTATAATGGCAAACAAGTTGTAGTGAACGAGCTGTAAGAAACAATGAATGTAACACCTATACAACCAGACTATTGTACAATGTGAAGGAGTTTGCAGATCCTATACATGATTGTATGCCACCATGGGGGGGTCGGGTGGGGGATGGGGAGGAAGGGGAGAAAAATCTGAAACTCGTGATTCTGGAAATGAATCTTGTAAACTAAAAGTATACAAACAAGTCAATAAAAAAAAAACCAAACAAGCATTGAAGGGGAAAAAACCCCTCAATTTAGAACCATGTCTTTGAAAAAAAAAAAAGAAACAATGAATGCCAGGAGTGCAGAGAAGCAAAGGCAAAAGGGAAGGGAGTAAGTGTTTTATAGAGCCCTTACTACATAGAGGCACTGTGCTAAGTACTTTTTACAAATTCACAGTAGGTGCTATTGTTATCCCCATTTTATGGTTGAAGAAACTGAGGTAAACAGAGGTTAAGTGATTGCACAATTAGTATTTAAATTAAATTGCTTTTTAATAGAAATCTTTAAAGCATCTTATAAATGCTAACAAAGTCCTTGGACAACTTGTTGGAACAGTGGATTGAGTACCAGGCCTAGAGTCAGGAAGACTCATCTTCCTGAGTACAAATCTGGCCTCAGACACTCACTATATATGTGACCCTGGGCAAGTCACCTAACCCTGTTTGCCTCAGTTTCTTTACATACAAAATGAGCTAGAGAAGTAAAGGCGAATTGCTCTAGTATCTTTGCCAAGAAAACCCCAGATGGGGTCATGAAGAATTAGACAGGACTGAGAAAGACTGAGACAACAGCAAGAAATAAATGCCACCAAAGGTCTTGGTTGTATCAAGTGGTTCAACATAAAAAACCTAACATTTAAGATTTAATCAGTGGAAATGACCTTCAAGGAGAGGCATTACCATCTGCTTTCTCATTGCTCCTTAAGAACCAATGCAGCTTTCCTTGTAACCTGCTGCTAAAACCTCCTGAATGCACCATCTCCCCCGTTAGAATGGGAGTTCCTTGAGAGCAGGACTTGCTCTGTGTGAGAGGGAGGTAAAATGGCCTAGCAGAGACTTGCTCGGTGAGAGCGCCATAGAATAGCTTAGCACGGACTTACTCTGTCCTGCTTGCCCAATGCAAGTGCATCACAGATATCTAGGCTCCTTAAGAGTCTACTCAATATGGAGAACTTGAACTTTCAATAAACTTTACTTTTTCTTTACCTAATGAAGAGGTACCCAAAGAGGGTTAGGGGTGCCCGAGACCCCAAAATACCAACATGCCGGGTCCTGCGGAAAGAATTCCACTCAAGTCTTCTCAGCCAAAGAAAAAGTAAAGTTTATTGAAAGTTCAAGTTCACCATATAAGGTACTAGGGCATTCTCCTTGAGAGAGAGTCTGTGCTATTTTATTTGTAGTCAGAATTTAGCTTTGCATATAGTAAATGCTTAATAAATGCTTTTGTCACTCATTCAGGTAAATGTGAACACTCTCACAATGCAGGATCCGAGGAGCTGGAAGACTGTGTGTGTGGGGGGGGGGTGCCTATGTATGTATTCACAAATACATAATGAGGGAGACCTGTGATCTTGTGGGCGTGGGAAGCCCTGTAGATAGAGAGCTGACCTTGGGAGGGAGCAGAAGCAAAGAGGTCACTCCAAATTCCAACTGAGAAACGTCATGTGATTTTTGGGGAGAGAAGTTCCTCAATTTAAACAGAAGGTAAGATGTACCCTTTTGGGAGGAATTGGGAAGGAAGGGGTTCAATTAAGTCTGGGATAGAGCACCTCACCCTCTGTCATTGACCAGGGATCTCTGGGGGGTCACAGCCTTGGTGAAGAGGAGAGAGATAATAGGGGCCTATTCTGGGGGCAGGAACGTCTTTAAATAATGCCAGTCAGTCTCTAAGTATGCCCTTGCTTTCCAAAGGGCTGAGGTTTTCAAAGGGTTTATTCAAGATGGAGGCTGTGTAGAAGCTGGGTATGGTCTTTACCACCATCTGGTGGGCACTCTGTGTGACTGCACCAAACGTCTAAATTTGGCCTAAGTGTCCAGGCTAGGCAGCTCTGATGGTGAAAACAACTCTCTTCCCTAAGGTCTTTTATACCAGTGGTCTCCAACTTCTGGGCTCAGACACCTGTTTCAGTTAAAAACTGTTTTAACAAACACTTTCCACATATGTCCATTTGTCCGTTTGTTTATTACCTAAATATACTATTTTGCTAATAGTTATATACATTATGTCTGGTGCATGTGCCGGGTACCTGAGACAGCATCACCCCATGTGGAGAAGCAGAGGATCCTGCCTCTGAGAGACATGATAATATGGAATGAGAGTGCCTTGGACAGACTGTGCAGTATTCATAGACATTCGGAAACAGTTTCTGGTCTGCTGACCATGTGGTTAAGGAGAATCTTTTTAATCTGTCTATGTAACCAGAACTGGAGAGGTCTTCACAAAAGATGAGTCAGCCTTTGGCTACTGTTTCTTTGGCCTCACTGAGTGTTTAGTGCAGTGGTTCTCAACCTTCCTAATGCTGCAACCCTTTAATACTCATATGTGGGAATATCTGCATGTGGGTGGACTCGCCTGGAGATGGATAGAGGAGCAGTGTCTCGGTTCCTAAGACCATGGTCTTAGGCAACCCCTGTGACCCCTGTGGAAATGTCATTCGACACCCAAAGGGGTCACGACCAACAGGTTGAGAACCACCTAGTTCTCAAACACCTAGTCTAGTGAGAGAATTCTATAAGGAGAGAGGCCTGGGGGCCTTCTCCCTCTCCGGGTCAGGGGATCATGAGACTGGTAGTTCTAATCATTAGACATCTAACAATAAGAGAAAATAGCCAAAGGGGGCTAAGCAGATAGCAGTAAAGAAGAGCCAGCCAGTTGGGATAGTCTAGAGCCCTGAGGGAAAGATGTTAAACCTGATTCTGAAAGAATGTGTCTAATTACTCTCCCTATACAAAAAATAAATACTTTTTAAAAGATGAGATAAAGATGAAATAGTATTTGTTCCTAAAGTCAGTATGAAGCAACAGCATCTATGGGGTGTGGTCTATAAAAATAGGGACAAGAATCCTTCCACTGCCTACCCTGCCTGTGCCACCTCAAGCAGGTCACTTAAACTCCCTAGTTTCCTTAATGGTAGAATGAAAGAGTCATTAAATGACTCGAGAGTCATTTCCAGCTTTTAAAATCTATGATTCTGTGGTCCTAAGACCTTATAACATGAAGTTATTATGGGAAATAAGCTTTCTAAACAGTGTAGGGTAATATAAGTGTGAGTTGCTACTGGAAAGTCAAGACTCGGAGAAAATAATTAGAAAAAAGAAAACAAGAAAGTATATTGTAATGAAAATAAAGTGGCAAACTTTATAGTACTGTATGAATGTGAAGGCACCTTATAATAGCTCGGGCAGGTAGAAACTCATTGTCATTATCTTGCCCATTTTAAAGATGAAGAAATTGAACCAAGGGGGTAGTTTTTGTGTTACATAGACAAGATTTCAGAGAAGGTGGAAATCAGCGTGGGTTTGAGTAATCTAGTAAAGGTTTCCTTGAAGAAGCAGAAAGATTAAGCATGCTTCTTTTTTTTTCTACAATCAATCAAAAGCTGTCTCTTGGTTCTGCAGTTTAGGAAAATAGCACAGTGTTGCATGACAGGAGTGAATGACATTTAAAGCTCTTTGAAACTGGAGTGAGATGGTTGAATAGGTAAGTGCACTCCTTATTGCTGGAAGAGTTCAAACAGAAGCTAGCTCAGCATTTGTCAGAAGAAGGGATCCTTGCATGTGGTGAAATATTAGATGGCAATTTCTAAGGTGCCTTCCAACTTCAGGGTTCTAGTATTACGTGGTTCAATCTAGAGTACACAGGCTCCTTCTGCAGGACATTTGCAATTATGGAATTTAAACCTGCACGGGGCATCAGAAATTACCCAAGAACTGGGTGGTGGTCCCGGGGTGCACTTTCAATGAGCCAAAGCTGGTGGGGGCTGCAGCACCCCGCTAATAGCTCCAGCGATTTGGGACAGAGCTTTTCTGCCTGGAAGCAGAGTTCCACAGAGCTAAAAAATCAAGCAATTAATTGACTGGCCAACATGAGGAGAAGGAAGCAAACTAAGAACAGCAATAAAACTCTAGAATCCTTTTTTGGGGACAAAA
>CM053599.1:53771936-53810567 GCA_028646575.1 Pseudocheirus occidentalis | reverse complement strand
CTATAAAATTATTCCTTATAAGCACTGGCCTTCTCCCAAGTCAACAGGGGAGTGTCTCAGCCAATAGCATTCTTCCAGTCAACAGGGGAATTCACGCCTTTTCACCAATGGACCGAGTTCTATACTTAACCCTAAGTTACTAGGATCTACTTAACCCTAAGTATATGATCTACTTAACCCTAAGTATCTGATCAAGCAAATTGATTACCACTACACACATTTGTCTGTATAGGAGGGTATATATGCATATGAATACATATCTGAGCATGTGTGTATATGTGTACATAGAGGGTACAGGATCAATGGAATATGAAGGGATGATAGCTTAAAAGGTGAAATTCTGAGGTGGGAGAGGACTAGAATGAGAGGAGACAGGGAGAGACAAAATGGGGTTAATCATCCCATATAGAAGAGGCAAAGGATAACTGTTACAACTTTACCTTCATTTACTCTCATCGAATTTGGCTTAGGGAAGGAACAACATAAAGTCTAAACTGGGTATCATACCAAATGGGAGAGTAGGGGGAGTTTGGATGAGAGGCAGGATGATGGAGGGGAGGGCAGGGTAGGAGGGTTGCTGAAAGCACACACTTCAGTAAAGGGACAGGGACAGAGTAGAGAATAGAACAAGGGGGGGCAGGATAGGAAGGAGGGACATACAATCAGCCTCTCACAATATGTCCACTGTGGAGATGTCCTGCATAATTACACATGTACAGCCTGTATTGAATTGCTTGTCCTTCTAGTGGGGGTGGGTGACAAGGGAGGAACCGAAAGAATCTAGAATTTAAAGCTGTATAATCAAATGTTAAAAAACAAAACAAAACACACACACACACACACACACACACATATATAATTATTATTATTAACTACATGCAACTGGGAATTAAGATATA
Source organism: Pseudocheirus occidentalis (assembly GCA_028646575.1). Lineage (NCBI taxonomy): Eukaryota > Metazoa > Chordata > Mammalia > Diprotodontia > Pseudocheiridae > Pseudocheirus > Pseudocheirus occidentalis. Next base: position 53,809,668 of record CM053599.1, on the reverse strand, counting down.
CAGGGACTGGGGTAGGGAGACCCTTCCTGCCCTACCTGAAACTTAGAGTGGTGTTGGAGGAGGGCATAAAAGAGAGCAAATTGGGGGAGGGGCTTTACAGTGGGATCACTGTTTGGAGGTTAGGGGTAAGGGAAAGACAGGGAGAAAATTTGTAACTCAAAATCTTGTGGAAAGGAATGATGTAAACAAGAAATTTTTTTTAAAAATTAAAAAAAAAAAGAAATTACCCAAGAGCAACATTTTCATTTTACAGATGAGGAAATCAAAACCTGAATAGGGGAAGTATCTTATCCTGGGTCACACAGATAGTAAGCAGAGCAGGGATTCTCAATTAGTTCCTTTGATTTCAAATCCAATGTTCTTTCTGCCTTTCCCTGCTACCTGTCACTTCATCTTTTCAAACCCCCAAGAGTTCTTCCTTCCTGATCTAGAAGGCCACATGTAAATTTGGAGTCAAACATTAACTGGCATTGTTTCCTTGGTTACAAGAGGTTTTGCTCTTCTCGATGAAGAATTTGGCACCACAACTTGTATTTTGCTCTGGGAAAGAAAACCACAGAACAAACAGGTGCCAACCAGTTCCATAGCCCAAGAGAGTTCTGAGATGACTCTCCTCTGGGCAACTCTTTTCCACTTGGGCCTCATTGTCTGCTTGTAGCGCCAAGGACCCAGAATGAAGAGGAACAAGTTGACTCATGTCTACAAGTATTCCTAACTATGGGGAAGCCAAAGTCTGTATTTGTATGTGGGCACACACATGTAGGTCTGTGCAGTGTGGCTGATTGGAGAATAAAGATTTCAAAGCATTGACAAGGCAGACATCTGGCCAAGGAGTGAAAAGCCCTACATTCTAATCCTAACTCACTGTGTGACTGGGACACAACTCTTTGCCTTTTGTGCCTTGGTCACTCTATCTGAGAAGCTTTGGAAGTTCTTTGTTTCCCTGTGTATCTGTTGTTGTTCAGTCGATTTTTTCCAGTCACCCCTCAGTCCTCATGATCCCATTAGGGTTTTCTTGGCAAAGATACAGGGGAGGTTTTCCATTTCCTTCCCCAGCTCATTTTACAAGTGAAGAAACTAAGGCAAACAGGGTTAAGGAATTTGCCCAGAGTCACAGAGCTTGTAAGTATCTGAGGCCAGATTTGAACTGAAAAAAAAAAAAAAAAAGAGTCTCTCTGATTCCAGGCCCAGAAGTCTATCCACTGCACCACCTAGCTGCCCTGGTAACAGCCCACAATACATAAATGATCAAAAAATCCAAATTGACAACTTTCAAAAGATGAAGCACAAATTTCTAATGACTACTTGAAAAAATGCTCAACTTCACTAATACTCAAGAATTAAAACAATTTTGAGGTAGCATTTCATACCTGTGAAACTAGCAAAAATAGTTAAAAGCAATGAAACTGCTACTTTGTGGAGAAAGAAGGGCAGCCAATTCATTTCATTTCAAAGTTGAAGGATTCTTTTGGAGAGCAATCTGGCAGTATGCAGTATAAGTTAAAAAAATAGTCATGACCTTTGATCCATTAATTCCATTGTTGGGAAATGTTTTAAATGAAAATTTTATTTAAAAAATGAAACCAGGATAGCTGGTTGGCACGGTGAATAGGGCACCAGCCCTAGAGTCAGGAGAACCTACCTGAGTTCAAATGTGGCCTCAGACACTTAACATTTACTAGCCCTGTGACCTTGGGCAAGTCACTTAACCCCAATTGCCCTGCCTTCTTCCCCCCTCCAAAAAGCAGAAAGGAAGGAAGGAAGGAAGAAAGGAAGGAAGGAAGGAAAGAAGGAAGGAAGGAAGGAAGGAAGGAAAGAAAAAAAATTCATCATTTGGAAAAAGATCTGTATAGTACAAGTACTGATAATTGGAGTGGTGGTGGGGGAACCCTGAAAACAACTTAAATGTTGTAAATAAGGAAATGAAGGGCAAATATTTGGCACAATGGATAGAACACTGGCCCTGGAGTCAGGAGGACCTGTGTTCAGATGTGACCTCAGACACTTATTAGCTCTGTGACCCTGGACTAGTCACTCAACTTTGACTGCCTCCCACTCCCCCCGCCAAAAGAAAAGAAAAAGAATGGGATGGTTAAATAAAATCTGATACATTAATATAATACTGCAACGAAGAGAAACCCAATAAGCATAAGGAGTATAAATAAACCTGGAAGAACCTTTACGAAAAAATGCACAGCAAAAAAACAAAAGCAGAGCTCTCAACACACACACACACACACACACACACACACACACACAAACCATACATATTGACAAGCACACAAGACAAAAAGTAAATTATAAAAAAGGAAATGCAAAAAATCCGAAGACTAAGAGACTAAGAGGAAGCAACTGAAAAAGAGTTATATTATATTACAATTAATTAATTTAAACATAGTTACTAAGCCCTGGTACAAAGCATTTAATAAGTGGTTCTTGATTCATGTGGCATTAAACTTTTTCAGTCTGAGGACATTTGCCATGAGCTCTCTCTTCTCCCCTTCCCTTCCCGCTTCCCTTTATCTCAAAATTCCTTGACATCATTGCCCACACTGCCCTCCTATTCTCCTGGAATCTGATAATGAAGTGTTCTGTCTTGCCAAGGCCAGTGTCTTTTATCTGCCTTTGATCCTCTGCCTCTTATAGATGATCCCATGAATCTTTTTCTTCTCTCTCTCTCATGTTCAGTCTCTTCCTATCTGCTGATGCATCTCCTGTTCCCTTCAAATCTATCCAAGACCCCTACCATTCTTAAAAAAAGGGCTTCTCTAGACCCTACCATCTCTTCACACTTTTGTCCTATATTTTCCTTCCTTTTCTAAGCCAAATGCCTGTTTCTTTAAGCCACTATCTTCTTCCTTTCTTTTCTTACTCACTCTTCAAATGTTTGCAATTTGGCCTCTGTTCCCATACTTCAAATGAACCTCTTCTCTGTAAAGTCACTAACAATCTGATCGTTGTTGTATCTAGAGGCCCGTATTTCAGTTTTTATTCTTGACCACTTTACCAAATTTGCCCTCCTGGACACTCTCCCCTCTGTGTTTTTGTAAAGCTGCCCTCTCCTCATTCTCGTCTCATTTCTTTGCTGACTCATCAACCATATCATGCCCCCTAACTATGGGTGTTTCCACAAACTCTGTACTGGGTCCTCTTCTCTTCTTTAAACTCTTTCTTGATGACTTCAACTTTTATGAATTTAATTCCCGTCTCTACTCAGATGACTCAGGAATACATCTATCTAGCCCTAGTCTCCCCCGCCTTGACCTCCAGTCTCACACCACTGACTGACTGCCTTTTAAATACACTCAGTATGTCCACAACAAAACTCTTTATTTTGGACTTATCCTTCACTACAGATTCCTCCTCTTGGTTTCTCAATCGTTCCCTAGGTACTGATCCTGTTCTTTTCACGTAGTCACATGTTAGAAGCAATCTGAGGTCCTACTAAACAGATTATTGAGAATTGTTATAGAACCCTGCAACAGGATACTGGGAAAAGTCTTAATGGGTAAAGGTCTGAGGCTGTGGCCTAGCTACAGCCCCTAGGCTTGCTGCTGACTTTTCCAGGCAGGCATCTCTATGATAGTCCACAGGAGTCCAGCAGACAGATAGTGCAGAGGTTAGATGAAGTGAAAAGGTTAAACACTGGAGATTTAGTTCAGGAGTGGGAGACCTGCAGCCTTGAGGCCACATGTGTCCTTCTGAGTCCTCAAGTGTGGCCCTTTGACTGAATTCAAATGTTCTGTGAAGTTATGGCCTTGAAGCCACAGGTTCCCCACCCCTGGAGTTAGAAACAATCTGGAAAAATCCAGAATGCATAACCAGCAGGATCTCTAGCATTGTCAGAGAAAGAGAGGTTTTGCAAGCTGGGTCCGGAAATGTGTCTCAGCAGCATCTATTTCGTAATAGGAGGGTTTTCAGAGGGAAAGAAAGCAAACATGTTGACATTACCAGGCTCATCTTCCCAAGGATACGGTCTCTTAGAACTGGAAATGAGCCGGGGGTCAGAAATGAAAGGTTGTTCAGTTCTAGGCAGGGTCCACTACTTATTTTCTTTACTCAGAGGCCAGAGGGCCACTCTCAGCTAGAAAAGGCTCCTCCTCATTCCTACGCCAAACTCAGACATAAAGACATGGCTTCTGGGCTCACATTTAAACATGAGGCTTTTTACTGTGCTTTCCTCCAGCAATCCAATGGGAAAGTCACAAGTATAACTATTCCCATTTTACAGATGGAGAAACTGAGATTCAGAGAGATCCGATAACAGCCCCAGGAATCAAAACCACATCTTCTGACTCCAAACTGCTGCCTCTTAATTGTATACCACACCATGACCAACCTAAATGGATAGGAGCACTGGACACTGCCGTGGAATGTTATAGAACTGAAAGGGAGCTCAGAGAATATCTAGGCTGATTCCTTCATTTTATAGTTAAGAAACAGGCCCAGGGAAGGTAAGCAACTTTCTCGGTCACCCAGGTATTAAACATCCAACGTGAGGTTTTAACCGTGAACCTCTGATTCCAGAGCCAGTCACTATTCCACTCTCTCTACTGTAGTAGAATTGCCTCAATAACTTAGCATTACGCTTTATCTGCTTGTAACCACTGATTTTCCAATGGGCACCTAGTTGGATTTGGGAAGGGGATACATATGCTATTATAGTATTCCATTATATTAATATATAAAAGTTAGTTTAATCTTTCCCTTATTGTGAGGTGATTTAATTTGGAATGGATTAGCCTAAGGCAATCTTAAGATCTTAACCTGGGATCCATGAACCTATTTTTTATGTATTGATAACCTTTTTGAAAATGATTGATTTCTTTTATGTATTTTATTTTTATGCACTTAAAAAGATGCTGAGAAGGGGACCATAGGTATCACCAGATTGTCAGAGGGGAGACCACATACAAAAAAGGCTTATATCCCTCGCATAAAGAAGTTAAGCAGTTCACTTCTCAGCCAGTTTGGACTAAGATGATGACTATTAAAGGAACAATGAAGCAAGAGTGGAAATGTGAAGTCAAGTGACTTATGAGCAGTAGGAATATGGTACTATTCCAAACTTGGGTCAGTTTGTAAACTGACGAAAGATCCCATTCCCCAGTAGGGCCTTTGTCCAGCCATTACCATATTCTCTTAGTCACCTTGATGTTTTCATTTAAACAACAGTAACAGACCCACAAAAAACAGAAACAAAATCATCGCTGACTACATGCGAAAATAATCTGAATTTATTTTTTAAAAGTTAAAAATATTAAATATTTAAATTAATACATTTTTCAAAGTCAGAACTGTGGAAAAAAAGAGCTGTGGGCATTTGTTATTGGGAGGCATTATTCAGTAAATAATACTTATGATTTGTTTAAACTTATTTTGTTTATTTGTTTAAACCTATTTTCTTCCTCTGGTCTTTTAAGAGGTGGGGGTTAAGGGAAGGGAAAGTAAGAATGTCTGATAGTCTTGCCATGTTCTTCCATTTACACCATGGCTTCTTAACTCTTGGTCCGCAGACCCAGCAGATGGGTAGACTTTATTTTCACTTACCTGTAATAGAAATTTAGCATTTCCTCCAATTATGAATGCAGAGAGCCAAGCATCATTCTGAGAAGGTGTCCATAGGCCTCTCTAGACTGCCAAAAGGGTCTGGGACACCAAAAAAATATAGGAACCACTGATTTACACTGTTTTATATATATATATATATATATATATATATATATATATATATATATATACATATATATATATGTATACACATAGTTGTTTTTATGTTGTCTCTATTGGATTATAAGCACCTTGAGGGCAGAGACTGTGTTTTTGCAGCTCTTTGCATCACCAGCACTTAGCACAATGATGAGTCAATGCTTGTTGACTGGCTAATCTTGCCTGATACCTGACTCCTGAATCCAGCCTCGTGGCTGGGCTATTCAGAACTCCTTCACTGGAATATTTGGCCTCTGCCTTATCTAGCTCTTGCTCTTGCTCTTTATATATTATTCTCTTTCCTGCACTTTACATTACAACCATACTGGCTTTCTTGATACTCCTTACACACAGCATTCCAATTTCCTTCCTTCATGTTCCCTTAATGTCTTCGGAAGTGGATATTGACCCCCTCGGGGTAGCAGTTGGATGGCCACACTGGGAAAAGGTCTACCATAAAGTCACCTCTTCATCATTGAGATATGTATCAACTCCAGAAGGCACACTATTGAGCTGATGAAGTCAAGAGAAAGGTTGGTTTAGATGTGGTATATACACTGATCATTTGTGAGGAGAGCTCAGAAGTAAAACTATTATCCTCAAGCTAGGAAGTCCTTTACAATACTTATCCCCTTGTACTTCATAGAGGATTCAAAAGGTCGTTCTTAATTTAGCTGGTCCTACAGACCCTCAATCCCACCTGCATCAGGGGTATAGCAACAAGAGGATCTTGTATTGATTAGAACACGGGTGTCAAGCTCACAATCTACAGCAATGGTTCTCAACCTGTGGGTTGCGACCCTTTTGGGGGTTGAACAACCCTTTCACAGGGGTTGCCTAAGACCATTGGAAAACACAGATGGTCTTAGGAACTGAGACACAGCTCCTCTATCCATCTCCAGGCAGGTCCGTCCATGTGCAGATATGCCCACATACGAGTATTAAGTCGGGAAGGTTGAGAACCACTGGCCTATAGGCTTAAAACTCCTAAGTGCAAGGGGAAGCTAGGTGGTGCAGTGAATAGAGCACCAGCCCTGGAGTCAGGGGGACCTGAGTTCAAATGCAGCCTCAGACACTTGACACACTTACTAGCCCTGTGACTTTAGGCAAGTCACTTTACCCCAACTGCCCTAAAAAAAAAAATAACTCCTAAGTATAGCTGAACCACATTAAAATGTGATTGGGAAATGTTTAATTAAAGACAACGAAATAAAAGACAATGTGAATTTGTCATTTTCTAAGGCAATGAGGCCCACAGGAATCCATTTCTATTTGACCTTGATGCCATTAGACTAGAACTACAGTTCAGAATGAATTCACTTAGAAACATGTCATCCTGAACACATCTGGAAAAAGCATTGGCTCGGAGTCATCAGCCTCTGCTGAATCAGTCCTCTGTTCGCCACAAACTTGTTTTCCTGACCCATTGAGGAACTCAGAAAATGATTAGCCAATTCATTTTCCACTCTTACCACAAGACAACATGAAGCAAAATTGTAGAAATCAGAGAATATGCATGAGTTGCTTCACTCTCAACGTAGGGCTCATGCCAAATTCAATCAAGATAGCTTAGTAGAAGCTCTGATATCTGAAGGTTCAAAGTTACCATCCCAACTGTGACCCACTACTAACTCAAATCCCTTTGGGTAGGTCCTTGGGGCCTTACTTTCCTCATCTATAAAATGGGTACTTTATTTCAGAACTCAGCTTTAGAAGGGACTTTAGAATCCAACAAGTCCAACTTATGGTATGGGATTAGTGTAATAATTAAATGAAATAATGACTGGTAAAGCATTTTGTAAGTTATAAAAGTCTACATAAATTTAAGTTGTGGTTACTGTTAAAAGGTGTAAAAAAATGACTTTTTCATGAAAATTACACAGTAGTCGCACTTTGTATCTATCTTGCTATCTCTCCTCCCATTTGTGCCTAAATTTCTTGAGAAAGCCTTTTACAATTAGGTGCCCCCACATCCTTCCCTCTCACTCTCTTCTAAAATCTGTCTTCTGACAACTATCATTCAATAGAAATGGCTCTCTCCAAAGTTACCAAAAATTTCTCAATTGTCAAATTAAATGGCTTTTTCTCAGTCATCATCATTCTTGATCCCTCTGTCAATTACCCTCTTCTCTTCCACACTCCCACCTCTCTAGGTTTTCATGACACTGCTCTCTCCTGGTTCTCAAGTCTGTTTGATCGTTTCTCATTCTCCTTTGTTCAGTGTTCTTTCAGGTTATGCCCACGAATGTAGTTGTCCCTCAAGACCTTGGTTTGGACCTGCTTCTCTTCTTCCTCTATACTATTTTGCTTCATGATCTTATCACTTCCTTTGTATTCAGTTATCATCTCTAGGTTGGTGATCCCCAGATCTACTTATCCAACCTTAATCCATCTTCCAATGTGTAGTCTTATGTCTCCAAATGCCTGTTGGTCATCCTGAAGTGGGTGTCTGGCAGTTTTCTTAAATCCATACATCCAGAACTGAAATCCTTATCCTTACCCTCAAGCCTTCTCCTCTTCCTAACTTCCCTCTTACTGTCAAGGGTAGTACCATCTTCTCAGTCACCCAGCCTCATAACATTCACATCATCCTTCAATCTACCCCTCTTATCTTTAGCCAATATACTGCCAAATTCTACCTTTGTAGAATCTCCTCTGACACTGCCCCCACCTTGGTGCAGGTCCTCATTGCCTCATGCCTAAACTACTGAAATAGCCTGCTGGTTGGTCTCCCTGCCATAAGTCTCTCCGTACTCCTGTACATCGTCCACCCAGATATAAAGTGATCCACCTTAAGCATAGGTCTGATCATGTCACCTCCTTACTCACTTAATAAACTCCAGTGGCTCCCTGTTGCCTCCAGGATCAAATATAAGATCTTTTGCTTGGCTTTTCAAGATCTTCCTAACATGTCCCCTGCCTATCTTTTCAGTCTTTTTATACATTATTTTCCTCCACATACTCTGTAATCCAGGGACACTGGCCTTTCTGTTGTTCCTTGAGCAAAGTCTTCCATCTCCATGTATTTCTTTAACTGTCCCCCATATCTATAATTATCTCCCTTCTCGCCACCTTCTAGGTTCCCTGGTACCTTTCAATTGTCAGATAAATTCTTACCTTCTACAAGGCAATTCTAAGGTGATTATTATGGGCCAGTCACTTTCCTACTATTGGCTGCTGTGCCTCTCTTAAAATAACCTAAGGCTGCCATATCATATACCTTTGCCTCATACTGAGCTCTTCTCAGTCCACAAAAAACCCTCAGATCTTATTGTCAGAGGAATTTCTATCGAAATTTTCCCCCACGTATACTTGTGAAGTAGATTTTTTTTAAAGATAAGTATAAGACTTTATGTTTAACTGTACTAAATTTCCTTGGATTCATTTGGGCTCAATGTTCTAGCCCTTCAAGAGAGTTCTAAATCTTGATTGTCCATTTGGTGTGTTAAGCAATCTCTTCCATTTTTCTTTCATTTGCAAATTTAACAAATATTCCACCTACACATTTGTGGAAGTCATTGGTTTGCTCAAGGTTGTGGAGTTAGTAAGCAGTAGAGCCAAACTCCAGTGTTCTTTCCAATATACAGAAAAATTAACAGTTTAAACAAGATGTCAAGGGAATTATTTTATCTTAGGAGAGGACAGAAGTAAAAGGACAGACTTTCAGCCTTTAGTCTCATACATTCATATACATGAATTTGCTAGTTACAAACAATATCCTTATCTATTCATTAGGCACAATTGGCTGAGTCTCATCTTGGAAAAACCCTGGGCCAACATTCCAACTGAAGTGAAAAAAACTAAGATATTACACCTTAAAAATGGCAAAGGAGATGATATCTATGATCTCATATGAGCTTTATGAGAATTCTGTGAGATGGGACTACAGATGTTATCACCCTCATTTTACAGATGCACAAACTAAAGAATAGAAAAGTCAAGAGATTTGGGACCATTGTCCCACCACAGATCAGTGTCAGAGGAAAAACTGGATCCTGGAACTTTCTGATTTAATTATACCATGTTACAAAAATAGGATCTACAAAGCCAACACTTTTCTCATTATACCTTGACTTCATAACCCAAACACTTAAGTCTTTTATTGCATATTTTTTGAAAGAAATATGATTGTATATCTCTAATAATATTCACAAATTTGAAAAGCTTTCTCAATTAGTCCAAAATAAAGAGATTTTATTATATTCATTAAGGACAACCTATGGCATTCATTTAACTTGAGAAATAATAGTTTCCACCCAAATTTTCTTTAGAACCTGCTCAGCAACCTCAGTATTTAAACTCACTAGTTTGATTTAGAACCAGAGGAACTGAGTTTTCAGTAGGGTTTTTTTGTTTGTTTGTTTGTTTGTTTTTTGACTCTGCCCCATTGATTTAGAATCAAAGGAACTAATTTTGGGGTCCTTTTTTTTTGGCTCTGCCCCCTGTGTGATTTTGAGTAAGTCCTGCCTTTTCCTCATCCATAAAATGGGAAGGATGTTAAACTGGCTAACCTTTGTGCTCCCTTCTACATCAAAGTCTATAATGCTACAGTCCTACAGGTCTAGTCCAAATCCCTCAGTTTTACAGTAGAAACAAAGACCCAGAGATGGGGAAAGACTTGCCCAGGGTGAAGATAATCAGTCAGAAAGCTGGAGCTCAAAGTCAGGTTTTTGGATACTACCTCTCTTAGTTATAACCAAGGCAGCTTGGTAGTGCAAAAGATAAGAGTGCTAGGCCTGGGAAAGGAAGACTGGAGTTCCTGCCTATGTGACCCTAGGCAAGTCACTTAACCTCCTCTCCCTCTATCTCTTTAACTTTAAAATGGAGATAAAAATAGCTCCTACCTCCAGGGCTATTGTGAGGGTCAAATGAGGGACTATTTCTAAAGTGCTTAGCACAGAGTCTGGCCCATATTAAGAGCCTAATAAATGCTTGCTTACTTCCTAAAAACCCAGTTGTTGTTTTTTCTGTCAAAATCCTGTTCCTAACTAGTCTTAAAGGTCACAGATGATTAAACATGCGGCGCTTTCAGTCTAAATGGAACTCAAAGAAGCTTTTGTCAGGTTAGAAAATGTGTAATCTTTTAAGGCTCCCCGTGACTTCACCACAGAGACCGTCTGTCCTTTGTTACTGAAATTAGTGATTTCATCACAGTTGGGTTCAACTAGGCAGAGAATCCTGACTTTTCTCAGGACCCTTTTGTCGGGTGGATCCACCTGAGATTGTACAAAGCTGTGATCGAATGAGATGGTATACGTAAGCACTTTCCAAACCTTCGAGCGCTATGCGAATGTAGTTATTATTACTGAGTGGAGGCCTCAGCGTTTTCTTCTCAATTTTTTCGTATTTGGTGATGACAAAGAGGATATGAACCATGCTGGACTTGGTGGGGATACATGGGCCAAAGATTCATAGAATTTCAAGGTTAGAAAGGACCTCAGTGTCCATGCAGTCTAACCTACTCCTTAACAAGAATTTGCTCTGTGACATGTGACAAATGGTCATTCAGCCTTTATTAAAAGACATGAAGTGAAAGGAAGCCTGTGACCTCCCAAGGTCCCCCATTCCACTTTTGTGGTTATTATCCAGTGGTTTCAAGTCATGACTGACTCTTCATGGTCCCATTTGGGGTTTTCTTGGCAAAGATACTGAAGTGGTTTGTCATTACTTTCTCTAGTTCATTTAACAGATAAGGAAACTGAGGCAAACAGGGTCAAGTGTCTTGTCCAGGGTCACATAGATAGCAAATGTCTGAAACCAGATTTGAACTCATGTTCTTGACTCCAGTCCTGGTGTTCTAGCCACTGCACCACCTGGCTGCCCCCATTCCACTTTTACATAGCTCTAATTGTTCTAAATGAATTCACATCCCTCAGCATTTATTTAATCAACCCCCCACACTTTACAAATAAGGAAACTGAGTTTCAAATTAGTGAAGTGACTTACCCAGGGCCACACAGAAAACCTAAATTTTACTTCTTTATGATTTCCAACCACTGAGGTGTGGTATAGAGAAAAGCCCACTAGATTTGAAATGAGGTGCAAATTCCAACTGTGCCACTTTACTTGCGTGACCTTGGGCAAGTCATTTAAACCTTCTGAGCCTCAGTTTCCTCATCTGTAAAATTAAGAGGATAGACTAAGTGATCTCCAAGGGTTCCTTTCAGCCCCAAGTCTCTGATCTTCAGATCTTGATTAGGGCTGTTCAGCAATGACATGGGCTGCTTGGTCAGGTAATGGGCACCCCATCACCATAAGTACTTCTCATGCAGAAGTTGGATAAATACCTTCTGGAGAGTCTTCCATCAGTCAGAGGTCAGGTGACTCCTTCCAAGATCCTCTGGTTGTATGATTCAGTGAGCCTTTTAGGCTACATGGTACTGTGTGTGTCTGTGTGTTTGTGTGTCTGTGTATTTGTGTGTGTGCATGTGTGTAACTAAAAAAGAAAAAAAGGATCCCTCAACATTTATAATATGTCCCTAAGTTGCCTTTTTTGTTCTTCAAGCAAATCCCAAACACTTGACAATTTATTCAGAGCAGGGATGAAGTCTTTTCTCTCTCAGAGAAAATGCATTCATTAAACACAATGAAACATCTGTTCTCTTGAGTATTTCTAAGCTCACTTTTCGAAGAACTAGCTTCTTCCTATGGAGTGTACGTAATGACTTACTTCAGTGGGAGAGGCACTAAAAAGGGGATTTGTAACTGGAGTTGTGATGGAGGAAACAGAGTGCCTAGCCAAACTTGGACAGAGGATTCCCCCATGGGAAATCCCCAAAGCTCACTGAAAAAGCCACCCTGACAAAGCGGCTTCTCTGGTCATTCTTTTGTTCTGGCTTGTTGATCAACCGGTTGTTGTCTTCAGTTTAGCCAATAGGTCATAGACTTCATAATCTATAGCTTTAAGCTAGAAGAGACCCTAGAGGTCACTTCATCCAACCTTCATTTTATGGTGAGAAAAGTGAGGTCCAGAGAGAAGGAACTTACTCCAGGGCTACACAGAAAGTCATAATTTGAATGCAGGTCTCCTGACTCTACATCCAGCACTGTATCCATAATACCACAAGTAGAGGAAAGGTGCCAACATGTTACAGTGGAAAGTGAACTGTATTTGGAGTTAGAGTTCAAATTCCAACTCCACCACCCATACAACCTTGGGCAAATCATTTTACCTGTCTAGAACTCAGGCTCTTCATCCATAAAATGAGGGGGTTAATCAGATGGCTTTGGCAGCTCCTTTTGGTTCCCAGTCTATATGTGGGAGCCAAAAATCAGTGAAGCAGGTAGTATAATTCTTCACAGAGGAGGAAACTGAGATTCCTAAAAACTGTGACTTGTCCACAGTCACAAAGTTAGTAAGTTGTGGAGCTGGGATTTGAATTCAGGTTTTTAGTTTCTAAAATTCTGTTTAATGTCAACTGGATGGAACCAGTCTCTAATCTGTGTGTGGCCATAACCAAACAGCAGACTAGAGACAGGAGAATCAGGAATCAAGCAGAAGTTTCGTTTCAAAGTAAGGGAAATGACTTCTAAGCAAGGACACATGTGCCAGAGCCCAGTCTCTAGTGGAGGACCCGAGGCACTGAGTGGGGAGATCTCAGAACTTATGCCAATGATCTCACAGTGAGCTGTAGTGCTGGCAATGAGGGGTAACATTAACAATGTGACAGGTTTGATTCATAGCAGGGCTTCATGACTAGAAACAGTTCTGGGATTTTGCTATAGTTGAGATCATCCAGAGAATAAACTCAAGGGATTGTTGTTATGCCAAGCTCAGGGCACAGCTTGCTTGCTGAACTTAGCTCTGAAAAACAGGATATCTCCTAATATCTTGACAATACTTTCCCCCTCATTCCCATAACCACAGGGAAATCAGTCTAGTTCCATAAAGTATGTAGGAAAAAGAAGTGGAGAGTCACAGCTGTGAGCTGAGTGTTCTCTCCTGAATGCTGTTCACCATCAGACTGCAAGAGGAAAGGGGATAGTTGTTTGGCTTTGCATGGACAAAGCAGTTTGAGAAGCTGAAGAAGCCTTTGAGTCCAATGCGTCCAGTTTTTGGTATCATCAGCTCATCCCAAGGGGAGCCATCAAATTCTCCAAACAAACCAATTGTAATTCATCTTAATGAATTAGATGCTCTGTAAGATGACAATAATAAGAGCACCTACCTCACAGGGCTGCTGTGAGGACGAAATGAGATAATGTAGGTAAAGTCTTAAAGGGTAACTATAATATAAGAAATGCTCGCTAATAATAATCATAATGTAACAACTAAGTATATGCCCAAGATTTGGGGGGAAAGGTGGCAATGGTGTGGATTCTCTTATAGGAGCATCAGAACTTTCTCACCTAACGGATTATAGTTTCTTTTTTAAGTGACTCATTTTAAACTTGTGAAATCAAAGCAGGGTCAACAGGAAACAAATAGAGAAGAAGGAAACAATCACCCCATTCAAGAAAAGGGAACAAAAGCTGGAAATCCCACCAGGGCAGGGGCTTGTCTTCTTCCCTGGTGATGCTCAGGACACTTTAGGTATTCAAGTGCACATTTGCATTTCAAGTGATGTTCCTGGGGTTGCTGTATTAGCCCTGAAGTCTCCTTGTTGCCACTACCCACCTGCTCTCCAGGAATTGATGTGACCCTTGTGGCTCTCTGGACCCAGACCACTTCTCATGCATGGATGTTGCCTTTTTAGCTGCAAAGATAGTAAGAAACTTTTGCCTCCCAGTGCTGAGACCAAGAATTCACTGCAACAAAGAGCCATCTCCTATGAACGGACATGATCAGAAAGCTTAGAAATTGCCTTAACTTTGGTCCTTCACAGGTTGCCTGACAAAGGCTGGGTTACAGCTCCCCAATGAAGGGAACACCAGTAGTGGCCCCTAGAGTTCAGCTATTCAGTCTAAACAGGCCTACAGCAGTCTGATTCTGGATGCATGTCTCATAGCTAATAGTTTTCTTTTTACTGTAAAGCTGTCTGCTTATCAACTTTCCTGTGGCCACCTGATATCCCATTTCTGCTTAGTTTAGAGGCAGAAGTCACTGTCCATACCCTGCATGAGCTGTAAGAAGTCTGTTACCAGCCAAGACATGCTGAGGGGTCACCTCTAAGACTGTGCTCCATGGAGTGAAGAGTGAAGAGCTCCATCCGCCCTCCAGGGGAGGATCTGAGGAGGGCCAAGGAGAAGGGGCACACTGGGAGTTTTCTCAGGGTAGACAGAGTCAGAACACCCTTGGTCAGTCTGCTACGTGGAGTTGGGCTCTGAACCAATTCTTCTCTCTTCAAGGGCAAGCTGAGTGTCACAAAGGGCCACCTCTCTGCACCCCACCTGAAGTGGTAATAAGATAGCCAAGCCATATGCCTCCAGGGCAGGAGTCTGTGAAATGCTAGCTCTTTCCCTCCAGCCCCTCCATGTATCCCTCCCCAGGCCAGGAACCTTGGAATCTTTTTTATCTGACCCTATGACTCAAATTTTTATCAGTTGTGGGCAAACCTGGTGCTTCTAGGATCCTTCTGCCACAGATATCTGATCTGTGACTATCTTCCTTTGGGCTAACTGAGAAGCCAAGATCAGCCTGACTCCTCTCCCAGGCCCTCCTTTCCTCCAGTCAGGAAAGAGCTGGAGGTCCCAGGGGGTCAAATCTGGCAGAAGAAAATAAGCATATGGCCAGTGGATGGTGATGGAGCCACAAAGTGGTATTGAATCAAGGGTAGTGGAGGAGTGGGGAAACATTGAGAGGGGAGCTGAAAATTCTTTTGTGTTAACAAATAGGTTCTTTCTGGTTGTCTGTTTGGGAAACTTCAAGCCTTAATAAATGGATGATTTGGGCTAAAAAAAAATTCTTTTTAATTTTTTCACAATCCTCCCCAGTTCTGGCCATAAGCTTGCAGCCTGATCCTGAAGAAATCCTGTTCTCCACTCTGTTACCTCATCAATGAAAGAATTGGACTCTGTTATTTCTAAGGTCCTTGTCAGTTTTAATTCTTAATAGATACCCAGAAGCCAGTGCAATAAGAAGGCTCTGGAACATGTTTCATATCAGGAGCTTACAGAATACTACCCAAAAAGTGAGATCTCTGCTCCTACAGCTGCTCTTAGGACCCAAGGTCAAGTTTCTCCCTTTCCTGGGAGAGTGAATCCTATGACCCTGGCAGGCCTCTTTCTAGCCTTTGTTCCCAAGGACCAAGCAAGTCATCTCCACCTATGAATCACTCCTGTTCTGAACATGTAGGTAAAATGCTACTCAGATGTCTCTTCCTATTTCCCTTTCTCATTGGAAAGGTAGAACAGGAAGATCATCTTCATTTGTAAGGACCACAGGATTTGGAGCAGCTAAGTGGTACAGCAGTTAGAACACTGGGCCACGAAGATTTCAATTGATATCTGGCCTCAAACGCTTACTAGCTGTCCCTGGGCAAGTCACTCGATCTGTTTGACTCAGTTTCCCTAGCTGTAAAATGGGGATAATAATAACACCTACTTCCCAGGGTTGTTGTGAGGTTCATATGAGATACTGTTTACAAGTTTTTAGCAGTGTCTGACACATGGTAAGTGATATGTAAATATTAGCTATTATTATTTCAGAATAAGAACCTTAGACCTTGAAGATCATCAAGTGAGCAGGAGTCCTTGACCTGGGTCCATAAACTTTTTAAACAATAATTCAACCTAATTAGTTTCCTATGTATTTTATGCTTTTAAAAACAGTGTTCTGAGAAAGGATCCATGTTAAAAAAAGAGTTAATTTAGGGTACTCATCTAGGGTAAGCACCTCATTTTATTGGAAGTCCACAAAGTTTAAGTGACTTGTCCAAGGCCCAACAGATAGCAGCCAAATTAGATTTAAACTTGCTCTAATTCTAGAGCTCTTTCTACTACATTAACAACCTAATACATTGTAGCAGTAGAAAGTTGGATTGCCTTTCCATGAATGTCGATACCACAAAGGCACAACGCAGCCCTCACTGGAGATTATCACTGATAGGCCAGTCAATATGTCATAAGAAAACAGTCACAACAAAAGGCTTTCCTTGGGAAATAAGAGTATGAGAAGCTTTATTTACAATTCCATTTTCTTTCAGAAAAGATTTCATTTTTAACTACAGCAAGAAATGACTCAGATGTTTTCTTTTTCTTTCTCGTTGCCCTTGGTTGGATGAAAGAATATCCCTGTGTGCAGAGCTCTCAAGCCAACCTAAGAAACAGGGGAAAATTCTGATACTGTCTCTTCTGAGCCTCGCCTTGGGATGAGGGTTCTACAAGAAAGCAGCAAACAGGAACCGGGAGCCTGCCATCAAAGGGGTGAGTGCCAGCATTCGCCTAGGAACGGAGGCAGCCCAGCCAAAGCAAATCTCCCACTTGAACAGTGACTCAGAAACAGGATGAAGGAAGAAGGCCTTTGGGCAAATACTGCAGGTCAGGCCACAAGGCTACCCTGTGGTTAGCAATGCTACAAGCTGCTTTCTAAGGAATAAAGAGGCCAATTTCTGCTCCTAACAGGTGAAGGGAGATGCTGAAGATCAAAAGGTCCTAGCTTGGTTTTTAAGGGTATTTTAATTTTCTTATAAGTACACGGTGGCATGAGGAATTCAGAAGGCACAGGGGTGCTGAGGTTGATTCTCCAAATCTGTCCAATTGTTCAGCACCTCTAGGGAGACAGCCTCCAACAGCCAGGGATGGGGCCCAAAGGGACTCAGACAAGCCACACATGGAAAAGCCCTGGTTTCTGCAACAGAAATAAGAACTTCTATTTGATGTCCAATGATTTTGCAGGTGTTCTGCCACTCTGAATACTCTCTGGTCTCTCAGAGGGCTGCCCATCTTGTGGCCAGGCACCTAGTAAAATATATGCTTCCTGAGGGCAGGGGGTATCTTACTTTGGGTCTTTATTTTCATAGCCCAGTGCCTTGCACATAGTCAGTGTTTAATAAATGTTTGTTGGGGTAAATTTCTTCAAGAGGGAAAGGACAGAGTCCCAGTAAGATTTCTTCTGCACACTGAATGAAATGCCTACCCTCCCTCCCCACCCATCTAAGACAATGTGTTCAGATGCATGTGCCAATGAGTAATGGTGACATGTGCTCCAAGAGAGTTCGCTCAGGAAAAATATGGAGGGAGAGGAAGGTTTTCTTAGGAAAAACCGATGTCCTTCTCCTTGCCTTTAGAGAGAAGCCATGGCTTTGGTGAATTTCTTACACCATGTGATTGCAGGAAGGGAACGATGTTTTCTGTTGGAAAAGAAAAGGAGAAAAGTAAGACTGATCCCACATTCCCTTGCTGACAATCCACACTTTCTTCAAGGCCCACATCAAATGTCACCTTCTCCAAGAAGCTTTCTGATTTCCCCAGCTGGAATCAATTTCTCTAGCACTTTATACCCTCCTTAGGTACATATCAGACCTGAGTACAGGCTCCATGAAGGATTGTATGTCTTTAGAAGTTTGGAGAGGCTCATCACCAGAAGGTTGGCCACTCATAACACCATCTGGTAAGACATGGCAGGGTTGTGGTGTACACTATTTCATTTTTGTCTTTGTGTCTCTAGTATCTTGGCAAAATGCCTTACTTTTAGTAAGAAACTAATAAATGCATATTAATTGATGACTATTGGGGGGAGTGGTACCCACACTAATGAAATCATGGATCTTTGATATATTCATATGCAAATTCCTATGCAAATTTAACATTTTAATTCAAATCTTGTTCACCCATTATTCTTTCCCTCTTTCCCTCTATACTATCTGCTTGGTGATCTCATCAGTTCCCATGGGTTCAGCTACTGTTTCTATGAAGGTGTTTCCTAGATCTCTATATCTGGGAGCAGAACCTAGTCTCCCTCCCAACCTCCAGTCCCATATCACCACCTCCCGCTGGACATCTCAAGCTGGACATCCTGAAGGCAGCTCAAAGTCCAAATGTCCAAAAGAGAACTCATTATCCTTCCTCCACACATTCCCCCCCTTCCCAGCTTTTCTCCCACTGTCAAGGAGAACATCATTCTCCCAGCCACCCACACTTACAACCTCCATTCCTTGTTTCCAAATCTTATGGTTTTTACTTTTACAACACCTCTCCTATATGTCCCTTCTTTCCCTGACACAGACACTTCCCTTGTATAGGCCTCCTATACTATACCTAGACTACTGCAATAGCCTTCTGACTGATTTCCCTGCCTCAGGTCTCTCCCCATTCCAATCCATCCTTTACTCAGATGCTACAGCATTTTTCCTCAAGTGTAGGTCTGACTGTGCTATTCAATAAATTGCAGTGACTCCCTTTTACCTCCAGGACTAAATAGGTTTGACATTTAAAGTCCTTCACAACCTTGATCCTTCCTACTTTTACAGTCTTCCTTTACTTTACTCCCCTCCTCATTCTCTACAATCCAGCTATGCTGGCCTCCCAAACAATACTCATCCCCAGTCTCTGCCTCTAACTGACCTCTATAACTAGAAGGCTCTCTGCTCACCCACGATCCCTACTTTTCCTGGTGTCCTTCAACACCACAGACAGCTCACATCCCACCTTCTGCAACACACCTCTGCCCCTACCATTTGTCCTTCCACTTATGCTGTATATGTGCATGTTATCACTCCCATTAAATGTGTGCTCCCTGAGAGCAGAGAACATGTCATTTGCCTTTCTTTGTAACTCCAGTACCCTTTACAGTACCTGACACACAACAAGCCTTTAATCAATACTTGCTGATTGACTATTCATCATAAACTCCTAAAAGGAAGTAATCTGTCTAATTCATCAATATCTTGCCTGTCTCTCATCTAATCCCACTGCTGCCACCTTAGGAGAGGCCTCCATTGCCATTTACCACAATTGTCCTAATAGCCTTATTACCAGTGTTCCCACCAGACTCCAATCCATCTTTCATTTAACTACCCAGCTACTGCATAGATCAGGTCATTGTGTCATTGATCTATTCAAAAGTCTACATGGCTCCCTCGAAGTTATTAAATCAAATTCCATCTCCTAGTACCTGCCATTCACTCAAAGTCTTCTCCTATCTGGAGCCCATCTACTTTTCCCATCTTAACTTCCATTCCCTCAACACATTCTACACTCCACTTATAGTGGATTCCTCTCTGTGCCCTGAATATGCTTTTTGTATTCCTAGCTTTTTTTCACTTTCACTAATCCCTGGCCTTGGCATGTCCTTCTTTCTTCCAACATATTTTTTGAAACCACGTTCATATGCTCCTCCAAGATGCTTTCGCTAATACTTCATCAGATTTCCCAATATACTTATCATGTAGCCCTGTGTATCATAATTACCCTTGTCTGGGTCATATTCCCCAAATGGACTGTAGGATCCAGGAAGGCAGAGTCTCAATATTAACTGTATTTTTTTTTATCTCTCCCAGTGCCTAGCCCAGTACTCCATATACTTTATATGCTTAATAATAACCCCTCATGGCTTAGAAGTTCACTACATACATTGCAACAAGTACCGACATAGCACAGTAGAGTGCTGGATTTGGAGTCAGGAAGAGTTGGGTCCAAATCCTGCCTCGGACTCCTACTTGCTATGTCAAGGAAGGTAGGAAGCACTTGGCTTGGAGTAAGGAAGACCTGAACTCAAATCTAGCCTCAGATACTTCCTAGCTACATAGTACTGGGCATGTCACTTAAATCTATCTGCCTCAGTTTCCTCAACCATAAAAAGGGAAAAATAAAGCATCTACCTCACAAGGTTGTTATGAAGCTCAAATTAGATAATGTTGGTAAATAATAGACTGCCAGGCACATAGCAGGTGCTTAAATTCTCTCTCCTCACGTGGCCTTGAACAAGTCACTTAACCATTCTCAGCCTAGTTTCTTCTTATAAGTAGTAAATAAAATTTACTTCTCAAGGTTGTCATGAGGAGAAAATGAGATATATATGTAAGGTCCTCTATAGACCAAAATAAATGTTGGCTATTGTTATTATTAGATACTTAATAAACAACTGGTGAATGAATGAATATTTTAAGAACTGTGTCTTAGGGGATAGGAGGTGGTGACTTGAGAGACTGCCAGGGGCTCTAGGGAGAAAGTTCTTTTTCCAGTTTGCCAGAAAGCATCCTAAAATAGGGCTTAGCCAGGTCAGGTCTCTTAGTGGCTATTTGCAAAGAGCCTTGTATTCATGTCACAAACTCTATCCAGGCTACTTAACATGGTGGGAGGTTTTAGGATTGTTTTTTTTTTCCCATGAGAAAATGCTCAGTGCTAAGAAACATGATCTTATTCTTAACCCTACCATCCAGCTGGGCAGGACACACAGAAGCATTTACCTGGATTCTTCAGGTCACTTGAGAACCACAACCCTAACCCCCGTAGAGCCATATCCACTCTATATCTAAAATAGAACCCTCTCAGTTAATTGAAGTCTGGTTCCTTCAAAGAAATAAAAAGGGGTGGGTAGTAGTGGTTAAGGAGAAGACAGGGCAAAGGAGTGAGAGAAGGAAACAATTTTCCAACAGCTCACCTGAATAAACTCTACTGCTGGGCAGAAATGTCAACAGATGGTTTCTGAACTCCAAACGCCGTGATGAAGATGTTGACAACGACAATGATGAACACCAGTCCTGTTGCCAGGTTGTTGAGGAAGTCCAGTTTTGCGTGCTTGGCAGGATTATTGAGATCATACTTTACTATAATCAAAGGAAAAGAAAGAGAAATGAAACAAGTTGGATTTTATCCAAACACATGCATCCTATGTCTTGGTATATATTTTAGCTTTTAATTTTAAAAAGAGCTTTCCCAGGATGCCCATCAGTTGGGCAATGGCTGAACAAGTTGTGGCATATGATTGTGATAAAATACTATTGTGCTATAAGACATGACAAGCAGGATGGTTTCAGAAAAACCTAAGATGACTTTTATAAGCTGATACCAAATGAAGTGAGGGTCATTAGGTGACATAGTAGATGGAGTGCCAGGCCTGGAGTCAGGAAGACCCATCTTTCTGAGTTCAAATCTGGCCTCAGACATTTACTAGCTGGCCAAGTCACTGTTTATCTCATTTATCAGGAAATAACAAACCACTCCAGTATTCTTGCCAAGAAAACCCCAAATGAGATCACAGAGAATTGGCCATAATTGAAAAAGGACTGAACAACAAAAGAGTGAAGCAAACAAGGCCAGATCATTGTACACAGTAACAACAATATTGTATGATGACCAGCTCTGAATAACTTAGCTATTCCAGGCAATGCAATGATCCAAGACAATTCCAAAGGACTTAGGAAGACAAATGCTATCCACCTGATAGAAAAAGAATTGATGAATGGAGTCTGAACACAGATCAAAGCATACTTTTTTTAACTTGCTTTTTCTTGTTTTAGTTTCATTCATTCATTTATTTATTTTGGTCTGTGTCATCTTTTGCAACATGGCTAATATGGAAATATGTTGCACACAACTGCACATGTATAATCTGTATCAAAGTGTTTGCCTTAAGGAGGAGTGAGAGGAGGAATTTGAAACTCAACAATTATAAAAAAAAAACAAATGTTAAAAACTGTTTATACATGTCATTGAGAAAAATAAAATAAAAATGTTCTTTAAAAAAAATTTTAAGAGCCTTTCAATGAGAATTAAAATGAGAAATTCACCAACCTACAAGATCAAAGACCCACCTGAAGAGAACTGAGATGGTGCTGCCATGATGGTGGAATAAAAAATATACTTCCTAGCTATCACTTCTTCTGTCTAAATATTTGTCCTTCTAGAGAATACAGCCTACAATAGCTATTGAGGGATTTGGAGGGGGGGGTAGGGAGGAAGGAGGATTGAGGAGTATAGAAAACTGTTAACTGATGTATATCAGCAACTCTGTATAACTTACTGTCTTTGAAAGTTGCCTGGGGACACTCAGTCCATGGTCACTAAGCTACTATGCATCACAAGTAGGATCTGAATCCAGATCTTATTCATGCTAAGGTCATTCTCTGGTTCACTACACCATGCTTCTATTTTCTTTTTTTTTTTAACCATTTTTTTATTGACTTGTTTGTTTACTTTTAATTTACAAAATTCAGTTCCAGAATCACTTGAGTTTCAGATTTTCTCCCCTTCCTTTCCCCCCCTCCCCCATGGTGGCGTACAATCACGTACAGGATCTACAAACTCTTTCACATTGTACAACAATCTGGTTGTATAGAAGCGTTGTAACCAATGGAGTGAACAATGGGGAAAAAAGAAACAAAACCAAACAGAAAAGAACGATAGCATGTATTGCTTCAGTCTCCATTTAAACTCTGGTCTTTCTAGATCTTTCTCTGAATGGAGGTATCTCCTTCCGTCCTGAGACTTGTAAAGTTGTCTTTTAACTATGCCTTGTTGTGTGCTTCTATTTTCTATTACCATCCCGAGTAAAAAGCTTCGACTTCAGAGCCCAAGAGACATTCTAGTCCAACTCAGTCCTTCTACAAACAGAAAAATGAAGTGACTTGCCAACAGGCTTCAGCCACAAAGGTGAGACACAGAAGGAGAGTGAAGATTTGAAGCCAGGTTCCCTGATTTGGAAGCTAGTACTCTTTCCACTATAACACACTGTCTCCCACAAAGAAAAGCAGCTTTCTATGGGCACTATTATCCTGTCAATGACATGGGGAAAAGGGAACTGCAACCTAACCTCAATACTGTTTATTTTAGAGAACTGGACACTGGAATTCAAATCTCATTCTTTCCAAATGACTCATGGTTGTCTATTTCATCAGTCACTGATTTGGCTTAGACACAGCATCATATCAATAGATTTTTAAATCAAAAGGGTTCAAATCTCTGTTCTGCCGGAAAAATCACTTCAACTCAATGAGATTAGTTTACTTTTCTGCAAAATATAAGCATTGGAGAAGGAGTTCAAAAGAAAGAACACTGACTCTCCAGTCCAAGGACATAGGATTAGATCACATTTCTGACCCTTGCTACTTATATAATAACCTTAGGCAAGTCACCACCTCCCTGGTCTTTAGTCTCATTGTTAGTAGGTTGTTTCAGTCATGTCTGACTCTTCATGACCGCATTTGGGCTTTCTTGGCAAAGATCCTGGAGTGGTTTGCCATTTCCTTCTCCAGCTCATTTTACGGAT
Source organism: Pseudocheirus occidentalis (assembly GCA_028646575.1). Lineage (NCBI taxonomy): Eukaryota > Metazoa > Chordata > Mammalia > Diprotodontia > Pseudocheiridae > Pseudocheirus > Pseudocheirus occidentalis. Next base: position 53,785,871 of record CM053599.1, on the reverse strand, counting down.
GAGGAAACTGAGGCCAACAGGGTTAAGTGACTTGCCTGGGGTCACACAGTTAGAAGTGTCTGAGGCTGGATTTGAACTTGTTTCTTCCTGACTCTAGGACTAGTGCTCTATTCACTGTACCACCTAGCTGCCCATTAAATAAATAAGGATTCCTGAGTAGATAACTTCCAATGTCTCTTCCAGCTTTGAACCTATGCTCCTATTACCAGATGATCCCTAGGGTTTATACCATCTCTTCCTTCCAGACCCAATTCAAATGCCACCTCCTCCATGATGTCTTCCCTGATTCCTGACTTCCCTCCCTGACCTCTCACCCTCCAATATAATTAGTTCAGGCTCTGATGTTCAATTGAATTCAACAAGAATTTGTTAAATTCTGGGTTAGGGTTAGATATCTGACATTTCACATTTTTCCTGCATAGGATCATGGGATTAAATATTTAGAGTGAGAAGGGACCTTAGATGTCATTGAGTCTTCTAATTATCGTTTTTATGGGGAGTTCCAAGAGGGCTGGCAACTCTGGTGTGAGGGTTGCTCATCCACTTTTAGTGTCTATCTGTCCCCCAACTCTCAGTTGTGGCTCCAAGAATCTGCAGCATGCACAGCTACAGACACACAACAAAATTAAGATAAAGACATGCACACACACACACACACACACACACACACCTCCCCCTACAGCCCCTTTCCCCTCCTCCACTATACACACACTTCTGCTGTAACTGGAAAGTTTCACTTAAAGTTTTTCCTCCCAGCATTTCGAGTCTTGTTGCTGTTTCTTCACCTCATTTTGGCCTGGGCAGTTTTGTGTTCCTCACTTGAGGGTTTTTGGTCTTAACTGGGGTGGGGGGGGGAGTTGGCCTAAGGGCAGCCCATCTTTTTTTGGAATAGTGTTGGGAGGTCGAAAAAAAAATCAACGTTGGAGGTGAAATTGTATGTGTTTAAGTCAAGTCAACCTGCGTGCTAAGAGGACAGATATAAGCGATATTTCTTGGAAGCAGCTTCTAAATGAGAGCAAGGTACCACAAAACTAGTGGAAAGAGCAGTGGAGTTAGAGGTCATGGGTTTGAATCCTGGCTCTATTACTGATTCCTTAGATAACCCTGAGCAAGTCATTAGCTTCCATGAGCCTCAGTTCTCATCTGGACAAAAGTTATCTGATTTACCTGGGCCTGGAGTCAGAAAGATCAGAGTTCAAATCCAGCCTCAGAGACTTACTGTGCAACACTGGGCAATTCACTTAACCTCTTTTTGCCTCAGTTTCCTCAACTCTAAAATGGCGGGAGGGGGGATGACAATAGCACCTAACTATTTGAGAATCAAATGAAATATATGTGTAAAAAGCCCAGGTTCTACATAAATAAAGCACCATATAAATGTTTATTTCCCTACCTTCCCTTGATTTGTAAGGTCTCTTCTGGCTCTATATCCTTTGATCTTATGAAATCTTCTGAAAGTTAGGAACTAAAAGGTATTTCTCAGATTGAAAAGCATCTGAAGGTAGCCAGTGCTCAGGGATAGAAAAGATATTCCCCAGTGGTCTCACGAACTAGAGCTTTGAAAGTCACCTCCTGGCCTAGCCCAAGGAACTCCAATATGGAGCCATCGCTAAGAGAAACATGAATTCCTCTGAGTGCCTGTCCTAGGAAAGACCTGTTCCAGTGGGGTAGTATGAACCAAAGGTGATATAAGGGGGGAGTGTTCAGCAAGGATTAAAGCTTCTTAGCTGTGTCAATACCCTTTTTCCTAGAGTGAGAGCCCTTGTCTATCCTTTCAGAGAGTCATAAAATCTCACATTTATAAAGTACCTCAGAGGTCATTTAGTCCAACTCGTAGCAGACCAAGATTTCTCTTTAAACTACAGCATTAATGACAAATGATCAGGGAGCCTGTGCTTTAAGACTTAAAGGTGAGGGGGAATCCATTGTCTCCTGAAGCAACCCATTCCACTGGAGGACAGCTCTAATTATTAAGAAATGTGACCCTGGGTAAGTCACTTAACCTATGACTGCCTGTAAAATGGAGAACATAACACCACCTATTTCACAGGGTGGTTGTGTAGATGAAAAGAGATAATATTTATTAAAAAGTTGGCATGTAGTGAGCACTTAATAAATACTTATCCTTTCCCCCCTTCCCATCAGGTCTAACTCTGCCTTTTTGTCATTTCTGTCCATTGTTCTCACTTTGCCCTTTGGGACCAAAAAGAACAAGTTGCCTCCTTTTCCCATAGGCCCTCTCTTCAGATACTTGAAGGAACTATCATCCCCATCCTCCCAACCTCACTCAGGTTACACATCCCCATATCTTTATGTGTTCTGGTCTCCTCTTAATGGCTTCCTAAAGAGACTGAAGAATTGGTGGGAGAAGAATAAAGTGATAACACTATACCTGGGGAAGGACAAGATTCATTCATTCAACAAATCCTGAACCTGTAGTGACCCTATGTGAGGCATATCAGGGGACAAAGAAAGATGAAACCAGACTCAGTCCCTGACCTTGAGGAGGCTACAGTGTAATCGGGAAGATGAGAAATATATACTAATGTTGTTGTTGTTCCTCCTTAGTTTTCAAAGAGGACCAATGACATTGAGGGGTGATGTCATGACTTGTGTGTGAATTGAATTCAAGTGAGGCCGAGTTGTGCAAAGTCATCAGCCTCACTCTCTCTTCCAGAGTCACTGAGGTCCAGTGGCAAGACAAAAGTCAGGATGATTGGTAATGGCCTGGGATGCAGTGCGTGACATGGTGTCTTCAATTTCTGACCAGGCTCTAAGCGCCTTCATGGCTGTTGGAGCAAATTGTCCTCATTTGACCAAGTCCACTTGGGGAAGTGGTCAGATGCCTGAGAAAGACATCCCCCGACTCACTACAGTTGGAGGCCCATCAGTTGCCCTCAACCTGGTTTGGCCCGTCTGCTAAACTAGGCTGTGGTTGCTGGACACACTATAGATTCTTGGAGCCACCGGTGAGAGTTGGGGGACAGATGGACACAAAAAGTGGATGAGCAACCCTCACACCCGAGATTCCAGTCCTCTTGGAACTCCCCATAAAAACGATAATTAGAAGACTCAATGACCTCTAAGGTCCCTTCTCCTCTAAATATTTAATCCCACGATCCTATGCAGAGAAAAATTTGAAATCTCAGACATCTAATAGACTCTAACCCTAACCCAGAATTGAACAAATTCTTGTTGAACTGAATGGAATACAAGTGCTCTGAACATCAGAACCTGAACTAATTACTTTGGAGGGGGAGGGATCAGGGAAGGAAGTCAGGAATCAGGGAAGACATCATGGAGGAGGTGGAAGGAAAAGTAGGACTTTGAGATGTGCAGGAGAATGTGCCAGAGAAAGGGAGTGATATGAGCAAAGGCACAGAAAAAGAAGGACACTGAGTAGGTCAGATATTTTGGGAGAATGCTGAGTTGTCCAATTGGGTTGGTTGTGTTATCATAGAACACCATGATCTCTGAAGGGTAGCCCTCTGAAGGTAATCTCACTAACTCTGACTCATGCACTAGATACAATGCAAAAGATGCCAGCTAGGAATGCACAGTTCAAAAAGGAGGTGGTCCCAGAAATAGATGGGTGGATGGATGAATGAAGGAAGGAATAAAGGAATGAATGAAAAAGCACCTACTGAATGTTTACCACATGCCAGTCACTATGCTAAGTTCTGGGGACACAAATACCAGCAGGGAAGACATTCCCTGTCTTCAAAGAGCTTATATTCTAAAGGGCAAAGTTAATACATAAAGGGAAAGAGAATAAAGTACATGTTTTAGAAATAAAATTAATAATAGCTAGCATTTAGACAGTATTTTAAATGTTTCCAAAGTGCTTTGCAAGTATTAATTCACTTGATCCTTACAATAATCCAGAGAGGTTGGTGATATTATTGTCCCCATTCTACAGATGGGGAAGCTGAATCTGAGTGAAGTTAAATGACTCACCCAGGGGCACACAGCTAATAAGTGTCTGAGCCCAGATTTGTACTTAGGTCTTCCTGACTCCAATCCACAGAGCTGCCTAACTGAAATAAGTAGTAAACACTTACAATTAGGAGCCAAGGTAAGCCCTTGATGCAAATGCAGTGCCTCAAGCATAGTAGGTGCACCTGTGCTAACCTGAACCAGACTCCTTGATTCTTTCCTCCAATTCAATGCCCCTTGCACAGAGCTCATATGTATATGATATGGTAGCCTTGCTGATTTCCAGTCAGAATAGGGTAAGGAGCAGGGGTAACTTCCGAATGCCAGGCACATAGATCCAAAGCACACAAAAGTGTTGAGGTAGAAGGTAAAGGAGATGATGGAAGGCATTGTGCAGGTACCAATCCAACTAGCCAGAAAGGACACCTAGGAATTGAGTAAACTGAGTAGCCCCTCCTACGGGGATGAGGCATGGAATTACTTTCTCAGATTTATTCAGGCCACATCTGAAGAGGAAACTTTCATCCTCAGACCTAAATGAAGTGTCAGAGTTAACTAATAGAACCAGAAGCCAATAAGAGGAGAAGTGGAGGCCCCAGATCCTGTTTTGTGGAGAAAGCTCATGAAGAGACTTGGCAGTCTGGCCTCTCTGCTTCAAGGCCAACCCTTGGGCTCTCTATGAAATCTGCCCACAGTCCATATAAAATGCCCAGTTTTCCAAAAAGCTATCCTCTGCTGAAAAGCCTGCTTCACTATAGAGAATCTCAAGGCTTTGGCCAACCGCAGGATCATATGTCTTTCCAGAAAGGGATATAAAAACCTAACCCAAACCTTCTTCTCCTAGGGGAGTTATTGAAAATTCAGTTGACAATTCATAAAAGGTGGTTGGTTGCTGGCCAAGAATAGGCAGGCCTCTCAAGGAAAAGCCACAGAACTCAATTTGGGAAGAGATCATAGAAGCGCAGATTTCCAGCTGAAATGGACTTTAGAGACTTTCTAATCCAATCCCTTATTTTATGTACAAAGAAACTGAGTCCTAGGGAAGTTAAGTGACTGTCTGAGATCACACAGGGATATGCAGCAAAGCTGGGATTGGAACTCAGGTCCTCTGATACTAAATCCATTCTTGGGTCATCCAACTTCATGAGCATGGCACATTGACGAAGAAACAACAAATCAAAACCCTCCCCAGCTGATATACATATACAATATACATATATTAGCATACATACATATGCTAATAAGGCACATATCAGCCATCATCCTTTTTAAGTAAATGCACCACAAGCATCCAAAGGATACTAGTTCTAGAAGCACAAGGATCTCAGAGGTGATTTGGTCCCTTGCCTAATTTGACATAAATAGAAACTGAGGCCCAGAGAGGTTAAATGACTTATTCTTAGTTATACAACTAGTAAATGTCCGAGCTGAGATTCAAACCCAGGTTTTTGTGACCCCAGGTCCAGTACTCTCACAACTTTGCCTTCTCTGTACCTTCCCCTTCCAAGCACTTTCCTGCCTTTTCTCTGCATGAAAGTCAAGGAGGGGAGAGGAGCTTCAGATCTCTTATTCCTAGATGCAGAGCGTTTCTCCCACATCTGTGAACCTCATGGATTTCTGGGTGCACACCTTCACCTACTCACTACCAGGATCTCAAAAATAACTGATCGGGAAACTGAGGAGACTGAGACCCAGAAATGAGAAAGATATGCCCAACATTACCCAGGCAGTAAAGAAGCAAAGCCAGATTTTGAACCTGGGTCTAAAAAATGGCAAAGCCAGTTTGATTGGGTTTTTTTTTCTTTGCCACTGTACTGTGCTTCAATTTTATTCTATTTTTCATTTATTAAGTGCCTACTGTGTGCCAGGGTAAGAGAGGGTTGTGTTCATCTTCTTGGTTTCCTTCCAAACAATCAATTGGCACTTGCCAATCCCCCAGCTCTGCTTAGAGCCCAAGCAAGCCTTCACCAAGCTTCTATTAACCTTAAAACTAGGTCAGGAATGTGCTTGATCTTTGAATCAGGTCAACTATTATCTCCCTGAAGCAGGAACTGGGAGGAAATGGTCTGTTTGGAGGGCTAAGGCCACCGGGAGACAACCAGAGGACGAGGAGGTGGAGGGAGAATGAAAAGATAATGGTGGGGGAGGAGGAGAAGGAGCAGAAAAAGAGAAAGAAGAGGGAGGTTCGGGGAAGAACAGGGAGACGCATGATAGAGAAAAGAAGCTCAGGGTTTACTGCGGCAAGCTCGTTTCTGATTATAGGATCTGAGATCTAGAGTTAGCCATCTTAGCCAGCCCCTTTATTTTACAGATAAAGATACTGAGGCCCAGGAGTAAAAAAAAAGCTAGCATCTGATAGCACTTCAAGGTCCACAAAGTGTTTAAATAGGTCATCTTGTTTGATCTTCAAAACAACCTTGAGGCAGGTGCTATTATTATCCCCAATTTACAGATGAGGAAACTGAGGCAAATAGTGCTAAGTGACCTGTCCAGGACCACATGGCTAATAATTATCAAAGATAGGATTCAAAGTCCAGTTTCACTGTATCAGGTAGATAACCTTAATGAGGAAGGTTTAAGAAACTTGCCCAAAGTCACACAGATAAGTGGCAGAGCAAGGATTTGAACCCAAGCCCTATGACCTGGTCAGGCCCTCCTATATGCCTCACAGAACCTGATCTCTGCCCTTCCTCCTGCTCTTCTGTGAACAATTCCGTCAGTGACTGAGAGCACACAGTTCCTCCCCTCCTTCAAATTGCTCAAGTCCAAGGCTACTGTCCTTTGACTAATGTGGTCCTTGGACCCTGGAATTTGAGGTCTATTGAATTCGAATCACAGTCTAGTACTAACAAGTTCAATGCAGGAGCCCAAGAATTAAGCCTCAATCCAAATGGCCTTCAGGATCCAGACCCTGATTAAGGACTATGCAACAGCATCCCAACTCCCTAACCCCTACCCCTTATGAGTGCCTCCTCTGATTGAGAATCTAAGGGGTAGCTTTTCCTTCCTATCCTCGGCCTTACAAAAGCAGACTTGGGGCTCTCCTCCTCATCTTTTCAGAGGTAGAAGACTATGGGCATGGAATGTTGCATCTACTGTTAGACACGGCCAATGTGTTGGTTGGTTTTGCTAAACAGCTTTTTTCCTTGTTTTTTCATCTTTGTTACAAAGGTAGCAGATTTGAGTAAGATAGATTTAGAAATGAAGAACAAAATACATCAATAAAAATAAGATAAATATAAAACGACAAGAAAGACTTCAGATATTAGACTGGGTTAATGATTCATATGTCTATGGGTGCCTGGGCTTATTCCGAGCCAAAATGCTTTCATCTTGAATCCTAGCTAGAATTGCTTCCCTGTACAGTAACACCAGTGGACTCCCTGCTCTCACTTGGTGATCTAGGCTTACCTCTGACCCAAAGGCCCAGGTTGACTTCATTACTGCTTCACTCCAAATGCCCCTTCCTTGCTCAAATGGACTTTTCCTGCCCTAGAGCCCACATCTAACTACTTGGCTGTTTTCCTGACCTAGCAACAAGGAGCAGGTCCTTCGTGCACATGGAGATAAGGACTTCAGAGGTCAGCACCAGGGGCTTTAGGGATGTTGATAGTATGGTGTTGTCACTCTCTTACCCTGGCACACAGTAAGCACTTCATAAATCTGCATTTCCATCACCTACTCTCCAGTCCCCATGGCAGAGGCTCCATGCTCCATGCAGGACTGGGGTATGATCCATAACCACAAACCTCAGATTATGTAAGTGTGTGTAAGTGTGAGGTTGGACCTCCTCTGATTGCTTCTCCTTTCCCTTCAGCCCACACACTCCAATGTGGTGCAAGGAAAAGAATATTGGCTTTGAACAGAAAAAGATTGGGATTTGAGTCCCACTTATTAATATCACAAGAAGTAATATGATATAATGAGCAGCAGTGGTAGTCTTTTTAAATTTTTTTTATTTTTGCTTTTTAGAGGGGGAAAGGCAGGGTGGGGTTAAGTGACTTGCCCGAGGTCACACAGTTCATAAGTGTTAAGTATCTGAGGCCAGATTTGAACTCAGATCCTCCCAACTCCAGGGCCAGTGCTCTATTCTCTGTGTCACCTAGCCGCCCCGAGCAGTGGTAGTCTTGAAGTTGAGAAGTTGAGTTCAAATCCCACTTCTGACAAAGGGCAAATCACTTAACCTCTCAGTGTCTGAGCAACAATTTAGGAATTCATTTAGTAATAATAATAAACATGTCCAGATAATGTGAGTTCCCTGAAGAAGAACACACATCCTTCCTATATTTACCTACATTGATAGGTCTTATGACCAATGTACATTTAGCACTTTCTATTTTACGAAGGGCTTTAAATACTCCTGTTTGCTTACTTGATACTGGAAGGTAAGTAGCACAAGTGTTATTATCTTCATTTATGGATAAGTAAACTGAGACTCAGAAAGAGAAAAATTACTTACTCAAGGTCATATGTGTAATGTGTCAGTTCTAGAATTTGAATCCATATAGTCTGATTTCTCAGCTCTTTCATGTTCAACTTGGTATCAGGAAGCTCTGAGCTGCATAACACATGTGCTAGCTAGATAACCCTGAGAATTTCCTCAGCTATTAAACGGGATTAATAATAGCACCTATATCATTGGGTTGTTGTAAGAATCAGTGAAATAACATATATAAAACATTTTACAAGCTGAGGAAACAGAGGGTCAGTGGAATTGACTCCTCCAAGATCACGCCACTAGTTAAGTGACAAAGCCAGGATTTGAACCAGATCCTCCTTAAATCCACAAATCTGCTTACCACACTCTGCTACCTCATATGATTTCAGTTCAGTCAGTGTTGGGGACCAGCAGTGATGCCAGGACCCTAGTAGGGCACTGCTAGCAAGGTTGAAGCAGAGAGCAATGAGCATGTCTACATCAGGCCAAGGTGAGGAAGAGCTCACCTAAGGAGTAACCACCAGGGCTTCAGAAGGAAACCATCTGGTAGTTTCGAATTTCATGCTAACTAGAGGCTAAGCTTAACTGTTTCTATCAAAGGAACATGTTAGCATCCTGTAAATTTTCATTCCATGGGACAAAGCTTCTACCATCCTATCTTAGTTACTCCTTAGACTAAGCCCATAAACTGTGGGCGATCTGCAATAGATAACAAATAGAGTACATACCCAGAAAGATCAGCAGCACGCCCACTCCCACCTGGAGTACCAGGGAGACAGAGATAAGAACGATAAGTGGAACAAAAAAGGCGAAGGAGGGTCCTTGTTCTATCACAGCCTTTAGCTGGGAGGCATTGGCCATCAGTAGGGCAATGTCCAGCATGCTTTCAGCTGCACTCTTCTTGTTAGCATAGTGGTTCATGTTGATGGATCTGTTCCTCCAGCCCCAGCCAGCAACAGACTGAAAGGGGAAAGTGAAAAAGGACTAGTTAACAAAAGGACACGTGCAGAGTTTCAGAAAACTGAAAAGCTGCAAGACAACACTGTGGCAAATGTGAGCTAATAGCTCACATTTATACAACACTTTATAACTTTACCCAAGACTTGGTTTGCAAGTGCAAGGATCATGGAAACATGGCTTTAGAACTGGACACAACCTTAGAAGTTACCTTTTAATGAGGAAACAGAGGCCCAGAGAAAGAGGAAATTTGCCCAAAGTCACCTGGATAATGAGCAACAAGACCAAGATTTAATCCCAGATTCACCAACTTTTCCATGGCACCATCATTTCACAGATAAAGGAATGAGGTTCAGAGAGAGAAAAGGACCTGAATAGTGGATAAATGCTGAAAATGAGACACTGGAGAAAACCACTTTTCCCCCTTACTATACTACAATGCCCAAATCTGTCTTGGATTCCACAAGTAGCCAGGAATTGTTTTCTTTAGCAAGCTTATCCCCATATAGTTTGCTTCTTAAATGTGAATTAGGATAAATATATCTCCTTGAAACAAATAATGAAAAAATTGGGAGGGTCAGAAACATATTATTGAATGGATTATTTAGCGATTTCCTCCCCTTTTCTTTAGTAGGAAATTGGAAAGTCACCAAGGCAACAAGACAGAGAGTCTAGGAGACCAGGCAGCACAGTAGAAAAAGCACTGACTGGAATCAGAGTGAGATTAAATCCCACTTCTGATTCCAACTAGAAGTTACTTAGCTATTCTCTGCAATGCAATGATCTAAGACAATTCCAAAGGACTTATGATGGAAAATGATATCCACATGCAGAGAAAGAGCTATGGAGTCTGAATGCAGATCAAAGCAGACTATTTTATTTTCTGTTTATTTTTTCTTTTTCATGGTTTTTCCCTTTTGTTCTGATTCTTCTTTTACAACATGACTAATGTGCAAATAGGTTTAATATAATTGGACATATATAGCCTATATCAGATTTCATGCCATCTTGGAGAGAGGGGAAGGGAGAGAGGGTGGAAATTTGGGAACTCAAAATCTTGTAAAAGTGAATGTTGAAAACTAAAAATTAATTAATTTGTTTTTTTAAAATATGGGAGTTGTATAAGATGACTTCTGAGTCCCTTCTGACTCTGGTTCTGTGTTTGGGGTATTTATTCCTCTCCTCTTCATGTGGTGTGATGACCAGAGAGTAGCTTCATTATGCCCCAAGATGCCTAAGTTCAGTCTCCTTTTAAAAAGTGAGGTGAGGAAAGTAACGGTGTAACACAGTGGTAAGAACACTTGGATACAAAGTCAAGAAACTTGGGTTTGATTCCTGGTTCTGACATTCTGTGATCTTATAGAAGACACACACTTTCTAAATTTTTGGTTTCTTAATCTGGTCAATGTGGATAATAATGCCTGCAGTACCTGCCTCAAAGGGATTAAATGAGATGAGATAGCCCATCCCAAAAGTCCCAGTGCTTCCATAGCTTAGAATTGCCCTGAGACTTTAGGATGCCCTGTATATGTCATGTTGCCGTGTAAACTCTAGAGAACAGCATTCCACAAACATTTCTTCTCACCTCAAAAGCTTACAGAGCTTTATCCCCACAACAATGTTATGAGGGAGGTAGAAATCATACCCACATTTTCTGCAAAGCCATTAGTTCAGCTTTCCCATAGAAGCTTTCCCCCAAGACACTAAATTCATTCATTCATTTAACACAATTTGGGGTTTGGTTTTGGTTTTCTTTGTTTTGATTGAGTCTCCCTAGCTCACTGGGGTTCCAGAGTCCACTTCTACCAATCCCAACCTGTAGGGAAGTTTGAACCTGTTCAATTTTTTCCAACCTGGTGGGTTTGCCCCTCGTTGGGCAGGCTAGTGACCTTCCCCTCCTAGGAGATCACAACATTGATTTTGGACTTTGGGCAGACAGCTTTTGACCTACTTGCTGCAGTTCAGATCTCCCAAGCTCAAGTGATCCACCAGCCTCAGCTTCCCCCAGTGGCATGAACTACATGCATACACCAGCACAACCATCTTTAACACTCAGCTACTAAATTCAAGGACCTGTGCCTAGCAGTATAGGGGATACAAAAATGAAGATATTGGCCCTGTTCAAAAAGCTTATACTCAGGAGTGCAAGGGTAGACAAAACATGTGCATATATGATAAAATAACTGATATTTATTTAATATTTAAAAATTTGAATAACTTTGTATACATTACCTCATCTGATCTTCATAACAATCTCATACCTCCTTATGTCTGTCATCAGGACAGAATCATACATACAGTAATTGAGTATTATTATTTTACAAATTACATAAGGAAACTGAGACTCGAGGGGGTTGAGTGACACAAAATGTCTACAATTGCAACTATATCTCATTGGGTTGGGGAGAAGGAGGGAGGGTAAGTAAAAATGGAATCTCCCACAAAAGACTGGGACAGCCAAAAGGTGCGTAAATGCTCAATGTTGCCAAACCATAAACCTGGCAGTTCCTCTCTACAGATCTTCCCATTATTGACCATTTATCTTAAGTCCAAGGACTCTCTTGGTCTAACCATCAAGCCACCTAGCCTAAAGACACTGGATGATCTTTGGATCTTTTTAATCCAACAAGCCTCCATTGGTCACATGCCTCCCACCACATCCCATCAGCATCCAGAGGTTGGTCCTACAAGGGAAATTGTCTGGTATGCCTCATAGGTGCAGGAGATAATCAGACAGTAATTAAATGAATGTAATTAGTATTTTTTGAAAAGTGAAATCAGATTATGATAAAGTGGAGAGAGTACTAGACTCAGGAGATTTTGGTTTGATTCCTGAATCTGACCCTGTGTGACCCAACACAAGTCAACTTCAGTAATGAGAGACTGGAAAGCTAGGAAGTGGCCATATCATTGTAGGCCTTGAATGCCAAGGTAATAAGTCTGGATTTCATCCCATAGGGAATGAAATCAAATAACTAAATGTATGCTGTCACTTCAAAAGCCACTTGGCTTACCTTGGACTCCAAAAGTCAAAAGGATAGAAGAATGTGTTCCTCTGAAGAAAGACTTTGTATGTGACTAAACCTTGCAACCAGGAGTATTTGAGTACTATACAGTTAGGGGATGTCAGGAAAGAGATTGAAATTTTTGATTTTTAATTAATTTTTAAACCAATTGAGTAAATTAGGAAAAAATAAATCAAGTATGAGTGGAATCTACTTCCATTTAAGAACATCTGTTCAATTATCAATTTTCAACTGGCACATATTAGGCACTTAATAAATGTCTATTACATTGAAATGAATTAATGTTTTTCCCCAAGGGAGAAATGTTTTTAAAATCATTACTATTATATTTTCCTTCTCACTTGTACCTGAAACCTCAACAATGGCTGTGACTCCCATGAGTCTGTTTGCTTGGATTATCCTTCAATAAAGGTGCTAGGTCAGAGACAGAAGAGTTGCCAACAAGCATTTATTAAGTATCTACTATGTATTTAAGTATTAAGTAAGTTACTTGAGTACTTAAGTGTTAAGTACCTACTATGTGCCAGGCACTGTGCCAAGCAGAGAGGCTAAACAAAACACAAAGGACAGTCACACACACCCCTCTGGGAGCTCACAATCCAGAGAGGAGAAAAACAGGCACATATTTATGAACAAAGTATATACAGGATAAATTAGAAGTATGCTCAGAGGGAAGGCACTAAGATTAAGGAGGGCTGGGCAAGGCTTCTTGCAAAAGGTGGGACTTTAGCTGAGACTTAAAGGAAGCCAGGAAGAGGAGGAGCAGGAGATGAGGAAGGAGAGTATTCCAGGCATGGGGGACAGCCAGAGAGACTTGGGAGGTGGAGAGCTGTGTGAACAAGGAACCACAATGGCTCACAGAGTGTGTGAAGGAGGCCACATTGTAAGAAGACTGGAAAGGTAGGAAGGGACCAAGTTATGAAAGTACTTTTTCTCATCAGAGTGAGGAACTGAAATCTGCTTAGTCAGTCAAGGATACAATGATTCTAGTCAGGCCTGGTCTAGTTTTCTGTATCAGCATTCACTTCTCTTTCCACATAGATACTTTCAATTCAGAGTCCAAACAGTTCCAAAGTACGTAACAATCCACATGATCAAAAGGAAGTCAGGGAAGAGAGAGAAAGAAATTAGTGAGGGTTTGGGAGAAAGGAGGAGGAAGAGGAGAGGGGGAGACATCTAATGGAAGAATTCCTAAATCAAACCTCCTGGATAGAAAGGGAGGAGTTTCTCAATTCTAATGAACTCCTAGACCAAGCAGGAGATAAAGCGTAGAAAAAGACAAGAATCCATACCAAAATTTGTGGAATACAGCAAAGGCAGTACTTAAGGGAAGTTTCATATCCCTGAATGCATACTTGAAAAAATTAGAGAAAATGGAGGTCAATGAATTGGGCATGTAACTGAAAAAGCTAGAAAAAGAACAAATTGAAAATCCCCAGCTAAAAACCAAATTAGAAATAATGAAAACCAAAGGAGAGATTAATAAAATTGAAAGTAAGAAAACTATTGAGCTTATAAATAAAACTAAGAGTTGGTTTTATGAAAAAATCAATAAAATTTATAGACCCTTAGTCAATT
>CM053599.1:53754472-53771436 GCA_028646575.1 Pseudocheirus occidentalis | reverse complement strand
CAATGCAAGAGCCCTTGGCCCTGATGGATCGCGTCAGCCCCCCTGCTATCTGCAGGCCGAGGGCTCTGAAGCAGCCCAGTGGGGGCCGCTGCTGCTCCGTTCCTGCTGCTACAGCCGCCTCTGGCTGCTTCCTTGCCCTGGGAGCAGTTTGGCCGGACCTGTTCTTCTCCTCCCGAGTTAGCAAAATCCACTGACCTTTCTCTTAGCCTTTTTTTCCTTCTGGCCTGATAGATGTGGTAACTGTGCCTCCAGTGCAGCAGATCTGCTCTCCTATAGACACGGCTCCCCGTCCGATGCCCTAGGGCTTGACCAGGCGGGGGTTTTGGCCGCGGTTCCCAGACTGCTGTGAAGAGCCCCGCCTGCTGTGCTGCCTGTAGCAACAGATGTGCTTTCAGTCTTGTGACTGAGCTTGAAAATCTGCTTAGCGTCCCATTTTATGAGTTTTTAGTGTGTTTGTGTGGGAGCTGTGGTGCTTTGCTGCTTCTATGCTGCCATCTTGGCTCCGCCCCTCTTCCCTTTTATGTATAGTATTATCTTCTACTAGAATAGAAGGTTCCTTGAGAGTAGGAACTGTCTTTCTACTTGTATTTGCAACCCCAGTACTTAGTACAGTATTAAGTCCCTAATAAATGCTTGTTCAGACCAATAAAGACCTGGTCTTTTCGGACAGATTCAAGCCTCACTTCTGGTACATCCTACTTTTTGGGATTGTAGGCAAGTTCTTTCATCATCTAGCATTTCTAGCATCTCAGACTTTCTTACTGAGACTAATTTACATGTGATTTGCCCATCTACATCAGGGGAATTTCTTCACTAGGAGTTCCCATCCTGATGTAATCACAAGTCCAGAAGCCATTGTAACATCTTGAAATTTTTTTGGACTCGCTTGGTGATTCTATTGCTGTCAACTGCTTTCAGTCAGTAAACTCCCTTATGAATATAGATTGACACCTGCTCAGTGGTTTATAATTTTAGAGAAATGCCTGGGGCCCTGAGAGGTTAAGTGACTGATCCAGGGTCTCACAGCCACAGTTTTCGAGATAGGGCTTAAACCCAGGTCTTCCTGTCTCTGGGTTAGCTCTCTATCTTCACTATGCCATACTGCCTTTTGAGTTTTTCAATAGAAGAATAATGTTGTATAGAACAAAGTATTCCATTTGATCATCATGACAGCCTTCTCAGGGAGCGAGGGAAGGTATAATTATTCACATTTAACCACCTGAGGATACAGTCAGTAAGTTAGACATTTATTAACTGCTTAGTGTGTGCCAAACACTGTGCTAAGCTCAGGATGTAGGTCTTCTGACTTCTATTCCAGTGTTTTCTCCTCCACCTCACAATTCCTATAACTTGAGGGAAGTAATATTTAAAGAAGATTAATGTGATAGTGTTATACAAGTAGTTTAGATGGGGGAGAAACTGGATGTGGAGGAGTTTCCATGTAGTAAAGGAAGTTCAAAAGGTTTATTTTTCTCCCTGCATTTCTTCCACCCTTTACAAGTAAGAAAAAATGAGGAAGGGAAACTGTGGGTGGAGGGTAGGGGCATTCAGGGTTATTACAATGTTTGTAATACATAAATTTCTTTAAAGCGAGACTCGGTGGGTAGCTAGTAGCTTGGAGGTCAGGGCTAATGAATTCTGGGACTTTTCCCCATTAAAATTCAGTTTAAGAAAAATAATATGTCTTTCTTCAGATTTGGACTTTAGGGTGTTTTTTTTTTATTTGTGTGTAACATGAAAACTAATGGAGCTCCATCAAACACAGGAAAATGGCGGTGGGCTAGCAAGGGTACAAGAGTTAGCTACTGAACTGAGGCTTTCTCTGGTATCCTCCAAAGAAAAAATCAAGCCTAACCTGTGAGGTTGACAGGATGTGACATGTTCTGTATTATGGAACACCCCAGATATGGGGCCAGGAAGAGACCGAAGAGACAAAAGGCCAGAGGACCAAGAAGGCCTATTTCATGAAGACTCAAGTAGGGTTATAACTACAAAAAAGTCAATTATTCAGGGCAGGTAAGGCAGAGACAGTTTTGGCCAATAATGGCAGTTTCTCAGTCTTTTTCAGTACAACAATAATAGTAATAACAATAATGAAGCAGCATTTATAAAGTGCTTTTAGGTTTGCAAAGTGGTTTATGTGTATTGTCTCAATTGATACAACCCTGTGAGTTAAGTCAAACCAGCAAGCATTTATTAAGGTCCTACTGTGTGCCAGGCGTGGTATTAAGCTCTGGGTATACAAAGCAATGCAAAAACGGTCACTGCTGTCCAGAAGTTCCTACTCTTCTGGGGGAAATGACATGAAAACAGCTTCATACGAAAAAGACACGCCCAGGAAAATGGCAGAATGTCTCAGAGGAAAAGAACTGTCGGTAAGGAGGACCAGGAAAGGCTTCTTGCAGAAGAAGGGATTTAGCTGAGACCTAAAGAAAGCCAGGGAGACCAGGGGAAGGAGATGAGAAGAGAATTCCAGGCATGGGGGGACAGGTCAGCCAGTGAAAATGCATGGAGTTAGGAGCTGGAGGGCCTTGTTTGAGGAACAGCCAGGGGGCCAGTATGCTAAATCATTGGCTATGTGGAGGAGAGCTGAGTGCTCTTATTAGTCCCATCTTACAGATGAGGAAACTGAAGCCCGGTACCACACTGCTAGTGAGTGTGTGAGGCAGGATTCAGGCTCAGGTCTTCCTGATTTCAAGTCTAACACTCTAGTTTTTGGGTCACCCTATCGAAGGGGTTAATGGGAAGAATTCCTTTGTCTGCTCCAATATCTGTCAAGGCCTTAGAGTTTCAGAAGCGCAACATTTGCAAACAGCCATTCTTCTTCAGGCCTGGCGTTTGTTCAGTTTGCTTTGAAAAGCAGGGTAGTTTTGTTTCTTGAAGCAGAATTTCTGCCAGTAGAGGCTCTCCCCAAAAATGCTCTCCACAAGAAATGAAGGCCCCATAAACTTCAGCACAGAGCCACCTCCTTGGCAGGAGAAGCCAACATTCACAAAATTGTGGCTCTGAGACAGAGATGAGTCTCCTACAGATGCCATTCCTGGGAAGGTCTCTTGGGAAATGTCTTCAAAAGACTTCATGAAGAGCTAGAATAATATTTACTCACTGAGGTGAAAACCTGGACAGTTTTGCAGTAGGCCACAACAGACAGTGAAAATAGACTCTTCAAGGACCAACTGGTGTCTGACCTGAATTCTGGTCCCAGTCCTGCCACTGAAGGGTGACTAGGTGGCACTGTAGTGCAAAGAGACCTGGGGCTGGAGTTGGAAAGACTCATCTTTCTGAGTTCAAATCTTGCCTCAGACACTAGCTGTGTGACCCTGGGCAAGTCACTTAGGCCTGTTTGCCTCAGTTTCCTCATTTGTAAAATGAGATGGAGAAAGAAATGACAAACCACTCCAGTATCTTTGACAGGAAAATCCCAAATGGGATCACAAAAGAATTGGACATGACTAAAAGCAGCTGAATAACCTGTCACTGACTCATTTCTTTGGGAAACAAAGTAGTATGATGGAAAAAGCCCCAGATTTAGATTTATACAGTCTTGGTTCTAATCCTGCCTCTGCCCCTTACTTCCTTTGTGACCTTACTGGGATGTTACTAGAAGGCAAGAACTGGGTGAAGAAGACAGTGTTTGGGGAAGACTAAGTTTGGGACCAATAATAATTAGGGAGAGGAGAAGTGACCTCAAGTTCCATTAGTGACAGTAATGAGGATCCTAGACAGTGTGGAATCAACTTTGAAGGAGTGGAGGTAGTTGCTGAGTGATGGTATGTAAGGGACAGAATGAAGTTGTGAGGGGATCAGAGAAGCCAGCTTCGTATCCCCTTGACTCTGTGTGTTTAATGGTGTAACAAAAGGATCAGCCAGCCTTGGGAGGGTGCCAAGAGATGTAGTGGCCTTAGGAGAAAGCTCTATTTCACTGAGCATCAGAAGAGGAAAAGTCTAGAGAGAAGATATGAGAAGGAGATAACACCTTTGAAGCCAGCTAGTCTCAGCACCCTCAAATGACAGATGAGGAAACTGAGTCCTGGAGAGGTGAAACATCTTGCTCTAGTAACACGGGTAAGAGGCAGAGTCAAGATTCAAACTCAAGTTGTCTAGACTCGAAAACCAGCAGTCTTTCTACTGTACCCCAGTCTGTTAGGGGAATCTAAGAGAAATCCCATTGGGGGAGAGTATTATACCATTAAAACACTTTATCATAAGACTTTGTCTTAATGTCTGTGAATCAGTTGAAAGACTAGGGCTGTGGGTAGGGCCGATTCTCTTCTCTCCCCATCTCTTATGAAGCTCTGGTCATTTTACCTCTCTATTCAGTAGACATTAGGGACTCCCTATTGGATCTAAGATAAACAGATTCCTTTGTTTGATGTTTAAAGTGCTTTACAATCTCCCTGCAGCCTGTCTTTTTAGGCTGATTTCACCTTAACTCCCATTGCTCTACAGGACATTCCAGCCGACTGGCTTATTTGCTGTTGCTAGCTGCCTAGGTTCATCCCCACCGTCTGAAAGGCTCTCCCTTCTCTCCTGAGCCTCTTGGAATCCGTAGCCCTCTTTGGGCATCAGCTCAAGTACCATCTCCTAGAGGAGGTGTTTCCTGAGTCCCTAGCATCCTTAGCCCCACCACCTAGTTGCTAGTGATCACCTTCATTTATCAGTAGATTACTTTGTATACGTTTGTATTTACTTGTCTATGTAAGTTCTGATTCAACCCATGTAACATAACTTATGTGAATGCAATAACTGTTTCCTTTATGACTCTGTATCTCTAATACCTAGCACTTAGCCTGACCATACATAGTAGGTGCTTTTACACTGGATTGAATTAACTGAAACAGAAGATTCCAAAGGGGAAGAAGAGTAAGGGCAAAGGTGCATACTGAGTGGGGAGTGGGTTAGGGCTGACTTTACCACGGGAGGAAGGGGAAGAAGGGTACTGGTTGTCCCTGAAGTCAGAGGCTGGCTGTCTTCACAGCTGGTCCTGGCCTTCCTGGCACAGTGCCCCAGGCTAGGCTGCTCAGTTGGGTGGGAACAGCACCTTAGGAAGGCATGAAGGACACAGATTCCCAGGAGCAATGGGTCAAGGTTAAGCAAGGGAGCAAACTGGTCAGAGGGTGTTGGCATTTGGAGAAGGGCACAGAGGGAGTGGATCTTCCTCCCCTGTCCCAGTTGTTCTCTCCCAGTGCCAGCTTTGAGGAGTTTGGGCTAGATCAAGGGTTCTTGACTGGAGGTCCATGAACTTTTTTTTTTAATTTTGAAAGCTATATTTTGATGTAATTGTTTTCTTTCATAATCCTGGATTTTTTATTTTATACCTTTGAAAACATTATTCTGGTAAGGGATCCATGGGCTTCTCCAGGCTGTCACAAAAACATTGAGCCCCTAGACTAGATGATTTAATAAAATAGCTAAAATTTATTCACAAAAGAATTGAACATAACTGAAAAACAACTGAACTATGTGCCAGACTAGTGCTAATTAATAATGATGATGATGATGATAAGAGTTAACATTTATATAGTGCTTATTATGTTCCAGACACTATGTTAAGCACTTTACTACTACTACTACTACTACTACTACTACTACTACTACTACTACTACTACTACTACTACCACTACTACTACTACTGCTACAGCTACTATTAGTAATAATGATAGCTAACATAGCACTTATTATATGCCAGGTATTCTGCTAAGGGATTTATAATTGTTATTTCATGTGATCTTCATAACACCTTGGAATGTAGGTGCCATTACTATCTCAATTTTATAGTTGAGGAAATTGAGGTAAACAGAGGTTAAGTGACCTGCCTAGGGTTGCACAGCTAGTAAGTGACTGAGGCTGGATTTGAACTCAGGTCTACCTGACTCTAGGCTCAGAGGTACCACCTAGCTTCCTGTTTTCTAAGGTTTCTTCCATTTTGACATTCTATGCTTCTATAAGAGGCCACAAAATATAAGCTGGCTTTGGTAACATGCTAAAATCACAAGGCTTGAGAGCTGGAAGAAGTCTTTTTCACAGAAGTAGGTAACATAGTAGAAACAGCCCTGGGTTTGGAGGCAGGAGACCTGAACTGGAATCCTGTCTTACACTAGTGATGCAATTTTGGGGCAAGTCATTTACCTTAGGGTGGATGGTGGTCAGGGTATCTCCTTGCACAGGGTTGTTTGTGTTTCAAGGCTTATTTGGAAAGATCGTGCTGTGGAATAGAAAGAACACTGGCTCTAATGTCCAGGACCTGAGCTTCAATCCTACTCCAGTCATGATCAGTTTCCTCATCTGTGAAATAGGATAATAATACTTAGAGTACCTTTCTCATAGGGTTTTTGTGAGGAAAATACTCTGTAAACCTTAAAGGACAATATTGCTCTTTAATTGTGAGCCGTTCTTTTTGGTTAAGAACAGCCTGGGTGGAAAAAGAGAAAACATAATTCCTTACTGGAGCTGAGTCTACAACAAAAAAATATTTTTCCTATCCCTGGCCTTACCCAATTGAAAATGCTGTCAATCAACAAACATTTATTAAGCTCTTACTAAATGCCAGGTGCTATGCTAAATCCTGGGAACACAAAGAAAGGCAAAAACAGTCCCTGCCCTGAAGCAGCTTACATTTTAATGGAATGCACTCATACTCTCTGGGTGGTATAGAAGAGGCTACAAGGATTGAGCCTGGGTCTGATGCCCATGTGATCATTGTGCTGAGATAGTGACTTAAGTTAGGTTTGAGCCTTCTTTCTTCTGCCTTCTTAATTGGACATCTGGGTAAGTGGGAGAGTGTCTGAGCCTAAGGGTAGCTGTACCCGGTCCATCTTGTTTAACAGTCCTTCTTTTCATGCTCTACAATTCTGTTCAAAGAAGATTGGAACCTCCAATATAAAGTATATTTCCGTCAGAGTTCCTCGGGAGTGAACATTTCTTTTAGTTTGTTTAGAAAGTGGCCCAAGATGGAAAGTTTTATCTGGTATTGGAAGGGTTAGAACTAATAACAAGTTTCCCTCAAAGGCTACATAGAGGTGACTGTGTCCAGAAAAAAACCGAGAGTTTGAATAACCTCCCGGAGTTTGAAAAGGAGCACCAGGGAACATGGAGGACTGAGGATTTGGTGGGGTGAAAGGGGAAACAAGATAGCTGTCTTCAAGTACATGAAAGATGGTCAGGGAAACTTTTTTGCAATTACATACAACTCTATTTCTAATCAAAGGCCATGAAAGAATCAGACTCAGACTTGTTCTGTTTGACCCAGGAGGGCATAATTAGAAGTATTGGGTGGGAGCTATAAAGGGGCAGATGTAGGCTTAATATAAGGAAAACTTCCAATTAGAGCTATCCAACATGGAATGAGCCATCTGGGGAGGTAATGGGTTCTTCATCCCTGAAGCTAGTAAACAAGAGCTCAGTGATCACTTTTAGAGGTGTTTCATTTTAGAATATGGGTTGGACTAGATCAGCAGTTCTCAACCTCAATCGTAAAACACACATTTCTGATGGTCTTAGAAACCGAAACACTGCTGCTCTATCAGTCTCCAGGTGGGTCCGCCCACATGCAGACATGCCCACATACAAGTATTAAAGGGTTGCAGCGTTAGGAAGGTTGAGAACCACTGGACTAGATGGAAGGAAGGAAATAAGCATTTATGAAGCACCAACTATGTGTTAAATGAGGCACTTAGGTGGCACTATACTGCATACAGCAACAGGCCCAGAGTCAGGAAGACTCATCTTCCTGAGTTCAAATCTAGCCTCAGATGCGTACCAGCTGTGTGACCCTGGACAAGTCACTTAACCCGGTCTGCCTCAGTTTTCTCATCAGTAAAATCATCTGGAGAAGGAAATGGCAAATCAAGGCAGTATCTTTGCCAAGAAAAACCCAAATGGGGTCACGGAGAGTGAGACATGACTAAAGTAGTTGAACAACAGCAAATGTGTTAGATCCTGTGCTAAGCACTTTATAAATATAATCCTCACAACAACCTTAAATGGCAGATCCTATTATTTCCCCATTTTACATTTGAAGAAACTGAGGCAAACAACTACCTAACGTAGCTAGCGTCTGAGGTCAAATAGGAGCTCTGGTCTTCCTGAGTTCAGGCCCCAGGCTCTGTCCACACCACCATCTCGCTGTCTCAAAGACAGAAACTGAAGGCCTTTCCAGCTCTGGAAATTTGGTGTTTCTTTCCATAGGTTGTGATGTCATTTTTCTTCCCCAGCTGGGGCAAGTGTTTAATTCACTGGCTCTCTTTGTACCAGGCTGGGCAAAATTTCTGAACACATGAAACAACTGTTGGGTTACAGTTGCATGTAATTGCGAAGTGTCCCTGCCCATTAGGCTTTAGAAAAGTTGAAGCTGGTATTCATTTGTGGGAGTTAAACTGTGCCCAAAGTGGCTGAAATGAGAGGAAACATTTCCAAAGATAATAATGTCTTCCCTGACCTTCCTGGCACCAGCTTCTCTTCATGCTGCTGCTGGGCTAAGTCTTTATATTCTGTCTTCCTCATGTCACCCCCCTCGTTCCTTGCCCCTCAATGACTCTCTGTCTCTTAGGTTATCAAATCTAAATTTTTCTATTCATTTTCTTTTTATCTTCTTTTTCTTGGGGGAGGCAATTGGGGTTAAATGATTTGCCCAAGGTCACACAGCTAGTGTCTGAGGCCTGATTTGAACTCAGGTCCTCCTAACTCCAAGGCTGGCTCTCTATCCACTGTGCCACCTAGCTGCCCCTCTATTCATTTTCAAAGCCTACTGCCATCTACAACCTGCCCCATCCATCCATCCAAACTTACTTCTCAATATTTCATATTATTATCACCACATTTCAAGCTGGGATCATTTTTTTTTTCACAAATAGGCTCTGGTCCTCCAATACCTTAGGGTAAATGGTGGTCAGGGTATCTCCTCTTTCAGGGCTATTTGTGTTCCAAGACTTATTTGGAAAGATGATACTGTGGAGCAGAAAGAAAACTGGCTCTAACGTCTAGGACCTGAGCTTACATCCTGCTCCAGTCATTATTAGCCATGTGACTATGGGCATGTCCTTTCCCTAGAGTGAGGAACATCTCAGTTCAAATATAGCCTGAGACACTATCTAGGTGACCCTAGACAAGTCATTTAACCTTTATCTGCCTCAGTTTCCTCAAAGGATAAGAATAGCACCTACCTCACAGGGTTGTTTTGAGGACCAAAAGAGATAATAATTGTAAAGTCATTAGTGCAGTGCCTGGCACATAGTGGGTGCTTATATGCTTATTCCTTCCTTCCTCCCTCCCTCCCTCCATCCCTTCCTCCCTTCTTCCCTTCCTTCCTTCCTGCCTTCCTGCCTTCCTGCCTTCCTTCCTTCCTTCCTTCCTTCCTTCTCTCCTTCCCTTTCTGAGCTTCAGTTTTCTGTAAGAAGAAGAAAATAATAGTCATATACCTTGGAGATTTCTTAGAAAAGTGTAAAGCATACATTTCTATATAAAATATACGCAATCATTATTATTTAACTGAGGAATGAAAACTTTGTATTCTGTGAAATAGGTTTCTGGAATGGAATGTTTGTAGGTTAAGGAAATCTTTCTAGAACCTCTGAAGTATTTTTAAAGGTAACTTTTGTGATCAATGTTATTATACACTCAATGATCATTAATAATAGGCCAAATTAATGAGCAAAAATGGAATAAAATGATACATTGGACTTTAAATTCCAAACTGTAGTTTGTTAAAATGAAAAAGAATGTTAACTTTAAAAATAATATTATCTTAGTTGCTTCTCTGTTCCTCCCTAATCTTTTCATCTGCAAACTTATCCAATTTTGCTCCTGCAGTTTATTTGATTTTTTCATAACTGTAGCTAATAGTCATAGGATTTATAGCTGGGTGGCATCTGGAATAGAATTTAATCTAACTCCCTCATTTTATTGAAAAGAATGGAATCTCTGAGAGGCAACATGACTTACTTGGTAATGAGCAAAGCCATCATTCGAATCCAGTTCCTTGAACTGTGTGCATATTGTTGTTCTAATTCTCCTTTCTTCTCTTGCCATCATAAGTCTTTCATAGTTCTTTGTATTTTTCATAATTGTTCTTTTATTGTACAATAATACTTTGTTATTCTGTCATAACACTCCTATTTATATAGGAATTAAATGCTACCACAATTGATTCTGCTATTCCCCATTCACTAGTCATATATAGCTATCCCCATGTCCTCCATTCCCAGTTCCTAGTCTTCTCATCCTCCTGTTATTACCTTGTACTTACTGATTTGTTTACATGGAGTAACCCTCCCAGTAGAAACCCAGCTTCATTAGAACCAAGGCTGCTTTGCTACTGTCTTTGTATCCTTAGAAACCAGCACAGTGCCTCAGTGCTTACAAATGCTTATTGAATTGAATTTTCAATTGTTCACCATTGGCTGTTGTCCTTCATTCTTGAAGAGGGCAAAAATGACATCACTATATTAGAGTCAAGTTACAATGCATCCAACTGTGGCTGATCAGACCAATATGTTCTCGCAGTGCTTTACCGCAGATTGGGCACAAAGAGTCCATGTGAACATTTGGCGGTGTACATGTGTGTATCTTGTGTTTCTTTTGAGCTACCTCAGTTCTTTTTGCTCATAGAGCACAGTGCCTTCTCTGATGAGGGAACTGCATGTGGGGCAGTCCGGTGCCAGTGTCTCCCATATCACACAATCAGTTCCAAATTTCTTAAGAGAGACTTTGAGAATGTCCTTGTATTGCACTTGCCTTGTGTGAGTTCTCCATAAAATGGTCACCATTACAAATAAAGTCACTATGCATATTTTTCCTGTTTTTGTAGTTTTCCACAGTGGAAGAATAATAGCATAGTTAGACTATAGTCCTAACTGTGGGATCACTGAATCAAAGGGTATAAATAATTTTGTAGCTCTGTATTATTTAGTATCACATTTTTTTCCCTTAAAGAGTAGGACAGATGGTTGGCCCAGTGGATAGAGCGCTGTGTTTGGAATTAAGAAGACTCATCTTCATGAGTTCAAATCTGGCTTCAGATTCTTACTAACTATGTGGCCCTGGGCAAGTCATTTAACCCTGTTTGTCCCAGTTTCCTCAAATTTAAAATGAGCTGGAGAAGGAAGTGTTAAACTACTTCAGTATCTTTGCCAAGAAAACACAAAATAATGTCAGGAAGAGTTAGACATGACTAAAACAACTCTGTAACATCAGTTCATAACTCTACCCATGGCTCAATATCTTGATATTTCCTTACAGCTCCACCAATACTAAATTTTATCATTTCAAGACTGCCTTTGCCAAGTTGATGGGAGTTAGATGGCATTTTGCGTTGTTTTAATGTACATTCTTCTTCTTATTAGAGGTTTAGGCAGTTTTTCAATTGATCAGTTTTTTTCAGTTAATAAAAATCTGCCTTCTCTCCCACCTTTCCCCCCATTGAAAAAGAAAGAACAAATATACATAGACAAACAAATATGTTCAAAAGGTTACTAACACTTTGTATTTTTCCTTTAAAAATTGCATGGTCATGTCCTCTGACCATTTATCCTTCGGGGAAAAGTGTATTACTTTTATTTATTTTAATTAATTACTTTTTTGTTTATTTATTTTGCTTTTTGGAAGGGGGAAGGCAGGGCAATTGGGGTTAAGTGACTTGCCCAAGGTCACAATAGCTAGTTTTTTGTGTTAAGTATCTGAGGCCAGATTTGAATTCAGGTCCTCCTGACGCTAGGGCTGATGCTCTATTCACTGCACCACTTAGCCACCTCAATGTATTATTTTTATAAGGACCCCTGAAAGCTCATAATTTTTTTAGCTTATTCTTATTGGCTGTATTCTGGGACTCTTAGAGGATTATGTTTTCTGCCATTATCCACTGTATTAATCTAAATATTTTTAAAGTAGTATTTAATTTCCTCCCAATTATAACATTCATTTTTACAAGATACTGAGTTCTGAATTCTTCTCCTTCCCTGCCTCTCTTCCCCTCTTCTTAAAATAGTAAGCAGTCTGATATGAGTTATATATATATATATGTATATATATGTATATATATATTTATATATATGCAATCATGTAAAAGATATTTCCTTATTAGTCACAGTTGTGAAAGAAGAAACAGACCAAAAGGGACAAAAACAACAGGAAAAATAAAGTGACAAAAGTATGCTTCAATCTGCATTCAGAATCCATCAGTTATCTGGATGTGAATGCTATTTTCCATCATGAGTTATTTGTAATTGTCTTGTATCATTATGTTGCTGAGAATAGCTAAGTCATTCATAGTTGACCATCACACAGTGTTGCTGTTACTGTGTATAATGGCTCTGGTTCTGCTTATTTCACTTTGTATCAGTTCATACAAGTCTTTTTAGGTTTTCCTAAAATATGCTTGCTCATCATTTCTTATTGCATAATAGTATTCCATTACATCCATATACCACAACTTGTTCAGCCATTCCTCAATTAATGGGCAGCCTCTTAGTTTTCATAGTCTAAGTGTTAAAGTCCCAGGTTTTGCTTGCCTCCTCCCTAGACCCCTAGCCGACAGCCTGGCGCAGGAAAATTCCTATTCAATTCACAGAAGTGGTTCCATTCAGTCGGAGCATTTTTGAGGTGGAAGGAAGCTTGGAGCATATAAAATCCTTTTGGTAAAGGCCTGGCTTCATGTTCCTTCTTTTAGAGGCCCTCATCTAGCAGGCTGCTACTCTTAGAACCACCACAACAATTCCATTTGAATTCATTAAACTCCTTCTAAGTATAAAGCACTGGTAAGCACTGGAGATGCACTAACAGAAACAAGTTGACCCTGAAGAGTTATGTTCTACTGTAGGGGTAGGAGAGATAGATCTAACATGTGCGTGAATAATGAAATATGTAGCGATTAGAGGAGACAAAATGAACAAATGAATAAAACATTGATTAAGCACTTACTATGGGCAAAGCACTATGCCAAATCCCGAGGATACAAATGGTATTCCTGGTCTGGGGGAGCCCCCACTCTAGGAGCTGAGACATGGAAGGTTTCAGCTGCAAGTCATATAGAAAGAGGGCACTGTGGTAAAGCAGATGTTCATGACTTTTCTTTTGTGTCATTTCCACTGATAAAATCATTTTCATTTCTGATATTGAACCATTCGACAAGACCAAGGACTGGTGGCAAGAACATTCTTGAGTGAATTTGGTGGTAGAAGCTACAGGAGCAATTGCCAGGCTGCATCTCCATAGCATATTGCTTTCTAGGATGGTGGCTAAGGACACTGGGCTGGAAGCATTGATGTCCCCAAGGCTCTTGGGTTCAGGGATGTCCTGGGCTCTCTCCCTCAGGGTCTGATGGGAGGTAGTGATCAAGGTGATTGTGGTGACATGACTTGCTTGGCACATTCTGTTCATCTGTCTTCCTCCATTGTGGCCCACTGACCCACTGAGGCTGGCTTATCTGCCCTGTGTGTGGCAGTCGATTGGCAGCTGGCGGGGTTGACTGGCCTCATTCACAGGAATTGCCTCCCTGGATGATGACTGTGAGGAATGAGCTAGGAGCAGAGTCAATGGTTTGTGGGGTACTGCCATGCCTAGGCTCTTGTACCATTATCAACAATTGGAGGATAAGAGACTCCATGATATGGTAGCATCTACGCTGAGCCTTTAAGGAAGATAAAGATTGTAAGAAGCAAAATTGGAAGAAGGATGCATTCCAGGTATGGGGGAAAGCCTGAATAAAGGGGTGGAGACAGGAATAGAATATCAGGTTACAATTTGGCTAGAGCAGTGTGTGTGTGTGTGTGTGTGTGTATGTGTGTGTGTGTGTGTATGTGTGTGTGTGTCTGAGAGGGAGACAGAGAGAGAGAGAGAGAGAGAGAGAGAGAGAGAGAGAGAGAGGAATGTCTTGTGATGTGATGTGATGTGACGTGAAATAAGGCTCAAAGGCAGCATAAAGCCAGATTGTAGTGTCTTAAATTCAGATTAAGGAGTTTGTTGTTCAGTTGTTTCTGACTCTTCATGACCCTATTTGCAGTTTTCTTTGCAGCAAAGAAACTGGAGTGTCCTTTTCTTCTCCAGCTCATTTAAAACATGAAACTGAGGTAAACAGGGTTAAGTGACTTGCCCAGGGTCACACAGCTAGTAAGTGTCTAAGGCCAGATTTGAACTCAAAAAGATGAGTCTTCCTGACTCCCGGGTTGGTGCTCTACCTGCTGTGCCACTTAGTTATTTGTAATTTAGCCTAAAGGTAACAGGAAGCCATTGGAAGATTTTTGAGTGGGGGAGTGATCATAGCTTGTTGGATCCTAGATTTCAAACTAACAGTGACCTTGCAGGTCACTTCTTTCATCCCTGTCTGGAATTTTATAGATGAATCTGAATCCAGATAAATAAAGTGATTTGTCCAAGTTCACACAGATACTAAGTAGAAGAACTGCGATTTGAACCCATGCCCTCTAACTTCCAATCCAGTGCTCTTTCTATTGCATCATTCCACTTAAAGTCATGAAGATTATTTTGGCAGCTGAGTGGAAGACTGATTGGACAGGGAAGATATCAGTAGCAGGGAGACCAATTGAGAAACTATTAATAGTTCAGGTGAAAGGTGATGGAGATTTAGATCAGAACCAGATGGACAAAGAAGAATTAGATGGGTTTGAGAGACGTTATGGAGTCAGAATGGTCATCAGTTGTCAACTGATTGGAAGAGGAGCTTGAGAAAAAGCAAGTGAGGAGCAGTTAGGTGACACAATGGATAGAGTGCTGGCTCTGGAGTCAGGAGGACCTGAGTTTAAATCTGGCCTCAGACAGTTACTAGCTGTGTGACCTTAGGCAAGTCACTTAACCCCAATTGCCTCAAGAAAATGAAAAGCAAAAGCAAGTGTAAGGTAGATATAAAAATAAGAGAGATCTAAAGGGACTTGTGGGCACTTTATAGCATCTTTAGAGGTGGAGGTTCTGGTTCTTATTTATGCCTCGTTTCTCCTATAGCTTTTCTTTTTCTTGATACAGGACTGTCAATATTATTCTTGCCCTTATTAAGCATAATTATGATTATTTTTCCTTCACAAATGAATTGAGGAAAGAGGGGAAGACATTTGCCTGAGATACAAGAGTTGGAACAAAGCTCAAAGAACGGCTGAAGGGATCAAAGAGAGTTTATGTGTGTATAGGAGAACTTGACTGAGATAAGATGAAGCATGTTATGAGCTATGAAAGAAAGAACACAAGAGAATATCACTTTCATTCAATGAAAATTAGTGAAGGCCCTACTATGTACAACTAATGGTTCTAGCTATTATGAGGCAGGTACAAAGTTAAATGACAGGGTCCCTACCTTCAGGAAGGTTACAATCCAGGAGAGTGAGGTAAGGTCTGTTTGTAGATGAATATGATACCGATGAAAATATAATACATATATAAGGAGAGGTAGCCTGGCATATTGAATAGAGTCTGGCCCTTAGAATCAAGACAATTCCTGCCTCTAACATTCTGGCTGTATGAAAATGGGCCAATCGTGGAACCTTACAATACGCTAGGCAACTCTTTTCAAACTAGAAATTTATTCAACCAGTAGAATCACAAGTCTGAACCAAAAAAAAACTCCACATATATACCACAGGAATGAAAAATGTTACGGATCACATGTGGAATGATCTTCCCAAAAGGAAAAGATAGGAGGTGGTAGGAACGAGATACTGGGTCACCATATTCCAACATGGTAGAGCTAGTGTTTCTGCATAAATGAGGCAGCTAGGTGGGGCATTGGATAGAGCACCAGGCTCGGAGTCAGAAAGAAACGAGTTTAAATTTGACCTTAGACACTTATTAGCTTTGTGACCCTGGACAAGTCACTTAGCCTTTGTTTACCTGTTTCATAAAGTTTAAAATAGGGATAATAATAGTATCTACTTTCCAGGGTTATTGTAAAAATCAAATGATATAATGATTGTAAAGCACTTGGTAGAGTGCCTGGCTCATAGTAAGTGCTATATAAATGTTAGCTATCAACACCATCATCATCATCATCATTATTAGTAGTAGTAGCAGTAGTAGTGGTAGTAGTGGTAGTAGTAGTGGTAGTAGTGGTAGTAGTAGTAGTAGTGGTAGTAGTAGTGGTGGTAGTAGTAGTAGTAGTAGTAGTGGTAGTAGTAGTGGTGGTAGTAGTAGTAGTAGTAGTAGTAGTAGTAGTGGTAGTAGCAGTGGTGGTAGTCATAGTAGTGGTAGTGGTAGTAGTAGTAGTGGTAGTGGTAGTAGTAGTAGTAGTAGTAGTGGTGGTAGTAGTAGTAATGGTGGTGATGGTAGTCATAGTAGTGGTAGTGGTAGTAGTAGTAGTGGTAGTGGTGGTAGTAGTAGTAGTAGTAGTGGTAGTAGTGGTAGTGGTAGTAGTGGTAGTGGTAGTAGTAGTAGTGGTAGTGGTGGTGGTAGTAGTAGTAGTGGTAGTAGTGGTAGTGGTAGTAGTAGTAATAGTAGTAGTAGTAGTAGTAGCAGTAGTAGTAGTAGTGGTGGTAGTAGTAGTAGTAGTAATGGTGGTAATAGTAGTCATAGTAATGGTAGTGGTGGTGGTAGTAGTAGTAGTAGTGGTAGTGGTAGTAGTAGTAGTAGAAGTAGTAAAATAAAGATAATAATAGCACCTACCTCCCAGGATTGTTGTGAACATCAAATGAGATATTTGTGACATGCTTTATCAGCCTTTACACACTCTCTAAGTTCTAACAATTATAAATAGGGTAGAGAATTGGTGTAAGAAGATGGGCAGATAGATGTCTTATGAATTTCTCAGGGTGAAACCTGCTTTTAAAAAATATGGAATATTTGTAACTCATAGACTGTCTCTATTTGAGGTTATTATATCTTTGAGGTTACTATGCCTAAATAAATTAATGGCTAGGTAAAAAACAGGTCTTGTATTTGGAAGAAACTGTATCTTGAGAAGTGAGAATGTGGACATGACATAACATTTTCCTCTAGAGTAGTTTTTTCCCAACTCTATTTCAGGCCAACA
>CM053599.1:53709985-53744211 GCA_028646575.1 Pseudocheirus occidentalis | reverse complement strand
CTTCTCCCAAGTCAACAGGGGAGTGTCTCAGCCAATATCCTTCTCCCAAATCAACAGGGAAGTGTCTCAGCCAATAGCCTTCTTCCAAGTCAACAGGGGAATTCACACCTTTTCACCAATGGAGGAGTTCTATACTTAGCCCTAAGTTACTAGGTACTACTTAGCCCTAAGTATCTGATTCACTTAGCCCCAAATATCCAATATATTGATTACTATTACAACAGTAATAGAATGGCTGTTTTAGTTATTTGGGCTAGTCCTGTATCTTATAGGTAGATTTCCTTTTCCAAAAAAGAATTTATTTTGCATGCATTTATAATTTGTTGATTCCATTCTTTGCCTCTCATTGAACTAAAAAAGAAAAAGAAAGCAAAAGCAAAACCCTTATCATAAACATTCATCTAGTGTTGATACATTATGATATTTGATAACATCAGATGACATAATGTCAACATTATGACAGTTGATACATATGATACATAAACAATATCTAGTGAAACAAATGTCCACATTGACCTTCCTTGAAATTGTACTTCTCTGTCTGCATTTTAAGTTCATCACCTCTCTGGCTGGAGGTGAGCGGCATGTTTCATCTTTTATTCCCCCGGATTTGTGCTTTATCATTGTGTTGGTCAGAGTTCTAAAGTTTGTCAAAGTTGTACAGTGTTGTTGTCATTATATAAATTGTTCTGGCTCTCTTCACTTCCCTCTGGGTCAGTAGAGATCTCAGTATCCTCCAAAACTGTCTCTTTTGTCATTTCTTATGATACAATCATATTTGACTATATTCATAGACCACAATTTGTTTGGCCATTCCTCAACAGCAGGACAGCTCCTTGGTTTCCAGTTTTTGACCCTTATGAAAAAAAAGCTACTATAAGTATTTTTATGCATATAGGTCCTTTTCTTCTTTATTTGATTTCCTTAGAGGTATAAGCCTAGTAGTAGTTATTGCTGGGTCAAATGGCATGCACAAGTTTAGTAATTTTGGGGGCATAGTTTAAAAATGCTTTCAAGAATGACTGGCAGGTCACCTGTTTCTTTAAGATCTGGCCCCATTTATTTTCTTTGTCATTAAAAAACAAACAAACCTTCCAATGAAACAAAACAAACTATGAATAAACTTAGGAATAGTAGTGGTTTCTTTACAGCACCCAACCCATTTTATTGGGCTTTTCAAAGGCCAATCCTCCATTGTTCTTTGGAGATGCTTTGTTGCTTTTCTTTGGCCCATCTCTATTCCTGTGCCCAGAAAAAGTGGTCAAAGGAACTCTCCAAAAAGAAGAAAAGAGAAAACCCTGCTGTTGGTGGTGAACATAAAGGCAGCCTGTGGCTAAGGAGGCAACTGTCTGAGTCAGAAGCCGGAGCAAACAGGATGTGGTGTCAAAATGCCCGTGCAAAGAACAAGGACCAACTTTTTGGGCAACCCTGAGGTTGATGTTTCAAAGATTTAAAGAATTTTAAAGGAGTATATTTGGAAGAAGATCTCAACTTTTGGGTTCATTGTAATTGTAACCCATGACATTATTAACAAGTACTCCATCTGTCATAGGCTTACTGTTACAGGACAGTAGATTTAGGGATAGATTTTTGAGGTCATCTAACCCAACCCTACTCTATTTCCCAGTCACTCACTACATTTGTCTATGTATTTCCTGAATAAGAAAAAAAAGACTTTAGTTTTGAAAGCTATTATAAAGTGCAAAGAGAGCACCTAGGCAGGGGTAGGGAACCTGTGGTCTAGAGGCTACATGTGGCCCTCTAGGTCCTTAAGTGAGGCCCTTTGATGGAATTTAAACTTCTAGATCCTCAAGTGAGGCCCTTGGACTGAACCCAGATGTCTAGGTTCTCAAGTGCAGCCCTTTGACTCAATCCAAACTTCTTTGGATTGAGTCCAAGGGTTTTACTTGACAACCTAGAGGGCCACATGTGGCATCCAGGCTTCGGGTTCCCTGGCTTAGGCCCTACTCATCCAGAACAGGAAGGGCGGGGCACTGTGTAGGGAATAGGGTGGGATAGGTATAGGGAATGAATTGGCAAAAAAAGATTGAGTTTGCAGGTGGAGATATGGGACTTGGAAAGTGCCCTATTGAGGAGGGGGCTTGTGCTTTTTTCTCCAGCTGTCCAGCTTGTGATTTTTGGTGGGTAAAGCTCCCTCAGACTTGTCTAATATTAGAGGAATAGAGAAGCAAGTCAATGAACGTACCTGGTTTCCAGACACAAAGCAGCTAGAGACTGGGATAATTGAGACTGGGCAGCCCGAGAAGAAGGCTAAAACCAGATTCCATCCTGAGTATATCCCTGACTTTCTTTGGGAAAGAGACCAACTAGTTCCTGCAACCTACACTACTTACGATGGCTCTAACTGGCCATAGTTAGGAAGGGACGGAAAGGCATCTAAGTGGCTCAGCCAAGCAGCTCTTGTCCTCCTCCTCCTGGAATAGGAAGAGGCCTGACATGCATGTCCAGGAGTGGGAATGAAGTCTATCCACCCTGGGGGTTTTTGTGGGCTAAAAGTCCTGGGTAAGTGCCCTTGACTACTACCAAAGGGTAGTTCTGGGGTCTAAACTTAGGGTTGCCCTGCTCTACTGGCTGGGTGCTGATATAAGCAGTAGATGGATTGTGGGCTAGGAAGGCATATTCTGAATGCATTGATAATAATCTACTTTGATTACTACTATTCTGATTAAAGAGTTATTTATCATGTCTTGCAAATAACCTTCAATGAAATCTGAGAGGCTCAAGATAAAGAGCAGGAGTCTTCCTTGGCAAATAGGGGCAAGCCTTAAGATTGGATTGGATGATACAGACCCAATTCCCCAGATTAAAGGGAGAATGTCAATGCCATCTACAAAGAGGCAGAGCTAAGGGGGTAAGTAGAGTCTTGAGAGAGGCACAAGGAATTGGATGAACCCAGCAGAGGACCCTCTGGGGTTTGGTGTAGAGTATAATGAGTAGGGTTGAATGTTTGAGTGACAGGCACATACACGCTCAGGGTCCTGACTCCTAGATTTGACTAGATGCTGGTCACAGAACCCTGTTATAGATGTGTGTGTGTGTGTGTGTGTGTGTGTGTGTGTGTGTGTGAAGAGGGCTAAAGCTGGGTTGAGGATAAGGGACATCAGTTACAATTTCTTTGGAATAAATTTTCAGTCTGCTGCTAGAGAACCATGGGCTTGAGAAAGAACTGGAGGCAATAATTATTAAGTCCTCCTTGCCTAGGGTACTGAATGACTTCTTGTTGAGAATGAGCTAAAGGAGATTCTTGCTCAGGTACAGGTTGGACTAGACAAATTCTGAGGTCCTTTCTCACATTTGGTTTCATTTTAAAAAGTTTTATTTTTATGAAATTCATAGGATCTGAGAATCTGAGTCTGAAGGGTACTAAAAGGTCATTTTATTCAATCTAAACCTGAAAAGGAATTTCTGGGACAACATCTTCAAGTATCACAGAATCATAGATTTCAGAGCTGGAAAAAGCAGTAGTTGTAGTGTTTACTTCAAAAGGTCATTGATTTAGGATTGAAAGGGAAGTTAGATCATTTCACCCAGCAATTCTCAAAGTATAGTTTAGGTATTCTTAGGGGTCCCCAAGAACCTTTCAGGGGGACCTTCAAATTGAAAACTATATTCATGGAAATGTAAGATGTTTTCATTTCTAAGACAGTAAATGTTGATAGAACCCACATAAATGAAAACTCTTTGGGGTTCTCAGTCATTTTCAAGAGTATAAAGGGGCTCTGGGATCAAAATGTTCAACACTCACTGATCTAATCAAACTCCCTTATTATACAAATAAGAATTCTAAGGAAAGAGAAGCTAAACAACTTGTCCACAGAACTAGACAGTAAGTAGAGAGTCAAGATTAGGACCCAGATTCCCTTCCCTAAATCCAGGATTGATTCTTTGATACTACACTGATTCCAAACTGAAATCTGACCATCTAATAGAATGTAAGCTCCATGAGAGCTGGAACTGTGCTCTTTAATTTTTTACACATGTATTTATCTATATCTATCGTTCTATGTAGGCAGCTAGGTGATGCAGTAGAAAAGGTATGGAACCACAAGTCAGGAGTATCTGAATTCAGATTCAGCCTCAGATGCTTACTAGCTGTGTGACCCTAGGCAAGTCAGCTAACCCACATTTGTCTCAGTTCTTCATCTATAAAATGGAGACACACCAGATAAGGAAGTGGCAAACCACTCTAGTATCTTTGCCAAGAAAATCTCATGGACAAGTCCTTAGGGCCATGGGGAGCTGGACCTGGCTGAACAACAACATATCTATTAATCCTTCTCTACCATCTTTCTCCCTCTTTATCACATCTCTTTATTATCTATCTTCTGTTTATCATTTAAAACACTGTGCCTCTCAACGCAAGTTAGGATATTACTGGCATTTTGGGCTGTCATGGTACTGTTTACTCATGCTGAGATTGCAGTCCACTAAAACCCCAAGATATCTTTCACAGAAAATATTATCTTTTCATGCCTCCCCCATACTGTACTTGTGAAGTTGATCTTAAAAAAAGTCACAAATAACAGAAATTTATATTTAACCCTGTTACATTTCATCTCAGTATAGTTAGCTCATTATTCTAGCTCATAAGTATATTTTGGATGTTGATGACCACATCTAATGTATTAGCTTTAAACTGTTCCTTCCAGCTTTGAGTCATTTTGCAAATTTTACAAATCTATTTCCTATGCCTTCCTTTGAGTCCTTGGGGAGTAAAACGAAGAAGTGGGATTGGGTTGAAAGAGTACTGAAGTACTGCTTAGAGTATTTGAAGTATTTTTTGGAGTTAGAGGAGCTAGGTTCAATACTCAGCTCTGGCACTGATTATTTATGTGACACTGGGCAGGTCCTCAGTTTCTTCATCTGTTAAATGAAAGGGTTAAACCAGATGGTCATGAAAAAAGCTCTCTTCTAACTTTCTTTGATCATGATTTCTTATCCCTCCATGCTCATCTTGCGTCTTCTAAACCTATTCTCTAAGCCATAATCATGGTAACCTCTTATAACTCTAGCCTTGCTACTCTACCACTTATTTATCCCTACTCTATCTTCACTCTTCTCCTGTCTCAAACTCAACATATATGGTTTTAAAAAAAAAACAAAACAGGAATGGGTATTGTAACTTATCAAAAGGTTTTATTTCAACTTTTATTGTAATAGTATGATTTTTGTTGTAAAATAAAAAGATTGGACTAGATGGCTTCTGATGAAGATTCTAGATCTATGATCCTTCCCCATGCCCTTGTACAAGTTGTCCTCCATGCCTGAATTATACTTCTACTTTACTTCTAGTTCCTACAGCCTCTAGCTTCCTTGAAGGCTACTACCTCTATGAAGTTTTTCCTGATGTATGTGCTACCAACCTATTAGTATTCTCTGCTTGCTCAAATTACATCAGTTTTACTTCCTTGTGTTCGTGTTACTGCTCACTGAGGGTAGGAAGTGTTACATATTTGTCTTCATATCTCCAGCTCCTAGCAGATAAGTAATTAGGCTACTTAATCATATTAATATAATCACAGAAGACCCAGATGGCTTGATTGACTCAGTTAATAAAAAGTACACATTCACTGTGTTTCCTTCTTCTAATTCATGAAATTTCTCATACCAACAAATATTCTTATTATATGCTTTCTCTATTATAACAAATGTGAAGTCCTTGAGGACAGGGACCATATTTTTGCTTTTCTTCTTATTCCAATGGTTCAGAATGGTGCTTGGAACAAATCAGGCATTTAACAAATGCTTGTGGATTTGATATACAAATTTTTAATCAATTTGAGAAGAATAAAGTGTTTTGACCATTGGATAGTGATAGATGATGCCACACAGGAAATATATTGTGGTTGGCTTAAAGAATAAGACCCACCTCTATGATTGTTTGGATAAATATGGTTGGTTGTTGTCCATCGTTCTTGAAGAGGAGAAAAATGACATCACCATGTTAGAGTCAGGTTACAGTGTGTTAGAGTGTGGTTGATCAGACCATTATGAGCTTGGCATGCTTTACCACAGCTCAGGCACAAATAGGCCCTGTGAACATTGTAGGTGGATTCTCTACATCTGCACATCTCTTGTTTCTTTTGAGCTACTTCAATTCTGCTTTGCTCATAAAGCACAGCACCTTCTCTGATGAAGGCATGCCATGCTGAGTGGTTCTGTGCCAGCATCTCCCATGTCACACAATCAATTCTAAAGTTCTTAAGAAAGACTTTGAGAGTGTCCTTATATTGCTTCTTCTGACCACCATGTGAACACTTGCCCTGTGTGAGTTCTCCATAAAATAGTCCTTTTGGCAAGCATACATTTTGCATTCCAACAATGTGGTCAGCTCATTGGAGTTGTGAAGCAGAGTCTGAGTGCCTGGCAATTTAGTTTGAGTAAGGACCTCAGTGTCTGGTATCTTTTCCTGCTAGGTGATCCTCAGACTCTTCCTAAGACAATTTAAACAAAAACAATTCAGTTTTTAGGCAATTTTACAGTGGCATGCTTATTAGGGTTCTGGATATTGGACAATGCTTGCATGCTTTCCCAGTCACCAATGGAGTGAAACAAGGCTGTGTGCTTGCTCCCATGCTTTTTAGCATGATGTTTTCAGCCATGTTGTCGAGTGCCTTCAATGAGGACGGACATGACATCAAGGTCAGCTACTGCATTGATGATAAATTCTTCAACTTGAAAAGACTTCAAGCCAACACAAAAGTGGAGGGAGTGTTGGTGGGGTTTTTTGTTTGTTTACAGATTTTGTTTAAATTTTCTGTTTACAGATGATTGTGCACTCAATACAGCCTCTGAAGCTGAGATGCAACAAAGTATGGACTGCTTCTCTGCTGCTTGGATAAAACAGCAAACCACTTCAGAAATCCACCGTCCAGTGACAAGACAGTTTTAGTGGTATCAGAGTTCTGGCTAAGCCCTTGAAGTAGAATGGAGTAAATAACAATATTGTTCTATGAACAACTTTGAGCAACCAGTTATTTTAACTATGATAAAACCCAAATTAACTACAAAGACCTATGAAGGAAGATGCTATCTGCATTCAGAGAATAAACTGATAAATATAAGTATATATAATATGGTTTGATACACACACTCACACATTTGTGTCTAATTGTAGCCATTGCAAGGTTGGTGGGAGAAGAGAAAAAAAGAAAGCCACACAATAACTTTATTATATATTTAAAAGGAAAAGCAAATTGTACATAATTTATCTGCAGTTTCATGTGCAATCCCCTTTTTTCTATTCCGTTACACAATGGAAATGTACTATTTTTTAAGTTCACAATTTTTAAAAAAGGAAATGAAATGGAGTGGCAGTTAAAAATATTTTTTCCCTCTATCTTCTCCCCACTTCCATCCTAAATGATCATGTGAGTCCAGGAGAACCTGAGAGACAATTAGAGTCCAACTGGTGAGTAGAGTCATTAGCAGAGTCCACTGGAGCTATTGGAAATATCCTTAGAAATCAGGAGATGACTGAAAATAACCCTGAGAAGTAAGTGCCAAAGTACTGATCTTTACAACCCAGCAGATTTTGTTTTTGTTTTTGGAGGGCAGTTGGGGTTAAGTGACTTGCCCAAGGTCACACAGCTAGTTTTTTGTGTTAAGTGTCTGAGACCGGATTTGAACTCAGGTACTCCTGACTCCAGGGCTAGTGCTCTATTCACAGCGCAACCTAGCTGCCCAGCAGATTTACTACACCTAAGGGAACTTCATGACTCCACAGAAAAAATTTCCAGTAAGTAGGAATTGTGAATTTACTTTTTGGCCATTCTAGTTTGAGCCCAGAACGTGTTTTCAGTTTGAGGGAAATGTTTTTGTAAATTACTGTAGTTGCTATACCTTCTCAGTAAATACCCTTTTCTAAAAGCTGATTGAAGTTACTGACTCATAATCAATCAGGAGTCCGCTGGTAAGGGATTGTGAATGGCTGTGCTAGAAACTCAGCCTTTCAGTGATGCCCCTTTATCCTGATGGGAGAAGTAGTCAGCAGCCACCTTCTGAGATGGCCAACATATGGGTGTTGGTTGGAGCAGTGAGTCCAGTGGGCACTGTTGTTTAATAAAATCTTATTGAATGGAATGGAAGTAAAACCAAATAATTTGTTTTTGTCTTCAGAAATTAATACTGTAAAACCAATTACAATCCCTTTTCCACATGTTGTTAAGTCATTTTCACTCCTGTCTGACTCTTTGAGAACCCACTTGGGGTTTTCTTGGCAAAGATGCTGGAGTGGTTTGCCATTTCCTTCTCCAAATCATTTTATAGATGAGGAAACTGAGGCAAACAGGGTTAAATGACTTGCCCAGGTTCATACAGCTAGGAAGTATGTGAGGCCAGAGTTGAACTCAGGAAGATGAGTCTTCCCAACTCCAGGCCTGGCACTGTGGAACCTACCTGCCTTTTATGGTCTTTCAAATAATTGAAAACAATTATAGGATCATAGTATCATATTACCCCTGGGTAATATACCTAATAATACCCCTAAGTCTTTTCTCTCTACTAAACACTTTCACTTTCTTAATTTCTGTCATTGTATAGCATGATGACTAAGTCTTGTTACCAACATGATCAACCTCCTCTGGACATGTCAGTGATTTTCCTAAAATGTGGCCTGATTTAGATCACCTCAGATGTAGTCCCACCAAGCTGAATATAGCTAGACTATCATCTTCCCATTCTTACATTAATGCAGCCTCTGATCCAATTATCTTTTTTGGCTGACCCGGCCAATAGCAATATTGACTCACTGAGTTTGCAGTCCGCTAACGCCCCCAGGTCCTTTTCATATGAACTTTAACCTAGCCACACCCTTTCTTTTTTGCTCTTCTGTTATCTTCATTCCAGTTGTTTTAGGGAAAATCACCTATTTCTGGTTTCAAACCTTTTAAAAAATATATTCTTACAATTAGAGTTTTAGAACTGGTAAGACACTGCCCTTTCTGAGTACAGGAGTGCTGGGATCTTGGATATGTTTGACTACATTGACTGTCCAAAGAAGCGCATTTTTTGAATTTTGTTTTTTTGAACCTGGGGCAAGCCTAGGGCATGAAGCAAGTTCTTTCCAATCACTGGGTTTTGTTTTGCTGTCATTTTTTCAAATAAACTCAAGAGTGATTTAGTTGAGGGAGGTGGAGAAGACAGAAACCCACGGACCCCAGCCTACATGGGCAGAGACCCTAGGACATGGTGGGGTGAGAGAAAAGTGTTTGTGTGAGACATTGTATATATATGTTTGGGAGGCTTTCAAGCTGGTAGCTTCCTATTATAACCAATTCTTTTTACTAATTAGGTTCTAAGCTTTGTTGTTTCTAGCTATAGAAGGAGAGTCAGCGCTACCAGCTGGTCTACCCTAGTCACAACTGTCTCTAAATAACATTGTTCCCTTTCACATGGTTCCTGGGTATGCTAACTCCAATGATTCTTCAATTACCTTGAGGGCATTGACTGTGTCTATCCTCTCTCTCCCTCCCTTCCTCCTCTCTCTCTCTCTCTCTCTCTCTCTCTCTTTCTCTCTCTCTCTGTCTCTCTCTCTCTGTCTCTCTCTCTCTCTCTGTCTCTCTCTCTCTCTGTCTTTCTCCCTCCCTCCGTCTGTCTGTCTGTCTCTGTCTCTCCACCTCCCTCCCTGTCTCTCTCTCCCCCTCTCTCCCTCCCTGTCTCTCTGTCTCCCTCCCTCCCTGTCTCTCTCTGTCTCTCTCTCTCTGTCTCTCTGTCTCTCTGTCTCTGTCTCTGTCTCTTTCTCTCTCCCCCTCTCTGTCTTTGTCTCTCTCTGTCTCTCTGTCTTTTTGTCTCTCTCAGTTGTCTGCTTATTTTACCCACCCAGACTGGAAGTGCTAAAATCATTCACAGGCTCAAACACACTGCTGATCAGCACCAGAATCTGATCCATCTCATTTCCAACCTGACTTAATTTGCTCTTCTTTATGCAGCCTGTTGGTCTCCAATTTCTTGGGTTCACCATACTTAATGCTGATCTTAGCATGGACATTCAATCTGCTTTAGCTCACTTGTAGCTCAGAACCCTTGAGCTCAAGAAATCCACTAGCCTTAACCTCCCTAGGAACAGGGTTTATGGGCATGGACCACCATGGCCCTCCCATCAATTTCACTTTTATATTTCCCTCGATGGTCCTGTACATAGTAAATGTCCAATTAGTCTTTTTAGTTGTTGTTGTTTTTTCAATAGATTATTCCTATTCCTAAAGGCTGTTAGACGGCACAGTGGATAGAACACTGAGCCTGGAGTCAGAAAGACTTGAATTCATGACCTCAGATACGTACTAGCTTTGAGACCCTAGACAAGTCACTTTGTTGGTCTCAGTTTCTTCAACTGTAAAATTGGGATAACAGTAGAGTTTACCTCCAAGGATTGTTGTGAGGATCAAACGAAATCATTTTTGTAAAGCACTTAGCACAGTGCTGGGCACACAGTGGGTGCTTAATATATGCTCATTCTCTTCCCTTCCCTTCTTCTTCCTGAAGTATGGGTCAGCCAAACTGTTTCTCACACTCCATTCCCTGGAATATTTGTATGTCTGCATTAACTACTCATACTTGGAATGTAGTCTTTGCTTACCTCTGTTTTTTTTTTAAATGATTGTTTTTAGTTTTCACCATTCACTTCCATAAGATTTTGAGTTCCAAATTTTCTCCTCATCACTTCCTTTCCCTCACTCTAAAATGGTGTACAATCTGATA
The DNA here is from genome assembly GCA_028646575.1 of Pseudocheirus occidentalis. Taxonomy (NCBI): domain Eukaryota; kingdom Metazoa; phylum Chordata; class Mammalia; order Diprotodontia; family Pseudocheiridae; genus Pseudocheirus; species Pseudocheirus occidentalis. The sequence continues at coordinate 53,733,492 of CM053599.1, read as the reverse complement.
CAGGCTCTACATACGCATTCATATTAAACATATTTTCACATTAGTCATGTTGTAAAGAAGAATTAGAACCAATAGGAGAGACCATGAGAAAGAAGAAAGAAAAAAAGGAAAGAGTAAATAGTCTGCTTCAATTTGCATTTAGACTTCAGAGTTCTTTTTTTGGATGTGGATAGCACTTTCCATTGTAAGTCTTTTGGAATTGTCTTAGATCCTTGCATTCCTAAGCAGAGGTAAGTTAGTCATTGCACAATGTTGCTGTTACTGCGTAAAATGTTCTCCTGGTTCTGCTTATTTCACTCAGTATTAGTTCATGTAAGTCTTTCCAGGTTGTTGTTTTATTTTTTTTAGTTCTGCCTGCTCAGGATCTCTTATGGAACAATAGTATTCCATTACATAACTTTTTCAGCCATTTCCCAACTTATGGGCATCCCTTCAGTTTCTAATTCTTGGCTTCCACAAAAAGAGCTGCTATAAATATTTTTGTACATGTGAATCCTTTTGCTGTTTTTATGATCTCTTTGAGATCCAGACCTAGTTGTGGTATTGCTGAGTCAAAAGGTATGCACAGTTTTATAGCCCTTTGTACATAGTTCCAAATTGCTCTCCAGAATGCTCTTACCTCTGGTTTTTAGAATCTCCTATTCCCTTCTAAAGGAACAGACTCCTTTTTGCCTTCTGACTGAAACTTTTCCAGATTTTCCCAGCTGCTAATGCCTTCCATCCTTCCACATACAACAACAACTACCTCTGTATTTATTTTGTACAACTAGGGCCCAATTAGTGTGAATAATGAATTCCCTGAAGTAGTCCATATGTTTGAATTTGCACTAGTGTGAGTTATGATTATATAAAATAGAGTAAATGCTTCTAACCTGATGAAAATGTGCTATTCAAATTTGAACAATAAGACCACTTTAATAGAATTTGTCATTTGCCATAATCAGGACCTTACTAGTACACACATATACATATATATGTTTATGTTTATATATGTATCAACCCTGGTACCTGCCTCAACTCACACGAAGGGTAGCCCCAGGCAGACAGCTATGCCAGATTCAAAATACTACGTGTGTTTGCATCCCTAAAACTATATTTCATGAGCCTCCATTGATCAAATGATATCATATATGTATATATTATATTTATCCTATGTACATATATAATCTGTATATGAACACATACATAACTTCAAAAGCTTTAAATTGCTATATAAATGTTAGCTGTTATTATTACCTTCGATATTCAGCCAGAAGGCACAAACGGTCCAAAGCAAAGGCATTTACTGAAATAGTATCAACAAAACATCTTCCCCATAAACAGCTTGGGGGTAGTGAATAGAGCACTGCACTCAGAATCAGGGAGATTGCCCTGCTCCATCTCATTTATAAATCTGTACACACGTATGTGTATATGTGTTTATATGTATTTATATTTGTATATATACGTGCATACACACATAATCTCCTTCAATAGAATGCATGTTCCTTAAGGGCAGGGACTGTTTTCTGTTTACTTCTGTTCCCCAGCACCTAGCACAGTACTTGGTTTGTAGCAGGTGCTACATAAGAGCTTGCCGATTGATCGGACTGAATTGGATTCATGATCAGTTGTGCCTTCCCGGTCTGAATCTATACTCTTGTGGTCTTATTGCCTCTGTGCCCCCACATTTCCATATGTTAATGTTTAAGATGGGAGCAGTAGGCTCTCTACCCCTGATTTTCCCTCACAAAGGAACAACAATATTCCTTCATTACCTGCTGTATGTGTGTCTTCAGGCTTCTCCTCTTCTGGTGACACAGAAATACCCAATGGAGAAATAGTCCAGTCCAGAGGTTTGGAACCAAATATGCTTCTTCAGATAAGGATTCTTTTCCTCCTGGTGCCATGACTTGCATTTTTTGGCTTCCTTCTGAGAAAGAGCTAGTTTTCCCTTTTTAAGGACTCTGGTCTATATTTTGAGGGTGAGTTGGGGGGCAGGGGAGGGAGAACATTTTCATTTCTCTTTGGGGTGGTCTGAAAAGTGGTTTGCATCTTGAGAATACTTTAAGGTTTGAAACATGATTTCCTTACCACTACCCTTGGAGGTAAGTACCCCAGGAATGGGTATTACTGTTTTGAAGATGACGAAATAGAGGCTAGGGGAGCGGGGTTGACTTGTCCAACATCAGACAGATAGTAGGTGTTAGAGCCAGGACCTCACTCTTTCTGCTACATGATGTGGCCTATCTGCCTATTTGTTTTCTCTCCCTATTCCCCCTCTCCTCTGGCTGTGGAGAAATACTCTGAATGGGCAGCTCTGTGGAGATCATAACATCATAAATTTAGAGGAGAGAGGAACTTTAGAGGTCAGCTAGTTCAACCCCTTGATTTTAGAGACAGGAAAACTGAGGCCCGAGTAGTTAAGTTAGTTGTCCAAGGTCAATCCAGTAATAAATGACAGAGCCAGAGTCTGAACCCAAGGTATTTGACCCCAAATATAGTACTTTTTGTGCGATACCACATTAAGAGAAAGACTTTTCCTTGATAACAGCATGGAGTCAGTGTGTGATTCTGAGTTCAAATCTACCTTGGAATCTTGAAAGCTGTGAACTCCTGGGGAAGTAACTTAATCTCAAAGCAACTCACAAAACTCCTTAAGTCTTATTTATTAAGGAATAACTGGGTCGTCATGTGCCTTGGTGCTGTCTAAATTATAGGTTTACTAAAGAATTGTTTTATTATATCCACTTGTATAAGATGACAGTGGCCTGGCTTATTTATTTTACTTATCTGTTTTAAGAATTAGAAATCCAAAGTGTTAGAAAAATGTAAAGAACTGATTTTTATTTATCTTCAGTAAAAAATTCCTACTGCCATGCTTAATCATAGACTAGACATGAGCCAATAGTACAAAAACTTTGGCAGGTCCTGCCAAGTAAGGAAGGGTTCAATTTTTTAAAAGAAAATAATGTAATTTTGTTATGTTGACCATGACCAACAACAACAATCATGAACATTTTCATACAGAAAAAAATGGAAAAACAAGTTTGTATATAAAACCAAAAATCTCTATTAAATCTAGATTGGTTTTTTGTTTTTGGTTTTGTTTTTTTTTTTTGCTTTTTGGAGGGCAGTTGGGGTTAAGTGACTTGCCCAAGGTCACACGGCTAGATTTTTGTGTTAAGTGTCTGAGGCCGGATTTAAACTCAGGTACTCCTGACTTGAGGGCCGGTGCTCTATTCACTGCGCCACCTAGCCGCCCCTAGATTGTTTTTTTTAAAAGAAATACACGATAAATACAACATGATATTCCAAATTTGGCTTGCTTATCTATGTCTCTCTCTTAAACTGCCTTCTGATCTTTTCTGTTTATTTATTTATTTTTTGCTTTTTGGAGGGGGGAAGGCAGGGCAATTGGGGTTAAGTGACTTGCCCAAGGTCACACAGCTAGTAAGTGTTAAGTGTCTGAGGCTGAACTCAGGTTCTCTTGACTCCAGGGTTGGTGCTCTATTCACTGTGTCACCCAACTGCCCCTCTTTTATGCATTCAAAAAATGCTTCAATTCTTTCTTTCTTTCTTTTGGGGTGAGGGGCATCAATATTATTAGTTTTCAGGAGTAGCTAGGTGGCACAGTGAATAGAATACCTACCCTAAAGTCAGGAGGACCTAAATTCCATTTGGCCTTGAACACTTAATGCTTACTAGCCCTGTGACCTTGGGCAAGTCACTTAACCCCAATTGCCCTGTCTTTCCCCCTCCAAAAAAAATTATTAGCCTTTTTCTTGCTGCTATGATTCAAATTATAAAAAACAAACAACCTCCCTTGTAATAAGTAGATAGAACCAAATAAACCAAATCCTTACTTTCAACCATCACAGTTTCTAAAGACCATCTATTAAATACTAGAGGAGCTGTGATCTGTGTTGGTGGAAGGAGTACCCACAGCTACAAAATCTCAGATCCCTGAAATACTCTTCATCGTCAATGACTTTGCAGATAAGCGCTCTGGAGGTGACTCTGTACCTCATTTCTGGGCCCTCTGGTTAGCGGCTTTATTTTGTTGTCTATACAACTGTAATGAAGGTTTAGTGACTCATTTGTAATGAGGCTTTCACTTCACTTGTAGCATATGTGGTTAATTAACAAGGTTGGAGGACTATAAGAAAAGCCTCCAGAGCACAATCTCTCTTCTGAATCCCCCTTTTTCTTCTTGCTACTGGGTTCAAATTTGATTAAGAATGTATTGTTGTGGGGTGGCTAGGTGGCGCAGTGAATAGAGCACCGGCCCTGGAATCAGGAGTACCTGAGTTCAAATCCGGCCTCAGACACTTAACACAAACACACACACACACACACAAAACTAGCCGTGTGACCTTGGGCAAGTCACTTAACCCCAACTGCCCTCCAAAAAGCAAAAAAAAAAAAAAAAAAAGAACGTATCATTGTGTTGTATAGTTGCTTCCTCTGATTTTCATGTATATTTTTCTCCCAATCCCACCTTGGGCCAATTTAAAGCAGGATATGCTGGGGACTGGTTTTTGGGGATGGTTCCTCTGACTGAGTTAGCACCAGGGGCTGTCTCCTGAACCAAACATGATGAATTTCTTACATTTATTCCAGACCAACTCTAGCCTAACTGTCTTTCCCGTCCCCCCCCCATTACCTCTCCAAGTAGTATCACATTTGTTGTTCAGTCATTTCAATGATTCTTTTGGGATTTTATTGGCAAAGAGTGATTTACCATCTCCTTTTCCAATTTATTTTATAGATGAGGAAACTGAGGCAAACAGGGTTGGGTGACTTGCCCAGGGTCACATAGGTAGTAAGTGTCTGAGACCAGACTTGAACTCAGGAAGATGAGTTTTCTTGACTCTGACCCAAAGTAGTGCCACATAGCTACAGCTAACATGCTGAAATATTTCAAGCATCAGGGAAAACAAATTAATACATAAAGTGGTTCAGATAGAGGGCAGATTACTCAGTGGGGATAGGAGCTGATTATCACAGACAGTGCAACCATGTTAATCAGAAGTGTTCTAACCAAAAGGAACAGAAGAGTCTTTTTGCTTAAATATCCAAGAGGTACAGTTCATTAGTGCATTCCTACCTGGAGTTGTGGTAAGAGAAACATCTCCCAAAGAACCATTTCACCCAAACCAAACCCCATTATGGCCATGTCTCCATGTTTGGTTTTTCTCACTGTCTTTCTGGTTGTAGGTGTAAGGGGAAAAGACAGATTCCCTTACGTGCTTCTCTTCCTCAAGATAGAGAACACATGCACTCCTGTGGAGTTCCACTTTTCTCTCTCATCTTTTTCTTTCTCCTTTCTGTAATGCTTCACCTTGGGCTATACAACTAAAGAAACAAATTCATTAACAGATGTGAAGTTTGTTCTAAAAATCCACTAGCCCGTATGTGCCTAAGGCATGCAGGATGAATTCATTTTCATTTGCAAATAAAGCCCCAAAAATGGAAGCCAAAAATAATCACAGGCCATTCCTAGTTGACTCCTTCCATTTCATACCCAATTCACCAAGGCCAGAGAAAAAGTTTATCTCTTCTTTACCTCCCTCCCTCCCTCCCCTCCCCTCCCTTATTCTCCCTTTCTCTCTCCCCCTCTCTCTCTCTGCCTTGCTTTCCTCTCTGTTCCCACAATCCTTATCAGCCACTCATCTTCTTCCATCCAGGTTCCATCCAAGGCTGGGAGGGGAAGATAAGGAAGAGGCAGAAAGATGTGGGGAACAAACTTCCTGCCAATTCTATGACTCTGAGCCAGGACTATCTAGTACTTTCCTCTTGGAGATCCCCATCAGAAGATAGCAGTTTGTCCCTTCTTGATGCTACAAGCTTTCTCATGGGATCTTGTTTTCATATCATGACTGTTTGGAGTTCCCTATGAGGTAACACCCTTCCCCAATTCAAATCAACAACTATCATGCTGTAATCTTAGATCATTGCTGGGGTCACTGAGAGAGTGACTTATGCTCAACATAGCCTGTGTTTTGTCAGAGGCAGGACCTGAACCCTGGTGCTCATGACTCTGAGGACTGATAGATGATCACTAAACCATCTGACAAAAAGTCAGTCATAGAATCCTTGACTTTGTTACCTCAGAGATCATCTTAACTTGTGGGGTACAGTTCCTCAAGGTGGCTGTGGATAGATTTTAAATGGTCTTTATCATTTTGACTTTAAAATATTTTGATAGCCATTTCAATATAATTGTTTCTTTCACAATCCTAGGTATTTTATGCATTTAAAAGTATTATTTTGAGAGTGGGTTAATAGACTTCTTCACACTGCCAAAGTGCTCCATGACATAAAAAAAGGTTAAGAATTCCTGATCTCTTCGAACCTCCTCATTTTACAGCTAAAGAACTGAATTTCCTCATGTGGACAATCATATCTAGGACAGACCTTATATACAGTCAGGGTAGGTGGCCACTTTACATAGTAGGTGAGTTAAGGGGGTACCAAGAAATTTTCCTTACTAGCTAACTTTGGCACCTGAAATTATGCCATTAGACAGAGTCATTCTTTGGGTTAAGGCACTGAAACTATTGGAGCTTTCTACTAAGACACAAATAGGCTGGAGCTGCAATGCAGTAAATAATTATTAACCATTAATTAGTTGGGCAGCTAGGTGGCACAGTGGAGAGTTCAGGGCCTGGAGTCAGGTACTTATCTTTGTGAGTTTGAATCTAACCTCAGATGTTTACTAGCTGTGTGACCCTGGGCAAATCACTTAATCCTATTTACCTCAGTTTCCTCATCTCTGAAATGAGTTGGGGAAGGAAATGGTAAACCATTCCAGTATCTTTTCCAAGGAAATCCCAAATGACTCTACCATAGCAGCTTTTAGAGAACCCTGGTCTGAATTTGTTTGGGAACTAATCCCTTTTTCTCTTCACATTGTCAATGTGTGTGTGTGTGTGTGTGTGTGTGTGTGTGTGTGTGTGTGCGTGCGTGCTTGTGTGTGTATGTGTGTTTTCTGCTCCCCGAGGAGTTTACATGACTTTCATATCTCAAGAGAGTGGACCTCCCTTATAGGGGTCTACTTGTCAATGTGTCTATGTGTCTGGAATGACCTAGCAACAGTTTCAGACTGCTTCAGATCATTGGGGAGAAGAAATTTGTCATAAAAGCTGTCTAGATGATGGCCCATTACCACATCTCGGTGCTGAGATCTTGGTTTTAGGACCTCATCAATATTCATCACTAAGAATAATGGGGAAGGAGAGAAACAGTTAAGTAGAGGAAAATGAAATCTTGTCACAATATTCATAAGAATATATGGGTTTGTGCGACCATACTCCAGTTTCTTTACCAAGAAAACCCCAAATGGGGTCACAAAGAGTTGGACACAATTTGAAATGACTGACTAGCAGTAACAATGTCTTAGTGTGGTTTAGTTTATCAGATAATCTTTATTCTCTTTACAGAAGGGGACACTGGATAGTTGAATTTTGAAGAGAGACAGATAGGAGGAAGGTCTATAGTACACAAGGCCCCAGGCATTCAGGAGGGTGGACTGCCAAGGACAGAGACAGAGATGGGTGGCAGGTGGGAGGATGTCAGTGACAAACCTGGCCAATTTCATGATATTTCTACAGGCAAGGCCAAGGCCTAATTGCCCATCTATAATGCTTGGTGATGCCTTACAGCTAGTGGGGACTATTTCTCATGACCAAAGGTCACTATTAAAGAAGAAAATTAATCTGGGGAGCTTTAGAATAAAGGTCAGAGCATCTGGTTTGAATTCTGGTTCTGTCGCTTATCAGGAAAGAAGGAAACAAGTGTTTATCGGGTGCCTACTATGTTCCAGGCACTTCACTAAGCACTTTCAAAATATTATTTCATTTGATCTTTGCAACAACCCTGGGAAGTGGGTGCTTTTACTGCCCCCATTTTACAGTTGATGAAACTGAGTCAAATAGAGGCTAAGTGACTGACCCAGAGTCATATAGCTAAGTATCTGAGGTTGGATTTGAACTCAGGTTTTTCTGATTCCAAGTCCAGCGCTCTATCCATTATGCCACTTATTTGCCCTGGATAAGTCACTTCTGGGCCTCAGATTCCTTATCTGTAAATTAAGGGTGTTAGACTGGATGGTCTCTCAGGGAGGTTTCCTTCAGCCATTGCATTCTGATTTTGTGGCTGGGAGGCTTTTGACTTTTCTGCTCAGACGTACAGATGCATCATAATCTAGTTCCATCCTCCCCTTCCCCTTTTTCTTTGTGGTTTGATGGTGGTTAGGAGTTTAACAATGGCCTGACTCATTGGGGCCAGACTGAAGGCAGACTGAGAAATGAATGTCTCCTGCCGTAGCTGTAGATTTCCCCCACCCCCTCCCTGCCTTCCCCAAACCTCTGCTTTCTCAATGAGTCTCATCATCCTCATTTGTTTCCTAGGTAGCCACAGAGTCTTTCACTCTCCCCATCACGGAGCCTGTTCCATGTGTGATTTGACTGTATCCCATGGTGCTGTACTCAGAGTCCAGCTTCCAGTGCCGAGCCTTTTTTGTGGACAAGCTTTCCCTAACCTCTAGTTTCAGATATTTCTTGTTTTCCTGAAAGCAACATTAACTAGAGCACCGCTCCTTCCCACTAGCCCTTGCCCACCACCTCTGGTCGTAGGGGCCCCAGGCTGACTAAGTTGTGGACCGTGTAATCAGAGCAGCTGAACACAATCATCATGGAGGAAAGGGCTTGTCTAGGACACAGTTTGGAAGCTGTCTTTAACTTTTGTTTAGCCTACCTAAGCGTCCTTGTCTGGAGGAGTATCAGTAATCACAGGTTGCAAGGTTATGTGCAAATTTATGCTTACCCTGGACCAGAACTACTGACCATCGGCATTCTGATATTTCCATGTGAATGACTCTCCTATCTATATCCCAACCTTAACCTCCATTTTCAACTGCTTGTTGGACATGAACTGCCAAATACTCTCCTTGAATCTCACTCTCAACCTATCTAAAATCAAATTCAGTAGTTATTTCCTTGCTTTGAGTCTCATTTTTCTCATCTATAAAATGCAGACAATGATGCTTGCACTACTGACATCCCAAGGGGCAGGTAAAGAAAGGGCCTTGTATTACTTGTATTGTTAATTATAATCACCTTGTCAGGAAGTTTTGCTCAATTGTGCATTTTTTAAAAAAAAATTATAAGGTGGAATTTATGAAGGTGGAATTCCACATTATGAGGGTGGAATTTATTTGAAATGGATGAAACTGATAAGTCAAAATAAAATATATTGATTAAAGAAACAGAAAGTACATTGAAAACTAATAAAGAAATATGGTCTATTCTTTTTCAATATCTATGATCAGGAAGAAATCCAATTAGTGTCAATAAGGACACAGAAATTAAAGACATACAGAGGAAGTATGTATCATTCAGAGAGGTAGACTGAATAATTGATATCTTAGATAACAGTCTTATGTTAGATAATAATCCTATGTTAGGGGAATTTTGAGAAGATGATAATAGGTACAGGTGTAGAAAGGTAAAGTGGTTGGTTGATTTCAGGGAGGTGTCGTGGTGGTTGGAGCTCGTCAGACAGGTATGGAGGCATGAAGTCTGAGGCTCTGCCAGTAAGTAAGAGAGCATGAAACAAGTTTAGGAATTCTGGCAAGAAGCCAGGTGTCCTGGAAGGTGGGCAGAAACAGACCACTGAGGCAGTCTGGCAATCGGCAATAAGCAGAGGGCCAGAGATGCAGCCGGGCCATGGGACTCATGGGATGTTAGCGGCAAGGAGAAGGGGCACAGTCATGGGGCTGAATGGAATTCAAGGGCAAGATTCCAGTCCCCAAGAGGCACCCTTTTACCTTTGCTCATAATGATTCTCCTGACTAAAGGGGGAAACCTTTCCATCAATATAAATCTTATTCATCCTTTGAGACCCAACTCAAGTCCTATCCCTTCTAAGAAATATTCCCTTACTATCCCAGCTCATAGAGAGCAATCGATCCTTTCTTTGATTTTTCCCAGGATTATCTCCCTGCTTTGGCATTCTGATAGTCACCAGTTTACGAGTGGGTTGTGTTCCCCAAATTCTTCTGTTTTTTGTTTGGACACACTTTTATTGGGACACATTTTCCCATTAGAAACAATTCTACAAATAGTGATTATGTAACCAATCTATTCCACAGAAGCCTACAAAATGGGTTCATAATATAGCATGAATATTTCATGTTCCTGTAATTTCATTGGTTGGATACTCTTTCCATTGAAAATAGATGTAATTGGTTATTCTATGCCTTTCTAGACAAGCTTTGTGAGTAGTAACCCAAAAAGATCAGCAGCTGGCAACTGCCCTTTGGATGAATTAGTTGAATCTTTCTAAGCTCAGCTAATCTGGCCCTAAAACGAAAGTCTGTCATCTGCCATCCATGCTCAAAACCTTTGCAGATTGCAGGGCCCGCCAAGGTTTGAGTTTCACTGACTGAGCCTCCAAAGCCCAATGTTACTTCCACAAAAAAAATGAGATGTTCAAGACGGAAGAGAAACCAACCTGAGAAGACAGTTCAGTGTAATAGCTAGGGTACTGGAGTGGGAATCAGGAAAGTCATAGATTTGGAGCTGGAAGGAACTTCAGAGGCCATAGAATTAAACCCTCTCATTTTACATGAGAGCAGACAGGCACAGAGACAATATATAATTTGACCAAGATTTCATAGTAAATATCTAGAGTGCGATTTGAACCAAGGTTGTGCTGACTCCAAATCCATTGCCTCATCAACTACACCATACTTCCAGGGTTCAAATCCTGCTTCTAACATTTACCATCTGTGTGACTTTGGGCAAGTCACTTAACCTCTCTGGGCCTCAGTTTCCCCATTTGTGAAGTGAGATTGTTGCTCCTTATGATATCCAAGCTCCCTTCCAGCTCTCAACCTAGGATTCTGTATTTATTAGTATTATAACTGAGTAATATACTAACCTTAGCTCTGGGTCCTGAGGTCAGGAATCATGTGGTATGGGGCTGAAGAAAGGAAAGATTTCCCCCATGTCCTAGTTATAGTGCCTACCCTGGGTTTGTCTTTGGCCACCTCCCACATTCCTCTTTTCTAGTTCTTCTCTCCTTTTAGTAGCCCTTTCTAGGATCCCCTATGTTGCCTAAGCCCCTCACTGGGGTCTTTTTCAGGCATGCTTGTTGCTGTTTCATCGTTTCAGTCATAGCCAACTCTTCTTGACTCCATTTGGTATTTTCTTGGCAAAGATACCGAACTGATTTGCCATTTCCTTCTCTAGCTCATTTTATAGATGAGGAAACTGAGACCAACAGGGTTAAGTGACTTGCCCACGGTCACACAACTAGTAAGTGCTTAGGGCTAGATTTGAACTCAGGTCTTCCTGACTCCAGACCTGGCACTTAATCCTCTTCACCTGGTTGCCACCAGATATGCTTGACATACTCCAAAAATTCTCTGTTCTCAAATTACTTTTCTCCCCTCCTTTGCCTCCCAAACAGAACTCCTATTCAGTGTCTTATCACACCAAAGTATCAGAATGAAAACTGAAGTCACATAAATGTGTGAGTGGTTAATACCCTGGTACATACTTATTTTTAAAATGGTACCCGTTAGGTAAAAGAGCTCTTGAAAGGCTTCAAGCTGCCAAGGAAAGAGAAGGGAAAAAAATCTGGACACTGTCCAGGCTGGTTGAAAGAGGAATTTGGGTTACCGGGGGAGCCTCTAAGTGGGTGAGCTTGTCCTGTCTGGGTTAGTGCCCAGGCCAGCTTCTCATCACTTCTTCCCAGATACACAGAATCTCTCAAGTTTTGTGGTTTCTGCCAGGGCTCTTGCTGGTGTGGGAGTTGGGTGGGGCAGGGGAAGAGTGGTAGTGTCTTATGTGCAGTTGTTTTTTTTTTTTAGTTTGGGAACTGCTTATATTGCTTTAGTATCCCAGAGTCATGGAACTTTAGAGCTGGACGGTGTGGGACACTTTATATTGTAATTTAACCTTGCATGCCTCCGGCAGGAGACATCCTTGTCTCCCCACCTCCAGCATTAGGACAGCGCCTGCCCCATTTTAGGCACTCAGTCAGCACTTGAGGACTGACAGATTGTTTCTCAAACATATCCCACTCTGACCCCTCAAGTTCTAGAAACCCACGAATTAAACCAACGATTGGCTACCCAGTCCTAAGGGGAAAGCAGCAAGAGGCCCTCCCTAAGAAAAGGGATCAAGGCCTTTTTCTGGTAGCATCTGATGCTGAGATCTCCTGCCACTTGGAAAGATAATCCATTTTGGAGACTTAGTTCTACCATTTAAAAGCTGGCAAAGCTATTTGGGCCTCCTCACCTGGAAAATGAAGGATTTGGGGGAGGATCTTTAAGGGCTCTTCCGGCTGCAAGCATGCCATGATAATATGGAGCAGTATGGTAAAGGGAAAAGCACAGCAGAGTTGGAACGCTTACCTTCTCTGCCACTCACTTCCTGGGAGACTTTTCCTGTGTCACTTAACCTCTCCAGGCCTCAGTTTCCTAAACTGTAAAATGAAAGTGTTAGACTAGATGACTTCTTTTCAATTTTGATTAGTTAAAATTAATCATTTGCTTTCTTCCCTTCCTTTCATTCCCCGGAAAAAAGATTGTAGAAAATGCTCAAGTCAAGCAAAACAAATTCTCACCCTGGCCTTGTCCTAAAATAAATGTCCCAGTCTGCATATTGAACTAGATGACTTTTAACGCTTTCCCCCCTCCCAGCTCTAGGTTCAAGAACCTACGAGATCTTAAGGAGTTTAAAATGTTTAGGAAATTTGGACTCGAGGTGCCACACACTAGGTGATCTCCAAGGCCCTTTCTGATTGTAACAGGCCATGGTTAATATGGCCCCCAGGGAGCTCCTTTCGTTCCAGCCCTGTGGCCTGACGACACGGAAGGCCCAAGTCGGCCTGGCCCCATTTTGCCACTAGCTGGTATCTAGGCAAGCCATATTCAGCTGTTAGGGCCCATCCGTTAAACGAGGAGGGGTTTGGACAAGTTGCAATCAGGGGCTTCTTCCAAGAACCTGAACTTCTGTGCTCCTCGGAGGTGGCGACAGGTGGTCGCCCTGGGTGGGCAGGATGACGCCCTGATGGTGCCCCCACCAGCCTTGGGCACCCTCCTCTGTCAGCCCTCAGCCCGGCCCCATCCCTCTTCCTTTTCTTCCCTCGCGCTTCATTCACAAGCCTATCTAGCCCCGCCCATGATTTCTTTTTCCCTCCCTACAAAAATACAGAAGAGTGTATTTACATTTTGTTTTCCCCGCCCCCCGAGAAGGAGGTGGTGGAGTTGGGGCTGCGTCAACCTCCTCCTCCTCCTCTGCCGGCGAGCAAAGCGGGAGAAGGAGGGACGCGAGGCAGGCCCGGGGAAGAGAAATCCATCCGGGGCTGGTCCTGCAGCCTCGCCGAGCCGCAGAGAAGCAGGCGGGCGCGGGAAAGGGCCCCAAGCTGGACGGGAGCGCAGCCCAATCCGGCAGCCCGGCGGCGGCCACCAGCCCTGCGGAGCGCGCTCTGCTCCCGGACGGCGACGGCGAAGGAGGCGGCGGGGGCATGGATTCAGGCCCGGAGGAGTACGAACTAAACGGGGATGTAGGGCCCGGATCCCCAGCTTCCTCTGGGGGCAGGGTAAGTAGGTAGCCCCTGGGCTGCCCTGGGAAAGGGGCCAGAGCAACGGGCTCCCGGGGAGACCGGTCAGAGGAAATGGGAGGGGGCAGTGGAGAGGGCTCCCCGGCGGTCAGGCAAGGGGAAATGGGAAAGGATAACACTGAGGGCTGGCTCTCCCCCGTCTGACCAGGGGAAATGGGAGGGGGCAGCGTAGAGGGCTCCCGGCGATCTGACCAGGGGAAATGCGAGGGGGCAGCGTAGAGGGCTCCGGGGATCTGACCAGGGGAAATGGAAAAGGACAACGCAGAGGGCTCCTTGGGGGTCCCAGTCAGCAGAAAGAAGAGGGGGTAGCGGGCTCCACAGGGATCCGACCAGGAAAATTGGGAAGGAACAACTCAGAGGCTTCTTGGGGTGGGGGGTGGGGGTATGACCGGCGGAAAAGGGAGGGGACAGCTCAACAGGTTCAGTGGGGGTCCAGTCAAGGGCTTGGTGCCCGGTAGTTCCCCGAGATTTGAGAAGTGCGCAGATGATTTCTTGAGCTCAGGCAGGAGATTGGGGGGCGGCACAGGTGGTTTCTAGAGCCGGGTCAGGCGGGGTGGTGGGGGCAGCGTAACTGATTTCTGGAGCCAGGGCAGATGATTGGGGGAAGGGGCAACACAGCTCCTGCTATATACAGAGTAGGAGATTGGGAGGGCAGGCGAGGGGGGTGGCACAGGTACTTCTTGAATCCAGAGCCAGGCTACTGGGGGAAGCGGGGAGTCAATTTCTGGAGCCAGGGCAGGAGATTGGAAAAGGGGGAAGTGCAACTGGTTTCTGGAGCCAAGACAGGAGATTGGAGGGGGGATCGGTTTCTGGAGCTAGGGCGCAAAATTGGGGGAAGGAGCAATGCAGTTGGTTTCTAGATCCAGGGCAGGAGATTGGGGGGGGGGGGAGGCGGCGCAGCTAGTTCCTGGAGTCAAAGCAGGGACTGGGGGACAGTGCAACTGATTTCTGAAGCCACGGTAGGAGATTGGGGGAAGGGGCAGTAAAGCTGGTTTCTGGATTTAGGGCAAGAGATTGGGGGTTAGCGCAGCTGGCTCCCAGGTCTGTTGGGATGCAGGCCAGCACCCGTTAGCTAAGACTCGCCTGGGTTAGACTCATCTTCCCTAAGGCCACATCCGGTTGCTGTGCAACACTGTAATAGTGGGGTGGTGGTGGTGGTGATTGTGATGATGATGATGGTGATGGTGGGAAGGAGAGTGTCTGCGCCATAGACTTCCACTAAAGAACTCTCACCAACAGATGTCCTTTCACAAGCACTTTTCAAGTTTTTTTTTTATTCCTGCCCACTGTGGTCAAGGCTTTTCTCCACTCCTCCCCCTCTTCTTGTGCAGTTCTTGAATTTCTTCTCTCCACACCTTCTCACTTAACCGCTAGCTCTGGCTTAGGCCACCTGTGCCAAAAGTTTTACAGAAAAGAGACTGGACAGGGTTGGATAAAGAAAGAGAGAAGCAGAGAACTCTTGCTGGGTTTTGGGGAAAGTAGCATTGGATTTGGAAATCTGGGTTTGATTACTTGCCCTGCTACTGATTACACCAATGACCTTGGATAAGTCTTTTCTTCTATGGTGGCATGGGTTTCCCCAAGTATCAAATAAGGGGTTTGGATCACTAAAGCCTCTGCTAGCTCTGCTATTCTATGATTCAAGGTGAATTTATTTCATTTCAAAAGTAACCATGCCAAGGGTTTTCATTTTACCTCCCCCCACCCCATGAGGGAAGAGAAAGGAGAAAAAAATACTAAGTAATTTAAAAAGCAAAATTTATTTTTAAAATTATGTCAACAATAACTATGCTAGAATTCTTTTCAAAGAAGGGTGAAGCAGGAAATCAAAGAGGATCAGGGGCTAGGCCTCTACAGAGGCTGGAAATAACTCCCTGAAAAGGCATTGCCTCTACAATTGGTGATTTTTTTTTGTTTAATATTCTTTGAAGCTTTTGACTTTGTCCCTGACCTCTTTTCCCCTTGAAACACTCTTCTTTTCCCTTCCTGCCTGACCAAGAGCAGAAGTAACCAGAAATGCAGATTACTTCTGTAGCAAACATACCAGTACAGGCTAGAGATTTGCTTGGTTAAAGGTGAAAAACCAAAAAAGTCCCTTGTTGAGCCTTTGCTGGAAAAGTATGAGGGGATACCGAGCAGATTGAAATTGCTCCGATATGATATACCCACTAGGTGCCAACAATAATAAGACCTGGGAAGATCCCAGTTCCAGACAGTTTACATTCTTTAGTCTTGATTAATTTGTCTTAGGGGAAGTGGAGTTGAAAGAGTATTGGATCTGCAGTCAGCAGAGATCTGGGTTCAAGTGCTTCACCTACTACTTAGCCAGCTTTGTGACCCTAGCTAAGTCCTTTTAGCCTCAGTTTTCTCAGCTATAAAATGGAGATAATCCTTGCAGTACTTACCTCTAGGGCATTTTGAAGATCAAATGAAAAAGTGCAGGTGGAACTCCGAAGGCTTGTCCCTTCCCTTTGTCCCTAGCCCTCCCTCAGACTCTCTTTTCTTACATAGTCATCTCACTTGCTTTGTCCCCCTCTGGTTTAGTTGCCCTTAATGGTTCATTTGTGTATATCTTGTGCCTGAAACTTTCCTCACCACTTGCCTGGGAGGTAGGTATTGCAGGGAGTAATAGCTTCTGATTCCGGAGTGACTCCAGAGGGAAGCACTGAGAGGTGGGCTCTGGAGGCCAGAGGATGCTGAAGGAGAATGTGAGGAGAAGGGAGGATGGAGGAAGAGAAGGTAGAGTGAAGAATAGTGGGCAAACAGGCAGATGGTTGGGAGGAAGAAAGGCTTGAGATTTTGAGGTGGAAAATTCAAGTTCAGGTTCTTGCTTTATCCTTCGTGACCTAATGGCAACTCTCAGGGCCTCATCTATAAAAGGAGAGAAGTAGATGAAATGATCTTAAAATTGTCTTTTAGCCCCAGTGTTCTGTAATTCCAAGTAATAGTATTGTTATATAATAGCTGTGTGGCTGCATTGAAGTTACTGACCCTTAGTTTTTTCCTCTGTAAAATTAGGATCAGTCAATGAATGCCCAGGACCTTAAATTAAAAAGAAAGATCAAAACAGACCTTGTCTTCAAAGAGTAATCTCAGAGGGGAAGGCACTAGCATCTGAGGAGATCTTCCTGCAGAAGGTGGGTTAACTAGAACCCACTAGGCACCAAGCTGGGGATATAGGTGGTGCCATAGAGTGCCAAGCCTGCAGTCAGGAAGACTCATCTTCCTAAGCTCAAATCTGGCTTCAGACACTCACTAGATGTGTGACCCTGGGCTAGTCACTTAACCCTGTTTGACTCAGTTTCTTCATCTGTAAAATGAGCTGGAGAAGGAAATGGAAAACTGCGCCAGTATCTTTGTCAAGAAACCCCCAAATGGGGTCATGAAGAGTTGGACACAACTGAATTGATGGACAAAAGTACCCCCACCCAAACCCCCAAACAGCTCTTGCTCTCAAAGACTTAAAAATCTGATGGGACAGAAGGATTTGAGATGAGCCTTGAAAGAAGTCAGGAAAACTGGGAGTCAGAGATGAAAGGGAAGAACATTCCAGGGATAGGGCACAGCCAGTACAAAGATGCAGAGACTGGAGATGGAGTCATATGCAAGTAGACCTGTGTAGCTGGATCTTAGAGTGCATGGGAGTAATAAAGTGTAGGAAAATTAGAAAAGGGGAACACTGGGTTATGAAGTATATCCACTGGACAGTTTTTGTGGGGTCCAAATGAGATGGCCTATTTGGAAGGACTTTGAATGAAAACAAAACAAAAATGCAAGTTTATTGTCATGTGAAATAAACTCTATCCCTACACCTTATCCTGGACTCAAATTTGTATCACCTTGGGGCTGTTCAGGTAGTTTGTACAGTAGTATTTCTCTATTGAGGAAAATGTCCATCCTTTGTCTCCTCAGGGAAGCAATGCCTTTCTGTCCCTTTGCGTGCCTTCTAATAATGGGTTGTAACTTTCCTATGGGAAGCCAATAGTTGCAACTAAAATAATCAAATTTCAGAGCTAGTTCCTAGTCCTACCACATTGGTTTTTTTTTTCCCTCAGAGGAGAGTAAAGCCCATAAAGTGGGAGTGTCTTGTCCAAGGTCACCCAGCTAGTGAGTAGTGAAGTTGGGACAGGAATTCAGGCCTTTTAACTGCTACAAGCCCACATCCAGAGATCTTTGTAGTACAAAATATAAAAGGAATGGAAATTTTGCTTTAGGTCCAAGCACGTTGCTTACTCTCCCTTCCCTCTCTTGTTCCTTCTTGGCCTTTTCTCCCTCCTCAGCCAGGAGCCATGTAGAAGTCCAAGCCCGCAGCCTTTGGCTAAAGCTCTGGTAGTGTTCATGCTTCATAGGCTAGCCTCTGGGAGTTTCAGAACTGCAGAAAACTCTATGTGCTGGGTTCTCAGGTTTACTTGCCTGGAGGAGTGACTTGTGTCCCCATGGGATCCTGGTTCTACAGGGCTTTGAGTTCTCCCTTCTGTTTCATCCAAGACTGAGTGGCTTTCAGGTTCGGGATGAAATCAACAGAAGGGTCGATCTGAACTGGCTGCTTAAGCAGTGATAGTAACACAGAACAACCTTTCAAAAGACTGACTCGATAACTCATTCTCAAGGAGGTAAATGCCTTCCATGGGGCTCTAAATAAGTCTTTACTAAGTGTGTCAAGCACTGTGCTCTGTGTGGGAGATAGATACAAAGGCTAAGATGAAAAAAAGAGATGTGTCCACCTTCAAGGAACTTCCTTGGTTCCCAAATAAGTAAATAGAAAATAATTTACAATCACAGAATTCCATAGACCTGGAAGGGGATTCATTTGTCATTATAGACTCATAGCATCTAAAAAGCCCTTAATGAGTAGCAAATTCCTGTCCAGGGGTTCATATCCTAGGGGGTCTAGAGACTTCAGGGTGTCCACAAACTTGAAAGGGAACAAGATTTATTTTCACTAACTTAGGTTTCCTTTTAGTCATATGTATTTTAGCTTAAGCATTTAAAAACATTATTTTGAGGCTTCACCAGACAAAGGGAATCTGTGACAGAATCAAGCTTAAGAACTGTTGCTGTAGACTGACACTGTAGGGAAGAAGCGGGGAACCTGTGGCCTCAAGACTATAGCCCTTTAGGTCCTTAAGTGAGGCCATTTGACTGAATCCAAACTTTACAAAACAATCTTCTTAATAAAAGGATTTGTTCTGTAAAATTTGGACTCAGTCAAAAGGCTGCACCCAAGGACCTAGAAGGCCACATGTGGCATCACAGTCACAGGTTTCCGACACCTGCTCTAGGGTTACAGCTCAAGTATAACTGATTTTTGTGGAAGATTTGATTAAAATATTCTGAAGCTTGTTTTCACATGACTATAAACTGCTGCATTTTTTTATGGTTTCCTATGATTCCAAACTATTTCCAGACTATAAGTCCAGCATCCTAAATGAAAGACATATCCCTTGCCAAATTTCTAAAAGTGTATCCAAAAAAGCCATTTTGAAAAAGTTAAAAAAAAAACCCAACAACTTAATTTTCAGTCAGGGAGTGCTTTAGTGACTGGTAGGGGGAGGGTTGTGGAATTAGAATTTGCCTAAAGGTCTCACTTAGCTATCTCTCACTCCCTCTCCAAAAGCCTCCTGATTTTGCAGTCCAGTTAAGTTAGTGCTCTTGGAGCATGTTGGGCTGCTGGAACAGCTGTGACTGAGTGGCCATCACAAAAGTTAGGCATGAGGCCTCTCAAATTATCTTCGTCTTCTAGTGGGGCAGAGAAAGAGAACAGTCAAAGTAAATATTTGTTAAAAACAAAACAATCAGAACAGAGAGAGACAGACAGAGAGAGACAGAGAAAGAGTATGTGTATGAGAAAGAGACAGAAAGTGTGTGTGTGTGTGTGAGAGAGAGAGAGAAAGTGTGTGTGTGTGTGTGTGTGTGTGTGTGTGTGAGAGAGAGAGAGAGAGAGAGACAGAGACAGAGAGAGAGAGAGAGAGAGAGAGAGAGTGGGAGGGAGAGAGGGAGGGAGAATGCACGCATGTTAAATCAACCAAACAAAGGAAAAAGTACTTAAAAGTACCACTATCTGGCCTGTGTACAAACATGTTTCTTAGAGCACCCTCTGAATCATTATTGTAGGCTTGGAACAGTGGGACACTGTAGAAGGCAGGTTAGGGTTTTGTCTATGCCCAGGCTTGTTTTAGATATGCTTAGGTGGGGATGCATAGTAAGAGCAAGGTGAGACATGGGTATAGGAAATAATCGGAGCAAAGGCCTCCAACCAGAAAGGCGCATCGGGATGCTGATGGGGTTCTGCAGGTTCCCTCTTCCCCAATTTAGATTGGTAGCTTCCACATTTGGGATTAGGGTCTTTGTTATATTTCTCAGTTGCATTTAAATTTCCCAGTCCAGTTTCTTATACCTTTGTTCAATACTGAGGATAATAGAGTGAGAACCAGAAAGGACCTAAACCCCTCATTTTATTAAGGTCGTGTTTTGCTCTGAAGAATCAATTGAAAAAACAGATAAAATGCCAATAAGCAAATTGGGATCTTTCATTTTCTATGACTTTCAGTCAATTGTGTGATTGTCAATATGTGGTATACTGTGGAATATTGATCACAAATGCCTGTTCCTTTCTCTTTTGCTTTTATTAAACTAATTTTTTTTTCAATTAACAAGAATGCATTTTCTCTATCCTATTTAGCCCTTCAGTGGGGGGAAAAAGAAAAGAAAACCCTTGTAACAAACATGCAGTCAAGCAAAACACATTCCTACATTGTCCATGTCCAAAAATGTATGTGTCATTCTGCATCTTGAGTTCATCACCTCATTGTCAGGAGGTGGGTAAGGGTAGCATGTTTCATCATTGGTCCACTGGAATTATAATTTGTCACTGCATTGATCAGTTCTTTTTTGTTGTTGTTTTTGGAGGGGGGAAGGTAGGGCAATTGGGGTTAAGTGACTTGTCCAAGGGTTTTTTGCATTAAGTGTCTAAAGCCGGATTTGAACTCAGGTCCTCCTGATCCAGGGCCAGTGCTCTATTCACTGGGCTGCCTAGCTGCCCCTGCATTGATCAGTTCTTAAGTCTTCACCGTCATTTGTCTTTATAATGTTGTTGTTCTCTTAGAAACTCTTCTGGTTTTGCTCACTTCCCTCTGACTCAGTTTATACAGGTGTTCCAAGGTTTTTCAGAAACTAACCCTTTCATCATTTGACATGGTGTCACAGTATTCCATTATGTTAATGTATCATAATTTGTTCCTCCGTTCCTCAGGTGATGGGTACCCCCTTTAGTTCTTTGCTATTACAAAAAGAACTGCTATAAATATTTTGTCCATTTGAATATATTCCTACTTTGATCTTGGTTTCGGGGGATGTAAGCCTTGTACAAATAGCACATTCTCAGGGTATGCATGCACAGGTTGGTAATTTTGGGGGCATAGTTTCAAACTTTCCCCCAGAATCCACAGCTCTACCAACAGTTCCTTAATGTGCCTCTTTCCCCCCAGCCACTCCATCAGTTGTCATTCCCCCTTTTTGTCATCTTTGCCAATCTGATACAACCCCTTCATTTTACAAATGAGGAAACCAGAACCCACAGTAGTCAGGTGACTTGCCTTGGGTCACAAAGGTATAACAGGTATAAGAGAAGAACAGGTATTCAAACCCAGCTCTTCTGACCCCAATACCCTTCTCTATGTACCATCATGCCTCCATGATCAGACCTGTTTCTTAGGAAGATGATTTTGACCACTATGTAGAAGATACAGAGAGGAGAGCCTGGATTCAATTAGCAGGCTATTATTGCAATCAATAATCCAGGTGAGAGGTAATCAGGGCCTAAACTGCAGAAGAGGGATTAGATGTGAAAGACTGAAGAAATGTTAGAATTTGTGAGCTGATTAGATAAGGGCGAATTTATATGAAACAGAGGAATAGGAAGGAAAAGCATTTGTGGAGGATCCTGAAAGGAGCTGTGTACTTTATGGGTCCATGATCTGTGGAGATTAGGAGATTTACTTACTGAGACTAATTGACATGTGATTTGTCCATCTACATCAGGGGAATTTCTTCACTAGGAGTTCCCATCCTGACGTAATCGCAAGTCCAGAAGCTATTGTAAGTTCTTGAAAATTTCTTGGACTCACCTGGTGATTCTACTGCTGTCAACCATTTTCAGTCAGTAGACTCCTCTATGAATATACATTGGCTCCTGCTCAGCAGTTTATAATTGTAGAGAGATTTCATTGATATGCACGCTCACTTCAGTGATGTGGGTCTCAATGTGTGCATGCCTTTTCATCATGCATAATTCTTGCCTGTGTCCTTCCATAAATATTCTACAAGGGGTATTTTCAATGTCAGGGCCTTCCTCTGGTTCTCTTGACAGTTTGTGGATACAAATGGAGCATGAAAACCAAGGATGTGCTGGTAAATGTTCAACAAGTAGCTTTAAAAAAATGCACACATGACATACTTTTAGGTTTAATATGCATTATTGCCATTTGCTCCATCACTTTCTTAAGTCTAGACAATTGAAAAAACAATAAATCAAATGTGTCCTGATTTCTGGGGTATAAATGCTCACACTGGAAATGTAACAGTTGGCTCTGCTAGGGAAACTAGGTAAGCTATCCATCGGTTTTCCTTTGCTCTTTTCAAGTGAGTGCTCTGCTTTCTTTTCTGGTCATTCACATCCAATGGTATCCTTTCTGCTGCTGCTTTTGGGCAGTTCTTGGTTTTTAATGTATTGTAATCTGGTTGTATCCACCATGCTGCCTTTTGGCAATAGAATACCACACATAATAGGTTCTTAACAAATGTCTGCTGACTTGAATTCAGCCAGTTACTTAAGCTACAGAGTCCTCCTTTTTTCTTTTACCAAAATTCCCCAAAGAGAGTCCTCAACTCACTTATAGACTTACTGTTGGAATTGCCTTTCCCCCAAGGACTTCTCTGTTACCCCAAGTTCTCCTTTAAAGGTGCAGAAAAATGAAAGATAACCTCTTACAAAATAAGAATTGAAAGCAATCTAGGCATGGCTATGACCCAGGACTAGATTATGTAATATAGAATATGTTCTGTAGGAACTCAGAAGAGGGAGAGATCAGAGCGATACTTGAAGGATGAGTAGGATTTGGATATGTGGATAATAGATTCAGAGCTGAAAAAGCCCTTAGAGACCACTGAGTCCAATCCCTTCCTTTTGAAGATGAGAAATTAAGTGACTGGCCCAAGGTCACCCAGGAAAGTCAGTATTTGAGCCCAGACTCTCTTGACTCCAAATCCAATAGTGTTTCTACTTTGTCATGTGAGGACTGTCTAGTATAGAAGACAACAGTAGCCAAAGGCACAGCATTGGAAATGAGTGTCACATGTTCCAGTATTGGTCAGAAGACTAGCTTTGACCAAAAGACTATTATCTTTGCATGGAAGGGAATCAGAGGAGGAATTAAGATCAACAAGTAGAGTGGGACCAGATGAAGCAAGGAATTAAAAACCAAGCAGATTTAATAAACCCAAAGACTCCAATTTCTGGGTTAAGAACTCACTATCTGACAAAAAAAATGCTGGGAAAATTGGAATATAGTATGGAAGAAGCTGGGCATAGACCATCACCTAATGCCATACACCAAAGTCAAATCTAAATGGGTGCATGATCTAGGTATAAAGGCTGATACTATAAATAATCTGGGGAAGCAAGGAATAGTTTACCTGTCAGATTTATGGAGTAGAGAAGACTTTACGACCAAAGAAGAGTTGGAGAGCTTTATAAAATGCAAAATGGATAATCTTGATTACATTAAATTGAAAATTTTCTGTACAAACAAAGCCAATGTAACCAAGATTAAGAGGGAAGTGGGAAATTGGGAAAGAATATTTACAACCAGTGTCTCTGATAAAGGCCTCAT
>CM053599.1:53679342-53709485 GCA_028646575.1 Pseudocheirus occidentalis | reverse complement strand
TACTGTATAGGTATATATATATATATATATAGATATATAGATATATAGGTATATAGGTATATACATAGGTATATGTATATGTGTGTATGTGTGTAATTGGGCATAATTCCAGATTGCTCTCCAACTAAGTACCATAGTTGTAGCCTGCCCTGCAGTACTGTACAGGTATATATATATATATATATATAGGTATATACATAGGTATATGTATATGTGTGTGTGTATGTGTATGTGTATGTGTACATGTCTGCCTTGTAGACCTAGAGCCTCACTCTAGACAGACATACTACATAAACTGAGAATGAGGACTATTCCTACTGGCATGAGCCCATGGGCCAGCCAGATGGTATGTTGATAGAGCACTAATCCTAGAGTTCAGAAGACATGAATTCAAATCCAGACTAACTGAACAAGTTACTTAACCTTTGCCTCAGTTTGCTCAATAGTAAAAATGGACATAATAACACCATCTACCTGACTTAGTTGTTGAAAGGACCAGATGAGATGATATTTGTAAAGTACTTAGCACAGTGCCTAGTGTATAGTGGTACTATATAAATGCATACTTCCTTGCCTTCACCCATAGTCTGGGCTTGGAAAAAAGGCAATAAGTGACATTGGGCTCCCTGACAAGAATGAGAACATCCCCTCAAGCCTATCCCCTCTCTACCCTCTCAGAGAGCTAGTGCCAAACACAGGCAATTGCCTAGGCAAAAACCAGGCAAAGACTGGAGAACTGGTTCCCAGAAATACATTTCTTCTTATTACATCATCCCTGAGCCAAGACAATCTATTGCAAGACATCCAAATAGATTGGTGTCTTCTGGGTGGGTGAAACAGCTTTATGTTGCCTCTGTAATCCATACTGTATGATGTATGATGCCTCCTTGGTCTATCCCCATGAGGTTAGAACATTCCTCCTTGCTCCTCTGAAGTAGAAGAAGCTCTTATAATCCTTCTTTAGTGGATGTTATTTGGTTTACCCCTAAGAGTGCCTGGATGGGTTTATCTATACCTTATCCCAACTCCCTCTGTACTTTTCCCTATCTCATAACCAAGGGAATCATTGAAAAGCTCAACTCTGCTTTCAGTCATGGGAAAATTATCTATCTGTGCTGGCTGTTCTGGAAACAGACCAATGCTTCCTTGTAAAATATGAAACCATAGCTTTTTCTTAGGTCTCAAGCTAGTCATTAACCCGACCAACTTAAATCATAGGTTGGATTGCATTTGTTGTAGCTGAGGAAAACCTCTTTTTACTCGGCATTCTCATTCAATAAGCTTTCTATCCCCTGACCATACTCTCTTTCTCAGAGGGGAACTTGGTACCCCCTCCCTGCCTGGCACTTCATGCCCTGCCCAACTCTGGAACCCTGGCTAATTGATACCTTCCTGCCTGTGCCTCCAGGGGCAGGGAACCAGTCAGGACCACCTGAGAAAGACCCTTATCTTCCCTCTAAAACATCTGCAACTAGCTGGATATCTGAGCTGCTGAGGATTCCAAGACCATCCTGGATTCCCTCCTCTTGCCATGAGCTAAAGACTGTAATGTGACAGGCTTCCTGGAAACATCCCTAATTGTATCTGTTCCCTACCCTTTCCCAGTTCTATTTTGAAGTTACCAGTGCCAGGTCCCAATGCAAAGGGGGAGGAAGGTCGCCTAAATTCCCTTCTTTTCCTGTCCCTGCCTCCCTCTTCAATGTTTCCCTGAGCATGTCCATGCAAGTCTCCTAGATTTCTCTTAAATGAGCCAAGTAAAAGGACCTTTTCCTTTTGTCACTGCCAGGCAGGCTTGATTTTTTCAAACAATCCCTTTGGTCCCAGCAATAGACCTGGCAATTCTCAAAGAAACACCTGGTCCCTGCATCAGGATATGAGCTAAGATTACTTTCCTGTGTAAGGCATCATGGTGTCATGGAAACAGCAATAAGCTGGCAGCCTGGATCACTGGCTGGAAACACTTTTACATCATGGTACCCACTGTAAAATCCGCAAGGACAGATGCTCTGGGTAAAGTCTACCATTACTAGCTGTGTGACATTGGACAAGTCATTTCTCACCTCTGAATTCTTGTTTCCTTGTCTGTCAAATTCCTGCCCTGCCTACCGTAGAAGGTTCTTTAAGATCAAATGGGGCAGTATATATAAAAATACTTTGCACACCTTAAGATGTAATTTAGATGCAAATTTAGGAAGATGAGAAGGAGACAGTAATATTGAGGAAAGAGTATGTATTAGGGAGGCAGAGAACCTGGGTTTCAATCAAACCTCTGACACTTATTACCTGTTGGATCTTTGTTTAATCATTTAACTTTTCTAGGCCTAGATTTCCTCATCTGTAAAATAAGAGTTGGCCTAAATGGTCTCCCAGGTCCCTTCTAGTTCAATATTTATAATGAAGAGGAGAGACATGGCATTTGGAAGAGAAGGGGAAGAAAGGATATGGAACGTGGAAGAGGGAGATGCCTGGGATTCTCAAGAGAACAGAAGATGCAGTTGGGTATCTTACCGTACAGGAAAGTAAGAGGGAAGGGGATCAGAGGGGGGGGGAAGATGGGAAGATTGGGGGAGGGGTAGTCAGAAGCAAACACTTTTGAAAAGGTACAGGGTCAAAGGAGAAAATAGAATAAATGGTGGTGGGATAGGATCAAGGGAAATATAGTTAGTTTTTGATGATATGTCTACTATGGAAATGTTTGCAAAGCTACACATGTATAACCTATATTGAATTGCTTATCTTCTCAATGGGGGTAGGTGAAGAGGGAAGAAGGGAGAGAATCTGGAACTCAAAGTTTTAAAAATAAATGTTAAAAATTGTTTTTTACATGCAACCAGGAAATAAGATATGCAGGTAATGGGGTACAGAACTCCATCTTGCCCTACAAGAAAGTAAAGGGGAGGATGAGGGTAATAGAAGGTAGGACAGACTTGGGGAATGGGTATTCAGTATGCATACTATCTTGGGGGTAGTATGGGAGGGGAGAGATAGGGAGAAAGTTTGAAACTCAATCCTGTGGAAATGAATATTGAAAACTAAATTAATAAATTCCGGGGTGTGGAAATAGGAGATGAATTTGGGAGCTTGACTAGAGACAAGAAATTTTATAACTAGTCCAAATAATATGGAAGTGGGTGAGGTGGGCCAGCAACAGCCATGGTCCTCCTTCCATAACATGTAGAGCAGGGTCTGACACAACTGGCCACCTGCTAAAGTCAGTCTGCAGCTGTAGCAAGCTCACTTGGAAAAAACAAAGAAATAGATTTTCTCCTTTCTGTTGCTTAGGATACCACTTATGCCCAGGCTGGTCCTAAGTGTATGCTCAGAGCACCTATTTGCCTGCTTACTTCCTTGCTAGTCTCCCCCTCTGATTAACTAGCCACCCACATACCCATCTCTCTGTTTCTCTTTGCCTGCTTGTCTGTCTCCATTTATCTGCTTCTCTGTCTGTCTGTCTGTCTGTCTGTCTGTCACAGAATTATGGAAGGTAACTTAGAGGATTAGGTGCAGTCACCCTGCACCTAAAGTCTCTCCTTTACAGTATCCCTGGAAAGTGGTGATACAATCTTTGCTAAAAGATCCCCAGTGATAAAGAATGTGCTCTTTCCTGAAGCAGCCTATTCCATTTGAGTTATTAAACTGCCTAATATCCTTTGACCCAGCAATACTATTATTAGGTCCATATCCAAAGATGATTAGGGGAAAAGGGAAAGAACCTAGATGTTCTAAAATATTTATAGCAGTTCTCATTGAGATGCCACTTTGGGTAATTCTAATTGTGAGGATGTTTTTTCCTTATATAGGTCCAAAAGCCTGTCTCTGCAACTTCCACCTCCTGTTCATAGTTGAACCCTCTGTGGTCAAGAGAGAACACTATTTTCACATGGCCTTTCAAAACTCGATGACAGTTTTTACACCTCCCCAAAGGTCTTGTAATCAGCTCCTCTACCCTTCCTGTGGCATGGCTTCAAGGCCCTCTGCCATTCCAGTTGCTCTCCTGTGGAGAGACCAGAGTTTATCTATAGCCTTCCTAAAATGACATTCCCATAACTGAGTACAATACTTGAGGATTTAATCTAATCAGGGCAGAGAGTACAATGGGACTATCACCTCCCTCATTCTGGGCACTGAGCCTGTATTAATGAAGGCTAAGATCACATTGGCTTTCCGGCTGGCATGTCATATATTTTACTGGAGCTGTTGCCATGTCATAGCCCTCCAGTCTTACTATAGTGCATTTTTTAAAACCCAGGAGTAGAATTATGACTTTATCCCTGTCAAATAGCTTCCTATTAGAGTTGGCTCATCATTCTAGCCAATCAAGACACATTTTTTTTATTCCAGCTCTGCCATGGAATGCATTAGCTATCCATCTAATCTTAATACCACACATAAATTTGACAAGAATATCATTTATGCCATCATTCAAGTCCTTAAAAACATTCTAAACAAGACAGGGCTGAAAGAATCCTGTGCTACTGGTTGTTGTCCTTCCTACTCAAAGATGACCAAAATGACATCACTGTGTCAGGGTCAATATATCCAATATGTCCAACTGTGGCTGATCCAACCAATAAAAGCTCAGGTCAGGCACAAATAGTCCAAACGAACATTTGAAATGGAAAAGTCTCTAAATTTGTGTATCTTATGTTTCTTTTCAGTTATGGCAATTTGGCTTTACTCACAGAGCACAGCTCTCTCTTTGATGCACACTGCCATGCTGGGCTGTACTGTGCCAGTGTCTCTCATGTCTCACAATCAATTCTAAAGTTCTTCAGAGGTTCTGGTTATTCAGTCGGTTTTTAATCTACATAATTTTACTATTATCCCTCCCCACCTCCCCTTTTTCACTTTAAAAAATTTTTATTTGATTACATTTTAAGTTCCAAACTATCTCCTTCCCACCCCACACTAGAGAAGCCATCACTTGACACAGGTTTATAAATATATGTATATGTGTGTATATGTGTATATATATATGTATGTATACATACATACATACACCATACTACCCATATTTCTATTTGTCATTTCTCTCTCTGGGGGTAGATAGTATCTTCCTTTATAGGTTCTTTGTAGTTGTTATGAGTATAATACTCAGAATAACTCATTCACAATTTTTCTTTGAATAACATTGCTGTTACTATATACAATGCTCTCTTGGTTCTGCTCACTTTACTTTTTTTTCGTTTTTAACTTTTCATTATTTCATGCAAGTCTTTCCATGTTTTCCTAAAGTCAACCAGTTCATTATTTCTTACAACACAGTTGTATTCCATCACAATCATATGCCACTACTTGTTTAGCCATTCCCTGATAGATGGGCATCCATCCCCTCAATTTCTAGTTCTTTGCCACCACAAAGAGAGTTAGTATAAATATTTTAAAATATATGAGTTCTCTTCCTTTTCCCCTGATCACCTTGGGAAACAGACCTAATGATGATATTGCTGGATCAAAGGGAATGCACAGTATCATAACTCTGGGCATAATTCCAGATTGCTCTCCAAAATAGTTGGGTCAGTTCACAGTTCCAACAACAGTGCATTAGTGTCCCAATTTTTCCATTTCCCCTCTAACATTTGCCATTTTCCTATTCTATTATTTTAGCTAAACTGATAGGTGTGAGATGATATCTCAAAGTTGTCTTAATTTGCATTTCTCTAATCAATAATGATTTAGAGATCTTTATGATATGCTTATATATAGTTTTGATTTCTTCATCAAAAAACTGCCTCTTCATAACCTTTGACCATTTATCAATTGGGGAATGACCCCTTTCCTCACTTTTTGCCCAAAAGGATATCCTGAAAAATTTTGCCAAATACTTTGCTGAAATCCATGGATGCTATGGTACACTGGATTTGGAGTCAGAAGACTTGAGGGTAAATCCTAGTTCTTCCACTTATTGGCTATGTAACCTTGATCAAATCATTAAATCTCAGTTTCCTTATCTCTAGAATGGAAATACCTTCTAAGATCCCTTCAAACTCTGAAATCTATGATCCTATGTCTAAGGAATTCCTCTGACCTGCCAAGCTAGTGGCTGTCAAAAAATGAAACTAAGTCGTTTCTCATGACCAGTTCTTGACGTCTCCTTGCTGGCCTTCTATGATCACAGCTTCTTTTTTTTCCTAAGTGTTGACAAACTATTGCTTTAGTTCAGGACCTTGTCTGGAAATTTAGGATAAGATCACCAGCTTCTAGTGATAAAATTCCTCTCTCTGTCTCTTTTTTAAATTTGGGGCATCTGTTCCTCTCTGGTCCTGCAGTTTCTCTCCTATACACCATAGTTGTTGTTTTTAAGGGTCGCCAACTGTTGCTTAGCAACCACAGTCACAAGCTCCTTCAGTAACCTGGGCCTAGAGAATTGAATACATAGAAAACCACCAGGTGCTTTCTTATCATCTCAAATATCTAGAGATTCAGTTTTCTGTTAAACATTTTCAGTCTTCCCATCTGAAAATCGTTGTCCTCAGTAAAGAACATAGAAACAACCAAGACATACGATAGTTCTGCCTTGTGACCAAAAGCAGTCAATGTATAACAACCCTTCAAGAATGGAACCAGTCTTCTATCCACCTAGTTAGCACTGGTGCTCAAGAAATGCTTGGCTAACCTTTCCTTTTGTGTAAAATGAAAGGAAATTCTCTCTCCTCTCAACCCCTCTCTTCCCCTGCTCCATGAAGTCTGTTCTTCTCTTTTTTTAATTAAATTGTATTTTATTTTCATACCTGTATTGTACCTTCCCCTCTCCCAACTGAGAAACAAAAGCCAAACAAAAGCAAAACAAAGCCGCTGTTACAAACACGGAACAGTCAGACAAAACAAATTAATGCGTTGGCACAGTGTGTCACATCTCTACCAGGACAAGAGAAACATATTGGATCTTGCATCTTCTGAGTTGTGCTTTGTCTTAGCTAATTTGCATTAATCTGGGTTCTTCTATTTTTTCAAGTTGTTTGTCTTTGTAATATTACTGTTGGCAATACTGTAAGGATTATCAACTGTAACAGACTTAGCTACTCTGATCCAAGACAATTCCAAAGGACCCATTATGAAAAATGCTATCTACCTCCAGAGAGAGAACTGATGACCTCTGAATGCAGATTGAAGTATGCTTTTTAAGCTTTCTTTTTCTTGTTTATATGTGTATATTTTCTTTTGCAACATGCCTAATATGGAAATATATTTTGAATGACTTCACATGCATAATTGATATCAAAGTGCTTCTCTTCTCAATTGGTAGGGGAGGGATGGGAGGGAGAGAATTTGGAACTCAGTTTTTAAAAAATGAATGTTTAAACATTTTAACATGTAATTAGGAAATATTTAACAAAATAAATAGAAATTACTTTTTGAAAAGCAATACTACTATTGTTATTAAAGTGTCATTTTCAATTTTGTCCTCATTTCTATCCAAAGGTATTCTCTAACTGATACAACCATTCTGGAGAGCAATCTGGAACTACCCCCAAAGGGCTCTAAATAATTACATACCCTTTGACCCAGTAACACCACTTCTGGGGTTGTACCCCAGTGAGATCATAGAAGTGGGAAGAAAACCCATATGTACAAAAATATTTATTGCAGCTCTCTTTGTGGTGGCAAAAAACTGGAAATTAAGGGGATGCCCATCAATCAGGGAATGTCTAAACAAGTTGTGGTATATGAATGTAATGGAATACTATTGTGCTATAAGAAATGGGGAGGAGACAGTCTTCATATTTACCTGGAGAGGCTTATACAAATTGATGCTAAGTGAGAAGAACAGAACCAGGAAATGTTTGTACACAATCACAGACACATCATGTGTATGATGACCAACCTTGATAAACTGGACTCTTCTCAGCAATGCACAGCTATAAGACAACTCTACAAGTCTCAGGGTGGAAGGAGATACCTACATTCAGAGAAAGATCTAGAAAGAACAGAGTTTAAATGGAGACTGAAGCAATCTACATGCTCTCGCTCTTTTCCATGTTTAGTTTTGTTTCCCTTTTCCCATTGTCCACTCTATTGGTTACAACTCTTCTATACAACCAGACTAATGTCTAATGTGAAAGTATTTGCAGATTCTATACTTGACTGCACGCGGCCATGGGTGGGGGGTGGCGGGAGAGGGAGGGGAGAAAACTTGAAACTCAAGGTACTCTGGAACTGAATCTTGTAAACTAAAAAGTAAATAAAGATGCCTTTCTAGTATTGAAAAAAAAAAGGTATTCTCTGTCATGGACTATATGAAATACATGGGTATAGTTCCAAATAGATTTATTTTCTTAGAGTGTGTGTGTGTGTGTGTGTGTGTGTGCATCTTAGAGCTGAAAAAAGTTTAGCTGAATTTGTTTCCCATGGTACTACTGTTATGGCAAACCACCAGGACCCTGTTATATTTCTCTCCAGGTTCTCTCAACTCAGTATTTGGCATAGTCCAAGAATAGATTAGTCATCTTCAATATGGATGTGGTTTTTTCCAAACGAAGTTGAGAACTATTGTTGCTAATGCTTTTTCTAAAAATTCAGTTTTATATTATTTTCAGGCCTGCATTCTCTTCCTCCCACCTGTGAGGAAGCAAGAAAAACAAAACATATCACAAATAAATCAAGCAACACAAATTTCTGCCTTGATCATCTCAAAAGAAAAAAAAAAACCAGGGCCTGAATCTACCCTTCGAGTCCATCATCTAACTAGAGATATACTAGCACAATTTCTTCTAAATGAACTTCACCTTCCTTTCTAGGTTGTTCCTTTATTTGGAGCAATACACATATCTTTTGCATCTTTCATATACTCCTTGAAACTTCATGTAGTATAAGTTAATCTTAGTAGAAATGAAGGGTAAAAAAAAAAAAAGAAATGAAGGGTAAGAGGCTAGTTTGGAATAAATGCTGAAATTCTCCCCAGATCTCTCCCTTAGTAAAATCTGACTCTAATGAACTTACTTTATCCTTGTATATCTCAGTGACCTCACTTATAAAATGAAGACAGTAATGCAGATTCAACAAATAATATGTTACTAACCTCCTTCCCTCTTCATCTAAAATTCAGGATGAAGATAAGGATTTTAATACATTTTTAAAATTCTATGGAACTGGTTATTTTGGTATTATTACAGTTGGCTAGTTATTATGGGACAATTAATATTACATTTGCTAATTACATTAACTCCTACTTATTACTGACTCAGTAATATAATTATATGAAAGCACTAAAGCTCTATATAAATGTAAGTCTATTACTCTTACATATACACATGTGATGGAATCCTAATAAAGCTGCCCCCAGCCCCAATATTCTAACTTCATTATAGGCCTGGCCCTACTGAACAGCAGGCCCACTGCACCTACCTAGTCCCCACCCCTAGCCCCCCATGTCCTAACTTCTTTGTATACGTCTCACTGCTCACTGGAACAACAGGTGTGTCACTGAACTCTTAGCTCCCACAAAAACAGTAGGTGCGTCTTTGTGATGGGAACCCAGCTACTGCCTCTAGCTGGTCACTGCCCCCAGACCCATTCCAACAGAAACAAGTGTGTTCTTGTATTCAATCATAATTACACCCTCCATCTAGCCCAAGACAGGACCACAATACCTAACTATCTGTCTTAACCAGACAGGCCCACAATAGCTAGGAAGTTGGAGGGCAGAATGACCAGAATGTTTAACCACAGAACCGTAGATAGGACCCCTCCTCCATTACCTAATCCCTTAACAAACTCCTCTTGTCTTTTTAATATTAATGACGTTACTCTATTCTATGTAAATTTCTGTTATGTAATTGCATCTTTACCCTATAAAATTCCATCTTCCTTTCTCTAAAGTTACTGGTTCCTCTTGGAACTTAGCCTGCTTCGTGAGAGGCATCAGTCTCAATAAATGCCTATACTTAGATTAGAAGTGGTCTGACTAAATTCTTTGAGACAGTTCCACCATAACACATCATTAAACCATGACAGTTTTAGGGTGGGCAGAGCCCCTACCTCAACAGTTTTTGGCATCCCTGGGTTTAAACTGCAACAGCTTTTTGGTGACCTTGGGTTTGAACAGAAAGAGCTTTTTGAAACCCCAACAGTTTTTAGGTGGGCAGAGCCCCCACCTCAACAACATTTTAGCATCCCTAGGTTTAAACCACAACACATGTGCGTGCATTTACATATGTAAATATATTTGCATGTGTGTATACATATGTATGTATATGTATATGTGTGTGCACATATACTTACACACATATATACACATGTTCTTAAATCAAATTTAACCTTGTAGAAGTGTACTTCAATAACAAAGTAGCCAAAGTAGATTTCTTCAAGTCACTAAAATCTCTGAAATCTTTATAACCAAATTTTGTTATGCTTTCACAGTCAATGTAGTATGTAGTGTAGTGCAATGGAAAGAATTATGAATTTGGAATCAGATAACCTGTATTCAATCTCTTGCTTTACAACTTAGTACCTATGTGACTTTGGATAAATCAATCACTCTCTTCCCTTGGCCTCAGTTTCATCATGTCTACAAAAAAAGAATGGGACTGGATCTAACTCTCCAATGTCCTTCCTTACCAGGTATAAATCTTTTGAAGCTTACTGTCTTCCATCATCAGCACCCCCATCTACCCCAAGAGTGTTTCTCTTTTTTATCTAATTTTCCTTTTGCCTCCATCACAGATAAAACTGATGTTACTAGTTTTACATCTTGGTCCCAAAAACTCAGTAGTGATCAATACAGAATAATTTCTTAAACACTAATGCCTTCCATCTCTTAGAACATTAGAAAAGAGACATAATGATGTAAATTAAGAATGATTATTAGGCAACCCAAATAATGTAATATCCTTCCCATGTTCATCTGAATCTTACTTTTGTCCTGTAAATGGGGGATGCGAGTTACCAAAAAGCACAAACATTGACCAGCTTAAATAAACCTATTGGCTCCAGTACCAGTCTTTCTTCCTCTCTACCTCAGGTATTGCCATCTCTGTGAATTATGTAATTGTGATGCAATGGCACTCAACAGGGCACCTTTTATTGCTATCCATTTCTCCAGTGCTGAACCAACAGGCTGCTTTGAGCATCACAACCACAGCCGTGCTGCTTACGAGCTTTTAAAACACCTCTTCCTTCACTCCTTATCCTCTTTGAGAGATGGAAGTAGGGGAGGAAGATAAGTGCTTTGGTTTCCTTATGGCTACATCAGAGAAATTAATTTACCAGCAAGGATGCAAACATTCTTTCTGCATTCATGGGCATAGTATGGGAAAGGGCATACTGTGTAACTGGCTGGTTGACAACGTCTGGATCGGTGGCTAGGTGGCACAGTGAATAGAACACTGGCCCTGGAGTCAGGAGGACTGAGTTCAAATCTGACCTCCGACACTTAACACAAAAAACTAGCCATGTGACTTTGGGTGAGTCACTTAACCCCAATTGCCCTACAAAAAGGGGAAAAAAAGAAATGATAGATATGACAATAAAAATTTTAAAAAACAAGCAGTAGTAAAAAAAAATAGAAGACAATGTCTGGATCACAGCCTGTTGTTCCCAGGCATCAGATGTTTCATGTAAACAAAAACCTTCATTATATGTCTCAACGCTCCTATGACCAATTCCCTTTTCCTGTTTTTTTCCCTTCTTACCTTCTTTTTAAGAGCTGACTAGTAGCAACTGCAATTAAGCCCCTACTCTGTTTAAATGTTCAGGGTTTTGCCAAAAGAAATGACTTGCCAGCTCCTACACCTATTTTTTTTGGTTGCCTCCTCCTTTGGTCCAAAGGCTTGAATTTAAATGTCCTGTATGGCAGCTTTCCTCACCTTCGTAAACAAGGCTTACAGGATGGAAACTACTATTCAACCCTTGTCCTCAACTTACCTTGACTCAAGAATCTGGCCTTTAAAATGGAGGGATTGGGAGGTATCAAAGGGCCCCTTCTGTGAATCAGGTTCACAGAGATGCATTGATCTGAACTCCAGTCAAGGAGAGGCTCTGGCTCCCTGAGTTATGTAACCTGAATGATTCCACTTCTGTAGTGGTCATATTGACCACACCCCAAATTACTTGGCCTAACTGACTCCCTGACATGTCAGTGAGATGATTTTCTGCCAGCCCAACCCTCTTGCAGACATTCTGCTCTAACCACTCATTCCCAGACAGACTTTCTTCAGAGTAGAAAGCTTTTCTTCACTGATAAACTTCAGGCAGTATAATTTCTTAGGTCCCAGACAATCAGGAATTGTGTGCAACCACAACCACTTATAAGCAGTGGAGCAGTCAGCCAATAAACATTTATTAAGCCCATTCTATCTGCCAGACCCTGTGCTAAGTTTCTGTCATTTCTACTTTGGCAACTAGTTCCTCATTATCAGAATTGAGTCCATGATAACAATTACCCTTGTCATTTCCTCTACATTCTGAAGGATGAAATTACCATTAAATTGAGACAAGAATTTCTTAGGGTTTTTGTTTGTTTGTTTGTTTAGCAGAGTCAACCAGCACTTACACAGACTATTGACATCCCTCATTACTAGTGTTACCTCCCTCAGTGTTAGTGCTGTGATCTGTTTCTGGAACTCATCATCCATTTCCTCCTTCTGACCAAATGATCAGTCAAATGCTTCCATTGCAACATCTCTTCTGATTCTCCATCTATTAATGTTCACTCACTCTCTAACATGCCTGACTCTGTCCCCACCTCCAGTTTCAATTTGCAGGTTCCCACACAGAAGTATGTTTTCGTGTTCTTCCATTCACTATTTTATTTAATCTGTTCATGCTGAATAAAGTATACCCTTCAACTGCTCATCTCATGCATGCCAACTAGTTCCCATACTTGCAACCCATTGATCACATCCTATTTATGGGCATTTATTAGGAAATCTAATCTATTTTTATTATTGATACTCTACACACACATAAATATCTAAGTTCATAATTGTTATTGTGCCTCTTGCTGTTTCCCATTAATTATTTTGTGGATATATCTTACTTACGTCCTACTTGCTTCTCTAGTTCAGATCTTCTTAAACTTCTTCCTCTCCTGATCCCTTTTTGCATTTTGGCAGCTCATTGGCGTTCTGTGACCTGAGGGCATGTACAGTGCAAAATATGCATGCTTTGTGTTTAGAACCAAGGCTGCAGTGAAATTTTGGGATGCAACATGGGCAAGCACTTCCAGAAACACCTCAGATTCATCATGAGTTTGATTTTTATTTAATTTTTGGTCATTGGATGTTCAGAAACCTTTTACTGTTGCCAAATTTTTTGTGACCCCACATGGGGTTGCCACCCAGGTTGAGAAGCTCTGCTCTAGGTGGTATCTGCCTTAACAATTACAAGTGGGAAACTTTCTGCCTCTCTAGTTTCAGTTTAAACCTTGCTTAATCAGCTCTTCAAGTCTCTAGGCATTTTTTTTCCTGGCTCTCATGACATGTACTCCAACCATAGCAAACAAACAAACAAACAAACAAAAAAAACCTGTTAAGCCTTGATTCAAATTCCAAATCTTGCCTTCCTATTCCATCATTAACCAAATGTTTGCTTCGTATGTCCTGTTTTCTTTTCCCATGCTTCTACCTTCTACCTTCTACCTAGCAGTCCTGTTAACACACACACACAAACGCGCGCGCGCGCATGCACAATTTATATACCTAAAGTCTTCAATTTCCTGTCCAGAATTTAGACTTGGAAACACCAATTAGTCCTTGTCATCACCATGTAAAAGACTAGGAAGATGCTTCCTTGGGAGATACAGTTCCACCCTCAAACCTGTTCCATAATTCTCCTGATTAAATGGTCCTTATCTTCCTTGTCACATTCTTCCATACTCCAATTTCTGACACAATTCAATTCTTCCTATGCTAATTCTTTTTTTAAAAATGTCTCCTGAAGCACTTATTATGCTCTTTAAAAGAATACAGTTATCTCTTCCACATACAGGGTTAGGGGTATGGGAGTTAGGAGCATGGCACGACCTTGATCTGGAAAATCTGTGTAGAATTTTTTGTCCCTCCCTTCATATCAGAGAAGTCTGAATTATTATGGTATTAAAAGACAAAATATGTTTATATTACATATGCATTATATATGTTTTATGTATTATGTATGTATGTATATATGTTTTATGAATTTCCGAGTTTCTAAACTTTTCTGTGTCATCTGCTGGCCTTGAGATGTCATCTGTGGTTTCTGCAAGGCTCCCAAACAATTCCCATTTAATTTCTTTTTTTTTTGCTTTTTTTTGAAGGGGGACAGGGCAATTGGGGTTAAGTGACTTGCCCAAGGTCACACAGCTAGTAAGTGTTAAGTGTCTGAGGTGGAATTCAATTCCATTTAATTTCTTATGCTGGCCCATGATGTATTGAAACCTCAATGGGAAAAGTTGGGATGTGGAAGGGATAACCATATATCATTCTCCTTGATATGTCAGGAAAAACGAATGTATCCCTGAAATCCTTTTACCTTATCCTCCAGCAGGAAGATGAATCTTTTGTCTTTGTATGTACAGTGTCTGTCATAGTACCTGGCATACCAGAGGTGCCTAATAAATGATTAATGAATTGGGTCTGGAACAAATATAAACAATAGCACAATCTCTATAGATCACTAGAACATTCTTCCAGTAGGTTGTCCAGTGCCACTAAGGCAAGTCGTGTCAACAAGCATTTATTAAGCACCTAATATATACCAATTACTGTCCTAAATGCTGAAAATACAAATGTAAGCCAAAAAAATGCCTATGCCTTCAAGGAGATTACAGTTTAATGAGAGAAAGCAACACATGAAAGGAAGTTAAAAGGGGAGAAAGAAGAAGGTTCCCCAGCAGTACAGTGGAGAAAGAAGACTGGACAGTCAGAAATGGAGCCCAGAGAAGAACAAAGGAATGAAGATGACTGGCCTGGGCACTTTCCTTAAAATGGAGGTTCTGGGATGAACTGACCAATAAGAGGAGTGAAATTCTAAGGTGAGAAGGCTTCCATAGCATGGTGGAAAAAGAAGTCCAGAGAATCAGAAATGGAACCTGGACTCCTTTCCTTTTCTAAGGATAGGGCCTAAGAACTGCCCTTCTGCTATAAGTCAGATAAGCAATGCTGCACAGGAATTGGATTTCACAGCTTCACCATCACTCATTCTCCATACTTGTACATGGAGGAATTAAAACAACTAAATCATATATGAACAGTAAGATAGTATCCTGTCACCAATACCATATCCATACTACCATGATGACAAAAGAGAAAGAGACTCAAGATGAACATTAATGGCACTACTACCTCTATATTTCTCCCCTGCCCTCCTACATCCAGCACCCCTTTTTTATCAGTTTTTTGAAGGGCAGAGCCAAGATGGCAAAGAAAAGACAAGGGACTCACCTAGATCCTTCCAAATTCTCCTCCAAACAACTTTAAAATAATGCCTCAAAACAAATTCTGGAGTGGCAGAACCCACAAATAAATGAAGTGAAATTGTTTTCCAGTCTAAGGTAACTTAGAAGGTCAGCAGGAAAGGTCTGTCACACCAGGGTGAGATGAAACAAAATCCAGTGCAGGCAATGCCCCCAAAAGACAGCAGCAGTCTTAAGGGCGACTGAATTGGCAGCAGCCACTTCCAGAGTTCTCACCCCACAGATGGTAAAAGGGTCAAATAACTGGTCAGAAAGAGATTATAGGAGTCCCTTGGTTGGCACTGGGTGCAAGATTCTGCTGCATTGCCCAGACACAAATCTGGGTAACAGTCCTGTGTCAAAGTCCTAGGGCAAGAAAGAGCACTAGCACACAAGCATTTGTGTCTGTAAGGGTTTAGGGACCCTGGTCACAGTACCAGGGTGGAAAAGAGTGCTTGTGATCACTCACAGATAAGAGCACATGCCAGAGGAGTAGTAAATACACCTTTTCTTAGATCATACCACCTTGAAAGAACCAAAAATTTACAGACCCACAGAACTAGCTCTGAAAACATCTGAGTCACCCCTCCTACCTGGGAGTAGAGTCCAATATTAACATAAAATTATAAGTCAATAAATAGGCTGGAAAAATGAGCAACCAACAAAAAAACCTGACCATATAAAGTTACTATGGTGACAAGGAAGATCAAAACACAAACTCAGAAGAAGCTTCAAAGAACAATGTGAATTGGTATTGATCTCAAAAAGAGTCCCTGGAAGACCTCAAAAGGAATATTCATAAATCAAATAAGAGAGGCAGCTAG
Source organism: Pseudocheirus occidentalis (assembly GCA_028646575.1). Classification (NCBI taxonomy): domain Eukaryota; kingdom Metazoa; phylum Chordata; class Mammalia; order Diprotodontia; family Pseudocheiridae; genus Pseudocheirus; species Pseudocheirus occidentalis. The sequence goes on along the minus strand of CM053599.1, from coordinate 53,693,291 downwards.
GTGGCTTAATGAATAGAGCACCAACCCTGGAGTCAGGAGGACCTGAGTTCAAATCCAGTTTCAGACACTTGACACTTACTGTGTGATCTTGGGAGAGTCATTTAACCCCAAATGCCTTGCCTTCCCCCCTCAAAAAATGAAAAAAATCAAATAAGAGACATAAGGAAAAATTGGGAAGAGAAATGAGAGTGATGCAATAAAATCATGAAAAAAGAGTCAACAGTTTGGTAAAGAAGGCACCCCCTCCCAAAAAAACTATGGAAAATAACACCTTAAAAAAACACAATAGGTCGAGTAGGGGGGAAAAGAGGTACATAAATCCACCAAAGAAAAGAATGCCTTAAAAAAACAGAGTTAGCCAAATGGAAAATGAGATACAAAAGCTTACTGAAGAATTTTTGTCATACTTAAAAATTAGAATTGGGCAAGTGGAAGGTAGTGACTGTGCGAGGTATCAAGAAACAATTAAACAAAATGAAAAAATACAAGAAAATGTGAAATATTTCATTGGAAAAGCAACTAACCTGGAAAATAGATTTAGGAGAGATAATTTAAGAATTATTCGACTACCTGAAAGCCATGATCAAAAGAACCTAAATATAATATTACAAGAGATATGCTCAAACATATTTCAAGGAATTATCTAGAAAACTACCCCAATGTCTTAGATCCAGAGGGTAAAATAGAAATAAAAAGAACCCACCAATCACTTCCTAAAAGAAATCCCAAAATAAAAACTCTCAGAAATATTATAACCAAATTCCAGAGCTCTCAGGTCAAGGAAAAAACATTGCAAACAGCCAGAAAGAAATAATTTAAATATTATGGAGCCACAGTCAGGATAGCCCAAGATTTAGCAGCTTCTACATTAAAGGATTGGAGGGCTTAGAATATGATATTACAGAAGGCAAAAGAGCTGGGATTATAACCAAGAATCACCTACACAGAAAAACTGAGTATTCTTTGGGGGAGGGGGATAGGGAGTGTATATTTAATGAAGTAGAGGAATTTCAAGCATTTCTGATGAAAAACCAGAGCTGAATAGAAAATCTGACTTTCAAATACAAGATTCAAGATAAGAATTAAAGAAAGGTAAGAAAAATCATAAAGGAGTCTATAAGATTAAATTGTTTACATTCCTGTATGGGAAAATGATATTTGGAACTCCAAATAAATTTATCATTATTAGGGCAGTTAGAGGTTATACACAAAGAGGGCATGGGTATGAGTTGACTATGATAGAATGATACCTTGAAAAAAAAAATTAAGGAGTAAGAAAGAGGAATTCACTGGGAGATGAGGGAAGGGAGAGGTAGAATGTAATAAAATTATCTCACATAAAAGAGGTATGAAAGAACTTTTACAGTGGAAGGAAAGAGAGGGAGAGGTGAGGAAGAGTGCTTGAACTTTACTCTCATTGAAACTGGCTCAAAGAGAAAACAACATGAATACTCAGTTGGGTATAGAAATCTATCTTACCCTATTGGAAAATAGGAAGGGAAAGGGATAAGAAGAGGGGAGCTCCTAGAAGGGAGGGCAAATTAAGGGAGACAGTAGTCAGAAACAAAACACTTTTGAGGATAAATAGGATAAAAGGAGAGAGAGTAGGATAAACAGGATGGGTAATAGAATAGGGGGAAACCACACAGTAATAATAACTATAAAAAAAGTTTTATGGCAAGTTTCTCTGATAAAGGCCTCATTTATCAAATATATAGAGAACTAATTCAAATTTGTAAGAATACAAGTCATTCCATAATTGATACATGGTCAAAGGAAATGAACAGGCAATTTTCAAACGAAAGCAATTTACAGGCATATGAAAAGAATGTTCCAAAACACTCTGATTAGTGAAATAGAAATTAAAACAACTCAGAGGTACCACTTAATATCTAGAAGATTGGCTAGTATGACAGAAAAGTAAAGTGACAAATGTTGGAGGGGATGTGGGAATACTGAGACCCTAACGCATTGTTGGTGGAGTTGTAAACTGATTCAACCATTCTGGAGAGTAATTAGGAACTATGCTCAAAGGACTATAAAACCCTTTGGCCCAGAAGTACCATGACTAGCTCTGTATCCCAAAGAGATTTTTTTAAAGGTAAAGGACTTATATGTACAAAAATAATCATAGCAACTCTTTGTGTGTGGCAAAAAAATTGGAAATTGAAGGGATGCCCATCAATTGGTTAATGACTGAACAAGCTGTAGTATATGATTGTGATGAAATACTCTTGTGTTCATCATAGGAAATGATGAACAAGATGGTTTCAGAAAAATCTGAAAAGTCTTATATGAACGGATACAAAGAGAAACAAGTAGAAGCAGGAGATCATGGTACACAGCAACAGCAATATTGTACAATGATAACCTGTGAATGACTTAGTTATTCTTTGCAATGAAATGATCCAAGACAATTTTGAAGGACTTGTGATGAAAAATTCTATCCACCTCCAGAGAAAGAACTGCAAGAGTCTGAATGCAGATTGAGACATATTTTTTAAAACGTTCTTCATTTTTCTTGATTTTTTGTGTCTGTTTTCTTTCACAACATGAATAATATGGAAATATGTTTTGCATGACTGCATATTTATAACCTACACCAAATTCCTTTCCTTGTCAATGAGGGGGAGAGAAAGGAGGGCAGAAGAAAATTTGGAACTCAAATTTAAAAAAAACAAATGCTAAAAAAGTTACATGTAATTGTGAAATATAAAACATAAAATTAAATTGATTTAAAATTTAAAAAATATTTTTAGTGATATCTTGTGGTATATTTTATTTCTTACATCATCATAGTTATACCCAGTATTCTTTCCTCTCCTTTCTCAGAGAGCCATCCCATCTAACAAATAATATTTTTTGAGGGGGGAAGTCAAGGCAATTGAGGTTAAATGACTTGCCCAAGGTCACACAGCTAGTAAGTATGTCAAGTGCCTGGTCACATTTGAACTCAGGTTCTCCTGACTCCAGGGCCAGTGCTCTATTCATTGTACCACCTAGTTGCCTGTAATGCCATGCACAAGCAAATTCCCAAAAGAAGGCTACTGTGAACAGCTTTTAAGGTTCTGATTACACAGTATAGTGAACACTCCATTTATTCCATTATGAATCAAGGCAAACATTCACAATAAATCATAATATAATATTCACAACATTACATCTTATCACAGAAAATCACAATATGGTGTTCATAACAGCTTAACATTAGATTGGCCACACAGTTTTCACTACAGTGGCCACAATACAAGGAACAAAAGAATAATCATCTGGTTTCCCTAAGGCGGAAACCCTCTTCACTTAATCATTCAATCAATTCACAATATAATAATCAATCTTCCACTCATGGGGTAATCTTAGATCAACTCAGTCACTAATCTAGATTCACAATTACTAACTATCATTAATCACTAGTACAGTCATTAGAAAACCACACAAACCTTCCACCCCTCAATGTCCAGCAAATCTCAATTTCATCCAAGGGGAGGCCTTTTCTTCATCTTGACTCGGGGTAGCCTCTCTCATTCCCTGGATCCCTCTCCATGGTCCCAGCTCCTTCCTGAATCCACCAGTCACCTGGATTCAGAAGCAGACAACTCCCAGGTCCTTGTCCAGTCCTCAGAGGTAGACAGCTCCCAGGTCCTTGTCCAGTCCTACGGGCAGTCCCTGGTACGCCCTGAAGTTCACAGGGTCGGGCACATCTCAGACCCTTCGCCATTTCTGTTGCCAGGAACTCAAGGATCCACCAAGCCACAAACTAACAAAGGCTTATACTAGTCATGTTTCTTTAGTCCTCCAGCAGTTCAGCTGGACCTAGGACCCAGGAGAAATCTCGGCCTTCCAGGAGGCCTTCCAGGCAAGCCCTCTCAGCCTTCCAGGTGGCCTTCACCAGATTCTGGTCTCATGAAAACTCCAACTCAGTTTTTCAGTCCAGCAGCCCATCTCCCAGATGCTGGGACAATCCTACTTCCTCCAACAGGAGCCACCAGGAGGAACATTTCTAATGCTGTCTCTCTGTCTCTAGAACTCTTCCCATATACACACATTGGCCTCCTGTCTCAGTCAACCCCGTCCTGCCATGTCAGGACAGAAGAAGAGCTCACACCTTCCATACTTAGCCCTAAGTTGCTAAGTGCTAAGTATCTGCCAAAATGATTGCTGTTACACTGCCCCACAAATAGTATTTTTTAAAGAGGAAAATGAAATCAGCACAACTAATTGATAACTTCGAAAAAGTCCACTGAATGCAGATCAAAGCATACTATTTGCTCTCTTTTTGTTTTGTTTTGTTTTGTTTTTTTATTTCTCGTGGTTGCTTCCATTCATTCTAACTCTTCTATACAACATGATTAATGTGAAAATCTGTTTAATAAGAATGTATATGTAGAGCCTATATAGGACTGCACACCGTCTTGGGGAGGGGAGAAGGGAAGGAGGTGGAGAAAATTTTAAAACTTATAGAAGTGAATGTTGAAAATTTTAAATAATTTTTAAAAAAGAAAAGGGAAAAAAGAAAGACAATAAACAGTTCAGAAATGTGCAATGTATAATATCTGTGAACCTGTCACCTCCACAAAGAGGTGGGTTGGGGGTTATCCTCTCATATCCCTTCATTTAAGCCATGCCAAGCACTCTTTTAACACCACCTCATCTATTCACATCAAGGAGTGTGCTCGATGCTGTGTCAACTTAATATCAAATAATTCCTCAGTTAGATGGCAAAGTGGATACTAAGGGTCCTGGAATGAGGAAAACCTAAGTTCAAATCTGGCCTCAGACACCTACTAGCTATGAGACCCTGGGCATGTCACTTAACCTCCAATGGCACCAGTTTCCTCAACTATGAAATATGGACAATAACAGCACCCACCTCCTAAGTTTTTGTGAAGATCAGATGAAATGTTTATAAAGGGCTTTGCAACTCTTAGGATTGTGGATAATCGATGTGAAATGGCTTGTAAATCTTAAAATGGTATATGAGTGCTAACTGCTACTATTCCTATTAATTATTATGGATGAGGAAATGGAGGAAAAGATGGGTAAAGTGACTTTCCAAGATATTACTCTACAGAATCAGAATTTGAACCCAGGTCCCCAGACTTCAAACCTCCTCCTGCTTTAAGATTTACAAGCTCCTCCGGGGCACAGACCGGACAGAGTCTTAGATCTGCCGTCAAGAAGACCTCAATTTAAATTCAGCCTCAGTAGCTTACTAGCGATAAGCATCTAGGCAAATCCTTTAACCTCAACTCCCTCGTGGTATCCATTTCCCAGGGCTGTTATCTGGATTTTGCCCTTTGAAAAGTTAGTGTTATCTAAATACTAGATATTATTATTGTTTATAAATTTTATTTTTTTGATCCTCCCAAACAATCCTGTGTGATAGATACCGTGGTATTATTATTTACATTTTACAGACGAGAATACTGGAGCCCAGAAAAGTTAAGATAATTGCCCTGGGTCTCAGTTTCCTAACTGTAAAAAGAAGAGCTCAGATGGGCCATCACTGGCATGTCTTTAGATCTAATTGACCGTCCAATGAGGAAGAACAGTCCATGGCCATTTTAACTTGGTACTTCATTGAGGGTTTGTAGGTTCTGCTTTCATCTAAATAATTAATTCCACTGGACTCAAGTAGGGAATCTGAGCAAGCAGAGGGAAGCAACCCAGCCTGGGGGCATGGCCAGCCACACAGTAAACAGACTGTGCCATCCCTTTCTCATCCCCGATCTCCTACAGGCCCCTTCTTTCTGCACCTTTTTATTGCTTCCTCTGACTTGCCATTCCCTTCCCCTGGCCCCAGGGGGAAGCCTCGGCCTGTCCTTTGAATGCTGTTCGCTGTTCTCTACCAGGGCTTGGGACCAGGGAGCCCAAGGTCCTGTGCCAGCGCCTGGGCTGGACAGACAATCTTGCCTTGTTATTCATTCCTGGCCTGACACCAGGCTGACAAGACTGTGGCCTGAAGGGGGCCTGGGGTGGGCCCACCTCTCAGTTGCAGCAAACAGCCCGCCTCCCTGGCAGGGAAACAGGAGCACAGCCCGGGCTCTGGGCCAGAGGGAGACACAGGCCAGCTCTCAATTCTGCTACAAACAGTCGCTGTGTTATTCCTGAGAGCGCTTGTGATGGGTAGGGCCCCAGGAAGCAGCCCCCTGGGCTCTACCTCCTCAGCTCCTCTCTGATTCCCTGAGGTTCTGGCCTGAAGGGTCAAGGCCCAGAACGTCCAGATCCCTGCAAGAGATAAGGGCAGATTCTCCTGACTCTGACCAGGAGTGTTTTGGCCAGAGCTAGAAATAGCTGACTACCAGGCTGACCAGAAAGGATCAGGTTGCTGAAAGGCTTCTTGCTCAAGAAAGCTATTCATTTGCTTCACAGAGAATTTGATTCCCCCTTGGGCCAGCCCTCAGGGGCTATGGTCATTTCTGAGGCCCAGCTTCCACTGAAGAGCTGAGATCTCATTTTCTTCCCTCCCTCTCACTCAGTCCCTCCCCTCCAGCTGACTATCCACCCCTTCCTCCCAGCTCCTCCCTAACCTACTTCAGTGGGCGGAGCCCCCATCAGGACCGGGGGAGCCTCCTGGTATCTCTGTTGCTAAAGAAAGACTGTCCCTGCTCCTGGCTCCGGTCCCCAGCTGGCTTGTTGCTAGGCAAAAACACACGTTAGCTTTGCTATTTTCACATGCCAGAGTCAGGCTTTGTAAGGCTCTGAGAAGGGCAAGGAAACATCCATGGTACAAAAGGAACATTTGCATGGTTGGATTCTGTTAGTTCTCTTCTCCATTTAAAAGCTGGCCTTTTGGCATGCACTGAAACCCCCATTTTCTCCTTATGCCAACAGAACTGACCCAGACTAGTGTAGGGCTTAAAGGTATGGAGGCATTGCTCTGGCAAGGAGGCCCCTGCCAGTAGTCCTATCTTTTTCAACAGCAGCCCTTGTTGCTTGCTCTTCAGATAGTGCTAGACTTTCTAAAATTCAGCTATCCTTTGGGAGTTTCCTCTTGGTACATAGATTTTTTTGGTCCAAATTCTCCAGTAAGAGAATTATCACTTTTAAATAGAAATGGAGTCGTATAAAGGGAAAACCTTGGACTAGGGCTACAGATGATGTGAATCTTTTTCTATTAACTTGCTGTGTCTCAGGCAAGTCACTAAATCCATCTCTACCTTAGATTAGATGACCTAGGAGGTCTCCGACAACTCTAAACAGATAATCCTATGAATATTCTGGGATCTGTTTTTGTTATGTCCCTGAGGATGGGAACTACTTCTGGTTTAATCTTTATATCTCCCATACCTAGAGCAGAACCTTGCAAAAATGTGTGCCCAATAGATGCTTATGGGGTTGGATTAAATTTAATTTAATGGAGTATTTCAATAGTGGCATCAAGATCTTCATCAGTTTCGACCAAATTTCCCATACACGTGTTGAGTCAATAATTAGGGAGAAGATTTTCACAGCATTCTCTCCCCCCAGTCATTTGGACAAAGGAGGTCAGTATACAAAGATGCTAGAAATTCTTGGCTGAATTTTAAGAAATATAAAGTCTGCTGAAACTTGGCATGTTATATAGTATTTTTGAAAAGCAATCTTGGCAGCAGTTGCCATACTGAATTAGTACCCAGAAAGTATTTTATAGAAGCATAGAATATTAGAGAAAGATTAGCCCCAGTCCCTTCATAATCAGGTTGAGGAAATTAAGGCCCAGAGAGGGGAAACAATTTGCCCAAAGCCATAATGACTAGAATAATAGAATTTTGGAACTAGATAAACCTTGGAAATAACTGACTGCTTTTACAGATGAGGAAACTTCAGTAGTCCAGTCATACCATCGCCAAGCTGAAAACTTAGGACTCTTGTTCGATACTCTATCCATCACATTACACTGCTCTTTGCTGGAGACTGAGAGGGATCACAGGATCATTCATTTTACAGATGAAGCATCAGAGGCCCAGAAAGGCTAAATGATTCTCCAGGTTTACATAGTTAGCAAGTATCTAAAGGAGAATTTGAACCCAGGCCTTTCTCACTTCAAGTTTAGCACTCTCTTCATTACATGCCCTGCCTCTCAAGGGGATTCACAGAGGTTTTGCCCCCCAATATTTTATAAGGTCTTCCAGCAAATAAGTAACAATTAAATAACAATACATCAATATATGTACAAAGAGTATGACTTGTTTGATTTTGGGTAAGTTACTTGACCTCCCTAGGGCCAACTTTCTCACCTGGAAAAGGAAGGAGTTGTATTTGATGACCTCCCTTCTGGCACGAAATCCTGTGATCCTATAAGTGCTCAATTCCCACAATTAACCACTTGCTGTCCTCATCCCGTCAATGCCCTCAGTGGCAAGTATAACTTCAAAGGTAGGTTGGGGAAGACCTTTTCAGGCAAAGGCTGGAGTGGAAATTTAGTCCCTGGGGGAAGGGGGAGACGCCATAAAGTTCCTTGACTTTCACCAGTCTGTCATGATGTCTTCCTCCTCTGATTGCCTAATAATGACACCTGACCCAAATTTAGGAGTCTAGGGTCTACAACATGTGCTTTATAGACAATATCCCTTCTGAGGTAGGTATGACAGGTATTATTAGCTAAATTTTATAGGGAGAGAAAGAGGATCAGAGAGGCTGAGTAATTTGTGAATGGTTAAGCAACAAGCAAGTATCTGAGGCAGGATTTGTTTTTTCAAAGTTTTTATTTGTTTGCATTCTGAACTTAACGCTAAATAAAATGAGCATTTCCTTATTCATAGTAGAATAGGGGAAAAAAAGAATTTACATGAAACTGTCGATCTCTATCATTTGCAGCTTGCTTTATTTTTTTAAGCATATAATAAACTCCAAGTATAACTTTCAAAACTATCAGAGGGAGGATTTGAACTGAGATCTCTCCCAGAGTCCAGCTTGATCTTTTCTTTCACAAACTCTATGGCATTTAGAATTTGCATTATTCACGTAACCCTTGCTATATATTTGACATGTTGTAAGTTTTGGTTTTTTTGTTGGTTTTTTTTTGGCAGATAAATAACTTTTCCCCTTCAAGACTGGATAGCCCCTGATTTAAAGGATAAGGCCAAGCTTCCCTGTCTGATGTTCTTTCTGTCTTCCAAAGCAAAATGTGAGCCCAAAGAAGTAAAAAGAGTAGTATTGCACGACACTAAGAGCAATACTATGAGGTGGGCCCATCTTAAATTGTCTGTTTTATTATCTGGAAGAGACATCAAAGTCATCAAGGGGAAGAGTGATGGAGTGACATTAATTTTCCCTTGCCTGGACATTTCTCTGGAAGAAGGCTGATATTGTATCACTTTGATTTGCATAGGCTAAACGTGTTATGAGAAACAAAGGGATTCCTGCATATGATGGGAGGTTGATCTAAACAATCTCTAAGGTCCCTTCCAACCTTGAGATTCTACGATAAGCAATAAGCTTTCTGAAAGATGAGGCTATGTTGAGCAGAGGAAACAGCAGCCGGTATATCTTTATCAAGTTTTATTTCTTTTCCTATTGTAACTATGGGCACATTGAAACCTGTGATGAAATCAGTGGGTCCAAGGAAGATTTTAAATTAAAGACTTATTTCCTACTTACCTTCCCTTGCTCAAGTCAGGAAACGAAGATAGTTTGACACATTCCCCCCATCCAGCAAGACTTAGAAGGCTAAGGCTGGAAGAAGCTCTTGGGAGGTACTAGTAATGGGGTTCTTAACCTTGGACCTCTTGGGCAGTCTGGTAAAGTTTTGGACCTCTTCTCAGAATAATGTTTTTAAATGCATAAGATAAAATATATAGGATAGCAAAGAAAACCAAAGATACTGAAATGCAGTTATCCAAATATGGTGTGAGTTGGTTTTTTTTTAAGTTTTAATAAACAAGAGGTAGCTAGGTGGTACAGTGGAGAGAGAGCTGGGCTTGGAGACAGGAAGACCTGAGTTCAAATCCAGCCTCAGATCTTTAGTAAATGTATAGACCTGGGTAAGTCACTTAAACTCAGTTTCCTCACCTGTTAAAAAGGGATGATAATAGTACCTACCTCCCAGGGTTGTTTTGTGGATCAAAGGAGATAATATTTGTAAAGTCCTTTGTAAACTTTAAAGCAATCTTTAAATGCCACCTATTATTATGAAGTTCATAGACTTCTGATAAATAAGAGAGAGAGGGAGAGAGAGAGAGAGAGAGAGAGAGGACATTTATCATGTGCCAGGCACTGTGCTAAGCTTTGAGCATACAAATAAAAGTAAGCACATTTCTACCTTCAAGGAATTTCCATTCTAATGAAAGAAAACAACACAAAAGTTGTATCTGGGAATTTGGGAAGGGACACTTGCTGTGCTTTCCTAGATTTGTCCTGGAAGAACAGTGGGATCAAGCAACATACCTAAAGTCTAAGCTAGCCTGTCAAAACCCCAGTGGCTCCAGAGGCAAAGCCCATTCTTGGGTTAGGAGAAAGTAGACATAATGGCTCCAAGTGGAGTAGAAGTGGACCGCAGGACTAGAAGTAGACATTATCTCTAACAAGCTGTCACCTGGTCTCTGTCTGATTGCTTTTAGTGACAGGAGAGTCACTACCTCAAGAGACAGGCTATTCCATTGCTTGGTAGCTCTAATTGTTAGAAAGGTCTTTGCAACTCTACAAGTCTCAGGACGGAAGGAGATGTCTACATTCAGAGAAGGATCCAGAAAGACCAGAGGTTAAATGGAGACTGAAGCAATGTATGCTATCACTCTTTTCTATATTTGGTTTTTGTTTCTCTTTTCTCATTGTTCACTCCATTGGCTATAACACCTATATAACCAGACTATTGTACAACGTCAAAGAGTTTGCAGATCCTATATGTGATTGTATGCCACCGTGACGGGGGTGGGGAGTGGGGAGGAAGGGGAGAAAATTCTGAAACTCATGTGATTCTGAAATTGAATCTTGCAAACTAAAAGTAAACAAACAAGTCAATAAAAAATTAAAACAATAAAAATTAAAAAATTAAATAAAATAATTTTTAAAAGGTCTTTGCATTGAACCAAAATCTCTCTCTCCATAGCTTCTACCCATTAATTCTGGTTCTATTTTCTGAAGACACAAAGACTAAATGTCTCTCCCTCCTTCCATCCTGTATTCATGGAAAGCTGACTTGCTTCATATGATACCTCATCTCTGGTAACCCTTCCCAATGTTAGTTATTCTTTCACATAAGTTGTATCTTCATCCCCTACCCCCACCATACGCACCAGGCAAGAAGATGTCAGGTTCAAGACATTCCTCTCCTTTCTCAAGGAAGTCAGTACCTGGATTACAGTCTTCCTTTTCACCCTTGCCTTCTTCCTTGGGGACTCAGTGTATTTGTGACTCTCTCCTCAAACACTCTTCCCTTTATTTAATTAACCTCCTTAATTCCCATCACCTTCCTATACACTCTAACTACAAGGGTGGTCACATTCTAGCTCTCACCAGCACTTAAAAATTACCTCAGCTCTGTGATCTTGGATCCTGAAATTTTTACCAATGATCATAATCCTTTTCTTATCCATTTATCCTGTACTATTCCTCCTAAATCTATTCATCATCACTATGACTTTGAAGGTCTCTAATGCTCCCTGTCTAGTCATCTCATTCTGCCCTCACTTTCCTCTCCATATTTAAGTTTATATTGAACACTATATTTAAGTTTAACTATATGTTTATTGTCCTTCGCCCCTGAGTCCTTCATGCTGTTGTGTTCCAGAATTTATGCCTTCCCAATCTTCAACTTTGGGTTTATATAGTATCAGTTTTTTCTTTTCCTGTATCTGAGTTGTTGGATGCTCTAGATCAGTGGTTCTCAACATGTGGGTTATGTTCAACTTGTAACAATGAAAATACATCCTGCAAATCAGATGTTTACATTATGATTCATAACAGTAGCAAAATTACAGTTATGAAGGAGCAACAAAAATAATTTTATGGTTGGTGGTCACCACCACAACATGAGGAACTGTATTAAAGGGTCACGGCATTAGGAAGGTTGAGAACTGCTGCTCTAGAGTATGCTACCATGCCGAGTGGGTCCTCTACAAATTCATGTTATGTAACACCAAGTGGGCCCTCACTTGCATGGTCAGCCATTCTTCTTCCTTGATTGACTCATAATACTAAAGCAAAAATTCCAGACTTTCCCCTACCACTCTCAACCCCAACACTACCCTCACTTCCCTGTCTCTCAGCAGGTGACCTCACCTCCAATTTTATTGAATAATTAATCTCATCTATAGGGAGTTCTCTCTTCCCCCAAATACCTTCCCTCAAAACCTTTCTGCATCAATCTGCTCCAGTCTAGGGAGGGGGAGGGGAAGTAGCCCTCTCTTCTCATTAATGAAGTCATTCCTTTCATTGAGCTCTTTTCACTTCTCCCTTCCCCTCCCTTCAGAAAGCTTTCCCCTTTGATCATTTCCTCTCTCACTTCTTCAGTACTTTTTAACTACTGGCTCCTTCCCCACTGCCTACAAGCATGATCATATCCTTTAGGCTTAAAAAACCTTCCTTTTAACTCCGTCGGTCTCTCAAATTATCATCCTGCCTCCCCTCCTCTTCTCAGCCCAACTCTCAGAAAATATCATCTACACTCACAGCTTCCACTCACTTCTCACTCCCTTGTAAGGTGACTAATAAGGGCCACCGAATTGGAACTGCTCTCTCAAAGGCTACTACTAATCTCCTAACTGCTAAATCCAAAGTCTTTTTCTCAGTACTCAATTCTTAACTTCTTTGTAGCTTCCATATGGATGAAGATTAATACTCAGGGAGGATGAGATGGTAATAACAGATGACCAAGAGAAAGTAGAACCATTTATATCTTGCCTTGTTTCTCTTTTTGCTACCTTAAAGGATGATTTTTGTTGTTTTTTTTTGGAGGGGGAAAGGCAAGACAATTGGGGTTAAGTGACTTGCCCAAGGTCACACAGCTAGTAAGTGTTAAGTATTTGAGGTCAGATTTGAACTCAGGTCCTCCTGACTCCAGGGCCTGTACTCTATTCACTGTGCCACCTAGCCACCCCAGGGAAGATGATTTTTGTCCTTTTGAAAGGACAGCATCAAAATCCCTAAAAGGGAGTTAATATCTAAGATATTCATGGAAGTAATAAAAGAGACAGTAGCTTCCCCTCAATAAGCTCAAGTCAACAAAACCAGAAGAATTACATCCCAGGACACTGAAGGAATGAAGAGATATAATTGCTGAGCTAAATTACAAAACGTGTGTCTTTGGGCAAGTCACTGAACCTCTCCAGGCCCCAGTTTCCTCAGGTATAAAATTTAAGGGCTGGACTTGATGGTCTCAAAAGTCCTTTCAACTATACATTTTAAATGCCCTGGTAGAAAAGAGGAGGGATGTTTCAGACCTGAAGACGGGCAAATGTAGTCTCAAATTTTCAAAAAAGGGAATAAAGCCCTCAAATTATAAGCCAGTCAACTGGACTTTGACTCCTAGCAAAATTCTAGAATATATTATTTAAGGGACTAGGTTAGTCAATACCTATGAGGTGAGTAATGTAGGTATTTTTCAGATGAGTAAACTGAGGTTAAAATATGGATTCAGCTGAACAATTATTAATAAGCACTTACCAGAGTAAGTACTTATGAACTTAAGTACATATGAATTACTTACTATGGTAGATGCTGGGGATGTAATGATGAAAACCAATCCCCCAGTCTACTGGGAGATACAACATGTAAACATGTAAGTCCATATGAGATCATTTTAGGAAGGAAGTAGCATTCAGAATTAGGGAGATTAGGAAAGATTTGGTATAGGAGGTTGTAATGGTAATTAATTTGTTTGATCAGAGTTAAGTAGATCCTAGTAACCTAGTGTTAAGTATAGAACTCTGTCCATTGGTTAAAAGGTGTGAATTCCCAGAACTCTGTCCATTGGTGAAAAGGTGTGAATTCCCCTGTGACTTGGAAGAATGCTATTGGCTGAGACACTC
>CM053599.1:53647502-53678842 GCA_028646575.1 Pseudocheirus occidentalis | reverse complement strand
TGAACTGTTGAAACTGTGAACATTGTACTGAATAAAGATTTGGAATGGAATAAACAGAGTGTTCACTAATACTGTGTAATCTGAATCTTAAAAGCTCTTCACAGCAGCATTCTCTCAGGAATCTACTGCTGATTGGCTTTACAGAGGTGTTTCATGAGATGATCAATAAAGATAACTCAGAATTCCAAGGTATGGAGATGATGAGGGAGGTGACCCACCTGACGAGGAAAGCCAGCATATTAGAGGGAAATCAGCATTGATATTGAGATCCCTACTCAAGAGAGGAGTGGTGTACTAGAGGTATAAAATATCATTTAGATTTTTACACGCAGTAAATGTATGGATTGGTTTGGTTCTGCATGACTATGTTCATTTGTTACAAGGAAGGTCTTCCTGCCCCCCCCAAGGGAGGAGAATTGGGGAGGAATGGGCATAAAGTAGGACTAATGATACTTTAAAAAAAAAATAAAGAAAAGCACATCAATGTATCATTTAAAAGATGAACAGAAAACAAAAAGAAGCTGAAAGGGGAACAAAGACAAGAAGAACAATGTTGGAGTTTGTTAAATTGGAAATATACTCTCACATTCAAGAAAATCCCAATAATCTGAACACACAAAAAAAGACAAGAAATCCCTAGGCATCAATAAAATGATTAGGAAGAAAAGAAGCCTATGAATCCCATACTGGATTTCTTCAGAAAGCATGGGCCTAATTTTAATCATCTGTAAAAGTAGGATCTAGGCTACATGACCTCTGAGGTACCTTTTGGGTCTCAGAAATGAGCTTGTGAAAAAAGGCCAATATATCTAACCCTGGAGCAATGGTGTGGTTGATTTGATCATAGTTCAGGATTCCATAACTAGCAAGGCGGGGGAAAACAAAGTTGCTGTCAAGTCTATGGAGGAGATAGACAAAGAATTAGGAGATAAATGAAGCCTACCTGGGGCTTTCCCTGAAATAGTGGTCTAGGAAAGACCATTACCAATCAGGAGAATGGGGCATCAGGGCAGAAATTTCTCCAGGATGGGAAAGTAGCCAAGCCATGAGGATTATGGAGAAGGTAGCTATAGAAGACAGAGTGAAATGAAGCATGACTGGATGTCTTACATTTAGCACTTCTAGCATCAGTAATCCCTTTTCCAGTGTTTGAGTGGGAATTTAAATAATATGTTGTCTGGATTCCTATCATGACACTCTCTGTTAGAGAATAGCTCCAGCTGATGTTTCCTTTACAAATTTATATCTGCTCAGCAAAATTTGTCCTGGTTGCAAGAATTTCTAACTACATCTCTGTGTCCAGAGAAGACTTCCTGGAGGAGGTAGCATTTGATTTGAGCTTAATATGTAATGTTTGTATAACAGGTTTTGATTTTCTTACTTCTCACTGGAGGGGATGGGTGGAGAGGAAGAGGATGTGGACCTAAAATAATATAATAAATAAAATAATAGGGGCGGCTAGGTGGCGCAGTGAATAGAGCACCGGCCCTGGAGTCAGGAGGATCTGAGTTCAAATCCGGCCTCAGACACTTAACACCAAAACTAGCCATGTAACCTTAGGCAAGTTACTTAACCCCAATTGCCCTCCAAAAATAAATAAATAAATAAATGAATGAATGAATGAATAAATAAATAAATAAATAAAATAATTGAAAATAAATGGTATTGAATAAAATAATATTGAATTTTTTAATATAAAAGATATATAAAAATTCAACAGGCAAAGTGGTAAAAAAGAGGACACTCCACATGTGGGAAAAAGTATGAATACATGCATGGCATGTTCAGGAGACAGAGAGCAGTTTAGTTAGGTTGGAGTATAGTGCGTATAAACAGGAGTAATATGAGAAAGCTGGAAAGGTAGGGTGATGCCAAACTATGGAGGGCTTTGAGTGCCAAGCAGAAGCAGACTTAAAACAAGTATGGACCAACAGAGCCACCTATGCCTAGGGTCATTAGGTCTTTCTGGTACTTGGAGAAGCAGCCCTAAGTCTGTCCTCTGGGATCTTCCTCCAGCCATCTTCCCATCCTGATTCCCCACCTTCAGCACAACCCTGGGGAAGGGAAGTCATGCTGATCTAATCATTCATTATTCATGTTCCTAATGGAAGAGACTGTGGAAATCTTCCACTTAAAGCCGCTGTTCTTCCTCCTAGACATGCTGCACTCAAAGGAGAACAGCACTGGCTGAGCAGGGAATTGTCTTAGTCACCAGATGGAAGCATCACACATTTGTGGGGGCTGGGGAACATGGAAAAGCAATAATGAAAAGGAGGAATGAGTGAGGTGAGAGACTGGAAAAAATCCTAAACACAAGATGCTATTCATGTGGCTGTGTTAAGAACAATAAATGGTTAAGAATGGTGGGAGCAATAACAACAAAAAACAGCAATGCCATTTCTGGAGTGCTTTATGGTGTGCGTAGCCCTTCCTTTATAACCCTGGGGGACCAAGGTAAGAGGTGGGGGTGGCTGTAAATAGTACAATATTATTATTACTGTTTTCAGCAACTAGGTGGGTCAGTGGATAGAGTGCCAGGCGTGGAAGACCTGAGTTCAAATCAGGCCTCAGACGCTTACTAGCTATGTGACCCTGGGCAAGTCACTTAACCCTGTTTGCCTCAATTTCTTCATTTGCAAAATGAGTTGGAGAAGAAAACAGCAACCACTCCAGTCTTTTTGCCAAACGGGGTCACAAAGAATCAGACACAATTGAAACAACTGAACAACAACGAATTATTATTATCTCCATTTTGTTGCTGATGAAACTGATACTCAGCTAAGTGGAGTAATTTGTTCAGAATCGCTAGGCTGGCACATGGCGTGGCTAGGATTTGATCTCAGGCCTTCTGACTCCAAGCTTGGCACAGCGCGACACAATGTTTTCTCTCACTACACCCACAAACCGTGGGAAGTTGGAGATATTTCTACATTCTTCTCCCAACAGCAAGTCTAAATGAATGAAGATCAGCATGGAAGGGTGAAAAGAATGTTGCCTTTGCAGGAAGAAGATATGGGTTCCAATTTTGCTTCTGCCACTAAGTTTAGCTGTCTGACCTTGGGCAAACTATTTAACTTCCCTAGATCTCGGTTCTCTCACATGAAAAAGGAAAGCTTTGGACCAGATGGCATGCGGGTCCCTTCTAGCTCCAAAGCTATGATTCTATGAAATTCTATTCAGGGAGTTGACTGGGAAAGCAGGTCAGTTTGTTGAGTCTAGAAAAACCCTTGGAAATGTAGCACGTTGGGAAGGCAAAGGAACTTTTTATGGTCATGGATCTTATGAGCTTTCTAGAGGGCTTCAAGCAGAGGTTAAATGATGATCAGAACTATTGTCAATATCAGAGCCACTGTCAATATTAGGACTATTGACTATTATCAATCATACTCATGATTATAATAATTAATGACAACCATAATATCATTTACATGACACTTTATGGTTGATTGTCAATATCAGGACTATTGACTGTTGTCAATCATACTCATGATAATAATAATAATAATTAATTACAATATCATTTATGCGGCGCTTTATGGTTGCAAAGCATTTCTACAGGCATAATCTTATTTGCTCCTCAAAAGAACCATGGGAGATAGGTGTTATTTTACAGATGAGGATGCTAAAACAGACAAAGATTAAGTAATTTTCCCAGGGTCACACAACTAGTAAGTGTCTGAGACCGAATTCAAACTCAGGTCTTCCTGATTCTGACTCCAGCATTCTCTCTACCACACCACCTACCTTCTTGTATTCTGTCTGAAGTTGTAGGCAGGGTCCCATAAGAGAATCATTGAATAAATCTTTGTCTAGGAAGGTGATGGAAACAGATCATTGGTTTCCAGTGGGAGAATGAGACTAAAACAAGTCCAACTAAAAAGGTTCAAGCTATAAATCAGAGCATTAGGGATACCAGCCAAGTCAGGAGGATGGGCTGTGGGCAGAGGTGCCAGTTAACTGGGCACATTCGGGAAGGCTCTCACCACTTGCCAAGTCAGGGCACAAGGTGAGCAAGCAAAGAGATAGCTGAGGTCAGATATCAGATAACGGGAATGAGCCAGATCCGTATGATCATTGATTAATAGTTTGGCTCTGCTCAGAGAACTATGTCTCTAGGGTTAGCCTTTATGGAGCTGCTGGCCATAATCCCTCTTGGGTTATAAGATCATAGGATCATGGAGTAATAGATTTAAAACTAATCATGAAGTCATAAGCTCATAGATTTAGAGCCACATAGCACTTGAGAGAACATCTAGTCTAAACCCCTGGCAAGGATAAGTGACTTGACCAAGGTCACACAAGTAAATGGTACAATTATTAGATTGCTTGATCAGGACTCAGGATATGTAGGTTCAAATCCTAGCTCGGACATTTGTTGCTACTGTCTAACCCTGGATAAATTATTATCTGGGCCTTAACTTCCTTATTTGCAAAACAAGGGGGCTGGAATAGATGACCTCCAAGTCCCCTTCCAGTTCTAGATCTCTGATGTCAAAGGTACAGTAGGCAGAAATGACCCAGTCTGGGCAAGTCCTTAAAAGTCCACCCCACTTGCAAGATTCTTTGAGATGACTACTATCCTTTACCCATCCACAAGCCTCAGTACTTAATATACCCTGATCTAAATCTCATTATACTTCCAAATATAGCAAAGTCTCCACCCACCTCATCTTTTCATCTAAGATTATTTTGTGTCTAGTGTCTACACATGTAGACAGATTGGTCATTCTGATAGATAATTCTTTTTTGAATGTCAATTTAATTTTGTAAAAGTTCAAAGAGAAGCAATTACTTTGGAGCATGTTGTCAGAATGCATTTTAAGGTATGGACACAGTCTTAAAAGAAGGCTCTCTCTTTTGTTTCTGATAAAGTCAGTCAGTCGATAAATATTAAGTGCTTACAACGTACAGGGCATTGTGCTAAGTGCTAGGGATACAAACAGAGGTCAAAGATAGTCCCTGACCCCATGGAGCTCACAGTCTAATAGAGCGCCACACTCAAGAGTAAGTCCTTGAATTCAGCTACAACACTCAACATGTGACCATGAAACCACTTAAATCTGATAAATGTCATTGCCTACATCTGTATGATAAGGAAAATAGCAGGCACCTACTTCACAGCTGGTGATAAGATCGATTGTGAGAGTGTATATAATGCAAAGCTTAAAATTTTTATAAAGGTGAGGGGGTTTTATTTATTTCTGGAGGCAATTGAGATTAAATGGTTCCACAGCTAGTAAGTGTGGAGACTAGATTTGAACTCAGATCCTCCTAACTCTTAGGTAGGTGCTCTATCCACTGCACCACCCAGCTGCCCCAAGATGAGTTAATGTTGGAGGTTTTTTTCCAGCTACATGAATGTCAGTGTAGATACCAACTTATTTAGACTTCAATAGAATATCCATTCTGGAGACCACAGCATTTTTTCTACTCGCTTTATAAAGGTTCCCTATCTTGTTTTTTAAATACATTTTTAAAATTTAGTTAGTTAAATATATCTCAATTACATGTAAAAATTATTAACCTTCTTCCCTATCTTATTTTGGCCACTGTGAAGTGGAGAAGTAATGGGCAGCCCCTTGTTCTGGGTGACTTGCCACAGATCTCCATGAGCTCCTTCTTTCTGCTCGTGCCTGAAGTCGGGAAGACAGGCTTGTGAAGACCCAAAAGAGGCAGGAAAGTAACTATTTGCAAACAGAAACCACAGATTGGGCAGGATTGTCGGTGACCTGGCCAAACAGATTTGAGACAAGTTTGATAGGGGATTTCCTGTGTCTAAACAGTTCTTAGGGACAGCTGGTCTGTCCCCGTTCCTCTCCTCACTAAACCCCATGGCTGTAACTTTTAGAAAGAATATGCCCTTGTTCACTCCATTGGCTATAACACCTATACAACCAGACTATTGTACAATGTGAAGGAGTTTGCAGATCCTATACATGATTGTATGCTACCATGGGGGGGATGGGGAGGAAGGGGAGAAAAATCTGAAACTCAAGTGACTCTGGAACAGATTCTTGTAACCTAAAAGTAAACAAACAAGTCAATAAAAAAATTTTAAAAAAAAAAAGAAAGAATATGTCCTTTCAATGAGACTTCTGCAAAGCAGAAGTGTATAGTTCTATCTTCAGCACCCCCCTCCCCAGGTTCCCTCTGCCTCATCCCCCTGGGTGGGTGGGAGGGGACCCAAGCAAATAAAGCAAGAAAACAGGATACTTTCTCCACTGGGTCTGTCTCTTATTGGGTCAGACATCCCAACTCAGATTCAAAAGAGCTGTGTGACCCTGGCAAGTGGCTTATCCAACCTCTGATCGATCCTTCCTACTGGGATTGATACCCTGCACTCAATATTGCCTTCCTTCTTCTAGGCCAGACATAGATAGGTGAGTCTTACCCTTATTTAAGTCTAAGTATTATAAAATAGGGTCAGCTTTATGGAAAATCATAGTGAATGTTCTTAGAGGAACATAAGGAAGGTTCCCCATTCCAAAGTCTCAAATCCTTGCCTGTCTGAAATTCCACTAAAGTTAACCTTTGAGTTAAAGCACTGTTCTCTGAAGAATGGCAAATAACCCTGAGAAGTATAACATTAATCCATTGATTAGCCATTAACACCTTAACCCTGGTAGCCTGAGTTAGGTTTTTTCCCAGATTAGTGGGCTAGAAGAAAGCCTCCAGACAGCTGTGCAGATCTTCTGTGGAAGGTTTACAGAAAGACCCCAGGAGAAAATGTGTCTGCCCTACAGATGATGAGAACATAGATTCAGAACTGAAAAAGAACTCAAAAGCCATTTACTCCAATTCCTTCCATTTACAGATGAGGGAACTAAGGCAGGGAGAGGTTGTCAGTGATTAGATCAAACAGTGAGGCAGGCAGGCTTAGACAGTGGATCTCCTACATCTAAATAGGCCTTGGGAGCAGCAGTTTATCTCCTCACCACCTCTGCTTAGTTACAGCCTTAGGTTGGGAGGGAAGGGGGAATGGAAGACCCATACACAGAGTCACACAGCTTATAATTGTCTGGGGTAGAATCTGAACCCAAGTTCTCTTGACTAAAACTCCCCCGTTATATCCACTATACCACACAGAAAGGGACTTACAATGCCCTCTAAATTCCAATATTGGTCTTATTATTGGGGTGATTCCCACTATTAAAAGTACTGGACCTCCCTCTCCAGAGGCCGGAGCTCAATAGATCCCAATTAATTGCCGTGAGTAACTATAGCTGTTACCACTTAGGATGGTAAATGTTTAATAAATGGCTCTAGGGGAGGGGAGGAAATATATGTAGACCATGTATAACTTTAATCTGGATTTTTTTTTTGTTTTTGATGCAATTGGGATTAAGTTGCCCAGGGTCATAACAGCTAATAAGTGTCTAAGGTTAGATTTGAACTCAGATCCTCCAGACTCCAAGTCTGGTGCTCTATCCACTGCTTTATCTAGCTGCCCACTTTAATCCACATTATTAACAGTTTCTTTATCACTTTCCTAAGCCTACCTAGACAATCAACAAAACAAGTGAACCAAGCCCTGAGTCCCAATGCATAAATGTTCATCCTGAAATTTTTAACAATCAGCAAACTCAGTTGACTCCCGAATACGTCTGACTCCACCCCATTTTTGGTCACTCAATAAGAATTTATTAAGCACTGTTTATACGCAAGGCATTGAATAGCTAAACACTTAGAATACACAAAAGGAACAAGAGACGGTTTCTTTTTTCAAAGAGCTCGCAATATAACCATATTTGAGCCATTTTGTATATAAGGAGAGATATTTAATTTACAAATGGAAGAGTATGACTTTAGGAATAATATATATGGTTACAAATTTGTTCTTGTTCAATTGTGTCTGACTCTGTGACCCTGTAGTGATAATGGGAATCTGAAGATCTTCCCTGCCCCTTGGCCCCTTGATAGGCTTAAGTGAATCTGAGAACCTTCCCTGATTTGAAAATACACTCTGTCCCCTAATAGGCTGAATGTGGTCACATGGAGGCGGCTTGTTCTTCAGGAACACCCACACCTTGTTATTTGGTGATTGGGCAGTGGGTCTAGAGGGTTATGACATTCTCTGACCCAGGAGAAGGATATATATACACTGATGTGAGGTTTTGCTTTGGGGCTCCCTTTGGGAAGAGTTGAGTGATTTGGCCAGATGGACAGCCATTGGGCACCACCATCCCCCTCTTTGAAAACACAGATGTTGGTGCTTCCCTCTCTGGTAACCAACTAGGTATGGATGTAATGGTCAGATGGCTGGAAGAACTGTCTGCTTAATTGTGTTATTTTCTGCTGTAACTACTGTTTGTATTTTCTGAGGTTCAGGGTGCTGACTTTTTCCTCTGAACTAGGTAAATTATGTATGTTTGATTGATTAAAGTAAGATTGTTAACCCATTTTGAGTTGCTTTCCTTTAAAAAAGCAGATCTAAGAACCTGTGCTAGCAGCCGTCCTGGGTATGCTGGGGTGTTTGATGCTACAGACCCCATTTGAAGTTTTCTTAGCAAAGATACTGAAATGGTTTGCCATTTCCTTCTCCAGCTCATTTTACAGATGAGGAAACTGAGGCAAACCGGGCTAAATGACTTGCCCAAGGTCACAAACTAGTAAATGTCTGAGGTCAAATTTGAATTAAGGTCTTCCTGACTCCAGGTCTGTTGCTCTGTCTGCTGTAACTGTAAGTTACCTCACTAACCCACAAGGGACATATAGACAAACATATATACATATGCATGTATACCATTCTTCCCAACATAGGTTGGGTTACTCCCAACTAATTTACTAAGGATAGTGCAAAGAGCACTAGATTTGTAGTCAGAGGACTTGGATTAAAATCCTGACTCTTCCTTCTAACCTAGTATGACTTTGGGTAAGTCACTCTACTTCTCCCCGTTTCAGTTTACTATAAAATGAATTTGTGCTGGATAATTTTAAAGATCCCTTCCTGCTCTAGAGATCTAGCTAAACAATTCTAAACCAAGTCAATCCCCCAGCCCTCCCTACCCTGTGACTTTTCTAGGATCCCAGAGATATCCAGGTCCACCAAGGTATCCAGGCACTATATGGTCAAAGTGGAATTGTGTGTGACCTAAGAATCAACTTAGGGACAAAGACTGCTCTACTCTCAAATACTGGCCTAGGCTCAATGTTGGGGAGTTTTTTACTAACCACATGGAATCGTTCATGTTCACCCAAACCAAAAAATAATCTATTTATGTGCCAGTAGGTTCATCTGAATTTGGCTCATTTCTAGGATTTTTACTTCCTTTAAAAGCAACCAAGGTTACCATAAACATTTGCACATAAATATATTTATTTGCATGCACATAAGGACTCCAGATTATGTAAGCAATAAGGTGGCAAATTGAATTATATTTTTTCTGATCCCCACCATTTCTCAAATCTCTCCAAAAGAGAGGTTATGCACCAAAGATATAGCAACTTCAACTGCTTCCATGATAAAGGCCACTCAAAATCCAAATTTCATCCCTCCAAAACAAAACAAAACAAAACACCAAATCTAGGAACTGACATTCACTGACCCTGAGAACACTCAGCATCCTTCCCCCACCTCTTGTGCTACTGGCAAGAGGGCTGTACTAGCAGATCCAAGGACAGGATATAGGCTGATATCAAAACTCACCTCTGTATTCTGGTCACCCACATAGAGACTCCCACTCCAGGACACAGAATTTTGCTTCAGCCTCTACAGTCAGTTTGGCCACAACCCCTCAGGAGCAAAAGTTTACCAGGGGCTATAGCCTGGAAATATCAGTGCTTAAAAGTTATTACCTAGAAGTACTAGAGAAAGCAGGCTCTGTACTGTTGGTGCTAGGCCAGAGAACTAAGGAACAGAGGTAGTGGGACAGGATGCTATGTATATAGGGAATTGTTCAGAATTCCTCCAAGACTGAGGGAAGAGCATAGCATCCAGCTGGGGCCAGTTTGGAGCATCCAAAAGTCAGTTGGGGCAAAGATCTATGCTAATGAACTGCAAATTGCCCATCATGGGAAGAGGCTGAGACACTCTGAGATTCAGCCCCCAAGGAAACCACAATTAAGGGGAAAGAGTCAGGAAGTGAGTGACAAGGTAAAAAGGGGAAAGAAAGACTCAAAGTACCAAAGATTTCACGAAGAAGAAAATTCAAAGACCTTGAACATGAACAGATAATTCAATAGGAAAAAATAGTAACAGCAAAAGGAAATATGACCTCCAGATCTAGTAAATTAATTCAGGCATCCATTAATAAAAACTGCAAAATAAGGGAAAATGATCCAACATTTGACAAGACAGTAGACCCTGTGGAATTTGAGGAGAGAACAGAAAACAACACCCTATTCCTGAGAGGTTTTGAAGAGAAATGAGAATTCTGAGAGCAGAATTTATGTCCTGCATGGCAAAAATAATGAACAAAATAGAAAAACAAACTTTCAATGGAAAGGCTCATCAAAGAAACAGAAGAGAGAACAATAGATTGGAAATGCAAATATATAGAAATGAAGGACAACCTAGAAAAAGAGAAGCAAAAAACAATAACATCCAAAGAAAAAATCTGATAAGGGAGTGAGGGAGGGAGTGGGAAAGATCAAAAAAAGGGAGAAAGAAGAAAGGCCTTCCTTTGGAGGTAGGAGGGACTTCCACTGATGAATGTGCCTAAAGGTGAAGAGAGGTATGTCTGAAGGGAGATGAGGACCTTATACTAGATAAGGCCTGGAGGATTTGATGCTTGAAAAATCTACTTGTGCTGGGACAGAGAGAGTTGGAACCCAGAGGAGGGGGAGACTGGCACCTGGAAAAGTGGTAGAGCATGAGCACAGGGAAGAGATTTCCAGGGAAATGTAGAAAAAAAGGTCAACAAGAAAGGATAAAGATCAGTGGTGGGCTGCATAGTCAAGGACTTGGTAGGGTAGAGGGCCTAACATGGGACAGCCTCTTCTCTGACACCCATAAGAGGAGGCATTGTTCTGGAAGTGAGGCACAATGGAAAAGGGAAATCCATGGGGCAAGCCTTACAAGGCAATGACAGAAAATGTCTAAAGGGGAGAGTCCAGAATAGATACCATAGATGCTTTTACTGTGTGAAGAATACAAAGAAAAAAAGAAAGATCAAATAATTATAGGTGTCATGAATCAGAGAATGAGTGTACAGAGTAAATAGAAAGGGAAGATGGATAATGGAGAAAGTAATTGAAATCCTTTTAGAAAAGAGATATAAAGAATGAAAAATCAAAACTAAGGAACAAGAGTAGTTGAAAGAAAGAAAGGGGAATCTACTTGACTAAGAAGAAAAAAGAGGAGGGGGAATATATAATTGGATAAAAGCAAGATAGGAAAAAAGAAATAATAAATAAAACCCTAAAAGAGAATGGGTATCATAACATAAGAAGAAAAGATTAGGAGTGTGGGGGAAAGAGCCAGCAGTAACAGGGTCATCCCAGATAAAGGTAAAGTAAAATAACTAAAGTAACATATTATATTTGCAACAGAAGAGGGAACCCAAAACTGAAAGAACTCTTCACAGAAAAGATTAATTTATCTAGGATAAGAACAGAAGTGATTGATTGGGCAGGGGTATCAAATTTCTCTGATAAGGGTTTGATATCTAAGATAGCTAGATAGCTAGATGGATGGATGGATGGATGGATGGACGGATGGATGAATAGATAGATGATAGATAGATAGATAGATAGACAGATTGATAGAGATGGATAGATAGATAGATAGATAGATAGATAGATAGATAGATAGATAGACAGACATATAACATACACAATATGTATAACACTAATAGTGATTCCTCATAGACGAATGGCTAAAGGATGCTCTCAAAAAAACTACAAAGTATTCATAACCACATAAACAATGCTCCAAATCACTGATATCATTAATGCAAAACTAAACAACCCTGAGATTTTACCTCACAACCTGCAAATTGGCAACAATTACCCAAAATGGCAATGTCCAATGTCGGAGAGGTTATAGAAAGTAAGCACACTAATACATTATTGGTGGAGCTGTGAAATTATACAACTATTTTGGAAGATGAGCTGAAATTATACAAATAAAGTGACTAAAATGTTCATATCCCTTGAACTAAGATTCCATTACTGAGCTTATGCCTCATGTAAGCTATTGATAAGAAAAAAGTCCCCATTATACCCCAAAATATAGCAGCACTTTTTGCAATAGTTAAGAATTAGAAACAAAATGGCTAAACAAATTGTGATACGTGAATGAAATGGAAAACTACTGAGCTCTAAGAAAGGAATGTGTGTGATAAATACATGGAAGAATGGAAACGTCTCTATGAACTGATATAGGGTGAAGTAAGCAGAGTCAAGAAATCAATATATACAATAACTACAACAATGTAAATGGAAAGAGGGACACACAAAAAAACTGAAACTAAATATAAGAAAATTATAAGGATCAAGTGGGACTCAAAGAAAGAGACATGAGAAGACATTCCCAACCTACTCCTTCAGGGAGGCGGGAGATCACAGGTGTTACACATTGCACATGTTTCTGGACTTTTTCATTGTCTCTATCAATACTGACTTTTAATTTTTCTCTCCAAATATATATGTGCTTGTGTGTGTGTGTGTGCGTGTATTTGTCATCTGGGATGGTGTCTAGGATGGGGGGAGGTAATAATTATGGTGATGTAAGAAACAGAAAATATCAGTTAAAAGCTTTTTTTATTTTATTTTTTTGCTTTTTTGGAAGGGAGGAGGCAGGGCAACTGGGGTTAAGTGACTTGCCCAAGGTCACACAGCTAATAAGTGTTAAGTATCTGAGGCTGGATTTGAACTCAGGTCCTCCTGACTCCAGGGCCTGCGCTCTATTCACTGAGCAACCTAGCCAACCCTAAAAACTTATTTTTTTTAAACAAAGAATATAAAAACAAAAATGAGGCTTTCCTCCAACCCCAAGTTACAAAGGAACAGGAGCCTTTTACTTTTCCATTATCAGAGAGATCAGCCATTGTCACTTTGTCCCGGCAACAGCACACTTGGTCTACATTCCCACCCAGTAGGCTTCCCACTGCATAGCTTTCCCAGATTGTCACAATTCTTCCTTAATCACCAGAACTGTTCCAGTTCTCAAAGCTGATATCTTAACTCTGCAAGCACACCTACTATGCCCATACTCTTATCCTGTCTTCTCTATTTCACCAGGTCCTTCCTCCTGCTTTCCAATATGCATGTGTATCATTGGCCCCAAGGGAAAGCACATTCTTTCCTATTATGCATATGCCTGCCATGTGTGTCAAGCTTTATTTATTCTTTGCACTTAAAGCCTTTTTTATTGACTAGTTACACACAAAGTAAATCAAATGACAAAAAGTATTAAGTAACTATCTTCAACACTATGTGTTCTTTTCATAATGTTGTGGTTATACTTGACTATCCGGTATTTACACACAGAAAATAGATATATGCATCCAGATTTAGCTTCCTTATTACTATAATTTCTGAGTTTTTCTTTAGATTTTGTTGGCTTCTTTATGACATTTTAGATTAAATTAAGATCATTTTGAATTTTATTCCTATTCTGTCAGAAATTCCTGGAACAACAATATTTTTAAATTACTTAGATATTTTGAAAGATATATTAACTTTTGGGTCACCAGCAGCATTCACTCAACTTTAGCTACACTGCAAAAGATCCCATTTAAGAGTACCCAAAGAGCTAATATTGTCTTCTGTATTTTTAATATCTCCCAGACAATCTGGCTCCCCTGCTCCCCTCACCCTACTTCCAGCAAAATATGACCTCCCTTACCCTCTCTTCCCCACTTCTTTATATCTTTAAGACTTGGATATTTCTCCTCTTTCTGCCACAACCCCTAGAAGTGGGTCTAACCTTTCTTTCTATCCTGACTCCTTTCAGACTGAGACTTCTTCCTTTCTTTTTCTTCCTCCTCCCACCTTCCAGGGAATTATCAAGTTAGCCCTCTTTTTCCCTGCTCTTGCCCAAATTCATAAAACAGTAGTTTAATAAGTTATTAATTCTCCTCTTTGCTCCAGTGGGAACTCTGAAGTCCAAAGGGCTGAAGTCAAAGACAAATCAATACACTACAGGGGATTCACATTCAGGATCACTCACTGTCAAAAGGAACAAACCTGATTCTTACCTCCTGAGTGACTGAGACCTCTTTCAGCCAATCAAGGAAAGATAAGGAAATAGGATCATGAAGGATTTGAAAATAAGCAAAAGCAGCTCTCAAAAACCTAATCAAATATTCCCTTTGGTGTCCAGGATCTGGTTGAGAGCTTAGTGCTCATGGCTGAGCAGAACTGAAGCCTGTTTACTAACGGCCACTTTAGAAATACAAAGATGGATCCAATGAACTAAAAGTAATTAGTAGAACACGGTCCAGATGAATCATGATCACACAGTTTTTCTGAGGTCCAGTCATGACCAAAAAAAGGTAATAATAATAATAATCTTTCTGTTCTTTCATTTCCCCTTCTTAAGGGTCCTTCCTTTATTTCCCAATCCTTTCCCTTCCAGGTGAAAAGGGCTCTCCTGTAGCCTTGAAACTTTGTGGGGTGCACCATTTAATTGATTTAGCATCAAGGTCTCATTACCTCTGACTGGAAGGGTCCCATGACCTCTAGTAGGCATACCCAAGAGACTGAGGAAGGGTTCAGAAGGTGATGTTGAGAAGGGAGCTATCACAGATCCTTGCCCAGGCACTTTCATAAATGCCTTAAGACTTCCAGCAGAACATTTCCATGAGACTCTCCCTAGAGACAAAGACAATACAGAAGAAATATACAGGAAAAGTCAACTGCATAATCTGACACAAAGCTGCTCTGCTACTTCTCTGGCTCTCCTTCCTGACAACAGATGCAGTTCTGAAATAGAAGGGTCAGTTTAGAATCGCTGGGCCAGATTCAGGTTTTCTCTCCTCTCAGAATAGCTATAGGAATGAAAGGAGGCAGGTGCCTGCTGCTGAGTTGTTAGCAACAGCAGCTGCCCTCCTGCTTCACAGATCAATTGCCCTTCCTTCCTGATTGTGATAACAAAGGGGATCTGTCTTTCCCTCACTGGACCTTTCCCTCCAGTTGCCCTTCCTCAAAGTTTTGCTCCTATACTGGGAATTAATAAAATGGTTTAAAATTATATGATAATTTAAGCGACTGATAATACCTTGAAATGCTTGACAATATTTACATTTTCATTGTTAACCTGAAGGGAAAGGGAAAATATTAGGGGGTAGAGAGGATTAAAGGGATACCTTTTAACCATAATCACATCACGTATATAGGCAACTGTTTATTCTTCATAGACATAGGACCAAGTACTGACAAAATATCCAGCTTGGGTAGAATTCAAGATCACATCTTCTGGATGTAAAAGTTAACCAGTGACTGAACAACAGTTCACTTTATGGCAGGTGATAAATATGTTCTGGCTTGTCCTTTGCCCTCAAAGAAAAAAATCTAATAAAGAATAATTCTATCACACATCTAGGGGGAAATGGCCAGAGGTAGAATAATGTCAACATTTAATGATACGTCAGAAGTGCTCAAATTCCCAAGAGAGATAGCTTCTTTATTATTGCTTCAAATATAAGGATATAAATAGAGGCAACATCCTTTCCATTCAGTCTAAGAATATTTTGCCTTAGAAAGGGGATCCTTCACTTGGGGGTCCATGAATTTGTATTTTGATAACTGTATTTTTTTTTGCTTTTTTTTGGGGAGGGCAGTTGGGGTTAAGTGACTTGCCCACGGTCACACGGCTAGTTTTTGTGTTAAGTGTCTGAGACCGGATTTGAACTCAGGTACTCCTGACTTCAGAGCCGGTGCTCTATTCACTGCACTAATTAGCCGCCCCCTTGATAACCGTATTTTAATAGAATTGAATATGTTTATAATCCTATGTCTTTGTTTTAGTTTTTGTCCTTTTTCATTTCCTTATTTTAAAAATATTATTTATTTTTAACATTTTTAAAATTTACCTTCCACATTCTCTCTTTCCTTCCAGTCCCTTCCCTACATATCAAGAAGACAAGCAATATGACAAAATTATTATGTATTTGTTTTATTCATTTAAAAATATTATTCCAAGAAGGGGTCTCTAGGCATCACTAGACTTTTGCCAAATGCATACAAAAAGGTAAAGAATCCCTGCTTTAGAATGTATCAAATAACAGGAATCTGTGGGTGATGAGTGGGGGTAGCTAATACATTGGATGACACAACTAGGATTCAAAAAGATTTTGTCAGGATGGAACACTGGGAAAAATTATCAAGATGAGATGCAACAATGATAAATGTAAAAATGCCATTTTGGTTCAAAAAAGTAACTGTACAAGTTGGGTACAAGAAGATTTTATATGAAAAAGACATGAAGATTTCTACTGACCACAAGGCTAATAGCCAATAATGAAATCTTGGAATGATTAATAAAGAGTTTACTTCCCAAGGCAAAGGAGACAGAATTCTATAATTCCACAATATTCAATAGTTCTGAAGGAATATTATGTTCAATTCTGAATGAAATACTTTAAGATAGACATGAAACATCCAGAGAAAGTTGATCAGGGGTCTGGAGACCATATCAGTTGAAGGAATTGGGGAGTTAGTCTAAAGAAGAAAAAAAATCTGTTCTATGACAGAGGGAACATATAAAGAACACATAGGAACAATACTGGGGATATCCTTCAAGGATACTGAGAAAACTCCAAAGTTCTGAGTAACTGTGCCAAAGAAACTAATAATAAAGCTATCTACTATGTACCAGGGAGTAGGCTCTATGGGTGTTAACTCATTTGGTCCTCAAAACAACTCTTCGAGCTAAGTGCTCTAATTATATGCTCATTTAACAGTTGAGAAAACAGAGGTCAAGTGACTTGCCCACAGGTCATATAGCTGATGTCTCTGAGACCAGATTTGAACTCAGGTCTTCCTGACTCAAGGCCCAGCACTCCACTGTTCTGCCTAATTGTCCAGCAACTATAAAAAGAAAGGAAGAAGATGGGAAAGCAAAGGACTCACAGTGAGAGTTTGGGCTTCTATATTATCCATATCATCCTTAATAGGTTGTAAGACAACTAAGGGTGGAGGGAATAATCTACTTAGGTCAGAGCTGGGTTAAAACATTTGTTTGTTCTAAAGCAAGGGTGGAGAACTTGGGACCTCAAGGCCACATGCGGCCTTCTAAGTCCTTGGGTACAGCCTTTTGACTAAGTCCAAGTTTTTTTTATTTTGTTTTTTGTTTTGGGTTTTTTTTTGTGGGGGGGGAAGGTAGGACAACTGGAGTTAAGTGACTTGCCCAAGGTCACATGGCTAGTTTTGTATTAAGTATTTGAGGTCACATTTGAACTCAGGTCCTCCTGACTCCAGGGCTGGTGTGCTATTCCCTACGCCACCTAGCCACCCCTAAGTCCAAGTTTTACAGAACAAATCTTTTTATTAAGGGCATTTGTTCTGTGAAGTCTGGATTCAGTCAAAGGGTTACACTTAAGGCCACATGTGACCTCAAGGCCGCAGGTGTCCCCATCCTTGCTCTAAAGCAACATTTTAAAATTGTGTGCATTGTGTCTTCTCATTCAGCAGAAGTTCTGACTCTTCACTGTTAACGCCCAAAATTTGACTTAATCAAAAATAAGTATGTGTCATGGAGAGCAGTTTCTTGCTGTTAAAAAACATATACCTTTATAGACACTATCCCTTCTTATGCCCAACTCCAATATATCATACCCAGGATGTCTGCCTGCCATTCCTAGCTCTATTGATTCTGATTTAGGCCCCTACAGAGAAAGAACAAGGGAGCTTGCCTTGGAAACATGAAAAGGTTAAAATAATAGGTCACTGGCAAATGCTTAGTAGATTGGCCATGGTTTAAAACAACAAGAACATTTTGATAAAGAGGGCAGAGGCCACACCCACGTGGTCCTGGCTTAAAGCCCTAGATGTCATGGGCATCAAGCATAAAAACATAAATTTTAATTACTGGCCTTGCCTAAACTGGGGCACAACTTTGTGTGTATGTCAGGGACGTGATAGAGAAGCAATTCACAGTCCCTTATGCAGGCTGAAAGCTTCTGTCCTTGGTCCTGAGCAATCAAGGACTGTATGAGGAATGGAGATCCATGCTGTGTGCGTGCTCTCAAGCAAAAAAGAAAACAGAAAAAGAAAAAAATGGATGGAAGAAGAGATAATATGCCATATCTCCTCCATTACTATGGCACAGAGGTTGGGGACTGTTAGGACAAAATATCATATGCATTTTCAGACATGGTTTCTGTAACGGATGTTTTTACTTAATTATTTTTCTTTTTCATGAGGCAAAGTTCAATTGCAAGAGGCATATGAGAAATAATTGATGTAATGGCTAAAAGAATCAATACAATGCATTTTAAAACACTTCAGGTTGCCATGATCCCTGCCTTTTCAAATAGGACCTGATTTTTCTGAAAAATTTAACTGGCTGTGGGCTGGGTCATTAGTGATAATGAAACACTTAGTAGGTGCCATGCACTACACTAAGCACTACACTATATATACTATATATAGTTTATAGTATACACTAAGAGGAAAACATAGACAAGGTAGAAACAAGATGTCAAAAAAAATTATTTTAAAATAGTGAAACAAAGGAAAATTTAAAAAAAGAAAACATATTCCTAATGTTAAAATAATTCGTTTGTTCATTGCCTAAAAGTATCTCCCCCAGTTATGGCATCTGAAGTTCCCCTATTTGTTAGGGATTGATGATTTTGATCTAAGATGCTGGACTTACACAGCCTTCTCTAAAACTACTATGGGGACAGTGAAGGAGGCATGGCATCCCCCAGGGTTTAGAGCTTTGCCCAAACGAGCCTATCAGAGCCCCTGGTGGCTCCTGGGGCAGAGGCCCACCCTGGGAAGGAGTGAAATGATGACCTAAGTGAAATGCAGACAGCCTAGCTGGAGATGTCCAGGTGAGAAAATTCAGCTCATTACTGTAAAGCCCAACTGCTTTTCTCCTTCTCCTTCTTTTTTTTTTTGGTTGTTGCTATAAATTATATTGCATACTGCAATCATTCACCTTGTTTGTCAAATGGCTTATCTTTTCAAGGCTATACGGTATATTAATAGTAACAGCAGCTGACATTTATAGAGGCTTTCAGGCTTACAGAGAGGTTTATATACATGATTTCATTTAATCCTTAGAACAATCTGTTAGGTAGGGATCTGGTGTTATTGTTGCTCTTCCCACCTCCCATTTATCAGAATGGAAAGAGGACTAGACTAAGCGTTAGAGTTTCTGTGCTCTGGTCCTCTCTCATCCATGTCACAGCTTCATGACAGGACAATTCACTGAACCTCTCTGAGTCTTTGTCATCTGTAAATTGGGCCTTCACTCATTCATTCATTCAGTAAACATGTATTAAGTGTCTACCATATGCAAAGTTCTGTGCTGGACCACAGGGGTACAAGGATAAATAAAACATAGATCTTGTTCTCCAAGTACTTAAAATTAAGGGAAAGGATGTGCAAATAACTATGATACAAGGTAATGTATCATGAGTACAAAAGGGAAGTCTCAGCAAAGTGCTACAATAGATTCAAGGACTGACAGATCATTTTTAGTTGGTGGATGAAATAAGGTGGAAGAATAATTAGAGAAGGTTTCATAAATAAAGTATTACTTTGAAGAGGACTGAAACAGACAGGAAGGCATGGGGAATGGTGTGAGCAAAAGCACTGAGATGGGAGAAGGTAGCACACAAACAGGGAAGAGAGATGACTCAATTTAATCCATCAGATGTTTATTAAGGATCTTTTATGCACTAGACATTGTGAGAGATGCTGGGGACACACAGTGTATAGAGCATTAGGTCTGGACTCAGAAAAACCTGTGTTTAATTCCGGTCTCGGGCATTTACTAGCTGTGTGACCCCAAGCAAAACATTTACAAATCTCTATTTGCCTCAGTTTATTCATCTGTAAAATGGGTATAATAACAGCATCTAACCCCCACACCCCCACTCCAGGATTGTTGTCTGGACCAAGTGAAATAATCTGTTTAAAGGCCTTTGATAGCCTTAAGATGCTATACGGGTGCTAGCTATTGTTATTATTACAAAGACAAAAATAAAACATTCCCCGCCCTCAGTTTACATTCAGTTTACATTCTATTGGGGGAAACAATATTGAGAGAGAGACAGAGACAGAGACAGAGAGAGACAGACAGAGAGACAGAGAGACAGAGAGAGAGAGAGAGAGAGAGAGAGAGAGAGAGAGAGAGTAAGTTAATTTGGAAAAGGGCATGAACAATTAGGGGAACCAAAAAAAGGCTCTTATAAGGGGTGGCACTGGGACTGAACCTTGCAATGAGGCAGAGGTAAAGAGGGAGAGTTTTTCAGGTATGGGAGGCAATCTTCGTGAAGGCATAGAGATGAGAGATGGGATATCATATATGAGGTGTTCCTCAGCAAGGAGGTCAGTTTGCTGATAGATATATTTACACACACACACACACACACACACACACACACACACACCTAGATGGTGCTTCAGGCCTAGAGTCAAGAGGGCATGAGTTCAAATTTGACCCTGTATGACCCTAGGCAAGTCACTTAACCCTGTTTGCCTCCCTTTCCTCATCTATAAAATGAGCTGGAGAAGGAAATGGCAAACTAGTCATTATCTTTGCCAAGAAAACCCAAATGGGATCACAAAGAATCAAACATGACCAAAATGACTGAATGACACCACACACATGCACACATATATGTGTGTCTATGTACATGCATTCATACACATATAATGTCTCCATACATAGATATTAATATATTTATACACACATACGTATTATATTTTTTAGACCTAAGTGGAAGATTTTTTTATTCTGTGCCATCTTTATCTTCCTTTTTGCTTCTTTTCTTTTATAATCTTATTATTTTAAGGTAAGCTCCATTTATTCCTACGCTCTCTAGTGTTTTTAATAGGAATGGGTATTGTACTTTGTCAAAGGCTTTTTCTGCACCTATTGAGATAATCATATGGTTTCTGTTGGTTTTATGCTGATAATTTCCTAATATTGAACTAGACCTGCATTCCTGGTATAAATCCCACCTGTTCATAGCGTATGATCCTTGTAATAGAATTGCTGTGATATCTTTGCTAATATTTTGTATAAAATTTTGCATTAATATTCATTAGGGAATTTAGTCTATAATTTTCTTTCTCTGTTGTGATTCTTCCTGGTTTAGGTATCAGTACCATATTTGTGCCATAAAAAGGATTTGGTAGGACTCCTTCCAACCATTTTTACAACTAGTTTACATAGTATTAGGAATAATTGCTCTTTAAATGTTTGGTAGAATGCATTTGTGTATCCATCAGGCACTGGGGATTTTTTTCTTAGGAGTTCATTGATGGCTTGTTCAAATGCTTTTTCTAAAACTGGATTATTTAAGTATTTTATTTCTTCTTCTCTTAATCCAGGTAATTTATATTCTTGTAGATATTCATGCATTTCATTTACATTGTCAAATTTATTGGCATATAATTGAGCAAAAAAGCTCCTAACAATTGCCTTAAGTTCCTCTTCATTAGTGGTAAATTCACTTCTTTCATTTTTGATACTAGTAATTTGATTTCCTTCTGAGGAGGGAAAGTTAACAGGACTTGGCAACTAATTGGATATGAGAGATAATATAGGAGAAAGTCCAAGCCCAAATGGGAAAAAAATACATAATAGCAACCATGATGCAATCAAAAAGAACAATAAAAACAGGATGAATGGGGTGGCTAGGTGGCGCAGTGAATAGAGCACTGGCCCTGGAGTCAGGAGGACCTGAGTTCAAATCCAGCCTCAGACACTTAACACAAAAACTAGCCATGTGACCTTGGGCAAGTCACTTAACCCCAACTGCCCTCCAAAAAAAAAAGCACAAAAAAAACCAGGATGAATGTTGTGTCATTATTACTAATATTTTTGACCCTAGAGAAAAGATGAGGAGATGTGCATCTGTCCTCCCACTTGAAGAGAGAGGGACTACAGGTATGAAATGCTGCACGTTTCCAACACAAGTCAGGCAAGGGCGATGTGTCAGTTGGGTCTACTTAGTTGTTTTAAAATTTTTGTTGCAAAAGAAGACTTATTTTGAGAAAGGGGTATATCTGAAAATGGCTATGATGTAAAGATAAAAGATAAAAGCAAAATTTCAAAACATATTTACATATGTAAAAAGAAAAGTGAAGAGTTAAGTATAGTTATTTGGACATGAACCTGGATAAGAATGGAAGAAAATTAGGGGGAAGTTTTAAGATGACATGAAGCTAATGGGAATAGTTAACACACTGCATGACAAACTCAGGATCCAAAAGGATTGGATTCAATTTAATTAGATGGAATTCAGCAGGAATAAATGGGGAACTTTGCATTTAAGTGTAAATTTCCAATTTGACAAGTGTAAGATGAAGACAATATGGATAGACATATCAAGGACTTTTACTGGACTACAAGCTCAATATGAATTGGCA
Organism: Pseudocheirus occidentalis; assembly: GCA_028646575.1. Lineage (NCBI taxonomy): Eukaryota > Metazoa > Chordata > Mammalia > Diprotodontia > Pseudocheiridae > Pseudocheirus > Pseudocheirus occidentalis. The sequence continues at coordinate 53,656,345 of CM053599.1, read as the reverse complement.
TTGTAATGCCAAAAAAACTAATGAAATCATGGTCTGCATTATGAGGGGCATAGCTTCTAGGAATGGAATGGGTTAGTCCCACTGTCCTTTGCCTTCATCAGACTTTGCCAGAGTATTATGTTTAGTTTGGAGCATAGTTCAAGAAAGATGCTACTGGGGGGGGGGAGAGAAGAAAAAAACAGAAATTTACATCATAACTTTATTATATATTTAAAAAAAAGCAAGTTGTAAATAATGGTTTTGCAATTTCATATGCAATCATCTTTTTATTATACTAGTTTTATTTATTATACTATGTTATAGAAATGCTTGTTTTATTCCATAAATTAAAAATAAGGTTGTCTAAAAAGGTGTTATTAAACTGGATAGTGTGCAAAGGAGGCCAATGAGAATTGTGAAGGGTCTTGAAACCATAATCTTATAAGGACTGGATGAAGAAACTGGACATTTTTAGCTTGGATAAAGGAAGACTTGAGGGCAGAGGTGATTAATCGTTGTCTTCAAATATTTGAAGGATGGTCACATAGGAAGGAATGAGATGTTCTGTCTGGCCCCAGAGGGCAAACCTAAAAATGGGTCAACATGGCACAGAGGCAAATGATATCAGGAGATAGTTCCTAACCAAAAGGGAAGTCCAACAGTGGAATGGGCTGCTTCGAAAGGTGGTAGATTCCCTGTTTCTGGAAGTCTTCAAGCCCAAGTTAGAAAGCTACAGTCAGGTATGTTATAGAAGCAATTTTTTTTGTGTATAGGTTGCATTAGATGGCCACTGAGATCCCTTACAACTATAAAAATTTGACTCTATAAACCTTAAAATACTATATAATGTGAGCTGTTAGTGTTTAAGAAAAATAATTCCAAGTAATATTATTCTATGTTACAGAATGAGTATGTGAAAGTGCCATGAGATAGCTTAGTATAGACTTGCTCTGTGAGAGCACCTTTAAATGGCCTAGCACCCCACATGGCGAACTTGAACTTTCAATAAACTTTACTTTTTCCTTGGCTGAGACTTGAGTGGAATTCTTTTAGCAGGACCAAGCATGTTGGTATTTTGGGGTCTCAGGCAGCCCTAACCGTCTTTGGGCTCTGCTTCGTGAGTATGTTATTTTTCAAAATGTAACAAAACTTTATCTGGAGAGTTTTAATCTTTTTCCTATGACTGCATATCCAGAAAGGCTTTGAGGTTGGAGACTATAAGTCCTTAAAGGTGATTCTCCAGGGGTCCTCATGGGAGGGACTGATGTCACTCAGTACAAAGTTTAGAAGTAAAAGTTGGAAAGAAAGAGAAAGCTTGAGCAGGAGGAAGGTAATCTTTAGAGATATTAGAGCCATAAGAGGACAGTGAGCACTCCCTCATTGTCAAGCAGAAGTGAACCAGACTTTGACATGCAGGGTGGATCAAGAGTTCCTATCCAGAAAAGCTTACAAGCGAGCACGATAGAGAGCCGTGGGTCAGAGCCTAATGTTTGTGGAGCTATTTGAAACAAGAGGAAGAATTCCAGCCCTTATATGGGACAGACCATTCTAAGTGAATCTAATCACCTCTCCCTATACTACCTTTGGTGTTACAAAGATTCACATTAAACAAATCTTGACTCTTTCACCCTGCATCTTAAACCAGTGCAAGCCCCAGGACTAAGGCCCCACCCTAGTGATGGGGGAAATTGAGATGGTTGTCACTACTGACATACATATTTCTGTCATGTGCATGCCATTACATTTTTATTTAATCCAATTAAATTGACTACTAAGGCAATGCCTCAGAGGTTTAACAAAGCACTTTGGGAAGCAAAATGAAAGATATAGCAATAGAATGGGAGACACAAACCAGAAACCAAATGACTCATACTCTGAGATTAGATAGATAAAAGAGTCTCAGGAATAATTGTGAAAGTGTAGGGTGAGGTGTTGGATTCAACTTTTTCTTGACTTCATAGAGGCAGTTAAGTGGATAGAACACTGGATCTGAAGTCGATACGACCTGTGTTCAAATCTATCCACGAACATTTACTAGCTGTGTGACCCTGGGTAAGTCACTTAACCTCTGTCTGCTTCAGTTTCCCCAACTGGGGAAAAGGGTATAATGATACGACTCAGCTCCCTGAGTTGTTTGTGTGGATCAAATGAGCTGATACTTGTAAAGCATGTAGTATTTAGGACAGCGTAGGCATTTAAACATGCTTATTCTCTTCCCTCCTTTATTCCCTTTTCCTCATAGAGTACTGCATAGACAACGTACCACTTTCCTTGATATACTTGTCACAGAGATCATATATGTACATTTCAACAGGGGCTGCTAATGCCATAGCAAGAAGTCAATAGTTCGTGACAGGGCTGACAGGTTAGGAGCTTTTTGCTAGGAGGTCACTTGGACCTCAAATCATAGTATGTAAGTGGCCACACTGTCCATGGTGACTCTTAATCTTATCCTTACCCTGACTCTTCTATGCCAATCATAGGTCTGTCAGAGTAGGTATTCATAGTTTCTGGCCTACAATTCTGATTTGTTGTCCTGAGACCCTGTCCTTCTGATTGCTATAGCAAGGAAGCTGTCTGATAATCTCCCCAAGTGGAAAGAATCTCTATGGGATAAAGCCCAAGATGGAAAGAAGCTTTTCAGCCCCTGTTCCCTACAGCTAGCATCTTCAATGATTCTTAAAGCCTATTCATTTTCTTTATAAAATAGAGGTTCTGCTCAGGATGAGTCATTGGATTTTCAAGCACTGTAAGTCCCATGAGGTTTTCAAAGGATTAATATGCTTTTTAGACACGACAAGTCAATGCCTCAGCCAGGACAAGCTATTTACGGTGCAAACTACCTCTCATCTTGGTCTGACTGCACAGACAGGTGAAGTCTCCTAAGGAGGAAGAGGTGAGGAGCACCATGGGAAGCTCCTGTGCCACACAACACCCTCCTCCAGTTTCTCTGGCTCCAGCTGTCAGAACTGCCTGAAATGTCAGCCTTAGAAAATGATTCCTCAGTGTTAAGGCATGTGTCTCCACAAATCCCCTGTAGCAGAGCAAATTTGGTCAGAGGAGTAGGTAGGGAAGGGATTATCATAAACTAGCAACATCTTTTAACACCTTAGTACAAATCAGTTCATCAGATTAATCTTGGCAGAGAAGAGGACCTTAAAAGAAAGTAACATAGGATGGCTCATTTTGGAAGGGGCAAGGGAGGAGATAATGATCCAGAGAAATAGAATACTGCTCTGTGTGCACACATGTGTATGTGTAGATGTGTGTATATGAAACAGGTTTGCTGGGAGGAGTCACAGGAGCCCTGAACACTTGGGAGACGGAGAATAAAAAAGGAAAAGAGGGGAGGACAGGAACCAAGAAACCAAGAAAGAGAAATCTAGCCAGTAAACCCTAAGTTAAGTGGGCAACTTCTGGCCATCACAACTTACCTTCCTTTGGAGAAAAGAAGGAGGGGGAAAGGACAAGTTGAGTTCTGACTGTCATGGAAGTAATGTGAATCATAGACTCTCTTACAGAGAGCTGAGGATGAGGGACTCTCTATGCCAGGGATCCCTAACCTTTTGTCTAGACCCCTTTGTCATTCTGATGAAGCCTATGGACCCCTTCTCAGCATTATATTTTGAATGCATAAAATAAAAGAGTCAGTACACATTTCTTAAGCTCCCACTATGTGCTAGGCACTATACTAAACACTAGGGACACAAAAAGAGGCAAAAGACAGCCCCTACCACCAAGGAGCTTGCAATCTCATCTTAATATAATACCTAGTATTACAAAGGAAGCTGATTATATCTAAATAGTGATGATAATAATAATAATAAACAAAAAACAAGTTCACAGTCCCCAGGTTAAGAACTCCTACTCTAGATAGTGTCCACCTAAATTTCATTGGTGTGGCTGTAGAAGAGCAGACCTAAGGAACATGACTGGGGAGATGAGGAATTTTAGCTTCACACAGTCCTGGGAGATGGGGGTGGGGGAGATCATTGGGGCTGTGGAGAAATTCACAGCAATAGCAACAGTTCCCCATACCTTGGGGAACCACAATGAAAGATCATGGGGCTCATTTTGAGTTGGGGGTCTGAAAGAGGCCAGACCTATGAGTCACTTCATTCCTATCTGACTCTTAATGACCCTATCTGGGAGTTTTCTTGGCAAAGATACTGGAGTAGTTTGTTATTTCCTTCTCCAGCACATTTGACAGATGAGGAAACTGAGGCAGATAGCAGTTAAGTGACTTGCCCGGAGTCACATAGATAGTAAGTGTCTGAGGTTAGATTTGAACTCAGATCTTCCTGACTCCAAGTCTAGCACTCTCTCTACTATGCTACCTAACTGCCTCAAAGGAGCAAGGGCTGGATTTGAAATAAAAGAATTTGGCTTAGAATTATGGTGCTTCCACTTACATTTATTTGAATGTGGACAAGTCACTTCATAGTTCTAAGACTCAGTTTGTTGTTATTTAGTCATTTCAGATGAGTCCAATTTTTTTGTGACCCTATTTGAAGTTTTCTTGGCAAAGATACTCAAGTGATTTGCTATTTCCTCCTCTGGATCATTTTACAGATAAGGTAGACAGGGTTAGGTGAATTGCCCAGGGTCATACAGCTAGTAAGTAACTGAGGTGGGATTTGAACTCAGGTCTTCCAGACTCCAGAAGCTCTATCCCTTTGAACCAGAGGCTAAGCTTCTTCGGGATCTACAAGGTATTCAAGGAAGACTAACACCTCTGATGGAAGGGCTTGCTTGTTGATAAACAAGCTTCTTCATCTGCAAATTGAAAGGGTGAACTACATGGCCTCTAATGGCCCTTTTCAAATCTAAAACTTTCCTTCTATAAATAAAAGGAATAAATAACTGGCCATTGGCATCAGTTGAAGGAACAGGAGCTGTTTAGACTAGAGAAGGGAAGGCTTAAAGGGACCTTCACAGCTATCTTCAAGTATTTGAAGGATGTTCACCCAGAAGAATAGTTAGGCTTGTTCCCCTGGGACTCAGATGACAAAGCTAAAAAGCAAAGAGAGGAAGCTGGAATGAGACAAATTTAGGCTTGGCGTCCAGAAAAATTTCACAAGGTCATGCATTTCTCCTCTTTGAAGGTCTTCAAATTCAAATGATCTTCCACTGGGTTTGTTGTTAGAAGAAATTCTTTTCAATTACAGGTTCAACTAAATGGCCACTGAGGTCCCTTCCAACTCAGGAATTCTTCATTTTTGTGATACTGTGAGATGGAGGCTCAGGTCTCTTACCTCCAAGTCCAGAGTTTATAGTAACACCATGCTGCCTCAGCACCAAGCTATTGTGTGCACAGGTGTTCTAGATTCGGGGCAAATAAAAATCATCGTGGACAGTCTATGCCCTCAAGAAGTTTACAGTTTAGGTAAGGAAAAAATCTACATAGAAATGAGACAATCTTGGAACAAAAGCAAATGTGTGATAATGAAATCGCAAGAAACTGCAAGTTTCTGAAATAGCTGGAAATGACAGCCGAGGCACGCTGCTGTAATTTAACTACATCCATGTAAAAATAGCAACCATACCAGGAGGAAAATATACACAGTGTTTATGATAATGTGAACAAAAAGAACTCTAAAACACAGCTGAATGCTGAGCCGTCTTAATGACCCACCTTGACTCTGGAGAGAAGAAACGCCTCTCTTTTAGAACTAGAGGTAAAGGACTATAAGAGAGGAATATTTCATAGATGACTCAGTTACTAGATTGTTAGCTCCTTGAGAGCAGGGAGTCTATTTTGCCTTTCTTTGTATCTCCAGAGCATAGCCAAGTGCTTAGCACATAGTAAATGTTTAATAAATGCATATTGATTGACTAGGCTGTGTGGGGTTTTCAGGGAGGACTAGCATATCTGGTGTGAGAGTTTGTTGAGCCCTGTACAGGGCTGCTCATCCACTTTGTATGTCTACCTAGCACTCAGCTCTCCCCTGTGGCTCCAAGAAGTTGTAGTATATGCAGTAGCTACACCCTTTGGCAGACGGGCTAAAACCAGGTTGAGTGTAGCCAATAGGTCTCTAACCAGTTGGTGATTTTGGGGGGGGCAGGGTGTCTACCCCAAGTATGTGAAAACTTCCCCAGTGGAATGGGCAGATGAGAACAATTTGTTCCTATATCCATGGAGACATATAAAGCAGATACTGTGGAGTACTTAGAGGTCTGTCAGACATTTAAGACACCAAGATCAACCACTGAATTCTGGGCCATCTCCAATCATCTTAGCTTTTGTTTTGCCATTAGACTTTGATGACTCTGGAAAAGAAAATGAGGCTTACAAGTCGGTGCAACTCTGTCTCACTTAAATCCAACTCACCCTCAAGTCAAGATATCAAAATATCATTGGTCCTCTTTGAAAATGAAGGACGAACCACAATATTGATTGACTGTTGGTTTTCCTTTGATTGATTTTCTTTGATACAAGGGGGAGCTCCTTTGTGAGTGTGTCTGTGGAGAAGGGAGAATAAGGTTCATAAATGACTGATATAAACATAAAAAGCATCCATAAATTATAATTTTTAAAAATAGCAACAGCAATGAAATCTTTTTGAGAATGCAGTGCACAGAAGAAAAAGATCAGAAGGAACCATAGAAGCAAAGAGGGCATTTTTGTTATTTAGTTAAAATCATAAGTAATTTGGAATACATAAAATCATGTTTTATTTTACTTACTTTTGTTTTTGTTGATGATTACTAAACCCGGAATAAAACGTTTCTGTATTTGTATGTATGGGACAATTATAAATCAATGACAACCTGTATATGTTAAAGCAGAAGGCTGAACTCTGATCATATTTGAGAACAATGGTCAAATTCAAATTATTTAAATTATGATGAAATTAATGAATCATGATTCTATTTCAATTTCTATTCTTAAAAGTCATAATTTATTTAGATAAAGTCTTGAGAATCTTCATCTGGAAAATGAGTTAGACTACATAATATTTAATCTCCCTTCCTATTAAAATGACCATGATTGTGTGATCAGAGATGTTAGGACATGAAAGTACAAGCTAAACCTTGTTCCTTGATACTGAATTTAAATCCTGTGAAATTCAAAAACACTTGTGAAAATGAAAACAGAGTTTTATTTACTAATGGTCTTCATGAAAGCAAACTCTCATAGCAAAATCATTGATTAGCTTTGCGAATAATCGTGGAACTACAAATAAATTCATCAATTGTTCTTCCCTCGTAAGAACATGACTGATTGTGCCTTTGGATGTGGTATGCCCCTGACATTTGACAGCGACCGGATTCTTCTAATTCTGGTTTAGGCAAAGCAAAGATAGACAGATAGAAAGCCAAAGTATTTATTAAAGGCTTTCTATGTGCTAAGCAATGGCTATATAAATAGAAGCAAAGATTTTTCCTGCTTTCAAAGAGACTACGTTCTAACTGGGAAAGGCATCACAAAAAAAGGAAACCGGAAAGGTGAGGGAGGAGCTGTTAATCGCTAGTATGGAGATGACTGAAAAAATGACTCGGAGACTTGGTTCTTAACAAAACAAATGTAAGCCAGTAAGGTGAAAGTTCACCTATCTGAACCAGAGGACCTAGGATCAGAGTCCAAAGTGGGGAGGGAGAGGAGGAGCAGGTGAGAATGATGGCCAGAATGTAGGGCAGCGTGGTAAGGAGACGGCTGGGGGAAATGTCTCTGCACAGCAATCGTAAATTTTGAGGCTTCAGTTCAGCCTTCCAGGAATAACCCATGCAGCTGTGCCTGTAAAGACCCATGAGGAACTCAAAACCTCACAGGTTATCTTGCTTGGTTCCTTTCCCAAACCCCCTGGGAAGATTTCTCAGCATCATGATGTTAGGCACTGATGCTGTGAATAAGCTCTCGTTGAAATCATGCTTTGGGGAGCTGTTCCCCAATGAATAAGTGGTCAAAGGATATTAACAAACAAATCTCAAAAGAAGAATTTCAAGTGTAAAGCTGGGGGTTTCCACCCCAAATCCCCTAATTAATGTAATCACAGAAGGCACAGACTCCTTAAATCAATCAATCAATAAACACTTGTTAATGACCTATTATGTACCAGATTGTGCTAAATATTGGAGATACAAAAAGAAGCAAAAGACAGACCCTGCCCTCAAGAAGCTTACAATCGGGGAGACAACATGCAAACAAAGCTATAAAAAGCAAGCTATCTACAGTATTAGTGGGAAATATTTAACAACGAGAAGGCACTAGAATTAAGAGGTGTCAGGAAAGGTTTCTAGTAAAAGATTGGATTTTAATTGGGACTTAAAGGAAGGCAGAGAAGTCAGAAGTTGGAATTGAAGAGGGAGAGCATTCTAGCCATGGAAGACAGCCAGAGAAAATGCCTGGAGCCAAGAGATGGAGTGTCTTGTTCATGAAACAGTCAGAAAACCAGTGTCGGGGGACGGAGCCAAGATGGCGGCATAGAAGCAGCAAAGCACCACAGCTCCCACACAAACACGCAAAAAACTCATAAAATGGGACTCTAAACAGATTTTCAAGCTCCAAAATTCTCCAAAAGACAAAAAGCACATCTGTTGCTACAGGCAGCGCAGCAGGCAGGGCTCTTCTCAGCAGTCTGGGAGCCACCGAAACCGGGCAGCTCAGGCCCTGGGGCATCGGGCAGAGAGCCACGTTTATAGGAGAGCAGATCGGCTGCACTGGAGGCAGAGTTACCACATTTATCAGGCCAGAAGACAAAAAGGCTAAGAGAAAGGTCAGTGGATTTTGCTAACTGGGGAGAAGAAGAGTGGGTCCGGCCAAACTGCTCCCAGGGCAAGGAAGCAGCGGGAGGCGGCTGTAGCAGCAGGAACGGAGCAGCAGCGGCTTCCACTGGGCTGCTTCAGAGCCTTCGGCCTGCAGA
>CM053599.1:53595512-53647002 GCA_028646575.1 Pseudocheirus occidentalis | reverse complement strand
TTTAAAGCTATACAATCAAATGCAACTGGGAAATAATACATTCAGGGACTGGGGGGGGGGCTGGGGGGGTGGCAGGGAGCTCCTCCCTGCCCTGCTAGAAAGCTAAAGGGGTGTTGGAGGCGGGCATAAAAGGGAACAGATTGTGGTAGGGGCCTTACAGCGAGATCAATATTCTGGGCTGCGGGGTAGGGGCAAAAAGGGGAGAAAATGTGTAACTCAAAACCTTCTGGAAATGAATGATGTAACCAAGAAAATAAATTAAAATTGAAGTAAAAAAAAAAAAGAATGATAGAGTCTATAGAAAGGAGGGTTGATAAGGACAGATATACATATAAATATATACATTACAAATGCAAGATGCCATCAGAGTGGAAACACTAGCAGTTGGGTGTAGGGGGACATCAAAGATAGCATTTTTTCACTATGTAACCATAATCCTGGGATCAATATCCAGCTTTACCAGCATCCCTTAAAGCAACACATACAACATTGTCGGAGATGCTGCCAGTTGTCAGTAAGGTCTTCCAACTGCATCACATATAAACATCATCTTGGAATGGAAAAATGAAAACAATCTAGCATTTTAAAGTCAAAAACTTTGATACAGAGTGTGTTGAAGCAACTTGTCCAACATCCCACAGTTGGACAAGGTGGTCAGAACTAGAACTCATGTTTTGTAGACTTTTAGACCATAAGCTGCCTCCCAAGTACTATGGTTTCACCCAACTTCTTTGTTAGTTCACACACTCAACAGCATAAATAGGCCAATGAAACACTAGTAGTCCTATAATCCTAATGGACTCTCCTAATGGAGAGGGTCAATGATGAATAAAATGGAATTAACTCTTATCCTAAACTTCAAGAATTCATCAATGTCTCATTTCTCAATAATCTCTCCATGGGACCAACATTCATGAGTCAGAAAAGGTACCATTAAATAGGATCCCAACGTGTGATATGGTGAATCCTATCATGGACACTTGCCAGGTTGGGTTAGAGATGCCATGATCCATACTAAACTCTTAGCTTGGAATTTGAAGTCTTTCACAATATGACACCTATACTTTCAGCTCTAATTCATAGTATTCCCCTTTAATCAGTCTGCCCTCCAGTGAAACTTGTCTAGCAGCTGTTCCCCAACCTTAAAAGTTACATATTCTTTCTTTTTGCATTTGCACAAACAATTCCCAAAAGACTGAATGTACTCTCTCTTTATCCTTCTCTCTCAGAACACTTATCTCCCTTTAAACCTTAACTCATGAGCCACCTCCTCCAAGAAGCTTCCTTTCCAGTTGTTAGTAGCATCTCTTTCTCTTCTTGTCTAAAATGTACTTTTCTGTGTACAAAGCCATATCCTCTCAGTAGAATGTAAACTCTTTGAGGGCAAGGAACTTTTTTCCATTTTTGTCTTCATAATCCCAATACCTGGCACACAGTATAGGCTTAATAAATCAATAAATGAGTGAATGAATGAATGCTTGTTGAATTAAATTAATCCTCAAAAGCCCTGCAAACTTGTCAAGTACCATGAAGAATATAGGGATAATACAGACACTTCCCACTCCATTGGTTTTCCTACTCAACCATCACTCAATCACTTGTGCTCATGAAGAGATACAGATAAGGAAAATTCACCTGTACAGTAGGCTTAATTAAACTCACTAATTTCAACCTTCTAGTATTGAAGAGGGGTAGGGAAAACTAAAAGCATTATAGGTTGAAGAAACATTACAAATAGAAGTACTCCTCACAGGAAGACCCCAAGGTATATCTGGGGTTTGATTGTAAAGTTCAAGCAGTGAACGATGAGTGATAAGCCTGGAAATGCCAGTTGCAACTGAATCATGACAGGACAGAAACAAGGGAGATGAGTTTTGTTTTAGACATGTAGAAACTGGGATGGTGATAGGGAATCTAGGTGAAATAAAAGTCAAGCAGGCAATCAAAAAAGTAAAAAGTCGGTACTAGAGATATAAATTTTGAAAGCATCTATGTGGAGAAGACAATTTAAGCTATAGGAATGAATTAAGTCAATATAACACCTACTATATATCATTTACCAGAGAAAAGATAACCAGGCATAGTAATAAAGTGAAGAAAAAGTGGATACCTGCATTTAGGGTAAGGGAAAAAGTCAGCAAGGGTGACAGAGAAGGAAAGAGAGAGGAGGAGAATCAGCATAAAGCAACGTCATCACAGAATCATGCTGAAAAATCAAATTCCCCTCCAAGGAATGTACCTTAAAAAGATACCTCATTACCCAGAGGAAAGAGAAAAGGAACCAAGAACGGATGGCAACCCAGGGTACAGAGACAAAGGATAACAAATACAGAGTGAGATATTGGGACAAATGAGGAAGAACCCTGTGGGGAAGGAAGGTGGCCAGGATAACAGTTGTAGGAACAGACCAGTGGGAGCTTGAATATGCAGGAATTTTTCCCTGAACTTTTTCCCTCAGTGATGTAATCAGACCTAGGCATTAGGAAGATTGCTTTGGCAATAGTGTAAAGGAGAGGCTGGAGAAAGGAGATCAGTTAGGATATTATTTCAACTGTCCACATGATAGGGGCCAGTAGGGTAACAGCGGGAATAGGGAGAAAAGTGCACCTCAGATGCTTAAGTAAGTGCGTGCGACAAGAAGAAATTAATCAAAGAGCAGAGAAAGAGTCCAAAGGAAGCCAAGAGCTAGACTTATTAAATTCATCCAAAGATGGTATGAAGCATCAATGAAAACCAAATAAAAACGCAAGCATACAGAAGGCCAAAGATATATCCCACAGAGCTCTGGAAGAAAGCAAAACAAGACAACTAGAGAAACAGGAAAATGGAACAGCAATGAAGATTTGAGCTGTTTTTATGGGCAACTGGGATGCAACCAAGCAGCCTTGGAAACTTCACTTACTTGTTTGGTGATGAGTTATGTAAGACTTGTAAAAGAGTGCCACTTAAATGGCTATTTAAAATGAAAAGAACATATGAAGATCAAAGAAAACATATGAAGGGGTTCTGCAAACTTTAAGCGTTACTACAAATGCAAGGTAAGCAAGAAGCTGAAATAAACCATCAATGCCCTGAATAATTTAGAGCTTGCTACCCAGGTTCCAAAACAACGTCATCACGGGCACCAAGAAAGATTTCTTTCCCTGATCAGTCTCAAAGGGTGACTGTTCCCCTGTATTCCCACAACTGAAGTAAAGGAGAGGGGAAGAAAAGTCAGGAGATTCCAGTTATATTTGAATAGAGAAGTAATGAAGTATACAGCTCCCAAAACCACTCCTTTAATCATATGATGGATAAGAAGTTACAGTAGTAATTATTAATAAATAATGAAAATCACTATTATCATTATTATTATAACAAAACCAGTCATCCTCACTAACATCTTCATATAATGCTCAGAGGTGACTCTTGGATATCCAAAGCTGTGCCAGCAAGACACAAGTTTTGCCAAGTCCTACCCAAGCTGAAAAGGCCTTGAGTACAAGCCTGGCAACAGACTGTGTGTCTGTCATCTGAGGAACCAACGCACTAAGTTTGGAGAAGCTCAGGATCAGAGGACTGGCCGCTAGATGACTAATATTTTGGCTGAAGCAACTCCTGAAACAATCTCCTAAGGACTAGAGGGTTTGTGATCTGCTCTGATGGAAGGAATTCCCATTGCAATAATAATCATTTTTTAAAAAGAATAACCCCCCTCCCCATTTAGATGGCACTTAGTTTACGGTATTCTCTTAAGAACTCTGCGACACAGGTAGTGCTGGCATAACCAGCCTTGTCTGTGCTACATGATTTGATCTGCCCAAGGTTAGACAGCTAATATGTGCCAGAAATGGGACTCAACCCAGGGACTTGACTTGAAGGTCTTTGCTCTCCCCATGATACTACACTTGTGAGCAGGTGGGTCAAAAAGAAAGTAGGAAGGGGCAGTAAGTGGTAAAGGGAGCTAGAGGTGTGTGTGCATGGAAGTTTGAGAAAGGAAAGTTTAAGTAACTAAAGATGGTATAGAAGAGATTGGTTATAGCATCACATACTTAGAACTGCAAGGGACCTCAGAGGCCATTGAGTCCAACCCTTTTATTTTACAGAAGAGGAAACTGAGGCTCACAAAGGTTAAGTGGCTTTCTTAGGGTCACATAGCTAGTAAGTGTCTGAGTTGGGATTTGAACTCAGATCTTTCTGATACCGGATCCTTACCCGAACTACTACAACACACTGCCAACCAAGCACACGATTATAAAATACTGGTGTGACCTCTAATTTTTTTGTTGTTAAGCTTTCACTGCTGGCCCTATTTCAAGATTAGTTGTCATTTTTCTCTACAATAACATCTCACTTTTAGCCAGGGTTCACAAGGGAGAACCAGGAAGCAAGCCAAAGAAAGGGGGAGCGGGGGAAGCCCCTAAGTCGCCAAAAAGAGAGATCATATACAAAAATTCACAAATTCATGTCATCTTCTCCTACTAGAACCCCATAAGCCCTAAATCGTAGCCTTATTTCTCTCATATCTGGCACAATTCTAACAAGGACGGATGCACAGTTTCTACTTATACAGCATATTGGAGATAGCTGAAAAGCCAAGAAGAAAGCAAATGAAGTAATACTATTCTCCTTAGGTCACTGCTAAAATAAATTAGAATGGAAGAGAGGGCATCTTTAAAGAGCAAATTCGATAACAGTTTGAAGACTTTTTAGAGTTGGCCAAGCAGCCTTCTCCACTCTATAACATCCAAAGGCATCATCACTAAACACTACACATGCAACAGAAAATTGATCATGAGTATGCTGGGATATCAACAAAGGGCTAAATTATATTCAATATCTTTTACTTAACAAAATTGTGGGAAGTATACATACATACACACACACTGTATGTACCTACACACACACACACACACACACACACACACACACACACACACACACACACACACACACACCCTCTAAATATTTAAATACCCAGAGTTGCTGCTTAAAGTTGGTTAAGCTTCAGTCATCTGGAAAATTCAGCTGTATAAAAAACTTATTCCTAGGACAAAAGAAGTTATCATTTGTACCTGTATACATTTGATTCAGCACAAAAACTGGTTCCTTCCTTATTCACGGAATTGAGGGAAATATATATTACATGTACATATATAACGCATATACATTTTATGCATTTAAACATTCTTCACTTATGGTTTAAGGAATCTGTATACTCTTCAAAAGTCTGTACCAATTCGGGGAATGATAATGAGAAACTTAAGAGTTGTTGAAAAAAACTGAAGAGAATAATTATAGATGGGAATGTTCTGGAGGACCAAAGATTAAAAGCTCTGGGGGAACGGAGGGAATCTGGAACTCACTGATCTATATTTAAGTCAACAAAATCTCCAAACCTGAAAAACTACACAAAAGCAAAAAACTTTAATGAGCAGAAAGACTAGACTATCTGTAATCCAATTTTCAAGGAAAAAAAGTCTTTTACTGCATCCAGAGTAATCATCTGACCTTCAGTCTGCTCAATGTTACTACGTACATAGGACCACGGATCATAAGTACGTTTTAAAAATACTTAAGATAATTTCTTTTAAAAATTCCTGGGCTCCAGTTATCACTTTCTATGCTTATGATTCCCAAATGGACAGATCATCTCTCAATTTCCAACTTCCTGTAAGTCAACTCCACCAAATTATTCTCCCATCACCTTATACTCATCATATTCCAAACTGAATTCATCTTTCCTTCAAAAACAGGTCCTTTTCTTAACTTTCCTCATCTAGTCAAGCCATCCTCTATCTATTTGCTTGGTTTCTTGGATCTTTTGAAGGCATCTCTGACCTTCTTTTGTCTCCATAGCCAAATAGTAAGTCCTTAGGAGCCTTCTTTCATAATGTTGCTCTTATCTGTCCAGTTTCCTACTCCCATTGCCAACACTCTTAATGCCTTCATCAGATTCCAGAAAACTCTCAAATGAACCCCCTGAGCCTCAACTTTCCCTCCAATCCACTGTGGTATGTTGCCAGGTTCATATCCCTAAAATACTGCTTTCATCATGTCATTCTTCTCTTCAAACACTTTCTCGCTGCCAAACAGGACAAAGTCAAAATACCTTAAGTTGACATTCAAAGCCCTCCAATGATATGGCCTTTCCAGTCTTATCTCCAATTACTCCCCTAAGCAAACCTTTCCTCTGCTCCACTCAGAAAGATCTTATCTACTCAGGAATCTCTCTCCCCTCTCCCAACCCCCAATCTGTTTCCAAATTTCACCTTTGCAGCATCTCTCCAAGTGCCTCCCCTCCTCTTAGGACACTGCTACCCCTCTAGTGCAGACCCTAATCACCTCATACCCAGACTATTTGCAACAGCCTGTAGCCTGCCTCAAGTCTCTCTTCCCCTCAATTCACCCTCCATTCAGGAGATAAAGTGGTTTTCCTAAAGGGCAGGTCTGATCCTGTCAAACCCCCTACTCAATACAAAATTGTCTCTCACCCTCCTTATCTTCCTTCAAGTTCCCACTCCACCTCCTCCAAAAAGAACTTTCCCTGACCAGCCAGCCCAGCAGAACTGAACTCTCCCCTCTTCGGATTCCAACAAAACTTCCTGTGTGTGCCTCTCATCTGGCAATAATCCTAGCCACCTTATATGGTAGGGTGGTTTTTGTTGGCATGCGTATGTTTTTTTAAGGCATCATTTTCCCCAGTTTTAAATCACTAAGCTACCAGAGGGCAACCACTATACCTCAGACTTTATTCCACACAGCATCTGGCAGGCACTGAAATATTTTATGATCTACACCACCATTCGATTTAGCCTTTCCACCTATAAAGAATCCAAGGTGTTGGCTCTTAAGTTCACAACTAAAAAAAAAAAAAGGATCCTAGGGTATCCTTCCTTCACTAGAAAAATGACCTTGAAACTTCATTTAATTTACCTTTTTGCTTTAAGGGGAAGCATCGCTGTAAAGAGGGGATGGATTTGGAATTAGAAGACCTAGCCTCTTAAGAATGCCAATTGATACCTGGGTGACGTTGGCCAGATCACTTACCTACTCTGGGAGAAGTGTGACCAGAAAGCCTTAAGGTCCCTTACTACCAGGGTGACTTTAAGCCTCTGGCTTTCAATTTTCTCATCTGAAAAATGTGTGTACTGGACTTATGACCTCTAAATCAGCTATCACAGTCCTTTAGACTTCCAGAAATACGGCTGACTACCTTTTGTTAAGTCTTTTAAAGAAAGAATTAACCATCTCCTTTAGTTTCATGCCCTTCACCCTCCTGACCAGGACTGTTCTACTGCTCTGTAATCTACAAAATAGACCTTAATTGACTGAGTACCTGTTCTATGTACAGCACAATACCAAGCTATTTGGCAGTCACGGAAAAATTGGGGGGGGGGGGGGTTAATAAGAAAGGGCAACAATAACTCAGAAATTACTAGTATTAAAATGATCCAAATTCATCTAGAAAGACCCTCTTGCTTCTCCTTCCTTAGGTTTTTTTTTTCTGGCTTGCCTTCTCATCCACCAAAGTTGCTGCTTACTGAACAACTGGTGAGAGTCGATGCCTTGGGTTCCTCAACACTGCGGCCTTCCTGACTTGTCTTTTCTTCCTGACCGGCTTCCAAGTTGCTGGCTCTGCAGCTGCCAAACTCAGCAGTACACACAAGCTAAGGTAGAACAGATAGGGCTAATTCTCCCAGCCCACCCCCAACTCCAGCAGACAGAATTTCATAAATTTGTATTGAAAAAGAAAAAAAAATCAACTGAAAAAATGCAGGAGATAGAAAGTAAAGAACTATATTCTGAATTTCTAGAGAAAGACCCAAGCCCTGGAACCTCAATGTAAGTGAATAAGACAGACTTCCCCAATCACATCTAGGTTCCCTCCAGGAACATACCTAGATGACATGGGGGTTGATATGGTATAGCTGAATTGTATTTCTGGTACCCAAGTAATAGTCTGCAAGGCTATCAAAAATGAGCCTGGGTGGCACTAAGGACTATCTTACTTGGTCATTGCATCAGACCTGGAATTCACTCTTTAAGTTTCTGCCTTGGTGTCACTGGGGTCTAGATCCCAGTTCAAATAATAGTTTACAGAAATCCCAGGGGTAATTAGACTAAGAAAACCCAGAATGGCTGACTACTGCAATTCTTTCCTATGAGGTACTGATAAAATAGAGATTTAGGCAACCGGACTCCAAGGCTTCCACAAACTGCCCTTTAATGTTGCCTTTATATAATCCTGTAGCATACCAGCATGCACAGTCAATGTGAGGTGAACTTATGAAAAATTCATGTCCATGGATTGGTCCTTACTTTTAAACTCACAACTCCTACGATTTTGTCTCAAGACCTTCAACAATTCATTAATCCATTTAAGGAACCAATCGCCTTGGCACCCTCATCCAATTGCCATGTTCTACTTCATCACCACCTTCTCCAGAGAAATTTTTTTTAAATGGAATTAGGAGTACATATGCATTTGACACCTAGTTCTCCAACGCTAAATAATCTGTGACAAACCCCTTTGGGTGGGCATTCCTAATAGAGCTGGAGGTTTCCTTCAAATCAACACACTAA
Organism: Pseudocheirus occidentalis; assembly: GCA_028646575.1. Taxonomy (NCBI): domain Eukaryota; kingdom Metazoa; phylum Chordata; class Mammalia; order Diprotodontia; family Pseudocheiridae; genus Pseudocheirus; species Pseudocheirus occidentalis. The sequence goes on along the minus strand of CM053599.1, from coordinate 53,638,437 downwards.
CAGCTAAAATTCCAGCGTTTTAGTTTTTTAAAAACAAAAAATGACGCTACTACCCTTGCTAAAACCCCAGAAGTTTCTAGTTTAATATGGCAGGCGGCACTCTCCTTCCCTAGCGACTGACTAGTCATTCAGTAACTCCTAGGACAAGAAAACTATGCTGCCCAGACAGAAACCAAACCCATGGCCTAAAGGTCCAGAAAGAAAAGGGTTCTACAGAGATAACAATGAACTAAATAAAGTCACAGTAAATGCATTATCCAGTTCCTTCCCACCACCCGAACTGCACACAGCCTCTCACAAATATCAAGGAATGGGAAAATGCAGGTGGCTTTAAGGAGGCTCTCCAGTTAACCACAGAACGATCAAACCAGGCCTCAGGCTGGGAGATGCACAAGCAATGGCCGAAGAGAGGGACTGGGGTAGCCGAGGGGGGCAAAGCCAGAAAGAGAGAGGGTGGGGAGACATGGGGTTGGTCCACCACACTAAGCAAAGTAAGAAATAATTACCTGAAGTTCACACCAGGCCACTTCCACCCAGGTCTCAGTGTCCAGCCCTTTGTAGACTGTCTTGAAGGAGCCCCGACCCAGCTCAATATCAAATTTGAGGAACCTGCCATCTGGGGATGTTGCCACCGCCTTCAAGTCGTCTTCATCATCTTCCTCCTCCTCCTCAGGCTCCTCTTTTTTGGTGGGGCCGGGTTCAGACTTCACCTCTGCCGGGGCCGCCGAGGCCGCCACCGCGGCGGCCTCCTTCTTCTCCATATCCTGGCTGCTCTCCGCGGCCGAAGAAGCGACTGTGCTCGCAGCAGACGCTCCATCCCCCTGGCAGCCGGGGCCGGGGCTCGCTTCTCGGGCAGCCTCGGGCACCGGGGCGCCTGCCGGTGGCGGTGGGGTCCCTGGGAGTTCAGGCGCCGCGCGCGCCCCTCCGCCCTTAGCCCGCTCCGCAATGAGCCGGCGCGTCTTGGAGAGCAGCAGGACCTTGCGCAGGGGCTGCGGGGGTTGCGGGGAAGGCTCCGGCTCTGGGGGCTCCAAACCGGGCAACTCCTCCTGGTCTGAGTCCACCACGCTGCGCCGCAGGAAGCGCTGGTGCACTAGCTTGGGGTCCCTGACGCACCGATTCGGAACTGCCCGGCTGCCCTTGGGTGCTGCAGCTGCTGCAGCCGCCACATTCACGCTGGGTTCCGGCATCTTCTCCGATTGGGGATGGGCACTGGGATCTGCTGCAGCCGAGGGCTCCTCACCGTCCGCGTTGCCGCCGCTGCCCCCCGGCTGAGCGTCACCGCTGGCCTCAGTCCGGGTTTCCATCAGTGTTCCGGGGTGGTCTCTCCTGGCGGCATCGCGGTCCATCTCTGTAGGGCGCAGAGAGGGAAAGGCTGAGAACGGAAGGGGGATGGGAGAACTTCCCAGCCCAGCCTGTCACCTGCGGCGGCGGCGCGCTCTTTGACGCAGCCCCTTAGCGCCCGGCCGCAGGCAGGCTGCCCGCCGGCCCTGGGGTGGGAGTGAGAGGCACAGGAGTACGAGGAGGCAGTGCCCCCACACCCCAACCTACCCCCACCCACGCTGTGGCCCCTCACCCGGATACTCCAGGGAGCCTCGGCCGCGGAGAGAGCTCCGCGAGCGGAGCAAAGCCCGAGGAAAAAAGGGGTGGGGAAGAGGGGGCGGGGGAGCTGGAGACACAAAGCTGAGCGCCCGCGCGCGGCGGGGGTCGCCGATGGAGCCCGGCCAGAGGGGAACAGGTCAGGGCAACCCAAAGGGGCAGCTCCCCCTTCCGGAGGCTCCCCGAAGCCGGGGTTGGAGCGAAGGGCCCACGGGGGGAGACTAGTGGAGGTGCGTCCTCTCGGAGACAACGAGGGAGAGAGGCTGCGGCGGCGGCCGGGCTCAAGGGCGGTTGCGGAGGCTGCGGGCGGCTCCACAAAGGAGGGCGGAGGGACTGACGGACGGAGGAGGGCGCTGGGGCCCGTGGGTGGGGAGGGGGCTGCACCAAAACCCACACAAAGGCAGAGAGCTGGAGGAGAGGAGCTAAGAGGGAAGGAAGGAGAAAGAGCGGAGCGAAAGGGAGGGGAAGAGCAGGAGGAGGGAGGGGGCGCACGAGCTGCGGTACTCACAGGGCGAGCGGGCGCCTTCCATCCTCACAGCCTGGCCGGAGGAGAGGGCAGGGGCGCCCTGCTCTTCTGTGCGGGTCCCGAACTCCAGTAGTCTCGGCTCTCCCAGCACCTGGGCTCTTCTCCCCTGGCCACTGGTCCCCGAGTTCGTGGCTCTGCGCTACCCTGACCCCGCCCCGGGATTCTCCGAGCTCCCGCAGGAGACTGCGAACCTGCCTCCCGGCTTGCTCGCTCGCCTCCTGCCCCAGGTGTCCCGAAGCGGAGGGGGCCGCACGGGGCAGCGTGGGGCAGCTCCTCGATAATGAGCGTACTGAACGGCTAGCTCCCCAGCAACCCGGCACGGCGGCGAGGGAGGGACCACCGCTCGCCCCGCCCCACCTGGTGCCGGGGGGGAGGGGAGGGAAAAGGGGGAGGAGCTTAGCCTTTTTGGCCCCTTCTTCTTCTGAGGACCATAAGTGGTCTTCTACTGGGGGTCAGAGCTCGGCGAATGTTCACTCCTTCTCTTCCCCCTCTCCAACCGAGTCTCCCATTCCTTAGCGACCTCTTGCCCCATGAATTGGGACAACTGCCCAAGCCGTGCTTTCTCCAATGTCACCTGAAGGATGTCGTGGAAATAGCATCGGATTAGCTATGGAGGGCCTGGGTTAGAATTCTGGCTCTGACTAGCCACCAGTGTGGCCCTGAGCACTTAAACTTAAAACTCAGTTTCCTTATCTGAAGGATGTGGGGATTGAATCTAATGATCTGCACGTTCTTAATCTATTTTCCTTCCAGTTCCCCAGTGAAGTGGGCTAGCCTAAGGACTGGAGAGTCTAGTCTCTTTGAATACATTACTATTTGAGACCTGGGTTCAAGTCGTGCCTCTAGAAGTGTGACCCTGAGCTAATCGCTCCACCTCCCAGTGCTTCGGGTAAATGTTTAAGAGTTAGCAGATTAATGTCAGTGGAGGGTTTTTCTACCTTTCTAGTTCTCCGTGCTGAAGAATGCTCCAGGACAGTTCTTCTATCCCCCTTCCCCCCCCCAACAAAAAAGACCGTGGTGTTAGCACTGAATTTCCGCTCATGCTCACTTTGAATTCTTTTTACCTTTTTACCTTTTCAAGACCAGATTTCCATTGTAATTTTTTTGGCTAGTAAATATATGTTCTGTATTGGGTCAAAAAGAGAGACATATATACAGTACTATAATTTGCCCCTGCCTGTCACCCCCACCTCCACCCCAGGGACGGACTTACCTTTAATGGTGGCCACACCTGGCAATCCACAGGCTCAGACAAAGCAGCCGCCCCACCCTTCCTTGAAGCTGGCCTCATCTGAATGCTGAGCTCAGGCCTCCCCAGCCCCATTCTCATCTGTTTAGGGAAGCAGTGGCAACTGAGATCATAGGATTTTATAATAGCTAGCATTCATATAATAGTTAGGGCAGCCAGGTGGCCTAGGGGATAGAGATCCTCAGACCTCAGATACTTATTAGCTGTGTGGCCCTGTGCAAAGGTTTGCCTCAGTTTCCTCATCTGCAAAATGAGCTGGAGAAGAAAATGGCAAATCACTCCAGTATTCTTGCCAAGAAAACCCCAAATGGGGTCACCAAGAACAGCTGAGACTGAGCCACAATATAGCACTGTAAATTTTAAAGTACATTTTGTATATGTTACCTCAACTTACCCTCCAAACAACCCTAAAGGTAAATAACTATCATGATCTCCGTTTTATAGATAAGAAATTTGAGGAGGCCGAGAGATTTTTGCCTAAGGTCTATTAACTGGTAAGTTATATGAGGTAGGTTTTAAAGGTCTGTGGTAGAATTTAAACTTAGATTCTCCCAAAAGCCAGTGTTCTATTCACTCTACCATCTAGGTCATCTAACCCAGCTCCCTAATTTACCAGAAGAGGGAACTCAAGACACTTTGAGACTAAGTGCCTTTCCCAAGGTTATATGTGATTTACAGTAGCAGAACTCCAATTTGAATTCGGATCCTCGGATTATAAACCCTATCTGCTTCCCACTCTACCCGGTAGGTAAATTGTGGTGTAATGGGAGGAGTCCTGGATTTGCAATCAGAAAACTTGCAACTTTGCTACTAATTACATGTAACCTTGGGTGAGCCATTTCTTGATTCTGATACTCCAAATCCTCTTATGTAAAATTAGGGTGATTATTTAGATTGGGTCTTGAAAATATTTGATGGTTCCAGAATGGAACTCCATACTTTTCACCTGTATGTGGGTCTCCAGGCCTCAGAATTTTCACTTCCTTTCAGGATGAAAAGAGGTCTAAGGGGCAGTTAGGTGGTGCAGTGAATAGAGCACCGGCCCTGGAGTCAGGAGGACCTGAGTTCAAATCCAGCCTCAGACACAACACACACACCAAAAAAAAAACCCCCCCAAAAAAAAACCCTAGCCGTGTGACCTTGGGCAAGTCACTTAACCCTAATTGCCCTCTAAAAAGAAAAGAGAAGGTCTAGGCTGAAAGAAGTGAAAGACTGCCATCTCTGTATCCAGTCCCAGTTTCTTTTCTGAGCTTCACTCCCAGATCACCAATTTTCTTTTAGACATTTCAGCTTGGGTTTCAATACACTATATGTCTAAAACTGAGCTCATTCCCTTCCCTTTTCTCCCCCTCTCCCCCCCCCCCCGCCCCAAACCCTACCCTCTTCTGTTGAAGGCACCACGATCCTTGCAGTATCTCAGGTTGGCAATCTGAGTTTCTTCTGGATGACTCACTGTCCCTTGTCCCATCTATCCAATCAGTTGTCAAATCTTGTCATTTCTACCTTCACAACATCTTTTGTATTTAACCTCTTCTCTCCACCCACACAACTACCACCTTACTTCAGGCCCTCACTACCATTTACCTAGATTGTTAAATAGTCTAATTGCTCTCCTTGCCTTGAGTTTCTCCCTACTCCAGTCCATCCTTTACACTGCTTGCAAAAGTAACTTTCCTTAAGCACAGAATGGACCATGTGACTCTTCTACTAAACTATCTCCAGTACCTCTGGGGTAAAGTATGAACATCTCTGTTTAGCTTACACTCTGCAATCTAGCTAGACTGGTCTTCCTCACCCACAACATTCCATCTTCCCACTCTATCCCTAGCTGTCCCTATGCCTGGAATGCACTCTCTCCTTACTTCCAACTCATGGAATGCCTCTTACCCTTGAAGATCCAACTCAGGCACCATTTTCTGGTTAATTCTGGTTAATTAAAGGCTATTCTTGGTTATTCCAAAAGTTAGGACTCTCCTTCTCAAATGACCTTGTTATTTTGATATGTTTTTATATTTATTAGCATTATATTTATGTTGTATATATGTATATATTTATACATATACTTATTGTCATTAGAATATAAGCTCATTTTGAGGAGGAATCTTGGCATTCCTTGTATCTACGTGCCCAGCACAGTGCCTGACACACAGGAACAGCTTAGTAAATATTTTATCTCATGACTTCCCAAGAAGAAGGGAAGACCTTAAGTATTTAGAGAGTTCTTCAGTATGCCAAGTGCTTTATTGTGAATATAAACTCAGAAAGTAGCCCTTGCCTTACCCCAGTTTACAATCCAGCAAAACATATACATAATGAAACAACAGAATAACATAGTAATACATAGTAACAGAGGTAAATTAACTTTCCTAGGCTACCTGGGGTTAGAGTAAGAAAAGATGAAAAGTTAGTAGAAAGTTGACATGGAGATTTGCCTCTAACAAAAAGTAATGTTGACGATAAGTATACATCCAGTTGTATAGACATAATTACTTATGTGTATAATGAATTTAGAATATCCTCCATGTAACCTGCTAAGGGTCCACAGACCATACTTTTCCAAACCACTGTTGTAGACTGCTCATTCTCTCACTCCCAGTGACTCCTGTTATGGGAAATGGGAAGCTGAAGATCTTGCCTGACCCTTGGCCCTTTGATAGGCTTAAGTGATAGAGAACTGATCTGAAAATACCCTCTGCCCCCTAAGAGGCTGAATGTGATCACATGGAGCCTGTGACAGGAGGCTCGTTTTTTCAGAAATGCCCATACCTTGTTACTTTGTGACTGGGCAGTGGGTCAAGAAGGTTGTGGCATTCTCTAACCCAGGAGAAGGCTATATATAACTCAGATGTGAGGTTTTGCTTTGGGGCTCACTTTGGGAAGAGTTGTGTGATTTGGCTAAATGAGACTCTGGGGAGCCGTTGAGCCTCCTGGCTTTGAAAACCCAGATGTTGGTGCTTCCCTCTCTGGTAACTAACTGGGTATGGATGTAATGGTCAGGCAGCTGGAAGCCCTGTCTGCTGATATGTTTTGCTGACTTTTTTTTGTCTGCTTGTAACTTCTGTTTGTATTCTCTGAAGTTCAAGGTGCTGACTTTTCCCCCTTAATTAGGTAAATGATATATTTGATTAAAGCAGGATTGTTAACCCATTTTGAGTTGCTTTCCTTTAGAAAAGCAGATCTAAGAACCTCTGATAACAGCCATCCTGGGTATGCTAGGGTGCTTGCTGCTACAACACCTTGCAAAGAGCATAGTAAATACAAGCAAATTGAGTTGCACTGTACTGCTACAGAGGATTTTATGGACTGAGTGAGATGGTTCCTCTAAGGAAGGAGGCTTGCCAGAATCATGAAGTCTTCAGAGCAGTAAAGGACTCTGGAGGCCATTTAATCCAATTCTGTCTCTCCCAGACAAGCCTGGAAATCCCTCTAGGCTTGATATCTCTAGTGACAATGATCTCCCTATCTGGTGGGGCAACTGACCTCACTATTGGACAATTCTAATTGCTCTTCCTTGTATTTGCCCCACAGTTATCTCCCTTTACTTCGGCCTTTGGACTCAATTCAAGTTAAATCAAGCCAACAAATATTCATGAAGCAACAACTTTCTGCTAGACGTTATGCTAGGCACTGGAGGTCCACAGACTGAAACAATCTCTGCCCTCAAGGACTTGATATTCTACTGAAATGTGTTCAGTAAAGGTATCAGTATTATACAGTTTTAGACTGTCTGCTATAAAAATACAAAAAGATAGCAGTCACTCTCCTTTATGTAACCTCTAAGGTCTACAAAGCATTCTCCCTACAATGACTCCATCAGGCACTGGGCAGCCACATTTCACAGACATTGAAAATGAAGCCCAAAGAAACCCAGGTGACCTGGCCATAATCATTCAGCTAGCAAATATCAGCAGGAACCATCATCTCAGAAGTCTGTTTCCAGCTCTCCTGTAACAGTCTCCCCAAACCTAACCTCCCTTTTCTCTCTCTTCATTCTTTGTTTCCTGTTTTCTAGAATGAAAAGAAGAAAGCCACATGCTGTCATGCCTGACTTCATTAGATTTCATCTCCTCAAGGACAGTCAGTGCCTTCTATGTAATTCTGAACATCTTATGACCCAAGGTCCAGGTATTTCTGACTTGCTCATGCAATCATTCTACCCAATATGTTTCATTTGTACTTACAGATATTATTTAATATACTGGTCACCACACTACCTTCTGAGATACTCAATAAATGCTGTTTCAATCTATTTTGTTATTTCACTTCTGGGTAGGGTTCTTCAGACATGGAAAAAGCATATCTTGACTAAGATTGAAAAATGGATCTTTATAATGGTCATTTAATAAATACTTTCCAGTTGATATATTGAAGATCTCTTTAATAATAATAAAAAGAATTAATAAACCTTGCAAATGCAAGGCATTTTACATACATTAGCCTAATGAAACCTCATCATTATCCTGTGAAGTAAGTTTTATAGGTATTATCCCTATTTTTTAATTGAGAAAATAGGCTTGAAAAACCAAAGTGCATAGGGCCATGGATTTGGTGCTGGAAAGGATCTTAGGAGCCATCAAGTCCAGCCCTCATATTTTGCAGGCACATCTCTCTGTCTTCATTATTTAATACATAAACTTAGGCCCAGAGATGTTAAGTAACCTCTGCCCAGGGCCATGTAGATATTAAATACATGAGATAGGATTGGATTCTTCCAGTTTCCCAGTCCAGCACTCAGGCTGCTGCACTATACTTCCTCAATATATGATCCTTTGATTCTATGATCTTTGCCAAAAGAGTCTCAGAAATTAATATCTAGGAATTTCTAAGAAAATTGTAACATCTCTGGGTCTGGTCTAGGCCCCATTCTGAAATGGATCAGATGAACTCTTGGGTTTTCTTTGGGCCAATATGTAGAAGAATAAAAATTGCCATATGGCAACTGATCTAGCTTCCATTTAGGATTTAATGATAATAGCTCACATTTCTGTTGCACAGGCTGGTTAAGCCAATTTACTCACTATGGAAATTTGATCATCCTCATTCAATAGAAGAAGACACTGAAGCTCAGGAAAGCTAACTATCTCTCCCAAGGTCACATAGTGTCGGAACCAGGAACCTTGGTCTCTTACTTCCAAATCCAAAATCCCTTCAAGTATGTCATTCTGGCTTCCCCTAAATATGACAGCATTTAAACTCGAGAGCCACATAGATAGGCCTACAAATAATAAAAGGGTTAGGATAAAAATGAGGAAACAATAAACTTTTTTTTAGAAATTTTGGTTATTGGCTCTTTTGTGGTCTAATGAAAAGAACATTGAACTAAGAGTTAAGAAATTTGGGCTGTTGGTGCATGCCCTTTCACTAACTCTGTGACCTTGTGAAAGTGACTTTACCTCTCTACCTCCCTGGTTTCCATCTCTGCCAGAAGGGGACACTAATATGTGCCCTTTTGTTGAGAGTTCGTTGTTTTTTTTAAACCTAAATCTTTGGTTTGATCAACATGAGACTCAGCTCCAAATTTTTCACCATAACATTGGTTCTTTTTGATTCTTAGTATCTGGGAAACATTCAATCTTTATGGTTACTTAGTTTGTATAGTACATCCAAAGGTAGATAACGGAGCTCTTTTCACCTTCCATAGGTTGGTAAAATGAAATCCCCTGGGAAATGAACCAGCAAGGGTAATTCTAGGCAATGGAGTCAACTTTGGCTTCATTCACTTCTATAGGGCTTTGTCTTTCTTCCTGTAATTGTATAAGGTCTCCTATCATCTTTCTAGCTACAGGTGCATTTCCCTCTTAGCACCAAAACAATGAACCCAATCCAAGATCTTTCAGGATCTACTTTATTCTTAGGCTTTATTTGAGCCTCCTCAATTTCTCTCTTGTAAAATGAGAGAGGTAGAGTAAGTAACCTCTGAAGTCCTCTCCAGCTCAAAAATCCTATGATTCTATTTTTTCCCTCTATTCCCTGAGTGACCTTGAGCAAGTAACTTCTTCTAGCGTTGGATTTCCTTATCCATAAAATGGAGATAACCCTGCTTCTTCACAAGGTTTTTGTAAAGAGCAAATGAGATGACACACACGTTGTGCTTAACAAAACTTAAGACAGTATTATGAATACCAGTTACTATTACTATTAATAATAAATTGAGGAAGTTGGAATAGATGATTTTTAAAGTCCCTTCTAGCACAATATCTAACTCATGGCATTATAATACACATAAAAAAGAAAAAGTTCCCATTTTATAGAACTCTACAATTTTTAAAGTACTTTTAATAGATTACCTGAATCTTTCCTCTGAGATCAGAAACTCTCTGAGGTCAGGGACTATTTCTTATTCCATTTTTTAATTCCCCACAGTCAAATATCATGCCTTTTAACCAGTGGGTACTTCATAAAAGTGTAGTGAATGTGTTAAAGAAGGTGTTACATGCAGCTAGTTCTTTTACTGTTAGAACCCATTCCTTTTGATGGACTGTATAATATTTTGACTCTGTGTTGCTTGTCTTCTCCTAAGAAGTCTTAAAATAATTGAAAGTAATATTAGATATAAAATACTAGAATGTTTGACCTGGTAGAGAACTTATAGATCATCTGTTTGGTGATAGGAACAGTATCATCCCCATAGACTGCCTTATGAAAGCTAGTCTAGTTTTTCCTTAAAAGGTATTAAAACTACCCATGAGATTTATTTGGTCCAAGGGAATAAGGGACTAGTTGCCTAAGTACAAAAGCCATCCTATGGGAATTCAGCAGCTCCTCCCTCAATTTTCTGATCACCATACCAGCGTGGCCAATACCATGTCAGGGAAGCTTGGTTTTGTCCTTACTGAATATTCTTTCCATGCTAAGTAAACCTCCTTATTTAACTGTTGGAGGCATTAAGATGTGATTAATTTAATTCCATTTCTGAACCTTAAGCACTAGATAGCTTGGGTCAGGCCCAGAGGGGATGAATGACTTGCCCAAGGAACCACAACTAGTCAGCAGTAAAGTTAAAGCTGAAACTGACTACCCCCCACTCCCTTCCTTCCTGCCTCCTCCATACTTTAGTGCTTTTTCTATGCCATCAGGTTTCCTTCTATGAAGCTGGCCGACCTGATCTACATTACTCTTTAGTGCCATCTACAGTTTTGAAGGCTGACTGAGGACAAAGACTTTCTAACTTCACACAATATGAGGAATTCTACTTTGTCCAATGAGCTCCCAGCGGCTTCAGAGCTCTCCTCCAATCAAAACAGCTCCCAGAACCTACTCAAGTAGCTTTTCCTCTCCTTTGCTGCTTCCCCCTTAACTCTGTGTTCTCATTCTTCCTTTCTTGAGTTTCTCATCCTTCAGTCTCCCAGATCAGGACTTCATTAATAGTGTCCAATCTCTAAGTCAGGTTGAGAAACTCCAAATCCAGAATTCTAGCACATATAACACAAACCAACAGCATACAATTTTCCCATCATCCCCAAATAGTTCTTTGATTTGTAGTTTCTTAGTGATATCCTTCAAAACACTGAAAATGGTCAATGAGATGTAGATGATATACTGTGGCTACCCTCAACTTTCAGTCGGTGATTTTGTTTCTGGATTGCTTTCAAAAAAGTTCCCTTAACACGTTTAACCGAGGCACTATTTCTCTCACATTCCCAACACTATCTCAAGCGGTTTTTCTCACACAAATTTCCTTTTCCTCCCCTTTTTTGGCAAATAAAATGCCCAAACAGAAACGGAGAAGTACTTTTAATTTCATTGTTGGAAAAATGTCCAATTCTCACAAAATTACTGAAATAATTTTCATTACATCTTTGTTTCTCTGCTATGCTTTCTTCACAAAAGTAGAAATTGCCATGATCTCATTTTCCATGACCCCCTGTCTGGTACCACCTTCTCCATAAAGCTTTATCTGATAACTCATTCCTCCAGTCACCAATAGTACTTTATCCATACCTCCCCAGTGCTGTTATCACTTTCTAATTTATTTCTTTAGTATTATTGTCCACATGTTATACCTTTTATTAGACTTGAGGTCAGGCACCATCTTTTATTCAACTTGGTATCTCACTCACCTAGTGCCTAGAACAGAGTCCTGCACATAGCAGCTGTTGAATTAATGTTTGCTGAATGATTTTGAACTGAGTGTGGTCAGAAAAGGTCTCCTGGATGACATCAGATTTGAGTTGGACTTTGAAGAATGGGTAGTCATTCCAAAGGCAATCCAGCAAGGTATGAGCAGAGCTAGGAATAGAAACCTGCGGGGACAGAAGACCTTGCTGTTTTCTGTGTCTCAATACTGTTCCCATCTTCGGCCTTCTCCTCTGCATGTATGAGGCCCTAAAATCCTCGTGTTGTCCGCAGATAGCCGAATTTGCCTTTGCTTACATGACCCAACCTCATTAAGAAGCCTTGGACCTGTTGCTCAGTTTCTCAGCTCTAATCCAAGCTGTGTGTCAAAGGCAGGATTTGGACACACAGAAAAAACTCCTGGCAAGGAAAACAAAACAACATGAGCAAAGCCTAGAGCTGGGAATGAGAGAGGTGTACTTGGGGGCTAGTGAAACAGCCTCTACTGGTACATAAAGGACATGACCTTGATATGAATAAACTATGAGACATTTAAATTCATAGATTTAGAACTAGAAGGAACCTCAGAAATCACCGAGGTCAGTCCACTCTCCTTATGGTTAAGGAAGCTGAAGACCCTAGAGGTTTGTCCAAGGTTATCTAGACAGTATACAGCAGAGCTGATGTCCAAACCCCAGTGCTTTTCCTACAAATCCAACACTCTTGACATGGCATTACTCTGCCTTTCAGATGTATTTTACATGTTTTGGTCTTGGGATATGACAGTTGAAATCCTTAATACAATCGTGTTGGATGTTAGGCGTGGGGATGCACTGTAGTAGTGGAGGTGCTACCTTATTCCTTTCTAACAGAAGAGAATTTTCCTTATGAAAGGGTTTCATGGTATGTTGTGACTATGCAAAACTTAAATTGAAATAGAAAACTTAGAGTCCCAGGTTTACAGTTAGAAGGGACCTCAGAGTCCATCCCAATCTAACACTCTCATTTTACAGATGAGGAAACTGAGTCCCAGAGAAGTTTTTTTTTTTTATTTGACCAGGATCACACAGGTGACAAATGTCAAGGTGGGATTTGAACCCAAGTGTCCTTATTCTAAATCTAGATTCCTGTCCATTAGGGCAAGTTACTTTTCCAGAAAGAAAAGCAATCAATTGATGCCATTAAAACTGTTGCAAGGATTTTCCAAAACACGTATAGCACTTCCTTTATTCACTCTTCTAGTGTTTTTGTTTTGTTTGGGGGGGGGGGGGAGGGAGAAGAGGGAAGGGATAGCATGAGGAACTTTGCTTGGAAACACTAATTGAATTAGCCCTAGGAAGGCAATATTTGGAAGACAAAGCAGGCCTTGTCAACCTCTGACATGTTATGATGTGTAAAGAATTTGAGAACGGAATGAGTTAAGCTTGGAGTTTAGGTTCCTCAAGGGCAAACACAGCCCTTGAGACTTCTGTCTTTCACCTAACAACACATCCAAACCAGGTAATATCCCTACATAATAAAGGCATTGTTCTTCTGTCTTATTGCTTGTTGATATATCAGAACTAGTCTTGGACGTGTTCTGTAGCCATGTGATTCACATATACGGTAGTCAGCCTGAGCCCGAAGTAAAGTGTATAAACATAGCATCATTGCAAAGAAGCTGGACAGAGAACATTGCAACACAGAAGAGGGGGAGGTCAGAGGAGAAAAACTGTTGATATTAGGAAGCTTTATAGGATCCTTTTAAATCTAGCACTGTCTTTTCTCATCTCAAAGCTGATGAGACTAGGAGACGAGAGTATGACTATCCAATTAAGATATGAGAGAAACAGACAGATCCATCTTGGAAGTTGATAAATTAGAGTTGAGGCACTTGAGGCCCAAGGCTTCTTACTAAGGGAGCCATTAAGCTGTTGGGACATTTGAGCAAAGGCAGATTTGGCAATCTGACAGCAACATGAGAATGTTATAGCCTTATACGTGGAGAAGAGAAGGCAAAAGGTGGAAACAACAGGATTGAGACACAGAAAACGGGTCTCCTGTCCCAACACGGTTCTACTTCTGACTTTGCTCATTCCATCAAAGGGTTACCTCTGGAAAAAATACAAATTCCCTTCCTTGGGTCTTAATTTCCTCATCTTTACAATGAGGGAGGCAGGGCTAGGTGATCTCTAAAGGCTCTCCCAGTTCTAAAATGCCATTCAAGATCTCTATGCATAGGCTCTCCAGGATGGTTCCTTTTTTTTTTTTTTTTTTTTGTTTGTGGCAGACAAAGGTCAATGTTTTGATGAGGGACAAAATTAGAGCAGGTATGAGGAGACTTGGTATTTATATTTTATGCTAGAAAAGCCCTTGTCATAAGTTTTCAGAAAGAATGGAATTATGCGTGAGAGAGAAAGGATGGGAAAGGAAGTTTTTATTGATTTAGAGAAAGAGTAGAAAGTTGAGCAGAATAGGACAAGAATGCTTTGTTAGCAGGGTTCCTATTGTCCTCTGGCACTAGTCAAATGCAAGGGAAAGTGCTAAACACACCCAGACCCATAACAAAGGTGGAGTGAGTATAGCTTCACCCCAAGATACCTAATTTAGATGTAGTCCTTTAGAAGCATGGAAACAACCAGAGCTTAGAACCTAGTTAGGAGGAATAATTCCTTAAAAAATGGAAGCTTCCAGATGTGAATTGTGAGTGAGCATATCCTCCGACGCTGCCCTCCTCACTCACTCCCTGCCCCCACTCTGTGGCAGCCAGCCAGCCCAGTAGCAGCCTGGCAACTGGTGTCCCAGGGTCTTTATTTCTTCCACATGAGTTCTCCTTTACCCCAGAAGAGGAGGGCAAACTTGATGCTACCTGTAGCAAATGCAGTTTATAGTACCTACCCTAGGTGCAAAAGTTGTAAATTTCTTGTTACAGCTCTGGACACTGACCAAGCTCCTGAGAGGATTTTCTAGTTTGAAAGTGCTGGAATTGCATCTTATGGTTCTGTATAATAATAAAAAAAAATTAATGTATGTATAATAATAGGATCTAGAGATAGGAAGGATATTGTACTCTAGTTTCTCATGTTACAGAGGACAGTAAGATTCATAAAAGAGAAATTACTTGGTCAAGGATGCATAAGTAATCAAGGAGAACCAGAATTCATTCTTAGAGTCCCAGATACCAAATCTAGTGTTCTTTCCACTTAAACCATGCTATTTTTCTTTTCTGTCAAGGAGAGCTCCCAGAATAAAAAATAAAGGTAACACATTTAAAAGAAACCCCACCAACTTCCCAGCCTTGAGTTAGCACCAGGGATGTGATGGTAAATGTTTAACAATTGACTCTCTGAAAAAACAATGTACACCTTTACGTTTAATGTTTGTTATTGACATTTTCTCCATCACTTTTATAAGTCTAGACAATCAATAAAACAATAAACCAAGCCCTAATTTGTGTTTTCTGAGATGTAAATTATCACACGGATAATTTAACCATTAGGTCTCATGAGCTGGTTAAAACTGGTTCCAGCATAGCTCTGTTTTCGTCTTTTATTTGTTTGTTTGTTTTTAGACTTAGCATTATGTAAAAAATAATCATGGAAGCATAGATTTAGTGATGAAGGGACCTTTCATTGTCTAGTCCAACCCCAACTTTTGGTTGAGGAAATTGAATGTTGGAAAGGTGATTTGCCCACGTTCATTCAGGTAAAAGCTATGGAGCCAGGATGCTGACTCAAGCTTTCTGACTCCCAATCCAGCACTCTCTCCATTGCAGTGGAGCGCGTTCTCCCCTTCCTAGGATTATCAGTTGCACTCCAATTGAAAACACATTAGGTAGGTATTGGAAATCAGTAGCTCATTAGATGTATATAGATCTCCATTGGCTCAGGTGAGCATCCTCAGAAGGAGCCTTTGCAGGTAGGTGAGAGCCCTCCTTCAGACAAGCCCTCAGTCTCTCATTCCATCTTATTCCACAGTCAGGGACAGGTTCAGCTTAGTTGGTCAGGACCTAGAGGAAGATGAAGGTTGACTTGTAGCTGATCTTTGTTTTAGGCTCTGGTCCTGGAACCCAGAAAATGTCCTATGAAAAAGAGAACCCAATAGAGAGAGGAACAGGATAACTAAGAAAAAAAATCCTCTTCTATTGGAGATTACATGCCCATTGTCTGAAGAGGGAAATTAAATATTTAGTGTTAAGATTCAGATTGAATCACTGAATGTTATGGGCCAAAATATTAATAGAATTGAGGAGATCCCTTCATACTCTCACAACACAGGCTGGGATTGCTATGAATGGAGAAGTGAAGAGCAGACGTGGGGAAGTTCATCTTGTGTTCCACTGCAATGAAGAGTGTGTTGGATTGGGATGAAATGGGGACAAACTGATAGGTTTGGACTTTTGTGGGAAGAATCGTCTCATGCTAGCTCTATAAAAATGGAGTGGTTCTTGGATTCCTGTGGCGTGTGTGTGTGTTTGTGTGTGTTTGTGTGTGTGTATGAGAGAGAGACAGACAGACAGACAGACAGACAGACATTGTGTAAGTGTTCCTGCATCAGAAGTAACTAATGACTTCTTTGGGGCAGCCACTCATTTAATAAACATTTTTTTAAGTTCATAGTATGTGCAAGGCACCGTGCTGATACAAAAAAAGGTAAAAAAAAAAAAAAACAGTGTCTGCTCTCAAGGATCTGACGGTCTAATGGGGAGATAACATGTTGACAACTATGTAGGAACAAGCTACATATAGGATAAATTGGAAATAATGGAGGGAAGGCACTAGAATTAATGGTGACTGTGAAAGGCTTCCTTTGTAGAGAGAAATCACTAAAGCTCTTAGAGAAATAAAAGGAACACAGACTCTAGCATTCTAGAGAGTCCTAGGAAGTTAGCTCCTGGGCAGTGTCAAACCTTTTAGAGCAAGGAAGAACCTGTGCAGGTAGAGCTGGAAGGAGCAACCAGGGAATAAAGCCATGATATAGGGGACCAAAAGACCAGGACTTTGTTCTCCTCCATTATCATGGGTTTCTTAGTGAAGTTCCTACAGGAAAGGAACCTGCTTCTCTTACAACCTTATGTTCATTTTACTTCCAGAGGAATTAATTCCTAAGTATAGTACCATGAGGCTAAATACCTATGAGTCTTTTGGGATGAAAGTTAGATTCATAAGAATGCTTCCCTACTAACAAAGATAAAAATATAGATCTCTAGAGGATTGTAGGGGACTAAGGAAAGAGCGGACTCAAAGGAAAAGGAAAATTACATTGATTATCGGTTGCTATGTGTTTGGGGAATATTTTGTGGGATAAAGGGTACCTTATACTCAGTATGAACGTTTTTATTTTGGATAGTTATACAAGAAGCTGGGGACTCTTTTCCACATTTGTAGATACCAAGATATATACTATATTGAATCGTATTCAGAGATTTTCTCAGAGTAAATTCTGAGTAAGGACCAAATGAGACAAAGATAATTAGGAGATATTTTCCCAAGATTGGGTCCAATCCATATAAGTCTAGGTCTTGGGGGCAGTTAGCTATGGGTTATATCAATAACACACATATAGTATTTATAACTGAACTCTTCTCCATGCCCTCCTGCCAAAACAAAACAAAACAAAACCCTCCTCTCTTCCTAACCTCCTTATTATTGTTGAGGGCACTACCATCCTATTTACTCAGGCTCATAAGCTAGATGTCATTCTCAAATTTTTCCTCTCTTTTATCTATACTTCCCCCTGCCCCATCAATACATTGCCAAGACCTGGTGATTTTAGATCAGTAACATACCTTGTATATGTCCCAATACTCTGACATTTATCCTGTCCTGATACAGACTTTCATCATGTCATAATTGTACTGTTGAAATAGCTTTCTGGTTGGTCTCTGTGTCCCTCATATCTCTCCCCACTCCAACTTATCCTCTATTCAAGGATAAAAAGTGATCTTCCTAAAGTACAGGTCTTACTCTGATATATCACTATTCAATAAACTCTAGTCACTCCTTGAAGATCAAATGAAAAATCCTGTTTGATTTTAAAAACTCTTCATAATTGATTTCTTCTTCCTTTCCAGTCTTCTTACACTTTGTTCATCTCCAAGTACTCTATAATCCAGTGACACTGACCTTGTGGCTACTACTCCTTGAACGTTACCCTCCTGACTAGGTATCGTCACTAATGTCTGCCATTCCTGGAATTCTTTCAAGTCTCAACTAGAATCCCATCTCCTGAAAGAAGCCTTTCCTAAGGAGATATCTACATTCAGAGAAAGATCTAGAAAGACCAGAGTTTAAATGGAGACTGAAGCAATACATGTTATCGTTCTTTTCCATGTTTGGTTTTGTTTCTTTTTTTCCCGTTGTTCACTCCATTAGTTACAACGCTTCTATACAAGCAGACTACTGTACAATGCGAAAGCGTTTGCAGATCCTATACATAATTGTACACCACCATGGAGGGGTGGGACAAGAGAGGGGAGAAAATCTGAAACTCAAGTGATTCTGGAACTGAATCTTGTAAACTAAAAGTAAATAAACAAGTCAAAAAAAAAAAAAAAAAGAAGCCTTTCCTAGCAGCCCTTTATTCTAATGCTTTTCCTCTATGGATTATCTCCAATTTATCCTGTATCTGTCTTATTTGTACATAATCATTTATGTGCTATCTCTCCCAGTGAGCTCTTTGATCTGCTGTTGCTTTACTTCATATTCCCAGAAATTAACACATTGCCTAGTACAAAGGACGTGTTTAATAAATGCATGTTGATCTGATTTGCTTATTGTTGCATTTTGGTAGCAAATTAGAATTGTAGTATCAGTCATAAAACAAATCATTATAGTCTAACACCTTCATTATATAGATGGAGAAATTGATACTAAGAAAGGGGACATGACTTGCCTAGGGTCTTAGTCTATACAGCCTTGGTTTTTCTTTTTTTAAGGGTATGTGTTTCCCTGTTACCCAGTATTTCCCTTACATGTATCATCAACTAGATTATAAAGTCCTAGAAAAATCATAGCTGACATTTATCTTGTTTTAAGATTTGTAAAGTTAAAGAAAAAGAAAAAAGATTTGCAAAACTGCTATACATCTGGTAACTTATTTGGTTCTCATTATATCCCAGTAAAGTATCACATATTACAAGATTTGTATGACCATTTTACAAATGAGAAAATTGTAACTCAGAGAGGTAAAGTAATTTGCCTGTGGTCACACAGCTAGTAAATGTTACTGGTGAGATTTGATCTCAGGTCCTTCTGTCCAACATTCTATCCATTACTTCTTGGCTGCCTTTCCTAGGGGAAAATGATAATGTTGAGCATTTCTGCTGTAAACCCCCTCAATCCTCTGGCCTAGCCCAATGGGACTTAGGTAGGAAATATTAAATAAATGTGAAAGATTTTTGTCCCCATAGAGTCATGGAGTTAGGGGTAGAAAAGTGGGGAGGCCTGAAGGGAAAAAAAAAATAAAAAAGCAAGCCAGTGTTTCTAATCCACAAACTAAAATTTACTTCATTTTCAATTCATCTACTTTAGAACTGACTACTTCTCCACCATTTCAATTCAACAATCATCTGTTAAGTGCCTACTTTGTGTTATACTATGTGGCTGTTGCATAGTAGGTGCAAACAGGAAACAAAGACACTAAACTTTCCCTGCCTTCAGGAAGCTTAAACTTTTATTGGGAGAAAACACACACAAATATGCAAATGAAAAATCATTACAGTTATAGGGGGAGGAGAGGAGAGACAATGGTGATTGGGGAGATCAGGGCAGGACGCCCTGAGGGGCTGCCCTTGACTTTATCCTTGAAATAAGCTAGAGATTTTAAGGGGGAGGAGGTGAAGAAGGAGTGTATTCCATCAGGGCTGGGCTCATGCATTTTTAAGTGTACATACTTCATGCCCAGTTTTTATTTGTATTTTTTGCTGGACTCAGGAGGGCACCACATATGAGCAAGTGAATCTTTTAACTCTCAAACTGTTGAGAGATCTGTTTCAATGAATGGAACTCAAAAGGTCTCTGATTTCTCAGGGTCCAGTGGCAAGTATGAAGGAAGTCTTTTCCTTGGCCCTGGGGAATTTTCCCCCTCCTGTGTCAGATAATGTATATTGTAAGTTAAATCTCTAAGCTCCACCAAGTGGCATGGTAGAGAACTAGTCAGTTCTAAAGTCAATGGTCTCATCTATGAAACCCTTGATCAACCTTTCCTGGTTCTCCTCATTTTGACAATGAAGCATTTGTATTTTACTTTGAAAAAAAATGATATTGGGTTTCTACATTGCCAGATGACCTGGCAAAGGCAGATCATATCAGGAAACAAGAAGACGGACAAATAGGTTGTTACGGATAATGAGGGTTTTTATTTTTTCCGACAAGGATCAGTGAAGTGACTTCTCAGAAAATAAAGCTGTTGCTAAGAAATGAATACAATATGGCACCCACTCCTCCATCTTAAAAAATAAAATAAGATCAGAATAAAACAAACAAAAGCAATCTTCCACACACTGTTGAGACATTGGGTGAAAAGGCAAGGTTGCTGATTTTTAGAGTTTAGCTTTACAGCTGCTTTTCTATAGGACCTCCCCTTGCCACCCTAGGATGACTGATTTAGAGCTGGAGGGATCTTTAGAGGCTTTTCATTGGAATTCCCTATTTTACAGATGAAAATGAGACTGGAAAGAGATTGACCTGCTAGGGTTACCCAAGTAGTGTATGAGACAGACCTACCTGATTCTTCAGCTAAGTGCCCTATCCACTGTACTACCCCATCTTTCTAGGAGGCTTTGGTCCCCAGGCATATTTTTGCTCAGGCCACTTTTGGGGCTATTTTCCTCTCAGTGGAATATAGTAGGAAATATGCTGGACTTGAATTTGAATGCTGACCCTGACACTTATTACCTTTGTGATCTTGGGTAAATCACTGAACCTCCCTGGGTCTTGGTTTCCTCATCTGTAATATGAGAGGTCTGGGCTATAACATTCTTTCCACCTCAAAATCTGTTATTCCATGGTCTTCTTCCTTATTACCACCAAGGAGAGACAAGATGTATATCTGCAGATAGAAATGGATAAACACAAGGTGTCCCCAATGTCAGTTTTAAGTTATTAAAGCTTAAAACTGTGCTAAGACTTTTGGGATGCTCTGTAAATTGATGTGGCTAAAGAAGGGTTTGGGGCAACCAGGTGACATTGCGCAGGCTGGAGTGGGGCCTGGAGTCAGGAGGACTTATGTTCCTGAGTTCAAATGTGGCCTCAGACATTTGTTAGCTGTGTGACCCTGGGCAAGTCACTCAATCCTGTTTGCTCCAGTTTTCTCATCTACAAAATGAATTGGAAAAGGAAATGGCAAGCCTCTTTAGTATCTTTGCCAAGAAAACCCCAAATGGGGTCTTGAAGAGTTGGATGTATCTGAAACAACCAAGTAACAACAAAAAAGAAGGGCCTGGGCCCCAGGTAGGTGGGGATAAAATCAAATTTTGGCACTTACATGGGGCCAGGTCCTGAACAACTGAGTATATTTCCAAATGGAGCACAAACATGTGTTTGAATTGAGTCCTGGGGCTATTTTGCAAATGAACCAGGTAACACCCCCTCCATATAACACTTGGGATACTGACCAAAGCTGTAACTTGGAAGTCTTGACCATTTCCAATTTTCACCCAGTTTGCTCCACAGAGGGTGGAGATTAGCTCTAACTGAGTTTGCATCAGAAACTCCAGAGGAGCCAAATCATTATGAATTTGAATGTATTTTTCTTCCCTTTTAACACTGTCTTCAGCATACTCAGTTATTGAGTTTCTCCCTCTTCTCCCCCCTCCCCATGGCATTATTCCAAATTCTTCTTGCAAGCAGCAAAAAATGGAGTAACAAATGTCACAGACTGAGTGTTTAGCTTACTTCGTTCAATCTCTTCCAGATTCTCGCTGATTCCTTGCTCCTTTCCTCTCGTGACACAAATGTATTATTCTGAAAATTCTGATAAAATCAGTCTTAGAAAATTTCTGATAAAACCAACTGACCAGGTAAATGTGCAGTAGTAATATGGGCAAAGTGCTGGGTTTGCATTTGTAACATTCAGGTTTGAGTTTCCACATCTGGGAGAGCCATTTTAACTCAATCTGTTTCTTCACGTAGAAGATGAGAAAAATGATTGTACTTCACAGGGTAGGTATAAAAAAATGTACTTCTTATTTACAAAGTATGATACATGTGTGTTCTATTAATAATGCTAGTTGCTAACATATGAATTATACAATACTTTAAAATGAAGTTTTGGTATTTTGGCAGACATAAAAATAACAGGAACTAAAACCTAATCCTAAGGAGAAGTCCTTAAGTTACCTACTAACCTGAATAGTTAAGGATGATTTGCAATAAATACATCAATGATCCATAAATAGGTGTTTCTAAAATACTTAAGGAGATGTGAAAACTGGTTGTCCTCTGAAGAATTTTGAGAATTCTATATATAATCTTATGCGCAAAATCTACAAAGAAAGAATTTTAGTAAGCAAAGTCAATTTCCAACACAGCATAATCACATATTCTGAATCATTGGGGTCTGTCTGAATTAAGGTTGTTGTTTTGTTTTGTTTTGTTTTTTAGTAGAACTAAGAGAACATTGTATACAGTAACAGTGGTATTGCTTTAAGAATAACTTAGAGCAATCAAGTCATTCTAATATAAATACTCAAATTAACCTCAAAGATCCTCTGAAGGCAGATGCTATTTGAATCCAGAAAGCAATATTGCTGTGGTGTAGGAACTATGAGTTGGTTGATTTAAAAAAACATGGAAAGACTCGGATTTACGAAGGAAGATGCTCTCCACCTTCAGAGAAAGTGGAAATAAGCATAGTATAGTTTTACATATATGTGTATGAGTATATATGTATATAGTCCAGGTTTATAGATATCTATGTATATGCATAAATGTACATATATATGTCCATGTTTAATTGTAGCCTTCTTTAGGGGAGAAGGAAGGGGGAAAATAAAGTGAAAAAGTATACAGCAGAAAACAAAAGAAAACCAACAAAGAAGAAAAGTTGGGCAGCTTTGAAAACAATGTAGAGTATTTATTATAGAAACTTATTGTTTTATATTGAACCCTCACTCACGGTCTGCTATATACATGGCATAGACATATACATGGCAATTTTTTTTCTTCTATGGTATTTAAGTGTAAAAATTTACCAAATTTACCCAAAAAATTTACGAAAAAAAGTGGTTTTTTTGGTAAATTTGCCAAATTTTTTTTTTTTGCCTTTGGAGCACAATTGACAGGTTGCTGAAAAAAATGTTAGAAGTCCTAAAAAAAACATTTATTATTTATTATAACTATTAAATATGAGGTAGTGTGTCATAGTGAATAGAAAACTGGCTTTGGAGCCAAGTAGACTGGGGACCAAATTCTGTCTTTGATTCATACTGGCTGTCTGATGCTGGGCAAATCCCATAACCCCTCAGTTCTCTAAAAAGCTCTCTTAAGACTAACTTGCTGAAAAGATGCTGACCTGTATTGGGAGAGGAAGTTCCTCATGGGGATCTTACTACAACAAATGAAATCATAGGTCCAGTGCATATCCCTGTGAAATATATTACAGGAATATTCACTCTTAAGAACTCTATGTCAGCAACTGAAATTGATCCAGCAATGAATGGCTTACTACATGGCATTGTGCTGGTGTGATGGTGGACTGGTCAATGGGACCGCGTCATTTGAGCATACTCTGTTTTACCTGATGCTAACTCCACGAAGATACTTGGGGTGGCTGCTTTCAGAAATGCATGATGATGAATCGTGGAAAGGCCCAAACCCTGACTCAGAGCATGCTCAGGTATTCTGTGATTGCTTCCTGTTCATTTATTGAATGGCAAAGACAATCTTCTGAACTAGAACAAAAAGTTCCAATGGAGGAATTCCCTTGTGTTTTTTTTTTCCTTTCTAGCGAATAGGAAGAAATGCAATGGACCTCTGGGTGAGGAAAGAGGCAGTTACCAGGAGGGGCAACCTCCCTACCTAGTTTCCATGTGGTCCTCAGACACATCACTGTACTGTTTCTTCTGTCCCAAATCTTAGGTTAAGTATTGAAGATGAAATGACTTGGAAGCTTTGAAACATCAGGAGAGCCACAAGAGGTCCAATGTGGGGTGTCTGCTGCAGAAACTGCTGTATCTAAACCAAATGAGAAACCACTATAGCTCTGATGTAAAACCCATGTGACAGTCCATCACTGAGTAAACCAGGTGGTCAAGACACTGTGTCCTATAAGCAAGGATAGGACCAATTCATGTATTATACCACATTCAGAAGTGGACTTGTTGGGCAGATTGAGCCCATTATTCCCAAAGGCTAGAGTGATAGAGAGGAGAATGTGTTCTGGTTAGGGGGTGGGAGTTTGTACTTGTGGCCTTTCCATATGTTTTCAGTAAATATCCCATTAGATAAACTAATTCATGTTAATTGATTATTAATATTATCAAATAAAGCACTGGTCAAAATGATGTTAGGGTTACTCATTACTAGTTAGCTGATATTGATGAGATAACTGGTTTATTTTGAGGGAAATATGTAGGATGGGGGCTTGACACGATAGTATTTAAAAGAACCCCACTGTTCCTCAAGCATACCCCTAGAAATCTATCTGTTTATCTTTAGATATATTGTCTATATCTACCTAGACATGTAGATCTCCCTCCTCAAATTTATCTTATACTTATCTGTCTACATGTTATACATGTAGATTAGCTATATATACATAGATATATGTAGATATAATCTGTAGAGGGAGAAGATTAATAAGAACTCAGGGACCCTTCATGGAGAAGGCTGTATCTGAACTGAATTACAGAGGAAGATCATTCTGAGAGGCAGACAAGGAAGGGGTGTATTCCAGGTATGGGGGATGGCTTGTGCAAATGCAGAGAGGTGGAAGACTGAATGTTGAGTTCAGGGAACACCTAGTACTCCAGTTTAGCTGGAACTCAGAAGGCATGAAGGGGAACAATGAAAACAAAGGCTCTAAAGTCAGGTTGGTAAAGCTGAAAATTGGCCCAGCCACTATGGAAAATAATTTAGAACAATGGTAGAAAAGTGCCTAAACCATTAACACCCTTTGACTGAGAGATACCACTACTGAGGCTATGGCTCAAGAAAGTCAAAGAAAGAGGCAAAAATCTCATATTTCCCAGAATATTTATAGCAGTATGCTTTGTGGTACTAAAAATAAATAGAAACAAAATGTGTATGCATTAATTAGGGAATAAAACAAACAAAACATAGTATGTGATTATAAATGGAATGTTAATGCACCATAAGAAGTAACAAATATTCATCAGCTCAAGAGGCAGCCTGATATAGGAGGTACCTATAAGCCAGCGTAGCTGCATCATAGAGTTTATGAAGGGGACTCACGGGTAAGAGGGCTGAGAAGATAGGAAGGGGTCAGGTTAAGGAGAACTTTAAATGCCAAATAGAAGAAGACTTTGTATTTAATCAGAGAGATAACAAAGAGTCACTTTTGCTTTTAGAAAAATCATCTTGGCAGCTGGAAGGGATGGTAGAATCCATATAGTCTAGCTCCCTCTTTTAACACATGAAGAACAGGGGTCCATAACTTGCCCAAGGTCATATATCTAGACAGTGTCTGAGTTCAGGTCTTGAACTCAGTTCTTTCTGACTCCAGGTCCAATCAGGGTTCTCTCTACTGTACTGCTTAGCTGCCTATTCACCTGGACTGGTTCCACAAGAGTCCACAGCATCAGTTACACAGGTCAAACTACTGCTGGGCTGGGTGAAGCAGATCTTTTGGTTCCTGGGCTAACTCCTGCGTGGGCTCAGTTACCGAAGTGGGCAGATTGCTGAGCTTTTGGGCACAGCAGCTCCTGGATGGAGTGTAGCTGGCTGCCCTGCTCCTGGGCAGCTGCTCTCAGACTTGGCCAAGAAGGCTGTTCTGCCCCTAGATCTGCTGAATAGCTTAATCTTCTGAACCCTTTTGGATTACTCTTCAATGAGCAGTCATTCTTTCACCACCTTCCTCTGCAGGAGTGTGAATGAAGTACTAGACTGGGTGGCCCTGTACTGTCTTAAACTAGAACTTGCAGTTATCTTTTTCTTTTCTTTTTCTTATTCTTTTTAAAATTATTTCTTATTCTATTTTTTTTCTTTTCTTTTCTTTTGCTTTTTGGAGGGCAATGACTTGCCCAAAGTCACATAGCTAGTAAGTATGGTCAGATTTGAGCTCAGGTCTTCCTGACTCCAAGGCTGGTGCTCTACTCACTGCACCACAACAACCTTAAGAAGTAGGTATTATTGTCCCCATTTTAAAGTTGAGAAAACTGAGGCAAACAGAAGTTATGATTTGCCCAGGGTCACAAAAATAGTAACTGTCTAAGGCTGTGTTTAAATTCAGATCTTCTTGGTTCCAGACACCCCCCCCCCCACCCCGCTCTATTTACTACACCATGACTGAACCACTTAGCTGCTTCTGAGTTTTGAGGTCCCTCACATCCTTGCAGGCTTTGGCAGAGATCTGGGCTCTCCAGTTCCTCCATTTAGGAACCAGTAAGGTTCAAAACCAGTTCTCCCATCAAAGTACTCAACCTTATCTTATGGTAATTAATCACAATTCATTCTGTGACACTTCTGGAATGCCTTTTGGAGTCTTATGCAGATGAGTGGTTACAGACAAAGGTAGGAATGCAGCCTGTTCCTTACACACAAGTTCATTGTCTTTGCTTACCATTTCTTGAGAAACTGCGCTATTTAAGGTTCAGACCCTTCCTAAAAAGTGAAATGTTTATTTTGTAACTGAATGCCTTCCTTTTTACATTTCATCTTCTCTGGCTTTTAGCCACCACAACCCCTCCCCAACCCAGAAAACCCTGTCTTGAAAGAAATAGGGAAGCCTGGAGGAGGGCCAGGTTTAAGGGTCAGGTTAAAGAAGCTGGATTCTGTTTTGGACATAGTGAGTTTCAGATGTATGTGCAGATGTACAGAGTAGGGTTGGATGAACAGATGCAGGAGTCATTAGCATAAAAATGATACTGGAATTCAAGGATGCTGCTGAGCTTTCCGAGGGGGAGAGAAAGGAGAGAAAAGGATGGAGAGCAGACATGGCAGGAACCCCTGCACTTAGAGGGTAGGAAATGGATGATAGCTGGCAAAGGACACTCTGAAAGAAATATTCATATAGGTAGACAGAGAATCAGGAGAAAGCGAGCTAGGTGGCACCATAGTGCATGGAGCATTGGGCTTGGAATCAGGAAGACTCATCTTGACGAGTTCAAACCCAGCCTCAGACACTGACTACTTGTGTGAACCTGGACAAGTCACCACTTTTTGCCTAAGTTTCCTCACATGTAAAATGAGCTGGAGAAAGAAATGGCAAATCATTCCAGTATCTTTGCCAAGAAAATCCTAAAAGAGTTGTGAAGAATCAGACATGACTGAAACAACTCAACAACAGTGTCACAGAAACCAAGGGAGATGAGGTATCAAAAAGCAGGGTGTGATCAAATTAGTGCTAAAGATCAAGGAGGATCAAAGCACATTTGATTTAGCAGTTAGAAGATCACTGATCACTATTCAAAGTTTTTAGATCTTTCAGAGGAGTTATCCAGAAATGCGGGCCAAAGACACTAATATCAAAGCTCCAGGCTTTCATTGTTCTGGAGAGAACAGTGAGTGTAGGTTTGAAATAGTCCTGTGACAACCCCTTTGGAGATAGATGACCTAGAAATGAATCGAACCCAGGTTAACTGGATTGGCAAACAGCAAGCATCCGCATGGACAATGCACTAACTATACCCATCAGGTATTCATTATTTCCATCATGTAGTAGGAAGCAGGAGGGATGGAATCATAAAATTCCTTGTTTTATGCAGGTGGTAGAATGGCCCTGACAGTTATGGAGAGGATGAGAAAGCGTTGCTGCTGCTGTGGGCTCATGCATTTTTTATTTGTAATTATGGTAAAAAAACATGTAATCTTCAGGATTCATCCCCAGAGGGAAGGGTCCCACATATAGGCCATGACTCATCATGAGAGAGGGAAGTAATTGGATCCAGGAGCAAGAGAACAAGGAAAGGTATCCTGGATGCATTTGTCTCCATGTACGTCTCTTAGCTAACCTCAATAAATGATTAGTGATCACACTTAAAAAAGAAAGAAATTTAGCCTGAGAAGAGAAGCTGGAATAAACTGTGGCATGTCACTTCAGGCATTGTTAAAACAAACCACTTCACCATCAAAGATTGAGTTGATATCTGGGCTAACCAGGGAGTCCAGTCTAGAAGAATTCAATTTATTTGAATCAGACAAAACAAGCTAAGGAAAAGTAGCCTCTAGGAGCCAGGAACTGGGAACTCTCGGAGGAAGGAGGAGGTGGCACAGAAGCCTGATTCCTGAAGAGGAAGGTTAGAGGACCTTAGTTGGTGCTTAGGACAAGGATCACACCATAAGAATCTTGAAGCAAATTTTTTTTCCCCTTTCCATGCATTACTGTGCACTATCCTCCCTCCCTCTATGTCTCCCCTATGGGTTTTTTATAATAAATATTATTTTTAAAACACCAGAGAGGGTGGTCAAAAGAGAGGGAGAAGAGATACAGAAATTTCCCACTTCCTGATAACCAGTTGAGGTTGGGGAACCAATGAAATAGACCAATAGAGGCCGTAGCTAGAACCCTGCAGATTGTGCTAAGGAGGTACACAGGTGCAGGGGTCTCATTGTACCATAGTACTATTATCTAAAATTGATGAGTATTAGAGCATCTAAAGAGGGAGGCAACAAGGTATGGCCAAAATAACACTGTAATTAGAATCAGAAAACCTGGGTTCTAAACCTGGTTTTGTACCTCACTGGTTGGATGATCTTGGGCTAGTCATTTCTCTTTTGTAGATCTCAGCTTTCTCTTCTCTACAACAGGAGCACTGGACAAATATTCCTTATGATTCCCTCAGCTCTAAAATATAATCAGTCTCTTTCTCTATATAATATTATGTAATAAATAACAATAATACAATATATATAATATAATTTAATATAGATCTTTCTAATGCTGTGACCCTTTAATACTTGTGTGTGGACATATCTGCATATGGGCAGACCCACCTGGAGACAGATAGAGGAGTGGTGTCTTGGTTCCTAAGACCATAGCAAATATATATTTTCCGATGGTCTTAGGCCACCCCTGTGAAAGGGTCATTCGACCCCTAAGGGTTTCTGACCCACAGGTTGAGAACTGCTGGTCTATATCAACCTTGAGAGACAATGCAGTGGAGTGGATAGAGAATTGAAGTCAGGAAGACCTGAGTTCCAGGCCTCCCTCTGACTTATGTGAGAACCTGAGTAAGAACACTTAACCTCTCTGTGATCTAGGCAACTCTAAGACTATATAGTCTATAAATTTCAGAGAAGGTGCTGACCTGTACTGTTAGAGGAATTTTCTTTATACGAGAGTTCCTTGTACCAATGAAAACAAGGTTCAGCCCCTAACTCAATATCAGTCTAGTGCACCTGTTGTAGCAAAGTCCTAAAGTGATTAGGAGGGAACAGAGATAAGCGCCCTACACAGTCCATTGTTGACTAACTCCCCAGGAGTGTCATCACTACCTTTCAGCATCCACATTTAAGAAAATTCTTATTTCATGGACTAGTTTATAAGGTCTGTGAGAGCACAAGGCCTTTTATGCAGTTGACTCTCAGCTTGTGCTCTCTAGATGAATAAATTGCAATTTTTCCAAGGCAAATCAAACTTTTCAAGTTAAATGAAGAGGAATACTTACTTAATCCGTCCTATTGCTAGGAGGTGAGACATTTAGCAGCCAGTCACAGTTACTTACTGGACCTTGGGGCTGAGGTGGATCTTGCCCTCAATGGGAGATTGGCAGCTTCCTTTGCTTTGGAGGAAGATGGCAGAGGTGGTAGGACAGACCAAACAGAGAAACTAATCTGAAGTTGGAAGAATGCCAAGCTAGAGGTGTGGCCGGAATAAATAAGTTGGAAATACCAGAGCTAAATCAAAAAGGTCTTGAGTGGGCAGTCAGGAATAGGGCAAAGAAGTGACAACAAGCACTTCCCACCACCCCAAGCAAAGTGAGGTCAAAATGTCAGATGGAAGACACTGGAGTACAAGAGCTGGAAGCAAGACGAACTAGTTGTGCAAAATGCGTGTGTGAGAGTCCCTGGACCTCCAACACAGGTACATCCAAGAGAGCAGAATGTGCATGCCCAGAGCCGTTATGTCCCTGTGCTTTGCTGTCCCGGGCAGATCCCAGCACAGCCCACATGGCTGACATCTCCAGAGTCACACAGAAGCACCAAATCCAGGAGAACACTGAGTGAGGCTTGCAGGATCTTCCTCACAGCCAGGAACGTGAAACCCTCCAGAGCCAGATTACTTTAGTTCAAGTACATCTGATCCAGCTATTTCATATTCCCTTCTTCTAGAACAAAGAGCTTTTGAAAAAAACCTGAAGCCTCTGGATCTTTAATCTGCTGCCTCAAAATGAGAGGCTGATAACTGTGTTAGGGCTATTAGTGGCTGCTGCAGTGTCCTAGTAATAGCCTAAGTCTCTGGCCTGTAGGGTTGTGGTGATAGTATGTTCTGGAATAGCTTTCTTTTAAGGGAACCCACGGCATGAGGGATAAGCTTGCTTCCATTTTCCTCTTAACTGGATACTGCAGCAGGATACCATCCTGCTAAAATATTTACTTGACTGACCTCTTAGGCCCTCACTATTGCTAGCCAGTCACCTAATTTACTTATTTATTGGCTTATTGACATGTCAATGTCCTCTTCTTACAAAGTAGTCCAAACATTTGACCTTATTCCCTCCTTCTGAAAAGCTTTAGAAGACAATGAGAGAAGGAGAGAAAGGAGAGACACACAGGGAGAGACAGATACACACACACACACACACACACACACACACACGAGAGAGAGAGAGAGAGACAGAGAGACAGAGAGAGAGAGACAGAGACACACAGACAAGAGAGAGAGCAAGAGAGACAGACAGAGAAATAGAGAGAGACAGAGAGAGACACACACACACATACACATAGATGCTCATGCCTTTATAGAACAGGGAACACAAAGTTGAACGAGGGAAATGTGTGCCTTTCTCATTTTATTTGAAGCTAAATCCTAGAATATCGGGTGTGGCATATTCAAATTATAGGGGCTAGAACAAACGCCTGAAAGGAAGGAAATAAGCATTTTAAACTAAGTGCCTACTATGTGCCATGTGCTTTGAAAATATTATTTCATTTGAACCTCATCAGAGCCCTGGGTGGTAAGTGATCTTGTTACACTCACTTTACCATTGAGGAAACTGAGGCAGAAGTTAAGTGACTACTGAGTATCTAAGTATCACATGCTGAGTATCTAAGGCTGGATTTGAACTCAGATCTTCCTGATTCCAAGCCCAGTGCTCCATCTACTGTACCACATAGCTGCCTCTGTAGTGCTTAAAGGTTTGTATAAAATAATGTGGAGTAGTGGATTCAGAGATGGTCTTGGAACCTAGAAGATCTGGGCCAAGTTCTGTTTTTGATGCAGGCTTTGTGACTGGGACTCTCAGGATTCCTTCTAAGCGGCTCTCTAAGTGTACAAGTCTGGAGAACAGGTGCTAACTTTCATTGGTAGAAGTTTCCTCAATTTGGATTTCCCAGTATCAATAAAAATCATAGGTCTAGTCCAAATCCTTTAACTAATTAATTATATAATATCTTCTTTTTTTCCTATTGCATATAAAAACTAATTTTTTTTACATTAAAAAAATTTGAGCTCTAAATTCTCTTTTTACTTCCTCTCCCCCCTCACTGAGAAGGCAAGCAATTTGATAAAGGTTATACTTGTGCAGTCATGCAAAACATATTTCCATATTAGTCATGTTGTGAAAGAAAACAGACACCCCTCTTAAAAAAAACCACCAAGAAAAATAAAGTTTAAAAAACTATGCTTTGATTTGCATTTAGACTCCATCGGGTCCTTCTCCAGAGGCAGACTGCAGTTTTCATCATTTCTTTGGAATTCTCCTACATTGTTGTATTGCTGAGAACAGTTGAGCCAATTCACAGTTGATCATTGCACAGTGTTGTTCTTACTCTGTACAATGTTCTCTTGGTTCTTTTCATTTCACTTTGCATCAGTTCATGCCAGTCTTTCCATTTTTTTTTCCTGAAAGCATCCTGCTCATGATTTAAGAAATGGCCATAAGATAGCACAGTAATATTCCATCATAACTATATACCACAACTTGTTCAGCCATTCCCCAACTGATGGGCATCCCCTCAATTTCCAATTCTTTGCTACCACAAAAGAGCCGCTATACATATTTTTGCTCATATAGGTTCTTTTCCTTTTTTAAAAATCTCTTTGGGGATCTAGAAAGAAGAGTTTGGATGGAGACTGAAGCAATCTACATGCTATTGCTCTTTTCCATGTTTGGATTTGTTTCTTTTTTCTCATTGTTCACTCCATTGGTTACAACCCTTCTTTACAACCAGACTAATGTCCAATGTGAAAGTATTTGCAGATTCTATACTTGACTGCATGCCACCATGGCGGGGAGGGGGAAGTGGAGAGGGAGGGGAAAAAGCTTGAAACTCAAGGGACTCTAGAACTGAATCTTGTAAACTAAAAGTAAATAAACAAATCAATTTAAGAGGGAAAAATTAATTAATTAATTAAAAATCTCTTTGGGATACAAACCTAGTTGTGGTATTGCTGGGTCAAACAGCATGCCCAGTTTTATAGTCCTTTGAACATAGTTCCAAATTGCTCTCTAGAATGGTTGAATCAGTTCACAACTCCACCAATTCATCAGTGTCTCAATTTTCCCACATTCCCTCCAATATTTGTCACTTTCCTTTTCTGTCATATTAGTCAGTATGATGGATGTGAGGTGGTACCTGGGTTGTTTTAATTTGCATTTCTCTAATCAATAGCATCCAAATTTCTTTAAAATTTATAATCCACTTTACATATTTTATCTCATTTCAGTCTCTCATTAACCCTGGAAGGCAGGTGCAATATATGGGAAACAGTTTGGTGGCATAGTGCTGGGCCAGAAGTCAATAAAGGACTTGAGTCTTCCTGAATTTAAATATGGCCTCAGACACTTATTGGTTGTGTGACCTTGGGCAAGTCACTTAACCCTGTTTGCTTCAGTTCCTCTTCTATAGAATGAACTGGAGAAGGAAATGGCAGACCACTCCAGTATCTTTGCCAAAGAAACTCCAAATGGGGCCATGGACTTAACAACCACAACAAGAAATAACTTAGGATCCCATAGCTTGTGAATATCTGAGATGGAATTTAAACTCAGGTTCAGGATTTGTACTCTATCTACAAGGCAACCTAGACATCTGCTTACTGTCTTGAACTGAACTAAATAAAATTGAAATAAAAAATTCACTCAAAAGTCAGATACAAATCATTGGCTGACTAGCCACCAGTTTTGATTATGAATGCGTTACTCTTTCTCTCAGCTGTGAATAAAAAGATGCCAAGTTCACAAAGTCCATAAACAAAGCACAACCAATGTTGATCTGTTCCCTACCATCCCCAAATCCTAGTTTATCCCAGTTGTTTTTGGAGAGCGGGGCTGGGATACAAATGAAGACAGAGAACAGAGCCAAGACAAAAAGAGAATGCCTAAATGTTTGTATTTCCTGACTGTGTCTAGTTCCGATCGATACATGTGAAGTTTTATGGGCACTTGGATGCTTATGGGCTGAGCTCTTGATCAATGAATGGATCACATTAATAATTCTTGGGGAACCACTGTACCAAGGTACTAAAGAAAGGATTACCATTTTGAAAAATAATTAGTTACTGATAGTTAAGGTTTCTAAAAATAAAAACATAAATATGTTAAAATCCACAATAAAATTCAGTGTCAGAAAACTTCAGGCATAATTGAATTGCATCAGCTTGGTAAATTTCTTGGTAAATGGAAAGGTCTGTTTTTTTTTTCCTGATAGAAAACCACAATGTTGTTATTGATTATTATGAGAATTAGTAATAGTTTCCCTGATGTGAGATATGTAAAACTAAAATCCAGAGAGTTTGCCTATGGGAGTGAGAAGGCTGGGTATTCATCATTCTCTTTCTATATTGAAATAGTCGTTGACATATGCCTTTCAGTGGAAGGTTGTTAGGGGCAACCAGAAGGGGAAGAATCTATTTGCTTTGCATTGTGGATTGGAAAGTCCTGCCTGCATTGCAGTGTATGAGATAAAAATTTTCTCACCAAGTGCTCCTCTCTCTCTCTTTTTTTTTTCCTTCTCTCTGCAACTTTTTTAGGCACCCATGCGAATCCCTCCAGCAGTACAGGACCCATCATCAAGATGCCCCAGCTAAGTATGATGTTTGGACCTTTCGATCAGCATCCTTCCGCCTTCCAATTTACCTGCCCTGGGCCCCATCTCCTCAGGCTACTGTGAAGTAAAAAGGTTCATCTCACATGTGTTCTATGCGGTATATTTGCATTACAAAAGGAGGTTCTTAGTTCCTTAGTTCCTCAAGTAGCTTACTCTACTTGAACCCTTATTTAGTATGTGATTGTCATTGCTGAGAGGGATTCATGCTTTAGTTAGGACTTGGCAAGATCAACCTTCTTAGAGTTGTCTGCAACTCGTGTGTGTGTGTGTATGTGTGTGTGTGCGTGCGTGCGCGTGTGTGTGCATGCGCATATATATATACACATACACATATATTCATATATATACATCTACATATATATATATATATATATAGAGAGAGAGAGAGAGAGAGAGAGAGAGAGAACTAGACAAAAAGAGACAGACAGACTAGCCCTTTGCACCCTTGTTCCAATGGATATGTAATTGAATTAATATGATCATCCAAAGAACCATAATTTAGAATACCTTAACTCAAGCAAGTGTATGTTAAAAACTTTAAACAAATGTCCACTTTCAGTTAGCCATTGCTGGGCAGATAACCTGTATGATACCTTCCAAACTTATAAAACCCTTATAAAACACCTTGTATGTGACCCTGGGCAAATCAAGTAACTTCTCTGGGCCTCAGATTCCTCACCTCTAAAAAGAGAGAATTAGACAAGATAGCTTCTGAGATCCTTTCTGGCTCTAAATCTATGGTCCATTCATGTTAGATGGAGGAGGAGAGGGGATTTGGCAGGGGCAGATGCTTTTCAGCACTCCTAAGATAATGTAGGTAATAGTCATCTGCTCTATGGGTGTTGATCACTGGTCTCATTTAAAAAACCAGTTCTATCTTTGATTTACAAGCCTTTACTATAGTCCTGGAAAGCAATGTTTCGCAATGGAGGCATTCTTATCTGAACCAGGTGCCTCTTGCGTCACAGATTGCCTGGTGATGAATGCTGTTCTCTTTGTCCTGAGAGAGAACATGTGACACATTGAAAGGGGCTGGTTAGAACTCCAACCTTTGAGATTCTCTTCCTTCTTCTACCTCCCCTCTCTTCACAGCCCTAATATCACAATTTAAAAAATATTAACATTTCTCCCCAAGAATTGTGATTTGTCCTTTTTGACTTCAGAAAGGGAATAGATAATTCCGGGCATTAGGGACAGATAGTCTGTGAAAATATGGACCATGCAGACTTACCTTATTCTTCTTCCTTAACAGCTTTGCTTATGAGGTAGAGAGCTAGGAGCTGTAGTGGATAAAGCACTGGACCTAGCAGCAGGAAGACTGAATTTCAAATCAATCTCAAACCCTTCCAGCTGTGTGACCTGAGAAGGTCACTTAACCTTCGTCTGCCTTAGTTGTCTCATCTGCAAGTGAATCCCAAGATTGCTGAGGAAAAAAAATAAGATAATATTTGTAAGGATAGAGTACAAAGCATCTCCCCTCCCCAATTATCTTGTATTTTTAAATATGTTTATTAATGTATATTGTCTATCTAAAAAAATATAATCCTTGAGGGCACAAACTGTTTCTTTTTCTTTTCTTTGTCCCTCTCAATAATAGGACAGTACCTGGCACACAGTAGGTGCTTAAAATGCTTGCTGATTGATTGAATATATGAGTCCAGTACTGAATTATTATTATCCATAATAATGTGGACATAATTACTATCCAAAATAAGTGGACATAATAATGGACAGTTGGTACAAACATTTCCACAAATGGGAGTGGGGAGTAAAGGGGAAGGCAAAACTTTTTGATGAGTACACATAGAGTTCCTGGGAAAGGTGAGTTTAGACTTAGAGTTCATGGGCAAAAGGAGAATATGATTCTCGAAGTTCCTCCACCCCTCCTTCTCATCCTTTTTTATGTACATCTGGTCCCACTTTAACTGTAAGCTCTTTAAGAAAAGCAGCAGTTGTCTTCCATCTTTCTTTCATCAGAGCCTAGTTGTGGTACACTGTACTTTTTAACTGCTGAATTAAGTGAATGCAGCTTGTATCCAAATGCCCAAACCAGGTAGCTGCTCTCTCTTTTCCTTACAGTATCTGAAGTGTTCCAGGTTTAAGTGTTTGTAATACTTTTGGCAGCTAGCCTCAGGGTTATTTCAGTTCTTTTGTGAGTCATACCCTACAGCTAATTTTATAAGGGAAAAAAATTACAAATTCAGAGATAACACATCAAGTTAAGACATTTAGAAATGCTATCAAAAGACATTTTACTCTTGGTGGTGCCTAAACTTTCTAATCTTAATCCTTAATGAAAGTTTTCTGAGCCTTATCCTCTCACTTCTTTTTCAATCAATCAATGAACAAGCATTGCTTAATCACCAATTATGTGGCATCGGGTAAAAAGATAAAAGTCAAACAGCCCATTTTCAATAATATTAAATCACAAGGGGACAACACAAATACATAAAAGAAATAGAAAGCACTCGGTTGGACAACAGCATCTAGAGCAATCAGAAAAGCCCTTATGGTGGCACTTGAGTGGAAGACGGTAAAGTGTCAGTTCATATCCTTCCAATCAGTTAGTAGTCGTATAACCCTAGACAAAACACTTAAGCTCTCCCCTCGGTCTCCTTGTCTTTAAAATGAATGGGGGTTGGGTTCCTGACTTCTAAGTTTCCTTCTGGATTTCAATCTATGATCCTATGGCACATTAGATTTGGACCTGGCATGACGTGTGACTCAGAGAGTTACATTTAAGTGATTTGTCTGTGGTCACATGGTGGGTGTTAGAGGCCAGATATGAACCCAGACTAGCCATCTAACCCTTATGACCAGTTACCTCTAAAAAAATTAGAAAATGCCCTAGACTGTCCATCTGATGTCCGGTGTGAGATGACCCAAGTTTGCATTGTCCCTTCTCCTCGTGGTGTCTTCAACAAAAGCCAATGAATTCTGTCATTTTTTTCCTGCTCTTGTTCTAGTCCTGAGGGTCTTAAAGCTTTGTACAGCTCTTATTAGAAACCCTACTCTGAAGATATCAGTAGGCTGCAGTCCCACACTACTCCTGCCCTTAGTCAGCTTCCCCACAGTGGAGCAAAGCTGCAAAAAGTGGGTGTGAGGAACAGAAAGACAGGACAAGTGATAGAATACTGAAAAGGTCAAAGAAGTACCTTGTGGTAATTTAATGAAATGAACGCTAAATGTTGGAATCCAGATCATAGGTTTCCAGGACAAAGATGATAATATTAAAATAGAACGCAAAGTGGGAGAACTCATCTTTCTAGTAAAAGCTATAAAGAAATTCTCTCAGTCTTCTGGCCTGGTTTTCTTCAGAGGACAAAAGCTGGCCCTAAGTGAGACACAGCCATCTACATCACATATTTTTCATGCATTTGGGGTGTTTCATTTTCATTATTTTGGTAACA
Organism: Pseudocheirus occidentalis; assembly: GCA_028646575.1. Classification (NCBI taxonomy): domain Eukaryota; kingdom Metazoa; phylum Chordata; class Mammalia; order Diprotodontia; family Pseudocheiridae; genus Pseudocheirus; species Pseudocheirus occidentalis. Next base: position 53,601,231 of record CM053599.1, on the reverse strand, counting down.
GACCTATATGTTTGTGTCCACAAGGTCTTTCATGTGGAAGTGGATTAGATGGGTCCTGTTCAACCCCAGAGAACAGAATTAGGAGCAATGGTAGAAGTCAAAGGAAGGCAGATTTCAACTCAATGTGACAAAGAGTTTGCTCATAGCACTGTCCCAAAGTGGGTGGGGCTGCCCTGGGAGGTCATGAGTTCCATATCACTGGAAGTATTTAAGGGGTGGCTAGAAGACCTTTATCAAGGATGGTCTACTAGTTGTTCCCCACCCCACCCTCACACACATACAATATTGTATCTCCCACATCCAAGTCTTTGTACTAGTGGTCTTTCATATCTGTATTGCACTCCATTCTAGAATCCTTAGCATCCTTCGAAGCTCACATGTGAAGCTTTCCTTAATGAATGGATAAAAAAGGCATTTTATCAAGCATTTACTTTGTAAGCACCTAGGATACAAAGATAAAAGTAAAGATAATCTTTGTTCTCAGGGAGATTACATGCTAACACGGGGAGATAACATACAGGGGGAATGATGACCAAGGAAGGTTACTTTCATACAAAGTTAACAGTAAGGCTAATGGAATGATATATCCCATTCCAGGAGTAATAACAGAGTTGATTTGAACAATGTCATGATAAGATTTCTCCAAGATATTAATAGTAATAGCTAGCATTTTATTACATAGTACCTACTACGTGTTTTTAAAATATTATAACACAACAACCTTGGGAGATGGATGATATTATTATTATTATACCCATTTACATATAAGTTCATTGAGGCAAAAAAAGAGTAAAGATTGAATGGTTTGTTTAAGGTTGTACATCTCACAAATGTCTGAAGCTAGATTTGAAGTTAGATCTTCCTGAGTCCACCCGGGCTGTATTCGGTATACCGCCTAGCTTCTCCTAGGTGTTAGTCCCATCTCTCTTGAAATTCCTTTTATTTATGCCTTGTATTTACTTTCCTTTGTACATATTGATTGCTTCCTAGTAAAGTCTAGAATCCCTGAGGGCAGGAATTGTTTTGTTTTTGTCTTTTGTATCTCCAGTGTCCTAGGTAGTACTTTAGGTATTTAAGAAACATTACTGTTTAATAAAATGTCTTTACCTTCTAGGATCCAGCCCAATTATGAATCTATCTGGTTGTTGAGACACTGCACCACACCTGAGTCCTGGAAGAGAATGACAGTTCCATTGGATAGGCTGCATTTGGAAGTGAATTTGATAGGAGGAAGGTTTGTAGTGGCAACTTCGAGGCTAAGCCCACTCTCCTCAGGATACTGAGGTGGTAGTGGGGGGAGTTTTCTCAAGGAAATTAGACTGCTGAGAATATATCACTAACAAGCAGGCCCCCAAGACTGGAAGTCAAATAAAGTGAGTCAGCCAAACTGAAGGAGAAAGCAATTTATTAAAACTAATTAATTAAGGCAGATGAACCCCCCCCCAACAACTGCAACTTCCTAGGATAGAGATTTGGTTTATATAGCTCTAAAGCAGTGGTTCTCAACCTGTGGGTTGTGACCCCTTTGGGTCCTTTCGCAGGGATCGCCTAAGACCATCCCAAAACACATATTTCCGATGGTCTTAGGAACCTCCTCTATCTGTCTCTAGAGGAGTCTGCCCACATGCATTAAAGGGTCCTAGCATTAGGAAGGTTGAGAACCACTGCTCTAAAGGCTCTCTGAAAGTACAAAGAAAGTGAGACTTAACTAACCAATGAGATGTTAGGTTCCTAGATTTTATAAGAGCTGGATCCTAAAGTACCTCCCAGATCTGTTGGTCACAAGCAAATTGTACCAGAGAGGAAAGTGGGAAATTACTTACTTTGGATTACTTGAAGTGGATGAGGGACCTTGTATCATGGTCAAAATAGAGGTGTTTAGTCACAAATAAAAATGCCCCAAATGCAGTTGTTCTCCCTATACCTGGATGGGAGACGGGGAGGGAAAATAAGAGTTTATAATTCTATTCTTTTCTTTTTGCAGGGGGGAAGGCAGGGCGATTGGGGTTAAGTGACTTGCCCAAGGTCACACAGCTAGTAAGTGTTAAGTGTCTGAGGTCATATTTGAACTCAGGTCTTCCTGACTCCAGCGCCAGTGCTCTATTCACTGCACCACCTAGCCACCCTGTGTAATTCTGTTCTTGCTGTATCATCTCTTTATATATCCGTCTGGAAAAAAAAATAATCAAAAGAAGAGAAGTAAATTCTTGCTGCAGTGGAGGTGCCTATTTGGATATGGGATGGACCAAATGGCTTCAGAGATTTCTTTCTACTTCTGAAATTTGATGGTACTATCCTAGAAAAAAGGTTGATATAAGTAAGAGCAGCAGGGATTTTTGAGGTCATATGTGCACAAGGAGTTTATAATCCTGTTGAAAACCCTTCAGTCAAAGGGTCAAAGAGCCCTTTTGATTTAACAAAATCACCAGAGACTTTTCAGAGCCTCTAGAAAGATAGAGAGCATCAATGACCAATTCATCACCCTCGGCTTGTGGAATCATTGCTTATGCACACAGAGCTCCTGATTTCTTCCTGGATGTTATATAGGTCAGGGACTCCAGAGCTTTCTCTGATAATAATAGTAGCTAGCATTTATATAGCTCATAGGTTTTGCAAAGTTTTTTACGTATCCTCTCGTTTGACCCTCACAAACAATCCCATGACTTAAATACTACCATCATTTCCATTTTATAGGTGAGGAAACTGAGGCTGAGAGAGGTTAAGAAACTTTTCTTTCCACTAGGTAGAAAGTAATTTTTGAGTCATTTTGAAGTCCAATCTGACCCGTGTATTCTAAAGCCTAATATGTCCTGTATATTCTTTTTTCTTTTGCGAATTTTAAAAGCTTATTTTTATGCTTTTTAAAATTTAATTTTATTTTGTCAGACTTGAATTCTTTTCCTTCTATCCTTCTCCCACCCACTGAGAAAACAAGAAAAAGAAAACTTGTTCCAAACAAGTATAGCCAAATAAACCCATATACTCTTATGAATATTGTGACAAGATTTCATTTTCCTCTACTTAACTATTTCTTTTCTTCCCCATTGTTCTTAGTGATGAATATTGATGAGGTCCTAATACCGAGATCTCATCACTGAGACTCATGCATGATATGGTAATGCGCCATCATCTAGACAGCTTTTATGACAGATTTCTTCTCCCTAATGATCGGAAGCATTCTGAAACTGTTGCTAGGTCATTGCAGACACACAGGCATATTGACAGGTGGACCCCTATAAGGGAGGTTTACTCTCTTGAGATGCGAAAGTCATACAAACACTTACAGGGAGCAGGACACACACACACACACACACACACACACACACACACACACACACACACTGATAATGTGAAGAGAAAAAGGGATTAGTTCCCAAATAAGTCCAGATCAGGGTTTTGTAAAGGCTGTTGTACAGTCATTTCAGTCATGTCTGGTTGTGACCCCATTTGAGGTTTTCTTGGCAAATATACTGGCGTGGTTTGCCATTTCCTTCTCCAGCTCATTTTATAGCTGAGGAAACTGAGGTAAACAGGGTTAAGTGACTTGCCCACAGTCACAAGACTAGTAAGTATCTGAGGTCAAATTTGAACTCAGGGAGTGAGTTTTCCTGATTCCAGGTCCAACACTTTATCTATTGTGCCACCTAGCTGCCTTTCTCAAAAAGCATTCAAAAAAATTACTGATATCTTTAGATTTTATATCATCTTTCCAAAATATATGCCTTTCCTCCCCCAACCAGAGAACCCCCAAAATTATACAATTCCGTTGTGTTCATCTTTTCTTTTTTACAATTTTATCCCCCCCTTTTTAAAAATATATTTTTTTCTGGTTCTTCTTAGCATCTGTTCGTGTAAGTCTTTCCACATCTTTCTGGATTATATATGGTTTCTCCTTGCGTAAAAATAAAAAAAAAAGGTCTAAACAATAATTTGTTTAGACTTTGTTTCCGGTTCTTTGCTACCATCCAAAGTGCTGCTATAAATATTTTGGTGCCCTTTCAGCTTCCGTTTGTGTGCACTCCCCCTCCCCACAATGGAATTTAAGCTGTTTAAGGACAGAGACTGTCTTTTTTCCTACTATGTGTATTACTAGTACTTAGTACTGGGCCTGATAAAATAAACAAATCCTTCTTGATCTTGACGTAATTCCAAATTGCTTTCTAGAATTGTTGGATTAATTCATGGTACTACCAATAGTGAGTGCATTAACATTTTCCCATAGCCCCTCAAACATTAACTTTTTAAATATTTAGTCATTTTTCTTTATTTGCCAAGTGTAAGGCTGTTTTGATTTGTATTTCTCTTGTTACTAGTGATCTGGAACAATTTTCCATGTGGTTGTTACATGTGGTCCCTTTTAGGCCATTTCCCCAACTTCCATTCATATCAGCAGCCAGTGTCAGAAGGAAGCTGACTGCTACTTCCCTCAGGGTTCTAGGAATTATCTTGAGGAACTGGGGTTTTCTCTGGCTGTTGCTCAGTAAAGCCTATTTGTGTGCTTCCCATTAACTCCAGACACCAAGACTTCAGTTAGCTTTTAGAAGAGTTATTTGCTGAGAAAATATAGAAAGAATAGTAATTACAAAAAATGTTTTCACCAAACAAGCACCATAAGCTTCCCCTGCACACACAAGGTTCCTGGAGAGAATGGATCTAAAGAGAATGATGTTAGCAACCTCTAAGTATGAAGAGAATGATGTTAGCAACCTATAAGTATGTGTCCAAAGGGTAAACTCACAGCTTCTAGTTCCTGGAGGTTCTTTCCCCACTTTGTAGCTATTCCTTATGGAGTTTCCCTTAGGTAAACCTCTCTGCTAGGTTCTGAGGACCAGTGCCTCCGCTGAAACCATAGGTAGCACTTCACTCTGCCACAAGGGAATCTTACTCCTTGAAACTGTTGCTGTCTTTCCACATCTTTCTTTAGGACCTCCTTCTGGCATTGGACCTTATCACTCCATCAGTCTGACTATTGCTTCCAGTCAGCAGTAAGATTTCTGGGAGGAGCTCAGGATAGGGAGGGGGAAGCTAACGGGAGGGAAACAGAGAAGAAGAAACTTGCCACCTCCCTTCATCCCTACATTCACATTCAGGGGCTTGACTGGTGCTCCTTCACCACCAGACTTCTGGATTGCTTGACTCCAAACTGCCTAGCTCTTTTATATATGGGTCCAGGGATGGACCTTTATCTCTACTATTCGAAATGAGGAATCACTTGACTTTCATACTATGGTCCAAAGTCCCACCTTTCTTTCAAATTTATTAAGGGTTTGTCCATGTGTTGTTATGAGATTGTAGGAAAATTCCTTAATACCTAGGTTATACTACTGATTTATGGATTCAATCAATCCAATCAAAATGACCACATAACTCCTCACTCAATAGACTCCAATGACTTAACTATTGCCTGAAGGATCAAATGCAAAATGCTCTGTTTGACATGCAAAGTCCTTCATATCCCAGACCCCTCTTAACTTTTCAGTCTTTTTATACGTTACTCCTTCCTTATCATGTAGCCTTCCATCCAGTGACACTGGTTTTCTATTGTAAATTTTAATTTATTTTCTTGGTTACATCATTCATTTCCACAAGGTTTTGAATTACAAATTTTCTCCCCTTTTTGCCCCCACCCCTCAGTCCAGAACATTGATCCCACTGTAAGACCCTCCCACAATCTGTTCCCTTTTATGCCATCCTCCAACACCCCTCTAGCTTTCTAGCA
>CM053599.1:53495632-53595012 GCA_028646575.1 Pseudocheirus occidentalis | reverse complement strand
GCTGTTCCTAGCCTGCTTCCTTTTTCTCATGTTGGCCAGTCTATTAATTGCTTGTTTTTTTAGCTCTGTGGAGCTCTGCTTCCTGGAGGGGGAAAGCTCTGTCCCAAATTACTGGAGCCCTCACAGCTGCTGGAGCTCTTAGTGGGGTGCTGCAGCCCCACCTCCCAGCCTTGGCTCACTGAAGGTGCACCCCAGGACCACCACTCAAGACCACAATGCAAGATCCCTTGGCCGCGATGGATCGCGTCAGCCCCCCTGCTATCTGCAGGCCAAGGGCTCTGAAGCAGCCCAGTGGGGGCTGCTGCGGCTCTCAGATGTTCCTGCTGCTATGGCCGCCTACCACTGCTTCCTTGCCCTGGGAGCAGTTTGGCCGGACCTGCTCTTCTCCTCCCCAGTTAGCAAAATCCACTGACCTTTCTCTTAGCCTTTTTTTCCTTCTGGCCTGATAGATGTGGTAATTGTGCCTCAAGTGCAGCTGATCAGCTCTCCTCTAGCCGTGATGCCCCAGGGCTTGACCCGGCTGGGGGTTTTGGCCACCGGTCCCAGACTGCTGTGAAGAGTCCAGCCTGCTGCGCTGCCTATAGCAACAGATGTGCTTTCTGTCTTTTGGAGAGTTTGAGAGCTTGAAAATCTGTTTAGCGTCCCATTTTATGAGTTTTTTAGCGTGTTTGTGTGGGAGCTGTGGTGCTTTGCTGCTTCTATGCCGCCATCTTGGCTCCGCCCCCCAGAATCTATCATTCTTGAGAAATTTTGTTACTTTCTTTGTATCATTAGCCCTTAGCATGATGCAGTACTAGGCACTTAATAAATACTTGCTGATTGTTTCTTACCCCAACCAAAAAAATAAAAAACCCCAACATAGTGGGATCATTGAATTTAAACCTGCAGAGGGAGTTTAGAGATCATAAAATCCAACTTCCCATTTTGTAGATAGTCATGGAGTTTTTTCCCCACTATGGAGGTCTTCAAGCAAAGGCTGGATGACCACTCGTTATGACTTTTATAGCTAGGATTCCTTTCACGTTGAACTAGATGGCCACTAATGTCTCTTTCTGTGCACCTCTGTAATTAATTGTGTGATACTGATAACTGAGGAAAGTAAAGTAGGCCCAGGAAAGGACGTGACTCACTCACAATTGTATTAATATTAATGTATACTAATATTTATATTAATATGTTAGTATATATAAGTATTAGCAATATTGTTAGGTGAGAGGACAATATTGTATAATTAGTATTATAACCATTTTTACAGGTGAAGAAACTGAGGGTGAAAGAGATTGTGACTGGCTGTTGTCACAGAGCTAGTATATGTTACAGGGAAGACATGAACATGGATCTTTCTGATTCCAAGGCCCAGCCTTCTTTTCACTGTGTCACACTGCTTAGAAAAGATAATGTTATTATTAATGATATAATATTTTTTAGAGCACGCATGCTGTGTTGAATAGAAGGTCAGGAAGACATGCTTTTAAGTCTTGACTCTGATTAGGGTTCTTTGTCAGGTCACTAAATGTCTTAATGCCCCCAATCAGCTCTTTAGAGATTGGGTTGCATTGTGGGAGGGAGTTTCTCTTCTAGAATGAAATCATTAGTCTGAACCAAAATACACACACACACACACACACACCCAGTACACTGAGTATTTTTTGTTGTTGTTTCATACTCCTTAACTCTGTTGGGAGTATAATGTTAAATTGGTTTAATAATAAATATTACATTTATTTTCTTAAATGAAATGTTAATATGCTATAATGACCACAATTTCAGATGTTTGGTTGTGTGTTGTTTTTTTTGGTGGGGGCAGGGAGAGTGACTGGAGAGTCACCTTGTAAAGCTTGTAAAACGTTTACCTTATAAAGCTTGTATGTAATAAATCTTTCCCATCTGCCCTCTAACTTCCAATATGCACAAATAAATGCAAGCTTCTAAAGCACTTCTATGCAAATAATCTTGGGGCTAACTCAGAGTTGTAAGGTTTCAATCTTCACAAAAGCTTCCTTAATCATGCAGGTATGAGTATATCCCAGCTTAATCTTTTTAAATTTGTTGTGATACATGTCTCCACATAACACCAAATAAATGAATAAAATAGAGTAATAATTTAGAAGGACTAGAAATACAATATACTTGTGAATGTGTGGACTGATGTCTTCATTAGGGGCCTTTAGCATCACTACAGAGTTGAGCCTGATGCATTGATAAAGTTTCAGTTTCTAGCTAACAGGTGCTACCTCTTTTGTGTGCTAAAAATGTCTATACTTCGTTGGTTTGATGAAATATAGATATTTCCTCTACTCTGCCATCTTTCTCATCCTCTTGAGATTCTTGCCTTTGTCCTTTCATGAGTCTTGCATAGAGGACCTACGAAACATATCGGAGGCTTTCCTTTGTCTTTTCTTGGGGGGAGGGGTATATTATGGATTCCAGTATGAAACTTGGGTTGTCCATCTCTTATCCCCTGATTTCACTACTGATTTCGCTCCTATCCTGATGTTTTATTTCCTAGATCGTACTTTTTTATGCATGTAGAATATGTTGGAAAAATGTAGTTCTGAGTTGAAAAAAGAGAGACGTAAAGGATGGTAGGAGCTGCCTATGTATTGTGTATAATTTTCTCAAGAAGAAAGTAAATCAGTGGCTATATTGAGCACTGAACAGCCCCAAAAGTGGAATAGACAATGAGAAAACAACTGTGGGAATCATTTCTGAGTCAGCTGTGTAGAGAATTATCTAAAAGACTTAATGTAGTCAGAAGGATGATGGGGGAGGACATAGGAGAGAGCAGATTCAGGGAGGGGGTATACAGTGGGATCGCTATTCTGGGGTGGTGGGTAGGGGAAAAATGGGGAGAAAATTTGTAACTCAGAATCTTGTGGAAATCAATGATGATGAATAATAAACAAATAAACAAAATGATGATGAAAAAAATAAATAAACAAAAGCTAAAGAAAAAAAAACTTAATGTGATTGTGTGCTCTTTGTTACTCCAGCTGTGCAGGTAGGCTGAAGGCATTTTAGCTGAGATTACTTTTTAATGGAAGGAGGGGTGAGGAGGAGGAACAGGAAGGAGTCTTGTTGACATTGCAAACCCCAATTTGAGACTGCATCTACTTCCATTCAACAATTAACCACAAGTACCTCAAATAGATGTAAGAATGTAGAGCCAGGATTATATTATATAATATCAAAATGAGTTTTCTCACCATTATGCAGTATGTTATAATTGATCAGTAGTATTTTCATGTTGGGTTGGGTTTTAGCTTTGCCAAAGTATATATCAGGGGGTGGGGGGGGGTTGACAGATCTTTTGAATTCATAAACAGGTAAATCATGTAAGTAATATTTTACAGTTGTTTAGATGTTTTAATTATGTATCAAGTTTCAGCATATTAAGACTTCATAAGATTTGAGAGGAGGATTCTTTTTTAAGAAATGTTACTGCTTTTAAAAAGATGCAAACATTACTAATATTTCTCAGTACCATCCTCCCAACTTATAATGTCCTTCTCACCTGTAACAAAAAAGTTCAGGTAAAACATACATTGGCCATACCTTACACTTACATATAGTGCATTCATCATTAGGCACCTGTAGTCAGTCACCTCTCTATGGGGAGAAAAGAGGTGTGTTTCATCATTAGTCCTTGGGAGATAAGATTGGTCATTGCATGGATAGAGAGAGGCTCATCTATTATCCATTTTTATTTATAGAGAAAGATAGCCTAGATAGAACAAATTCTATTTTTGTCTAGATCCAATAGCTTGATAGTTTCTCTTGAGTTTTCATTGTAAGTAGATTTTAAACTAAATTCTTAAGAAATAGGAATTGCATATGTTTACCTAAGTGGCTGACTTCCCTTTCTACCTTACCATTATGTTATTTCTTTGTAGTATCTTAATGTTGACAGTTTCAAAACCTTGCTGATACCTGATTGGGAAGCTTTAATGACGTTTTCACATTAAAATTTTAACATGATAATGAATAATTTGGGTGGGGGGCAAAGAGGGGATATTGACTGGTGTGAAGGTTAAAGAGGTATATAGGAAGGGAATTAACACAGCTGAAGCTTTTATGAGCTTGTGATATCTAGCTGTCTGTAGTTGGTACTCCCTTCCTCCCTCCCTTCCTTCCTTCCTTCCTTCCTTCCTTCCTTCCTTCCTTTTCCCTTCAGGGGCCTTTCTATTTTTCCAGTTCAAGACTTTGTATGGTTGTTGTTTTTTGTTTTGTTTTTCATCATTGCCTGAAGCCTTCTGCATGCAAGTAAAAATAGATAAATGACTAAGTATGTAAACTGACCATCTTAACCGCATGAAAATACAGTCTTTTAAAAATTAACTCTCGAGTTTTAATATCAAGTGTTAAATACATCATTTAAAACACACTTGAACTCAGCCAGAATCAAAGAAAAAAATTTATTTACTCTCTGTTACCCTTCATTTATTTGTCAGCATCATGGTCTCATCATCTGTAAAAAGAGAGGGGTGGACCAGATAACCTCCAGATCGATCATGTGAACTTCTTTCTTTTGGTCAGCCTGAACTCTTCTTCTAATGCTTCCACTGGAATAATCAGTCTTGCCAGCTCTTTTCCCATTGCATACCAGTCAGAGTATGTATGTGTTTGTACCTTTACTAAATGCCTACTCTATGCCAGGCAGGGTCAGCTGCATGGCACAATGGATAGAGTACTGACCTTGGAGTCAGGAAACCTCATCCTTCAGAGTTCAAATATGGCCTCCAACACTTCCTAGCTGTGTGACCCTGATCAAGTCATTAACCCTGCTTGCCTCAGTGTCCTTATCTGTGAAATGAGCTGGAGAAGGAAATGGCAAACCACTCCACCATCTCTGCCAAGAGAATCCCAATTGGGGTCACAAAAAGTTGGGTATGACTGAAAAAACTATGCCTGGCTTGTTCTAACACATTTCCTGCCTTCCCAGAGCTTTGTTCCTGTTGGGAAGAGATACTTTGTACACATGGAAATAAATATAAGAAAGATACAAAGTAATTTCATGTGAGAATAATTGTAAGCTAATTAACAGTAGGGTATTTACAGTTGAAATTAACCAATATCAATAGCAATACTGAGTTCTCATTTCTTAACTCACTTTCTAGTACTGATCCTGCAGTATAGAACTGCTTAATAACTGTTTGTTACGCAGTTAATGAATCAGTGATCTCATAAATTCAGATGTAATTTCTAATGTGGTCCTTGTGGCAATCCATCCGCATCATATCTTTTCTTGTATATGTCCTCCCATAATTCTTTTTTAAAATTGTTTTTGGAGATTGGATCGACCCATCCCACCTAGGCTTGGAAGTACAGCCACTCACAGGCTGAATCTCATTATTGATCAGCACAAACTATGTTGATTTTCCAGCCTGGACCAACTCACCCCTCCTTATCTATCCTGGTGGATCACTGCTTCTTGGAGCTCACTAAATTTATTTTGGACTTAGTGTGGGAAACAAATTGGCTTAGCCTACTGCAGCTCAAGATTCTACCAGCTTTGGCCTCCCTAGTAGGAAGGATTAGAGAGGCATGTCATACTGTGCTTATGAATTCTCCATAAAGGATACAACCAATATGTTTGAGGTATTTTTCCAGGTCTTATTTCTAGGTCTAATATTTTGTCAGTACTGTTTCAATACTTGGGCTGGTTCTTGGCATGTAGCTAGTCCAGTTACTTCTTTGATTATGCATTTCTAGCACGATCTCTTTTCTGCCACATATCGTGGCATCATTGGCAGTATTCTGCAGCTGACAGTCATAGCTTTAAAGCTGGAAGGCACCTTATAGGTCATCTATTTTAGCCTTCTCATCTTACAGATAAGGAAACTGAGGCACATAGAGGTTAAGTGATGTGACTAGTCACACAGCAAGAAAAGGTTAGATTCCTCATTCAAACCCAAGTTTTCTGTTTTTCTTCTCTGTGCCAGGGTGTAGCACATAGTAGATATTTAATGGATGTTGAGTTTTGTTTTTGCTTTTGTTTTTTTTGAAGGCAGTTGGGGTTAAGTGACTTGCCCAAAGTCACACGTCTACTTAGTGTGTCAAGTGTCTGAGGCCGGATTTGAACTTGGGTCTTCCTGACTCCAGGGCCAGTGCTCTACTCACTGTGCCACCTAGCCGCCCCATAGATGTTGACTTTTGATTCTAAATCTAGCACTCTTCTCACTGTGCCCTACTGGATCAGTTCTCCTCATTGATGTCCAAGGTCTTCTATTTCTGAATCTGTTAGTTATCCTATGATTCTTTGGGTTACCTGACATCTTAATTATTTGGCAGTTACAGTGTTATATCATGTGTAGCCATGGAGCATCTGTTTCTACCCATTTTATTCAGTAAATGTTTATGAGACACTGATAAATCACTAGCGGAAGATGCAAAGAGGAAGGCAAAATACACAGACTTGGATAGTTTTTAAGAGTCGATAAAAAGCTTACTTTGCTGTATCCATGATTTCATTTATATGGTTAGTTCCTCTGATGGTAAAACCTCCAGTCAGAACCTCATGACACCTTCTCATCCATTGTAGTTCTTTCCCCTGTCTTTCTGTGTTCATGTCTTTTTGTATTAACGCCATGTTGAACAGTGGTTCTCTACCTGTGGGTTGCAACTCCTTTGGGGGTTGAATGACCCTTTCACAGAGGTCGCCTAAGACTATTGAAAAACATATATTTCTGATGGTCTTAGGAACCTATACACGGCTCCTCCATCCGTCTCCAGGCAGGTCCGTCCACATGCACATACACCTATATACAAGTATTAAAGGGTTGTGGCATTAGGAAGGTTGAGAACCACTGATATAGAAAATGCAGGCTAGAAAAACAAAGTAAATGAAAACACTAGCGTTTGATCTTATACTTCTAATACTTGAGGGGTGGGGGGTGGAGACTGCCTAGTCATCAGGCTGTCTACATATGTCATGTTTTTGTTATGAGGCTGACCTGACTTCTGGTCAAAACCTTTCTTTTCTCGAACTTCTTAAATACAAAGGTAACACAAGTGTCAGACGCTGACTGGGAAAAAGTCAGCTGGTTTTAATGTTGGAGACCTCTCTGATATTCTGTCTTGTTTTGCACCCACTCAGGGTCATCTCCTAGCAATATCAAAATCTGGCTCATGAATCAAAGGGCCTAGAAGGACTTGGCAAGCACTGAGAAAAACAAAAGTATTGATGATAGAACAGGTTTGTTAAAGTCATGAAAGAACAGAGGAAACCTTTATCGGGGCAGTAGTTAGTGCTCTCTTTCAAGTGAGTGCTGTTTCCCTTCCCCTCCCACCCCCTCCATCTCACTCCCAGTGCCACTACTTCATTGTATTCCAGTTCTGTGCACTGCTGTTATAGACATGAGTATAGTTCAGTGTTAGTTGCTCCTCTTCTTCCCTTAGGGGTCCTGTGTACTAGCTTGCATTAGTGTTCATGTACCTGTTTTGAACCTGAACTCTGCTGGACTGTATCCCATCTATATTGGCTCTGCTCATTCCTGGCTGTGGCCTGGAATTTCTCCATTTCTTGCTTAGCCCTATTTAGGATATGTGGTCATTTCCCACATTTTTATACATGTTCCTTACTCAGTACAAGTTGATTTGAAAACATTCTGGGGGAGGTTGGGAATCTCAGGCAGCACTGGGTCATAAAACAGTGGTCAGAGAGATAAAGGGGTGTGTGTGTGTGTGTGTGTGTGTGTGTGTGTGTGTGTGAGAGAGAGAGAGAGAGTATGGGGGGGGGCACACCATCACAGGGTTCACTCCTCTTTATTTTTACTTGAAGAATGAGATTCATCAGAGGCTGCTGTGACCTTGGTTTCTAGGGTAATCCTCCTGAGTGGTTGCATTCCTAACACTGCAACTTCTGAGCTCCTACTAGTGTGTTTTCCATTAGTATTTAGCTCTTATCAAAGGCATTCTACTCAAATAGCAGAGCAAGAATAATATAAAATATCCCTCCTGTAAACTTAGAGCATACTTTCCCCTGGTATCCGTAGAGGAGAGTGGGCACAAATTTAAGTACAGTAATAATGAGGCACTGATATAGGTCGTAAATGAGGCCAGGGCAGATAGGACCTCAATATCCTTTCTCTCTGTGAATTCCAAGGCCATGATGCCTTCTTCTCTCTCTTGGACTGACCTCACAAACTCTTTGGGTGTGTTTTGTGTGCTAGATGGTGGTTCCATGGCTAGGGTGGGTTGCTAGGTTTAGTTTGCTCCTCACAGGGTGCAGCATCAAGGGCCTGCATGAATTGCTCAGCTGGGTTGCTTCACCTATGCTCTGCTATTAATCTAGCTTGTTCCTCTGCTCATCTGGGCTTGCTCATTGAAGGCAGCTGTGATCTTTGGTGCTTCTAGCTTCTGGATTGCCTGATGCCCCTTTCAAAAAAGGAAGAAAAATTTAGCTTAACATTGGCAGAAGGCCGTCCAGTTCTGCTGCCTTGGCTGGACTCTGAGGTTCTTCTCCACTCCTAGGAAGCAAGGAGGGGTTGACAACCTCTCTCCCACTTTGGTAGCTCTTTCTGGTTCAAGGCTGAGTCTCTCCCTCCTTCCTAGTGAGAGACATTACCCTAATCCACTGGCTTTTAACCTGGGGACATGAATGTATTAAAAATGTATTAAACATATTTTTTAAAAAATGATAAGTATTTCAGTACAATTGGTTTCCTTTGTAACCTTATGCATTTTATGCATTTAAAATATTCTGAAAAGGGGTTCATTCATTTTACCAGTTTGCTAGAGGGGTCCATAACTCAAAACAATTTAAGAACTTCTTTCATGTAACTTAGGCTAACCATGCAGTACATTTCCTAAATCTTCTGCCAGTTAGTCACCAAAAAGCTCTTCGGTTCAAGGTTTTCCAGATTATTTAAGCTCTGAGTTTCTGTTACTGGACTTACATAAAGTAATAGCTGGAAAACCAGGTCTTGAATGAAGATGAGCAACATCCAGGAGCTTCATGGTCTCTGTCCTTAACGCCTTACAACCTACAGTCTTGCCAAAGTCTGAGAGGGGTGTATCTATCTAATCAATGAAAATGCATGTATTAGGTGTTTACTGCATTCATTAAATTAGCATTCATTAAGCACTTGCTGTGTGCCTGGTATTGCACTAAGCACTGAGAATACAGATATAAAGATCATAGCATCACACTTCTAATCTGAAGTGGGAAATTAATACATAAGTTACTTGTGTAGGGTGGAGGCAAGTCTGGAGCAGAGTCCCAGACAGGAGTGACAGAATAAATATGGATGGCCTGGGCACTTTCTTCAAATGTAGGTTCCAGGAGGAAATGACCCATCAGAGGGAGTTTCCACAGGGGTAGAGGCTTCTTCCTGGGAGAGACAGCCTGTTGGTACATGTTAGAGAAGAAAGTCTGGAGAGTTGGGAGAAGAACCTTGAGAGAAGTGAAAAAGTGAATAAATGCAATGCATTGTGCTAAGCTCTTAGAGAGCAGTGACTAAACAAATGATACTACATAGTCCATAATGTAATTTCCACTGATAAAAAAAAATCCCTTTCTGATTTTGAGCCATTTTACAGCGTCAAGCTCTTTGAAAACCTCATTTTTGTAAGTCCGGTAGCTGTGGCTGCTGAGAAGATAGGGAACTGTAGAAGCAGGTGCCAGGTCACATCTCCACAGGAGTTGTTTCCTGGTACATTGGCTATGGGAGTTGGGCTAAAAACAACCAGACAGATAAAGAATTGACTGAGTGTTTACTATTTGCCAGGCCTTATACTAAACACCTGGGATTAAAAAAAAAACCCAAAACAAGTGAACCAGACAGACTCTATCTACCCCTAAATTGGGCAAGGCAGGACATAAACAGGAGCTGATATGGGGTATCTGCACTGGGACAAGGCAGCTGGTATAGAGGCAGAGCAGACCTGAGAGTGAGAAAAACTGAAGAGAGTAGCATAGCTAGGGTTCCCCAAGGTATGGTGGTTCCTGGCAGAGACTCACCAGTCAGTCAAGGACCCCTCAGCACAGAGCCATTCTTTGGTGGGCAAGGTAGCTGGTATAGAGGTGTGGAGTAGATCTTAAAGTTAGCAATAAGTGAAGGCCACTGGAATAAGAGACCCACCCATTTCCAGGATTCTTGGGACTGCCTGATTGTCAGTAACAATTAGATATTGGTAGTAAGAGTAAGTGGTGGTGAGGAACGTGGACCTCTTCTCCGTAGTACCTGCTCTCCTCAGTGATGTCTGCAGACACTTGTCTGGAACTTGGGCTGTGGTCTGGGGGATGCCGCTATTTCAACGGTTCTTAGCTTCAGGTTTTCTGCAGCTGCCTAAGAGGAGGTGATGTCAATGGTTTAACTAACTTGATACATGCCATCTGTCTCTCTGTCTCTGTCTCTCTCCTCTCTTTTGTGGGTAGCAGTTGATAGATTCGTGATATTTTGCTGAGACTGCCTGACCTTTTCCAAAATGTTAATGATAAGACAATTAAGAATTTTGTCAACTCAGCTAACATTTTATTAAATACCAGTCACTGGAGCACTGAGCTAACTACTAGTGAAGCTAGAAAGATGAGTGAGATAAGTTTATTGTCCTCATTGAGCTTATAGTCTAGTAAAATATGGACTCAGGCCTTAAATTCCAAAGATAGTAAAAAGACTTTCTACTGACTTCCTTTTCTCATTGCCATTTTCCTGGCAGTGGGTACACTTGTGAGCACTCCAGTGTGTGTGGCATAGATACAACTGCCCACATCTTTCCTCTTTCCCAGGGACTGAGGCTTTCTATTGGAAGGTTTTTTGCTTCTCTGAGCAGTTGCAATATAGTCATAGCTACAGTGGTTTGCAAATACCAGCAAGTCTCTCCAAACTAGGGCTTGTTATTAATGACTGAACCATCCTGAGAGACTTGCTGTAAGGTTGATCTCAGCACGATGGCCAACTGCTGGGCATATACTTTGACTGCTCTTACTATGTTAGATTAGATGACAGGGCTTGAATGCATGAGTGCTTAGGAACAGAGAATAGCTATTTTACCCAGTAGGTTCCAGTAGCTTTGCTCTATTTTTGTTTAAAGTACAAATGTGTAGTTTCTTGGGCTTCTTCATAACATTTCCCAACATTTCTGCAGTTAATAGAGATTTTTTTTTTATCTATTCTTAAGGACAAACTCCCAGATTAGAGCTGGAAGGGATGTTATGAGCAAACCCCAACCATACCTGCTTCATTTTAGAATTGAGAAGCTGAAGCTCACAGAGGTCATTTGACTTGCCCCAAGTCATTTGTTGAATTAATGGCAGAGGTTGAAGCTACAATCCAGGTGTTCCGATGCCTAGTCCTGTGTTTTTTCATTCTTTTTTTTTTAAGTATGCCTTTTGTCTTTTAAGAGCCATTTTTGACCCCAACTTTGAAACTTTTCTAGTAACAAAACCAGTTTAGCAAAAACAGAACAAAACCAAACCCCCCAAACCAGTAATCATATGCAACATTTTGCACTCACAGGTTCCCTCCTTCCTTCGTATACAATTTCATTTTTAGTTCCCCATTACTAACATTGTTCATGGCAGCTAATCTGAGCATTTTTGTTTTCATTTGTGTTGTCATGTATCTTTTCTTATTTTTTATAATTCTTCAGTTCCTCTGAATTGATAATATTTATATAATATTCCTTTGCCTCCATATACCTGTTTTGCTGTATTCATTACCCAGTTAATGGGCACCTACTTTGTTTCTAGATTTTTGCAAGCCCAAAACATTCTGCTATGGATATTTTGTTATATACGAGGGTCTTCCTTTCCATCATTGACCTCCTAGGGCTATATGCTGAATAGTGGAAGAGTTCAGTATCCTGTGATGCCTTCTTGACTCACAGTGTTCCCTATCACAGTTTTTTACTGATGGACCTTTCCATATTGTATTATAGGTATAGGAAGGAAGAAACTGTCATAAATGCTTGAGAAGCAAACTGAACTTTGATATACCTAAGACTATGGCCAGTCAATAGAACTGTTAAATTTTCCCTGATCACTTTTGATACTGGAGTAATTCATGGGGGAGTGGGCCTTTTCATATTCATCATCAGTATCAGTGATTGCAGTAAAAGGCTGAGCTAAGTCACAGAAGAACATTGTGAATCAGAAAGGAAAGCAAGCCAGCTAACCATCAGGTGATACTCATGCCTCAAGACTGGAAAATCTCTTTGAATGTTTGGCACCAGATGCTGTTCTTGTTAAGATGATTAGCATTCAGTCCTACTCCATTGTGTTGCCTTTGCATTCTTGACCCAAAGAGGGGCATTGGAGACTAGGGTTTCATTAACCCTCCTATTTTGGAAATTTGAAAGTGATCTCTTAAGTCAACAGGCTGGTATTGAGAGAGAGGTTTTGCATTTCTAGCATTAATTTCCTCATAAAGAAAGTTTTAGCAACCAGAAACTTCTCCATGCTGTACCGGAAGTGTTTTAGATGCTGAGGGTCAATAACCCAAAGTCACCATAAGCAGCAGGTACCTAGGGCATTATCCAGGACAGGCAGTTCTCACTTTTTTCAACAGTGAATTCCTGGAAGCCAAATCACCTACAGTACATTTTATTTTCCCAGAGGGATAGTGTCATAATTCAGGATTACGATTTTGACTAAGGACTATGGCTGGAATAAATCATAGATATGGCCAACAATGTGTCATAAAAGCAAATATTACAACAATCATAAATCTGTCTTATAATGTAAATAGCCCTATAAAATGGGCATAAATGTATTGTACGTGTTGGTTATACAAAGACTTTTTCCTCTTGTCCTTTCCCTTTTTTCTTTAAAGTATTATAATGTTATACAACATGTAACCAAATTGGAGGAACACAGAAAATTTAAACCTGGAAAAGACGTTGGAGATCGTCTAGTCTGGTCTTTTTTTACTTTATAGAAGAGGAAGGTATGAGTATGGATTGGACAGAGTCTTTAATTTGTAAGTAACAAGAAGATATATGAACACCATCATACCTTACATTGCACAAATTCTGCTATAAAACTGGTACATTACTGTAGCAAGCATTTAATGACCAGTTTTGCTTTCTCTTTAAAATTTAGAAGAATTTGGGGAAGGGAAGACTTATATGTTTCAGATCTCTTATGCAGTGGAGGTAAGGGTTAACTTCACTGATGATGTTTTCTCCCAGTAAATATCCTGAAGCACAGAGGCATTCAAAATGATCGATTATGATGGACTCAGAAAGAACTATATTCAAAGTTGATCCTTCTTTTCTGAAAAGTCATTGAAGCGTCTAAATATTGAAAAGTACCTTTAAGGTCTGAAGCAGAAATCTCCTGAATCTGATCATTTTATTCACTTCAGCCATAAACAAGAACCCACTGTTTGTTTGCTGGGGGTACCAGTACAGAAGTGATAATCCTTGCCTTCAAGTTTACATTCATCCACTGGATTCTGCTGTTTTAGGTTTTCTTTTTTTATTGCTTTTTGGTTAATCCTGGTCTTGGCACCACTCAGCCACTGACATAATTTGAAAGAGCCAAACTAATGAGTTATGTTTGTTATTGTTCCATGCTGGTTTGCAGTGTTTTTGATAGGTTGGCCACTGAAAGAATGAAGTCATTGTGTATCTCTTGAGCCTAGAGTATGCCCGGCAACTCAGGAATACTCCACTGCTTCTTATTTCAACTACAATTTCAACAAGCTTTTATTAAGTGCATGTTGCACAAAGGGTATTGTGCTAGGCACTGGGAATTTCAGAGATCAAAATAAAATTTCCCCTATCCTTAAGAAACACAGATTTTTACTGGGATGGAAGTAGGAACATAAATCTACTATTAGTATTTATAAATTTGAGATTCTCAGGACTAAATGGATGAAAATGTGGTTTCAACCTGTGACCTAGAATCAGTTGGTCAATCAGCAAACATTAATTTTTAAGTACTTACTGTATGCCAGGCACTATGAAGCCCTGGGAATACAAAGATGGGCAAAAAATTGGACCTTCTTTCATTTTGGATCTCATTTTCTAGTAGAGAAGAAGACATGTAAATAACTCTGCACATGCAAAATAAATGGAAAGGAATGATAATTTCTGAATGGAAGGTATTATCAACTGGGGGAGCAAGGTCTTTTGCAGAAGGTCATATTTGAGCTGAGTCTTAAAGGGAACCAGAGATATCATGAGGCTGAAGTGAGGAAGGGGAGCTTTCCAGAAATGGAGTATAGCCGGTGTCCCATTTGCCTCAGCAAAAACCCGTGTTGTCTACAAGGAACAGCAAGTAATCTGGTATGGCTAGATCATAGCATACACCAAGCGGGTTAGAAGCCAGAAGACTAGAAAGGTAGAAAGGGGACTGGTTGTGAAGGGCTTTAAATCTCAAATGGAGCGTTTTAAAAAATTTGATCCCAGAGATAAGGGGAGCCAATGAAATTTAGTGAGTTGGAGGGTATCGTGGTTATAGCTGCTTCTTGCCGACTGCATTGAGGGTAAACAGGAGTGACACGAGACTTGGAGCAGGGAGACCAACCCAAAGGCTTTTACTGTGATCAAGGCATGAGACAATGAAGGCCACACCAGGGTGTGGGGACTTTATGAGCAGAGGGAAGGGAACATCTTGTAAAGGTAGATCTTGTAAAGGGATCTTGTAAAGGTAGAAATGATAATATTTGGTGACAGATTCTACATGTGGGTTGAGCACAAAAGGCAAGTTGCAAATGACATTTAGGTTTTGAGTTTGACTGGGAGAAAAGCGGGGGCCTGAAGAGTAATTGGGAAGAGGGGATAATTTGGGGAGAAAGATAGTGAGTTCTGTTTTGGCCATGTTGAATATGAGATGCTTATAAGACATTCTGTTCAAGCTGTTGAAAGGTAGTTGATGATGTGAAATTGGAACTTAGGGGAGAGATTAGGGTTAGATATATAGATCTGGGAATCTTTGCAGAGAACTGATAATTGAACCCTTGGGAGCTAATGAGGTTCACCCAGTGAAAAAGAATAGAAGGAGAGAGAAAAGAAACCAGGACAAAACTTTGGAAGAAAGATACTCATTGGGTGTGATTTGGGAAGATCCAGCGAAGGAAAACTGAGAGAGTGGCCAGTGGAAAGAAAACCAGGAGTGAGCAGTATTACAGAACCATAGAGAAGTAATTGAGAATGGCAAAGGCTGCAGAGAGATCAAGAGAGAAGAGGACTGAGAAAGGGCCGTTACATTTGGCAATTGAGAGATCACCGGTGACTTTGGAGAGAATAGTTGCAATTGAAGAGGAAGTTGGAAGCCAGATTGCAGAGGATTTAGAAATGAGGACAGGAGAAGTGGAGGCTTTTTCAAAGAGTTGAGTAGTTATGTAGTACAGAATGGTACATAGTTGGAGATGGTCAGATTGTGTGGCTTTTTAAGGATGGGGGAACAATTCATTAGACAGGGAGAGGTTGAAAATTAGAGTGGGGAGGTTAGAGGGGGCAGTCTGCCAGACAAGATCGGATGATGGGGGGCTGCCTGGCAAGGAGAAGGACCAACTTTTCATGTGAAATTTGTGAAAGAAAAGATAGTCGAGGAAGATTTCTTAATGGTATAAGATGTAGAGGAGTTTGATCAGCAGTAGGGTAAGGGATTTGAATTTAGAGGATAGTGTTGAGTTGAACATCAAGGATTCAAGATAAGGGAGGGGGACAGTGTAGCCAGTGCAGGGATGATCGTCAGAGCTGAAGGGATTGAATGTCAGGTAAAAATGGATTACGAGTTCAAAGGTATAGAAAAAGATGGAATGCTAAAAATTATGATCAGATAAAGAAATTTCAGAGTTTATGAATATGATCTACTTGCAGGGTCAAGGTTATGACTGTTTCTGTAGTAGACTGGAGAAGGTAAGGTCTTTAGAAATTGAGTACATTGAGGAACTAGATTATTCCAAAGAACATCTATGTATTGAAGCCCCTTGTGCAAGAACAGGGATTGTGATAGAAAGATTGTAATCCAGACACTTAATTCATCTAGGAAGAAGGGAGAGTTTTATGGGGGTTGATAGACAGTGACCACTAGAATCGGAATTAGGTGCTAAATTTAGATAGGATGAACTTCAAAGGAGAGGTTGGTGAGTGACGGTGGGACAGGGAGAGTCTGGAACTGGGAATATTCTAGGCTTTTAGAGATGACCAGTGAGTATGTGCTTTGTGTGTTGGGGGGTGGACGAAGGAATCTGGGCTGATGCAGAACTCAGTGGATAGACTATGGAGGGAGGACAGTCTGGTGACAGATGGCTGAATTCTGGGCCAATGAAAGATTCTCAGGGCTCTCTGGGAAGGCCCTGGGGGGAAAATAGAATTGGGAAGTGGGTGGCCTGCACTTAGATTGATGTGTAGTCCATTGGATTTATGTATCAGTGCATATCTGAGGTAGGCAATGCAGATGCACGGTGAGTTGGGCCCAGAATTTATATGAGGAATAGAGCCATATGGATTGCATTTGGGAAACTGCAGTGCTTTTAATGATACCAAGCTGTTCCCTGGCACAAAAACTTTTGAGTGTTCTCCTGGTGATACAGTGTGGTTGCTAATCCTCAAACATCCAATCTTTGCAGAGTCAAAGCTGTAGGGGACCTTAGAGCTAATGCAGAGATGTGATGGTGTTTGCAAGTAGGCTATAGTCTCTTTCTAATGACCTACATGCAAGAAGTGTTAGGAAGGGTGTCACTGAGCAGCATAAGGGGAATGTTTTATACTCACCAAAAGTGATGAGGTGGACTGGTTGGGGTTAGGACTGAGGGATGATAGCCCTGTACACACGAGATGTAAAAACGTCTATAGGAGTGCTTCCATCACATTGCATAAAGCTTCTAGAGAGCATCTGTAGGAAAACTGAGATGAGAATCATAAAGGTTGAGGAGGACCAATGAGATTCCAAATTCATCAGAGGTAAAGATGTGGTTTATGTGGTAAAGACATGTGGTAAAGACATGGTTTATGAGGTGGGTGACCAATCCTGGCTGATGCAGGACTCACTGGGTAGGCTATGGAGGGAGGCAGATGGCTTGATTCTGGAGCAATGGAAGATTCTCAGAGCTCTCCCGGAAGACCCTAGGGAGAAGACAGAATTGAAGCCAGATTGATGTACAATCCATTGAAGAATTAGAAAATCTCCAAACTGGAACTTAGATCAGTGAGCGCAACTTGCACCCAATACCATAATAACCCAGCTCCTCACCCTGGCCTCATAATGGCCCAGACAGCCATCTAGCTTCTCTGTGAGCAATTGGGTATCACCTTATCCTGTAGGTGGAGCTGAGCATTATCATGATTACTTGGCCCAGAAGGAAAGCTGAAGGGTGTGCCGATTTGTTATCCCCCTAAATAATTTCATGAATTATTAGTCCTAAATAAGAAAGCATTGTTGTTTTACAGGGTTGTTGTTTTTTTCAGTCACGTCTGACTCTTTTTGACCCTATTTGATGTTTTCTTGGCAAAAGATACTCGAGTGGTTTGTTAGTTCCTTCTCCAGCTCATTTTACAGATGAGGAAACTGAGGCAAGCAGGGTTAAGTAACCTGCCCAGCGCCACACAACTACTAATTGTCTTGAGATGGGTTCTGAACTCGGGAAAATGTCTTGCAGTCCAGTACTTTTTCCACCTAACTACTCATTCAAATGCATCTGGATTCTTTTCTCACTTCCGCCTGAGTATTTAGTTGCTGTCCGTATGACCTTCAGAAGTATAAATTTTCTATCCTGCACAAAGTCCTCCTTAATTAAGGCTAGAATTCTTAATGATTTTACAAGTAGTTTAATCCTGGTCTCTCATTATACAGTTGAAGAAGCAAGCTGATTTCTCAAAATAAATGAACCTCATACTTCAGTCCACTTTTATATTCAAACATGAAACTTTTCACACATCGCCAAACCCAAATATGCATATTAACAAAGTAATATTCTTTAAGTGCTTACTGAATTTTAAAGGAATGAGGAAAGAATAAAGCCTTTTCTTCTTGAAATTGTACAAGTTGTTTATTTGTACAGTTTGGGTGAGAGAGGTTGCCTTAGATAAACATTACCAATCAAAGCTGTTCTTACTGCTGTCCAACATAGTGACTTGAGTACTGTATTTCAGATGTGAACTCATAGCCATACCTGTAAACTAAAATACAAGTATTCTTTATTATTAGAAATTCTTTTGAGATCTACCATAAGAAAACTAATTTATTAACCTGATTTTAAAAAAGTTTTATGAATGACTTATGTTTTTTATATCAACCATTTCCCAATATGTTGGTCCCTTCCACTACCCATTGAAACCTCTTCTATTGAAGGAAAAGTTAAAAGCAAGTCCAGTCTAAAAGTATGCAGCATTCTACACCTGTGGTCCCCTACCTCTCTACTGGGAGGAGGGGAATGTTTCATTCTGTTTACTGATCAAGATTGTGGTACATGTTGTCTCCCCAACTAGAATATGTTACTGTGAGGACAGGAACCTTTTTGCATTTCGTTGTGTATGCCCAGTGCCTGGCTCATAGTAGGAACTTTAAAAAATGTTTGTTAATTGATCAGTACCTTTCTATCCATATTATATATGTTATTTCCCTTTATGTATCTCTCCTTCCATTCAAACTGGCCTTCCTGCTGCTACTCAAGGTAGCATCCTGTGTCCCATCTCAAGTATTGTCTTCAAGAAACCTTTATAAATACCCCATCACAATCACTAATGCCTTCCCCAGCATCTAGAACAGTTCCTAGATGCTTAATAAATGCTTATGAACTGGTTCACAATAAATGTTTAAACTGAAACTAGACGAGCTTTGATGAGTAACACACCTAGTGTTGGACTTTGTCTCTTGTCAGACAAGTGACCAACAGGAAGCTATCTCCTGAGAGCTGGCCTAGTTTTGATAACTTTAGGTGAAGGGGTAGAGTCCTTCTCCCCAGAACAGATTTTTTTTATGTATTGAAGGGTTTTTTTTCCCCTTTTGCCTCTTATCTCCTTCCTCCCCCTCCTCTCCACCCCCTAAAGCAGAGAACTTTGTATCCCATCTCACCTAACAAAATATGCCCTGCACACAATTACCCAGTAAATATTTTATTATGATAATAAAAAGAAGCTATATATTTTTTTTCTTCTACTTGGTAGAGTCATGTGGTGGCATTGAGGCATTCCTGTGTTCTTGGGTCTTTACTTTTTAAATTAAAAAACACACACACACAAATAAACCAAACCAAACCTAAACCCCAAGCACTTTATATCATAGAAGGAGCAGCTGTCAGGTTAAAACAAAGAGCTTTTTAAGGCTTGGCACGGTCCAACCTAGGAGTAATCCTTGCCAGTTTTCCATCTGGCAAACTGGGCTGGTCCTCTGAGAAGTGCAGGTTCTAGGGACCAATACTAATGGAGAGGTCATAGCCTCCTCTGGGTCTTTAAAGAAGAGCTTTGGAACTGACTGGGGAGAAAGCTTCCAGGGCCGGTTCATAACAGCAGAAGGCAGGTAACTCCGAGTAACTCACAGGTCATCTGAAAATATTACAAGAGGAAATTAGCTCAGCAATGGGGCCTCTCTAGCATTCTTATGGGCCAGGCTGGCTGTGGAATTAATATAATGTACCAATTTAATTAGCATTATTCATGTGTCCTATCTGTATGAGGGCTATATTTAGGCTTTTCTCCTGAGCTACCCTCTATAGCTACTGGACATAATTCAGCAATAGAGTCAAAGCCTATGCAAGTTTTATAAGCTAGTTTTACTTTTTCTTATTTACACAAGTCTAAACAAATGCTGATTTATGCTTGAGGTTTTTCTGTGATTAAGAAATAAGTATATGGTGCCCTCCTTTACCTCCCAAGTCTTCAGATACAAAGAGGATTTGGAAAGGCATGTGGGAAAAAAAAATATTGGGTAGCTTTTATTGGCATTGTATACATTTGGGGTGTTTGTTGTTTTAAGAATAAACAAAGAGAGGGATTGAAGGAGTGATTTGGCCTCCGAGGCATTTTTAACCCTTCAGACTTCAAGTTTAGATTCTTCCATTATCAGTCATCTTGTCACTGCCTCCAGAAACTCAATTGATGGTCTTCTGGAGATGTGTGGCCAAAGCTAAGCACATCATGCCGGAGCCTCTCTGAACTGAGTGACTTCTCCGCCTTCTCCTGGAAGCCTTTCCAGCTTGGTGTAGGATCTGCCAGTGTTTTGTATTCAGCGGGCATAGCCTTTGAGAACTCAGGGTCACCTTCATGCCATGATGAGGCAGATGCAATAGGGCTTGATTGGTGGGGTTTACCAATTTGGTGATTAAATTCCACTGTCATAGAGAAGAAACCGAGCTGGCAGACTGTTACATAACATTCTCTTGGATCTGAAACAAAATGATTTTGACAGTGACTTGGAGAGTAGCTTAGAATATATTTGGTGTATTTGCTAATTGTATCATGTTAGAGGAGGTAACTAGTCCCTTATTTGGTAACGACTAGCTAGGTAGAAGGGAAGCAAATAGAGTTATTGGGTCAGGAGTCAGAAAGAACTGAGTTCAAATCCAGCCTCATACTCTAGTTGTGTGACCCTGGGCAAGTCACTAATAGCACCTACCTCCCAAAGTTGTTGTGAGGATCCAGTGAGATCTAATTGTAAAGCACTTAGCACAGTACCTGGTGTTTAAATAATCACTGTATAAATGTTAGCTATTAATGAACCATAAGCAGGATATAATTTAGTAATGCAATGATGGGATCCCCAAATCTTAATATTATGTTCTCCTTAGTGGAAATGGAAGATGCAAGCACTGAACTAATTGTTTAGTTCCCCTCTCATACTGTCTGTCCCCACTTCCTCCCTGCTTTGTGGGTCAGGGAAGTTCTGGGAGTGGGATAGGGAGTGGGACAGGGTGAGGGAGGAGTACCATGACAGAGCCTGTCAGGACCTCCTGTGGCTGGTTTCCTTGGGGGAAGTGGGGAGAGGAGCGGCTGAACTTACTTTCATGATGGGCTCCATATGGCCAGAGGGCCATGCCACAGGACCAAGCAGCCAGATCAATACTATCAATTTCTGTGAGCGGTCTACTTTTCTTCCAAGTTAGTCCTTTGGACCATGAATCCCAAGTGTAGAATTTTTGCTTCTTTGTTTAAAGACCAGCCCTTTAGCAAGTGTTATTAGAGCGTCAAGGGGGCAAATGAGAAAGAGTAAGAGACAAAATAAACACAGACTGTGCATTTGTTGTAAAACTCAACCTAGAGCAGCTTCAGTAGGGTCTTCTGGACTTTAGGTTTGAAAGAGTGGTAGATTTGTTTATTTTTTTAAATTCAGAAAGATAGCATGGTCTAGTGGCTAGAGATCCATCCTTTAAAAAAAAGTGTTTTTTGCCTTTTTTTAATGGAGGGGAGAGGGCAATTGGGGTTAAGTGACTTGCCCAAGGTCACACATCTATTAAATGTTAAGTGTCTTGAGGCTGGATTTGAACTTGAGTCCTACAGGGCTGGTACTCTATTCCCTACACCTCCTAGCCACCCCTGAGATCCCTCCTTAAAGCCAGGAAGGCCTGAGTTTAATCCCAACTGTGACATCTACTGACTGTGTGATCCCAGGTGAGTCACTTAACTTCTCAGCAGCTCTTTAACTAGAAGGTGCCCACCTTCATTGGTGGAGGGAATATCCTCACTTGGGAATGAAATGACAGGGATTATCTTGATTACTGTGTACTACCCATTTGCATATTGCTTCTATGCTGAGATTAAACCCTGTACTTACAGTATTTAGGCACTGTTGGCTTGCTTTCTTGGAGAGAATACTGTTATGCCAAAGTCCCATGACTAGAGCTCACTTAAATGTACGGCAAGTTCAAAAGGAGGCACCATTTGGGCCATAAGTTGGGACTTAGAGCTAATTTTGATTCAGTCAGTCCATATATTGACAATATCCTGCCCTGAGAGGAAGATGGAACCAAGGGATAGAAGGCTACTGATCCTGAGAACCAAAGAGACTTGGGGTATTGCCTCCTCCCGAAGAGTGGGGCATGTGCAGGCCACCAGAATGAGTGTGAATCTGCTCCACTTCCAGTCCAGTCTGCTGAATAAGATCGGGAGAGTGGCTGCTCGTAACACCTAGTAGTTAAAATGGAATCGATAATATTAGGCACTCCCGTATTAGAAAGTATGTTTCTCCCTCCCCCAACTTAGTTATTCCCACAGCACCTTACCTGACTTTTGTTTTCTTTGGAACTATCACTCCTTACCTTATGTTATAATTACTTTTGTGTGTGTGCGTGTGTGTGTGCGTGTGTGCATGCACATGTGCACATACTTGTTATATGTATGTTATACTTTATATATATGTGTATATATATACACATTCTATATATGTTATACTTACTGTCTTCAATTTCAGGTTCCATTAAGGAAAAATCTTTTTTTTTTCCCAACCCTCATATTCACAGATGAAAAAATTAAGACCTGGGGAAATTATTAATAACTTGCCAAACCAAGATCATACAGGTAGTAGGTGAGAGAGACAGGATTCAAAACCTGGTCTTCTGATTTTTAAATCTAGTGATCTTTCTACAGCAGCAGGGAAAACCACTAGAGAAAAGCAATTTTAAGAATTATAAAAAACTGGCAGGAGAGAGAAGGGCTCAAGGCCAGGCTGCTTCTCTCTCAGGGAGAAGTCCTTTGTAATACTTGAAGGATTGTGGGAAAGAATTAAGTCAGCCTGTCATTCCATAGACATATATTGGGTGTCCTAGCGAGGATACAAAAATGCATGTTGTGGTCCTTACCCCCAAAGAACTTGTGATTAGGTGAGATATAAGAAGGAAAACTTGACTAACAATACAAGACCTTCCAGCAGGTAGGGAATTCAGAGCAGGAAGACATAACCCCTTGCTAGGACTGTCAGGGATACTTCATGAAGGATGGAGGCTGGGTCCTGGGCCCTCAGATCAACAAATATTTAATGAGTGTCTTTACTGTGTGAGGCACACAGTACAGGGAACTGTAAAATGAAGCCAGTAGCCCAAGGATCCCTGCAGGCAGCTGCCCTATTGTTCTCTGTTGCATAAGCAAGCAAAGGACTGACTGGGTTAGGTTTTAGATAGGTCTGCTTGATTGACTGCCCAAGTCCTTCCTATCCCAAGGATTCTGATGTAATGTCTGAAAAAAAGAGTTATTATGGAATTTGAATCATTTATTTTCTGAAACCGGTTCAAGAAAACCTCTGCTCTTGCCCAAAAAGTGTAGCGAATTAAAATGATGATGAGAGTGATGGAAAGAGCTTAATCAGGACTTTAAAAAAAATCTTCTTTGAACAGATTTTTAAAAAACGTCCATGTGAAGGGATAGTGTCAAGCATGATTCAGCTCCTTTTCTGGAGCCCATAGGAAGCACAGAGACGACCAAGAAACTGTACCTGTCCACAGAGAGCTTCTAGTCTATGGTAAGGTAGATAAGATAGAGTTCTAGCTCAGAAGTCGATGTACAGCGTGCTGGCCTCACTGCGGATCTTTGAGATGTAGAAGTGTTATCACCATTGAAAAGAGAAGATATTGACCTAAGAAAAACCATGACTTTCCCAAGGAGACCAGATAACTTCAGAGCTGGGCTTTGAACGCAGATTTCTTGACCCTAAAACCAGCAGTCTTCTATATTACATCATATATGCTATAGAGTGTGTGTTTGGCGGGGGAGGGGGGAGATCCTGTAGGAGACCACAAGGAGTTAACATGAGTGCCCCTAGAAGCTCTGTTTCTGTAAGCCTTAGGCTAGGAGGTAACTGGTATGTCTGTGAATCTGCTCGGGGAAGTTGGAGCTGTCCCGAGACTTCCCTTTTTCTGGGATCAATGTATCAGACCATAAGACTTTAGAAGGCTCCACTCTGGGGACGTCTTGTACACTTGTTTCTGATTATATTACTACTACTGCCCCCTATTTCCTTTCTCCATTTGCATAGGAGAAATGCAGGTGCACTTAATCAAAATACTTCATCTCCTGTAGAGGCAGATTTAAGGCAAGCTTTATTCAAACTCTGGGTCCTTTATCCCAAGTAGCTTAGAGGACTGGCAGGTTACCTACAGCTGACATGATCAGGGAAGGTTTCAGGGAGCAGATGGTATTTGGTCTGGGCCTTGAATGACGGGCAGGATTTCAGCAAGCCGAGCTAGTGGGAGGAAAGCATGAGCAAAGACACAGAAATAAGAGAGCTAGAGGCATCTTCTCGGGGACCAATTTGGTTATAGTGGAGGTGATATATAGGGAGGACATGAAGTGTTATGAATGACAGGCAGAGTTTGGATTTTATCCTATGGGTGGTGAGTAACCATTTGAAAGCTTTTAGAAGTATTTTTTTTCCTATTTAATAAATATAATTTTTCTCTCTCTTCCTTTCTAAGGAAGCAAACCCTGGAGCAAAACAAATTCCAGCATTGGCCACATCCAAAAAACGACTAATTCTCTACCTTTGTGCCAGGGAGTGGGTAGCATGCTTCAGTCAATGGCCTTCTGGAATTGTGGCTGGCCATTGCATCAGTTAGAGATTTTGGGGACTCCATTTTCAACAGAGGGTGAAAGGGATGTGGTTAAAGCAGTATTTTAGGGAGATTATGCTACTTGCAGGATAAAAAGAGGGAGATAATAGAGAAAGGAAGAGACCAGTTAGATAGAGACCTTCTTCCATTGGTGGATCTGTTTTTGGAAGTTTGCCACTGAACATGATGTATTCTGTGTTCTTTGTGTTTCTTGTAGGATAGGGAAGTGTCTTACTTAATCCTCAGATCTAATTCTTATAGGCTTTCACCTCAGTAGGCCAATGGTTGGATTAATTTGTTCATTGAGCACCTACTGTGGGGGAGGTAAAGAGCAAGAAGACATAAGAATTGTATAATCTACTAGGGGAGATGAGATAGGTACAGAACGACAGACAAATCTGGAAGGAAGTTTAGAGGTCATTAGTTGAAGCTTTGCATTTTACAGATGGTAAGACTGAAACGTAACAGGGTTAACAGGGTAGAGTTAAATTCTCGGACTCCAAATCCAATAGCATTTCAACTGTACCCCAGTATAATGTGATGGAATCACTGTTCTAAGAGGGATGGGCAAAATGATTTCAGGGTCTAGAGGTATGAAAGAACCAAATAAGATAAGGCATTTAAAGCATGTTTCAAACCTTGATTAAAGGTGCAAGTATAATAATAGCAAACTTCAAGAACACCTTCCTAGTTATTAATTTAATGTCATAAATATTGCTTTATTAATTTTCTTCAACTTAGGGAGATCATAAACGATTTGATGGAGAGGGTGGCATTTTTGTACCTTGAAGTATGGACACAATTTCCAAAGGTAGGAAGAGGGAGAAAGGAAGAAGGGGAAAGACGGTAAAGGGGGAGAGAGAGAGGTGTGTGTGTGCATAGAGAGGGAAACATTTTAGCTTGTAGGAATAACAGTAATATTAGTAGTTCACATTTATATGGCTTTTAGTGTTTAAGAATCACTTCCCCTACAGTAGTAGCATAAGTTGTCATCAACTTTATTTTATAAATGAAGGGTTTGGGGTTCAGAGAGGTCCAGTGATTTCCCCACAGTCACCTGAACTACATGGTGTCAGAACCAGTATTTGAAGCCATGTCCTCTAAAAAAGTCGTGTCAAACTCAAATAGAATCAGGGGCCACTAATCCATATATAAGGAGCCTTGCAGACTGCATATCAACTTAGTTTTAAAATATGTTATCCATGTTTTATTGCATTTTAAATTATTTTGTTAAGTTTTTCCCAAATCCATTTTAATCAGATTCGGCTGTACTGGGATGGCTGTGTATTTGATATATTTGCTCTAGGACACTGGACTTGAGATCAGGAAGAAAGGAAGTTTACATCTCAACTCTGACTTTGGGTCTTCTGTGTGACCCCTCAGACAAGTCATCAAATGCTTTTTGTCTCAGTTACCTTATTTGCAAAAATGAGAGGATTGGACTGGATGGTTTCTAAGGTGCTACAGTCCTGTGAACTCCAAGTCTGTTGCTTTTCCTATTACATTTCACTAATGTAACTCTTCTGAGAAGCCATGACCCATCATACATTTATTGAAATGACCTATATACTTTAGTGGAACAAGAGGGCTGGTCATGGTAGTGATATTTTGACAGGGGGAGGTTCATTTTTTCTAAGCATTCATTAATGCCTTCTATCTGCCAAGCACTGGAAACATAGACAAAAAATGAAAACAGTTTCTACCTTCAAGGAACTTTCATTAAAAGGGGTTGGGGATACCAGTCCTGGAGCCAGAAGGACCCGAGTTCAAATCCAACCTCAGACACTTGGCACACTAGCCGTGTGACCTTGGGCAAGTCACTTAATCCCAATTGCCCTGCCTTTCCTCCTTCAAAAAAAAGAAGCCCAAAAAAAGGGAGTGGGGGTGAGGAACAGATCCCCCCCCACACACACACAATACATAAATAAACACAAGATGCAAAGTAAATGGAAGAAGATAGGGATAGAGAATCTCTCACAATTGGGGTGATCAGCAAAGATCTCTGTAGAATGAACCTTAAGTGGAACTGGACATTCCAAGAGATGAACAGAAATAAGGATGAAGAACATTCCAAACTCTGTGCCAGACTGTTGCGTATTTGCTCATGAAATATGGCATATAGTTTTGTTTTTATACTTTAAGAACGGCTTAGCTGGAAAGCTTTCAGAAAGAAGCAGCTAAAATGATTCAGAATGTTCATATAATTATAGATTTACATCTGAAGGGGATCTTGGAAGCCTTTTAGTTCAGCCCTCTTGTTTTACAGATGAGGAAGCTGAGGCCCATAGAGGCTTATGGGCTTGCTTGAGGTCAGTGGTGGTTGGCATGGAACCCTGGTTCTCCTGGTACAGCATACTGCCTTTCAGAAACAAAGTGGGAGTTTGTATTAAAGATGTGCTAATAAGGTATCTTCATTAGCAGAAATGGAAGGGGCAGTCTACTCTATGAACATCTTACAGGCTTCAGCTAGAAAGGAAGGCTGTGATAGTGACTGAGCTGTTGCCTGTTTTGTGAGACTGGATGCCAAAATATAATCTTGAATTGCTTCCATTTGTCATTTTAAGGGGAAGGTAGGAGGAAATCAGTGAATATTAGCAATCAAGACATTTAAGAAGAGTCCACTGAGCAGCCAACCTGTTCAACCAAAAATAGAAAAGTATTAACATTTGTGGGCAAGTCTTATGTCCACTAAGTGTGATCTGTATCGAGAAATAGGTGCTTTTCATTTTTACTGATTTACAGGTAAACATGAAAAGAATGAATTTTGGCTGACTAAAGTGAATATTACGTTTCTTGAACAAGAAGGGACAAAAATAAACATTAAAACAATCCTTAAACTGGATCTCACTAAAACCTGAGATTTTGACCGTGGGATCAGTAGGTGAGCACATATGAAAGATATGTGCTCGGCCTGCATCATGGCTTTCCACCCTCTGGCTCCTCCTGCTTCTGTTGCCTTCGAGCTGAGTGTGTTCATAGCAACAGTTGCTATGGTAGGAAGACAGTGATGCTCTATTGGCTTAATCACTAGAGGATATATTTTTGGCACTGCAGGTTTTTTTGGTGTCGCCTTTTAGCTGTTAGTGTAACTAACAAAGAACTCTACTGGCAAAAAGCTACATTAGAAAAGTCTTTTAATACATTTAAGAAATGTTGGTTTCTCCATAGTTGTCTTTCAGCTTAAGGAATATTTGATATGTTTTTACTTGTCTTTCTTTGTTGATAAAGTCAGTCAAAGCAGCATTTTAATTTCTGAGTATAGTGCTGTAGTACAACTGGATTTGCAGTTAGAAGACATGGGTTTGAATTTCAGTTCTGCTTCTTATTAGCTCTGTGACCTTAGACAGGTCACTTTATCTCTTAAAGCCCCAGTTTCTTATTCTATTAAATGAGAAGTTTGGACTTGGACTTGGTGACACCCTCCGTTGTCTTTCTTTTTTTTTTTTTTTTGCTTTTTGGAGGGCAGTTGAGGTTAAGTGACTTGCCCAAGGTCACACGGCTAGTTTTTTTGTGTTAAATGTCTGAGGCTGGATTTGAACTCAGGTACTCCTGACTCCAGGGCCGGTGCTCTATTCACTGCACCACCTACCCGCCCCTGCATTGTCTTTCAGTCCTAAATTTATGAAATCTTATCTTAAAAATTACAACTTGGACATTTCCACACAAACCTTACAAATTGGCACAGATAAATGTTTAACTAAAGCAGGGGTTTTTAATCTGAGGTCCGTGAATTTGTTTTTAATATTTTGATAACCATTTCATGTAATTGGGTTCCTTCTGTAATCCTATATATTACGTATCATGCATTTACAAACATGATTCTGAAAAGGCATCCATAGGTTAAACCCACCTGTCAAAGATATCTATAATATAAAAAACATTAAGAACTCCAGAATGATAGAATATAAGTTCTGGGAAGTCAGGGACTGCTTTCTGTTTGTCTCTGTATCCCCAGCTTGAGCACAATGGCTTGTAAACTGTAGGTGCTTAATAGATGTTTATTAGATGAGTGGTGAGGAAGTTTAAGAGAGGTGTCAAACACACCACATGCAGCCCAAACCAGATTAAAATGTAATTGGGAAATTTTTAATAAAATAAAAATACAATAAAACAGATGAATTACATTTTACAATAAAACAGATGAATTACATTTTAAAACAAAGTCACTATGTAGCCAGTAGGGATCCCTAGGTACATATTAGTTAGTGGCCTTTTTTCCCCCTATTTGAATTGGATGCCCATTGGTTTAAGAGATGACCTTGACTTAGTCTCTCTCCTGAACTCCAGTCCTGCATCACCAGTATCCTCTTAAACATGCCAAATCAAATCTCAAAGTGATCTTGTCCAAAACATAACTCATCCTCCCTTTTACCTCCTTCAGCCCGCAAAACCTTCCTTCTTATGAACTTGATATTGTTGAGGGCACTGTAATTCATCCAGTCATCCAGGTTGGAAACTTACAGCATCACTCATGATTCCTCTCTCTTGTGTATCCTACATATCCTGTCAAGTGGCAAATCTTGTAATATTTTTCTCTTCAGCACCTCTTACCTATGTTCTTGTCTCTCCACTCATAGCTGGTATCCTCATTTAGGCCCTCATTACTCCTTGGTTGGATTTGCAGTAGCCTTCTCATTGATATCACAACTTCAGGTCTCTCGCCACCCCAATCCATCTTCCACATAGCTACCAAAATGAGTTCCCTAAAATGTAAGGTCTGATAGTGTCACTCTCTAAGTCCAACAGTTCCTTATCACCCACAGGATCAACTATAAAATTCTCCCTTTGACATTCAAAACCTGCTGTCTTTAACCTTCTTACATTCAGCTTTCCTCAGTGTACCCTGTATCTAGTCATACTGACTCCCTTGCTATTCCTCTCCATCTACACCATTGCCCATCTCCATAACTTTGTCCTGACTTCCTCATGCTTGAAATGCCCTCTGACTCATAGAATCCTTGACTTCCTTTACAATTCAGCTTAAGTGCCACCACTTCCACTTTTCTGGCCCCCTTCCCACCCCCATCCCAACCCCTCCCCAGATGCTAGGCTCTCTTTAAAGTTACCTTCTCTCAGTTCTGTACTTATCTACTATCTTCTGATGTTTATATGTGGTCTCCCCCATTTAAATGTAAGATTCTTGAGGGAAGCAGCTGTTTTTGGTATGATTGGTACTCAGAATAGTGCTTGGCATATAATACTTATTAAATAAATGCTTGTCGATTGGTTGTTTCAAAAGTGGCAATGGGCAAAGACAAATGAAGCTGATTTTAAAATTTGCAAAAAATTTTAAATGATCTCATTCAGGCAACTTGGTGGCACAGTGGGTAGAGTACTGGGCCTAGAGTTAGGAAGACCAGAGTTCAGATTCATCCTCAGATACTTCCTTATGACCCTGGGTACTTTTAAAACAAACAAAAACTTGTTTATGCCTCAGTTTCCCTCACTGTAAAATGGAGAGCATAATAGCATGACTTCTCAGTGTTGCTAAAACAGTGTGTGTGGAATGAGTGAGAACTTCTCAATTTAGGGTTGTTAATTTTCTTCTAAAAATACTTCTATTCAGTTGGATGTGCAGAATGAATATACTTTACTTATTCAGTATATCATCAAATGCTCTTTATCATTTCAGACTATATAGTAAAGACTTCCAAAGTTCTTTTTACTTCTTATTTTTTCTCCCGATATGTCTATCTTACTCAGTCAACTAACATTTATTAAATGTCTACCATGTGTCAGGCACTGTGCTAAACACTGAGGATACAAAGAAAAGCAAAAAAAAACCCCAACCCAAACCCAGACTCTGTTGTTAAGGAACCACAGTCTAATGGAGACCAGGAGCAGCAGTTGGGATAGTTAAAATAGACTGTCAATTCAGAGGAACAATACCAGCAATAGAACCTGTGACTAACAGATTTTTATGGGTGGCTCCTGATCTGTGAGCAGTTCAGTTCTGGAAGCAGAATACTCATCCTTTATGGCCAGCTACTTTGCCTCTCTGTTGGAAAGATGAAGGATTTTAAGGATGTTTTAGGACAGATGTGGCTTTTATGAGGATAGGAGACAGTTGCTTATTTGCTTTTTGCTTAATGCCTAGTACAGTTCTTTGTGCAAAAGAGGTGGTACCTCAGATTGTGGTTAATTGAATGTATTATACATAGCAATCATTAATAATAATGAGCGCTGTCACGTATATAGCACTCTGACTTTTTTAATTTTATTTTTAAAATTTGATTTCTTTATTTGCTTTTAGTTTACAAGATTCAATTCCAAGATCTGTTGTTTCAAATTTTCTCCCCTGCCTCCCTACCCTCCCCTGCCCATGGCGGCATGCAGTCAAGTATTGGATCTGCAGATATTTTCAAATTGGACATTAGTCTGGTTGTATAGAAGGGTTGTAATGAATGGAGTGAACAGTGGGAAAAGAGAAAGAGAACCAAACATGAAAAAGAATGATAGCATGTAGATTGCTTCAGTCTCCATTTAAATTCTGTTCTTTCTAGATCTTTCTCTGAATGTAGATATCTCCTTCCATCCTGAGACTTGTAGAGTTGTCTTATAGCTGTGCATTGCTGAGAAGAGTCCAGTTTATCAAAATTGGTCATCACACATATGATGTGTCTGTGACCATGTACAAATTTTTCCTGGTTCTGCCCTTCTCACTTAGCATCAGTTTGTACAAGTCTCTACAGGTGAATATGAAGACCTTCTCCTTCCCATTTCTTATAGCACAATAGTATTCCATTACGATCATATACCACAACTTGTTCAGCCATTCCCCAATTGATGGGCATCCCCTTAATTTCCAGTTTTTTGCCACCACACAGAGAGCTGCAATAAATATTTTTGTGCATATGGGTCTTCCTCCCACTTCTATGATCTCTTTGGGATACAACCCCAAAAGTAGTACTACTGGGTCAAAGGGTAAAGCACTCTGACTTTTGTGTGCTTTATAAACACTGTTATTCAAGCGTCACACACCCCATTTTATAGAAAAGTAAACCAAGGCACAGAAAAATCATGACTTGCTCAGAGTTTCACAGCTAATAAGTATCTGAATCAGGATTTGAATCTAGTGCTTCCTAATTCCAAGTTCTTCAGTCTCTATCCACTACAAAATTATTTCAACAGACATTTATAAATTGTTTGAGTGAATGGAATGTGCTAGGTTTGAAAAAATTGTCAAGCTGGCAGGCCTGTTTACTTTATTGTTCTATCTTCTCATGAGAATATAAAAAAGTTTTAGCTAGATCTATGGTCCACTGAATTGAGCATTTGTTTTTTTTCTGTGTCATTAATCTCAGAAGGTTAAGGTGGTACTTGTGTGAGTAATTCAGAGAATCTTACCCATAACTTTCCTTCATGGACAGATCATTTGTGATCCAATCCTTTCTTGAACTGGCATTTTTTTTTCAAACTACAATTTTGGAGGTGTAATTTCTATATGATGATTTTTTTTTTTGGCTCTGCAAAAGAGCAGCAGCCTGTCCCTGGGGAAAGAACTAGGAGCCAGATTGGACTTGATAATAAGGAAGCACTTTCAAATAATTAGAGCTGTCTAAAAGTCAGATGGGCTTCCCTGAGCAGTGCGTTTCCTATCTTTTCATTCTGTGCAGAGCAGAGTCAGAGTGGCTACTTGGTTCTGGAGGTGATAGCAAATTCCTATTCAGGTATGATTGAGCTGGATTACTTTGGAGGTCTGTCCTCTCCACTGCTACATTTTTGTGGGTTTTTCTTTGTTTGTTTGCATGTTTTCTGAATTGGTTCTGGAGCTGACTACAAAGATACAAATCTGGGCCTTCCCATATTATTGATGAAGAGAGAATACCAGAGAGGCCAGGGAAGAAAAGGTATATAAGACTATGGCTATGAGCTACTTTCCCCCTCAAACATTGAGGAATTTTTTCCTTTCTTCTGGTCAAGGTATGGTGGGATGAGAAAAGGTGAAAGATGAGAACATAATAGATTGGACTGCAGAGATCAGACTGTCCTGCACTGGACAGACTGGGTTGAACAGCGATGAGCTGAGGTTCCCAGCTTTCCCAGCTTGCCCTGGGATTAGTCACCTATGAGAATCATGCAACTTGCCAATTGCTATCAGCTCCCCAAGCCAGATTGCAGGGTAGGCACGTTTCTTTCCTCTGTATCTACCTTCGTCCTCTGTTCAGGAGCCCAACAGCCTTGTGCTGTCTTGTATGATGCAAAGTCCTCCCCAAGTGCCCTGTGTTCCCAAATTCTCCTTTCTTCCAAGTCAGAGCTGGCTCTTAGTCAAGCTTCTCTGATTAAAAGGGGGAAAAAAACCAGACTGCTGTGACTGTGGGCTCCATCCACCCAAGGGCATTGCCCTCCTGGGAGAACTCAGATGAAGCTCCAGTCAGTGGAATGTGGCAAGCATTTGACTATGGGGATGGTGTGAGTTTCCCCTATACTACCCAGAACCGGCATATTTATGAAAATTCCCAATCCCTATCCTTCCAACCCCCAACACACAGTTGTGCTATTTTTGACCCTCTTCTCCATCAGTTTTAGTAAAAAATTGTCCTTGGGAGAGTATGGGTCGTTCACTAAGCTGATTAAAGCCCAGTGGAGAATATAGAATAAAGCAAGTCTCCTGTTCCTCATTTTGTTTTCAAAACTCTCCCTTAAAGCTTCAAGAGTTTACTTCTTAGTGCTAGTATTTGGGGATTTGGTGAACACGTTTACCTTGCCCAGCCATACTTATGGTTATGGGATCCATGGGATCACAAATCTAAAAGCACTAAAAGTGGCTTTAGAGAATGCACAGAAAGCTAGTGTGTCATTTTACAGATGAGAAAATTGAGGTCTGGTAAATTAACATCACAAGCCCAAGATCACCCAGGTGTTAAGTGGCAGCTGAATGGCTCTGACTCTAACTCTGCTGCTTCTTTCTGCTGTGTCTGCTGCAGTGGGTCTGTGAGCTCATTGATGGGGTGATCCTTATCTATGAGTAACATAGATTGCAATCCATCCGTGCCTGCCTAACCTGTGCTGCTTGTCCATGTCTGCCCATAACTCTGCCACAAGAGATGACTACATGGTGTGTATATGATGGTCGGGATACCGAGTGGGACTTACCCTTCATTATTTTAAGGAGGGACGGAATACATATTATCTAGTACCTGCTGTGACTTTGCAGATATCTCATTTGAACCTCACAACAACAACCCTGGGAGGGAGGTGCTGTTATTATACCCATTTTTCATTTGGGGAAACCAAGGCAGGTGGCAGTTAAGGTGGTGGACAGAGTCACATGGCTAGTACACATTTTGAGGCTGGATTTGGGTCTTCCTGATCCATGGCATCATTTAGCTGCCTCTGCCTTGTCAGTCTTCAGTCTCTTATCAGACTGAAGAGGACTTATCTTTTGCCTGTCCTCACAAAGTCCTTCATCTTTTAGATTGCTGAGTTTCCCAAAGTAGCTTATAAACTCCAAGGACTAAGGGTTGCACCACAGTCCTTTGTGTCTCTCAGCCCCTGCTCTGACGCTTCAACACATTAGGAGCACCATGTTCATTGACATGGAATGGAACCTTTTTTTCTTTCTGATCTTTCCAAGAGAAAGAACTGATAGGCAACAGACCAGTGGAAACTCACAGATTCAAATTGGTGATTGGGAATTTTGTATAATTAGTAATTCTGCCTTGATTCGGTGTATTTAGCACAAGCCCCAATGCCATTTATAGAACAGAAGCCAAAGAGGCACTTCAGGAAATTAAAACTCCATGGTAACCCTCACTTTCAAAATTAAAATAGCATCGCTATAAACACCAAACTTTGCCTACCGCCTTGAACGCTCCTGTGTTGCACGGACACTGCGGGGAGAGTGCTTTTTGACGATGGCACATGCGTCTCTTCAGAGGGAGCCTGCAGCACCCACTCAGGCTTCTGGCTGCTTCCCTCTTTTAAGGGAAGTCAGTGTAACCTCTATTTTCATGAGAAGGGCCGCTCTTGCTTTCTGCTCCACTCTGGGCTTCCGTCAGAGTGTGGGTTTGGCAGGGGGCTGGGGAAGGAGGGTGCATGTGACATAAAGCAGCAGCTTTGTGCTGTTTATCTTGGGCCTTTGTGGTTGAATTCCACCTATTAAATCAGACCTTTCAGGATGGTCAGATGCATAGAAGTCATTTCTGTGGGTACAAGCAATGGGCAGGGGGAGATGGGCACGATGGAAGAAGTGTGTTCTCAGGGAAGTCCCCATTACTTAGCCAGGGGAAGAGGGTGAGATCTGGGAGGGGACAGTAGGAGAAGATTGCTGAGTGAGTCGCCCGCTTTTTTTTTTCTGTGACTAATTCTCCCTCAGCTGGTGAAGAAACACCCGTGGGAAGCTGGGAACGGCTTCCATAGCTGAATCTCAAAGCCCTTTCTCTAAAGGGCTTCTTCATTCTTTGAGTTTCAGATGACAACCCTTCACTAGATAGATTCCCCAAGGGACGCTGAATCTTCCTCCCGTATGCTTTGGACCTGGTTTCAGAAAACCCTCTTTTCTTTAATATATCCAAGGCATCTTTGGAATTACTATGAAAGGAAAAAGCAAAATGAAATAGGATTATGTAGCGGTATAGAATGATCAATTTGCAAAGCAAGGACAATTTTCCATTTAACCGGATTGATGCTATCTGAGCTCCCAGCCCCTGAATCCTTACATACTTTTCCTCCCTTGGTTGTAAGAGAAAGAGTTAGTGGATCATGTCTCTGTATCCGCCCGTTGGTTGCACCTATGGGTGCCTAAAGGGCTGTTACTATAGTATCTTTCAGTGCTTTCTGGTTCTAAGGAAAGGCCACGAATCCAGAGTTAGACCGTCTAGGCCAGCTCCCTTGTTTTCCAAATGAGGAAACTATACCCTAGGTTATTTAGTGACTTGTTGAAAGTCACATAGATGAATTAATAATCCTCAGAGGCGGGATTTGAACTCAGCTTCTCTGATGTGAAGGCCAGCGTCTTTTTAGCATATCCCCTTGACATCCCTTCCCTAAGGACATGCTTAATCATAACATTATATTACAAGGGGCTTGATGTAACAATAGCTCATGTTTTATAGCATTTTAAAATTTGCAAAAAATCTTAAATGATCTCATTCAGGCAACTTGGCGGCGCAGTGGGTAGAGTACTGGGCTTAGAGTTAGGAAGACCAGAGTTCAGATTCATCCTCAGATACTTCCTTATGACCCTGGGTACTTTTAAAACAAACAAAAACTTGTTTATGCCTCGGTTTTCCTCACTGTAAAATGGAGAGCATAATAGCATGACTTCTCGGTGTTGCTAAAACAGTGTGTGTGGAATGAGTGAGAACTTCTCAATTTAGGGTTGTTAACCTTCCCTTCCCCCCCCCTTGCTGTCAATCACTTTTACCTTCCTTTGTCTGTTTTCCCACCTTGGTGGGAGCCTCCCTTCTCTTGCTGTCCCAGTTGGGAAGAATTTGGTGAGGTATGCCTCTCCACCAATGAGAGAAGAAACAGACGGGAAAGGGGGCTTGACTAAGTTAGGTTATAAATTTTGGTTCTATAAATAAACAAAATAAAATTTGGTTCTACCCTTTGAAATACGCCCTCTCCTCCATGTCCAGGCATGGGGCAGACTGCCCTCTTCTCCAGGGGAAGAGAATAAACTCCTCCTGTTCTTATCCTAAGACATCTCTGTGTTTACTTTTACTAAATTAAGGATGAAGGGTATTTTTCAACCCAAACAAATGGAATGATAAATGTAAAGCCCTTAGTGCTGTACCTGGCACACAGTAGGCATTTAGCAGCTGCTTGTTCTGGGAGGAGGAAGGTGCTCTTCTTTCTGTTTTATAGATGAGCCGCAGAGGTTTAATGACCTGCCTAGGTCCTGCCTAAGGTAGTAAATCTCTGAGGGGAGACTAGAACCCCAGTTTTCCTGACTTCAGTCTAACATTCTACCCACTTGCTCATTATTGAGATGGGGGGACCTCGAGGCCCTGGAGAAATTAAGTGAATTGCCTATGGTCATAAATCTGGTAAGCAACTGTGAGGCCTCAGTGCTAGGTCCAGAAATCTTTCATGGGAGACTGCCACTAAATCTATTGATCAACAAGCATTTATTAAGAACTTACCACATGCTAGGTACCTTGTAAAGGGCTGAAGATACACAGAAAGGCAAGAACAAGGTTTCTTGTATAAAGGCATTCACTTTTGTTTTTTTGGAGGGGGAAGGTAGAGCAATTGGGGTTAAGTGACTTGCCCAAGGTCACACAGCTAGTACATGTTAAGTGTCTGAGTTCAG
Organism: Pseudocheirus occidentalis; assembly: GCA_028646575.1. Taxonomy (NCBI): domain Eukaryota; kingdom Metazoa; phylum Chordata; class Mammalia; order Diprotodontia; family Pseudocheiridae; genus Pseudocheirus; species Pseudocheirus occidentalis. The sequence continues at coordinate 53,558,325 of CM053599.1, read as the reverse complement.
ATTTGAACTCAGGTCCTCCTGACTCCAGGGCCAGTGCTCTATTCACTACCCAACCTGGCCACCCCAAGGCTCTCACTTTTGAATGACTCTTAAACTCCTCAGGCCTTCTGAAACTAAAACCAGGACTCTGCCTTCTATGCTGTTGCTTAACTTCATTAGGCCTCAATTTCCTCATCTGTAAAATGGGTAGATAATGATACTTGTCTGACCTGCTTGGCAGGGTTGTTGCTAGGAAAACACTTTGTAGATTTTTAAAAACACTATGTAAATGTGAGCTATTATACTGAATTAGGGAGTGATCAGAGTCAAGTAGAGTTCAATGGAGTAGGTTCCTGGAGGGCAGGTGAATTTAAAAAAAAATGTTTGGCTGCTACACCTTTTAGCTTTTTTTTTTTAATGCTGTTCCAAAAATATGACTCTTGTTGTTCCAGAGCCCCATTGGCTATTTACTGATGAATGAGCTCCCCAGGGGTGAGGCAGGAGAGTTTTTCTGACTCCTGTCTTTTGTGAAGAAGCATTAAAAAGCTAGGAAAGGGCCTTTTAAAAACCAGACACTAAACAAACTTACTTTTTCAGGGGTGAATGTTTTATAGATAGAATAGACTTGTTCCCACCCACATACTGACAAGCCTTTAATCATAGGCAGGAAGGCGATTACACTTGTCAGACTCACGCATCTACATGTGAGTAACTGAGTCTCAAATAAAGGATTACTTGTTGGGGAAGGTGTTCAGCATAAAAGTTCCAAGGCTTTTTAGGTTGGAACCCTAGGAAGCCGGATTCTGCTAAGGTGTCGACACCATTGCCAAGAGAATGACCGAGCTAAACAAAACACCTTATCTCTCTTCGACCTTTGGGGAGCCACTTGTCAGGTTCCCAGGGGAGCACACAAAAAGAGAGGAGGCTGGGCCGCAGTGTTGACTGGATTGTCCATGCAAATATAGTAGCTCTTAGTAGCAATTCTGACCGCTCAGGTCAAGGTTCTCTATATTCAGATATAACTGAAATGATACCTCCTTGTCATTTCCTCATATACTTTTCTGTGGACGTGAGGGGTTATTGTATTTGTTTCTGAAGGTCTTTAGCTGAAGATAGTCATGGCTGTATTTACAAAGCTTGCATCATTTCTGCCCTGCCATTTGGTCTGACATGTGAAACCTTTCATATTGCAAGTCCATTCAGCAAAAATTGTTGACATCTCTTGAGCTGCCTTTTTAATAAAGGCTCTGATCTCTGTCCTGTCCCTGCCTGCTTCTCCCCTTCTCTTTACTTCCAAGGGTGCCAGAAGGTATGTGTGCCCCAAGCCAAAGTTTGGCTGGTGGCACCCCCATGCCTGTCTTCTCTTGGGAAAGGGAAAACCATTCCATGGTAGTCCTAGAAATGCCATGTTGTCCAACCTCCTTATTGAAACCAAGCTACATGGATGTGGATTAATCATCCATGGTTGATCAAGTAGTAGGTGGTTAAGCTGGGATTTGAGTTTAGGGTCCTGAGCTTTTTCCTGTTTTGCATTTCAAGGGCAATGCCCTTTCCCCAACACTAAGCTGCCCCAGCAGCCAGCTCATCTTGGAAGATACCCTTCCCTCGGGTGCCAGTATTTCTTCCTGATGTTTGGGTGCCTATGCTAGAAATTCCCAAGTGTGCTTTAGATCAAGCAATTAGATCAAGATTAGCAGCAAGCTAGGAAGCATCACAGAAGGCAAAGTAGTGGAACCCTGGATGGCCATGCAGACTGGCGCATGTTAGACTCATCTATGTTCTCTCTAGCAATGCTGATGATAATTCCAGTTGACATTTGAGGTTTACAAGGTATTTTACATATATCATTTTAACTTCTCTTTACTATAGCCCCTGTGATGTAGGCAGTAAAGGTCCACAGAATCATCCTCAATTTGTTGATGAGGAAATGGTGGCATGGAAAGTCTTGATTTCAAGTACTGAACTTGGAAGGCTGTCATAAGAAAGAAGGATTAGATTTGTTCTGTTTGGTCCCCAAGGGCAGAATTAAGAGCATAGGGTGGAAATTTCAAAGAGGCAAATTTTGGCTAGGTGTTTGTAGTGAGGAAAAAACGTGTTAACAATGACAACCTTTCCAAAAGTGGAATGGCTGCCTTGGGAGGTAGTGGGCACTCTACTGGCTGGTGTCTTCAGTCAAAGGCTAGAAGACTACTTGGCAGATGTGTTGGGTGTGGTAAAAATTCTTTTTCCAGTACGGGCTGGCCCAGATGGATTCCAGGGTTCCTTCCAACTCTGACATTCAGTGATTGTGATTTTGTGGCTGAAACCTGTTCATGATAATACAGCTAATAAGTATCAGCAAGAGGATTCAAATTCTGCTATCTCTTGACTTTAAGCAACTTTAAGCAGACCACCCTACTTTAGACTGTGGAGATGGAACAGGCTCTTAAAGATCTGTGTTCTCATGGATGTGGGTATTCTCTCCCATAGTATCAGTCATGATTCATGCACCCTTTCTTCTCCTATGTAATTTTTGTCTATGTGCTCCCATAATCCCCCCCCCAGAAGATTTGCCTAATACTCTGGGGGCTTTCTTCTAGGCCTTTTAATATTATATAGCTACCAGTACAGTTCTTGGGCTGTCCGTCTGTTACCCATTGCCCTTGATGTGTGACTGACCTATGTGCTTTTCTCATCATGCTTTTACTATGTGTTTTTATCCTATGTTTTGTGGTGTTTTTTTTTGCACAAGTCATTGTTGGTAATATGACTCTAACAATAAACATCTGTTAAGTATCTATTGTGTACCAGGCAGGGGTCCTCAACCTTTTTTTGTGTAATGAGCCTTTTTGGTAGCCTGGTCAAGTCTTCTTGTGGTTCCTCCCAGAAGAATGTCTTTAAGTACATAAGATAAAATATGCAGGATCGCAAAACAAGCCAATGATTTTGAAAGATTATTATAAATATATATTCTTCAAAAGTTCACAGACCTCAAGTTAAGAATCCCCATTCACTTTACTCTTGTACCCTTGTCTTGACTTTTGGGTCATCCATAATTTTTATTTTTCAGACTTGGTGGTGTTCTGTAATTCACCATCTCAGCAAGAGATAATGGCATTGAAATGATTTGCTTTGGAAATGAAAACCAATCTAACCCAAGATTGTGCTATTGAAATGCCATTGCAAGGCCACACATTATAATGGACCCCATAGCAGATGCGGCCTGTCTAGTGTGTTCCTGTTAGATTCCAGGGTTATTTGTTTAGGTCATCTGTTTCTCCTCCATTGTGTCTTTTGACCATTTCATGGCACACCAGGATGGGTAGGGGGGTGAGGGGGAACTCCAGTCATATTTGGAGGAAGACTGTGCTTTTCTGTCCTCTGGCATCAAGTCTTCAGAATTTGCTGTTCCTGTCCCATGATCTATTCATATCTTAAAAAAAACTTTTTAAAGAAAGGAGGGAACATTGCCGGTTGGGGGGGGAGAGAGTAGGGGCGGGAGGGAGAGGGTAGAAGTATGTTTGTTCTGAGGACATCAGGCTCTTATGATGTAAGCTGGCAACATGCCTTGGTTTATTGTGGCCTCTCCTGGTGGAAGATTAGTGATAGGCATTGCTTGGACAAACCTATTTTAGAAATTTTAATTTGGAAATAAATGTGTTTTTGGACTTTATTAACTTAGAAGGCTAAAATCCTCAGTTTTGCATTAATGCAACTAAAGAGTGAGGATTCTGTTGATAGTCATTCATTCTTTATCTTATGTCTTCTCTCAATGGTTACATGTTTGATGTGATTTTTAGACACTCCCCCCCCTTCCTCTGCCATCATTCTGGTCATTTCCCTTTGCAAGGGCTCCATTTTGTAAATGTTTCTTTCATAATATAGTCATAAAGAAGTAATAATTCCCAAATAAATGTGTCAGCTATTCTGATAATGATTTGTTTCATGGAACTGTTTTTTGTTGGGTTTTTTTTAACTTAAAATTTCTTTGTTATATAAGGGATGGTTCTCCAGGATGGGGAGGGGAATACAGTGAAATATTTGGGTGATAGAAAAATAAACGATGTCAATAAAAGTTGATTTTAGATGATAAACGTTACAGGATATGGTATTGCCTCCATTAGAATTCTATTAATGTGGTTTCAAATTATATTAGCTCATATTGTACTGTTGGTTTATTTTGAGTTTAAGGTCCTATAAAGCTTCCAGATTTTTATCTTGAGAACTGCTTTTAAACCAATTGTTGTAGTCTCAGACTTTGAGAAAAACATTTTTAAAAATCCCAAATACAGAACTTTAATCTTTTGTTGCTGTGGACCAAGTATTTCAGCCTGTTGTTTTTTGATTCTAGGTCTTTTATTGGAGGTGTTAGCAGTCCCTCCTCATTTTGTCATCTGCAGACTTGATAAATCTGCCAGTTTCCAAGTCATTGATGAAGATATCGAACAGGATAGATTTGAGAACAGAGCCATTAGTTAGGCTTTCTCTTCATCCACCCAAGAACTTGGGAATAGTATTTACTGTTCAGTAAAGTCAAAAAGCATTTCTTAAGTCCTAACCATGTGCCAGACCCTATGCTAAGTGTTGGACGTATAAAGAAAGGCGAAAACAGTTCCTGCCCTCTGGGAGTTCACGTTTTAATGGGGGAGACAAAATGTAAATAATTATGGTATATACAGAGTCAGTAGAAGATAACGTCAGAGGAAAGGACACTACTGGTAGCTGGGCGGCATGCTTGATGACACTCTGAACCTGGAATCAGGAAGACTCGAGTTCAACTCTATCCTCAGACATTTACTAGTCAAGTGACCCTGGACAAGAAACTTAACTTCTGTTTGCCTCAGTTTCCTCATCTGCAAAATAGGAATAATAATAATAGCACCTACTCCCCCCCCCAGATGTGAGGGTCAAATGGGATAATATTTTTAAAGTGCTTAGTATAACACCTGGCACACAGTAAGTGATTTACACACACACACACACACACACACACACACACACACACACATACACACACATACATATACATATATATATATATAAATTGCTGTTGCTGCTGCTACTACTACTACTACTACTACTATTACTTTTACTACTGTTACTACTACTGCTACTATTACTACTGTTACTATTACTACTACTACTGCTACTATTACTACTACTACTGCTACTATTACTACTACTACTGCTACTATTACTACAACTACTGCTACTATTACTACTACTACTGCTCCTCTTCCCCCTCCTCCTCCTTCTCCTCTTCCTCCTCCTCCTCCTCCTCTTCCTCCTCCATCCAGGAAAGGCCCCCACAGAGTGTGCCATTTAAGCCGGGTCAAAGGAACAGAGAAGTGGAATTGAGGGGGCAGAGCATTTCAAGCATGGGGCACAACCATAGCAAAGATGTGGAAATGGGATAATATTACTAACAGCTAGCATGCCTGGCACTGTGCTAAGTGCTTTACAAGTATTGCCTGATCCGATCTTCACAGCGCTCCTGGAAAGTAGGATGTCCCTGTGAGGACCAACAGGTAGCCCTGTGTAGCTAGCTTATATAGGGCATGTGGAGGAATGTCAAAACAGAAAGATAGGCAGGACCCAAGTTCTGAAGGGGCTTTAAATGCCAAACTGAGGGGTTTGTAAGTGAACCTGGAGGTAGCCCAGAGGGACTTTGGCAGCTTCCATCTTGGTGAAAGATGGATCATAGTGATGAGGCTTGAGTCAGAAGACTAGTTAGAGCAATGGTTCTTAACCGCATGTGAGAGGACCTGCCTGGAGACGGATGGAGGAGCAGGGTCTCAGTTCCTAAGAGCATCGGAAATATGTGTTTTCCAATGGTCCCTGTGAAAGGATCGTTTGACCCCCAAGGGAGTTGCAACCCACAGGTTGAGAACCACTGAGTTAGAGAATGGTCAGACTGTCTACTCAGGTAAAAGGGTTGCCTCTTCAAATAAGCATATATCTATACTGAAAGAAATATGGTTCTGCTTAAAAGAAATCAGGTCAATGGCAAATTAAAATTCTATGAAACACCAAAAACTTGACCCACAGCATGGCCCTGCCATTGAAGTTGCCACCATCAGTCATCATTGCTGTGACACCAAAGAGTAGGGTATGTGCTGCTCTGTCAACTTTCCAGATGGGCTTTTAAAAAATGTTCTCCTTTCAACCAGACTTTTAAATATCACACATTAATGCCATTTTCATATTGAGAAATGTGTTTAGTGTTACAGGTTGTGTGACCCATGGAAAGTCACTTTATATCCTTTCAACCTCAATTTTCTCATCTTTAAATCAAGGATAATAATACTGATAGCATTTACCTCCCTGGGTTGTAAGGTTCAAATATGATGATGTGTATAAAGCACCATAAAACAGTCAAAATCTGTTTATTCATTTGGGCCTGAGTAAATGGAAGCTCTTCCCCAGGCTAAGATACATTAGCCCCATGGGTTAAGAATATTTTGTTAAATTAAGACATAAAGGATGATAACATACTCTTCAAATATCTCAAATTTTAAGCTATTAAAAGGGGAATCCTTCTATATCCCATCTAACTTTAAAACCCAGAATTTGGGCTTTGTCTAAGGCTTTCCTTTTTTCCTTTTAAGTAGGAAAAACATTTTATTGAGTATGTTTTCTTTTTTTAATTAAAAAAAATTACTGTGCATCCCCCAAATGAAGGGGTGCCTACATTCCTTTCAGTTCTGTATTCATTGAACAAAGTCACTGATTTGCAGACCTAAAGTTGCCCCTAACATTGATTTTTGACTTACGGGACTGCACAGCCCCCTTTATTCTTCCAGCTATTTCCATAGAGCTCAGATTGTATCTGAACTTTTAAAATTGGAATAATTTTAATGAAGTCACTTTAGATGACAATTAAAGGCAATTCAGTAAAATGTTGGGGGTAAGGAATGTGGAGCCCATAGCATTTGTATTTATACATACAAGTACTGTGAGTACATATGAGTATTCATATGGGTCTTTAAGCTCTGCAAAACACTTTATTTCTCATATTTGTCCTCATAACAACTCTGTTAGGCAGAGGATTGCTGTATTGTAATGATGAGGCAGTTCTTTATTTTATAGCTCAGAGAGTTTGAGACTTGGCCATAGTCACGCAGCTAATGGGCCTAACTTAGAATTCAGACTCAAGACTTTCATTCAGATTCCAAGCCCAGCTCTGTCCATTATACCACCCCAATAACTGTCTGCATCCAGAGAAAGAACTGGTAGAAGTTTGTACAGAATGGTTTTATACACATGTGCGTGTGTGTGTGTGTGTGTGTGTGTGTGTGTGTGTGTGTGTGTGTGTGTGTGCCTAATGGTAGTCATCTGGGGTGGAGTGGAAGGGGGTAAGGAAGAAAAAAAGGGGAAAAAAGGATGAAAGCTTTATTATATATTTAATATGTGTCTAATATTTTATATAATTGTTAGAGTATATTGTATATAAAGATAATTATGTATTTATATTTATATAATTAAGTATATTATATATTTAAAGGAATAGCAAGTTGTACATAATAGATTTACAGTTTCATGTACAATCATCTTTTTTCCTATTCTTTTGTTATGGAAATGTATGTTTTATTTCTTAAGTTCAGAATAAAATAAATAAGCTTAAAAAAAAAAGAAAACCAAACCAAGAGCAGTATCTCTTGGAAGGAGATGAAGGAGAAGTCACTCTTGGTGCCCTCATGAAGATTACAATAATTTCTAGAGAGATAATAAACACACAGAGACATGAAAAGAATGAGGGTATAAGACACAGGCAACTTGTTGTTAGCTTAATAACACAGTTAAGTGTGAGATAGTGAGATGCTAACTGCTGTGAATGTTACAAGACAGTATGTGTACTCACTTATCCAGTTTCAGGAGAAAGAATAATATAGGAATAATTCTAACCTTGTCCTTGGCTCCCAATTGAGTTGGACATTTACTCACCACGCTCAGTATGTCCTAATGAGACAAAATCAGGACTTTGGTAGGTACAGGGAGAGTGTCTAATGAGGGGGGAAAAGGACCAGGTCCTACATTTGATTAAGGATCTCAAAGTCAGCTTCTGTTGAAATTGGACAAAGGGATTAAAGCTCTGGCACCGGGGGATTGTAGAATTTTGTGGCCGCAATGGGGACTTTGAGAGATCATCTCCTCGAATCTTATTTTATAGTGTTGAATTGAATTGCTTACCGTCACAGAGGTAGTATGTATTTGAGCTGATACCTGATTATACTTTTTTCTTATCCCTTTGTTCTTTATGTTATGAAACACAAATTCAGAGTCATTTCAATGTTGGGTCTAATTTGGATGTTAGGTGGAGTTACAGGATTATAGAAGTGAAAGGGACCTGACAGGTCGTCTAGTCCCACACACTCATTTACAAATAAGAAAACTGAGAGGTTAAATAACTTGCCCAAGATTATTCAGACAAAAAAGGACCAGAATCGGTATTTGAACACAGGTCCTCTGACAGCAAATCTATACCCTGATGTGTCCTTACCTAGGCACTTTTCCTCAAACCTGCTTGTTTCTTGCTCTCAGTTAGGACACACTCAAAGGGGAAATGTCCACAAAGGACCTATGATATCACTGAAGGGGATATTCTCTGTTCTGTTATCTCATTGAGGTTGCTTCATTGTAATGAACTGGAAGCTGTCTCCATCTAATTCTGTGTGATTCTTGTCCAAATTCTTTATGTGGTTGGGGTGGGGAGCACAAAACTCCCAGTGTCCAAGTATCTGAACTACTTTGAAGCATGAGTACAGCCATTATTGAAAAATCTATGACTAAGTTTAGCCTTGGAGTTGTGTAGGACGATGGAAAATCCTTAAATTAAAGAGATGAATGAATAGAATATTCCCAGTTAAGGGCTTTAGATCTGGAAGGAACCTTAGAAATCTAATGTAACATCTCTATCTCACAGGTGAAGAAATTTAGGCTCTAAGAGAACCCTAATCTTTAGACTCATAGCTCTTTTTATCATACTACGAGTTGGAACCCCCCCCCCCCCGTTTTCATGTCTTCTGATATACTGTTCTCTGTTCTGATTTATTTCTGTGTGTATCCATGTCATATCTCTCCCTTCTACATTGAACACTTTTTCAGGACTTGGGGCTATGTCTTATTTGTCTACTATCTACCATGTCATACTGTCTACGGTGGCCTCTTTTTTTTTTTAACTTTTTGGAGGGGGGGGATGGCAGGGCAATTGGGGTTAAGTGACTTGCCTAGTAAATGTTAAGTGTCTGAGTCCATATTTGAACTCAGGTTCTCCTGACTCCAGAGCCGGTGTTCTATTCACTGTGCCACCTAGCCACCCCTACCATGGCCTTTTTATATATGGGGGATATTGCATGTTTGATTAGTTCCAGAGCACTCTGGGAAGAGATGCAGAGAATTTCTTCTAAATAAAGTCCCTTATGGAACAGCTTGAGTTTTCAATATGGGAGGGGCCTCGCCTTTGGACTCCTTGCAATCTTGATGAACAGTATTGAACTCTTAACAGCATCTCTGAAGAACCTGTGATGTGTAATGATAATCATAGTAATAGCCAGTGTTTGGATAGTGCTTATGAGCTTGCAAAGCTCTTTAAATGCTCTATCTCACATATGGAATGTATCCAGACATTGTTTCTGCACCCCACCCCCACCCCTGAACCCTCTATTGGGAAGCAGAATGGGTGACATGCTTTGGCATCACCAAGAGGATGCCCAGTTTTTGGGGTATAGTCTGTCTGTTCCTGCTGCTTTCCAACAGTAGTCTCTCCTGCTTACCCTAAATGCTTCAGAAATAATCTTGCTCAACCTGGCAGCTGCCCAGTGAGATTGAGGAGTGGTGAATGTTTGTACCTCCCAGATGAGGGCACTGTCCTTGGCAATGGAAAATGCCATTCCATTTGGTTTAAAATTTTGTCCCTGATGAATAGTGGCGCCATCCAAATCTATCTTTGGGTGTCCCAGAGAGCAAAATAGCAATCAGGTGGTGACCATCCACTTTCTAGAAATGAGAAATGTGATACGTTCAAGCGTGTGGGGGACGTAAAAGAATATCTTGTATTCAAGGATCTATGCTCTTAAATTGGTTCCAAGGACTCTATTTAATATTTTCAGTGATACTAAACTTGGTTAAAAAAATAGAGCTTTCTGTATGAGGAGGAAAGGCATCTAGCATATGGTTGGAGTTCTTTTCTCTCTAGTTGTGGGGAAATGCCTTGACATGGATTGGATTTTACAAAATGTATTCATCTTGTTTTAAGTGTCAGTATAAGTGGCTACCAAATGCTCAGCTGGGAACTGCTCGACTCCTCATTTCATACCAGGGTTTTATACCTTTTAAGATGGTGTGATTTGTTTTCAAACAGTGTCTGGTTCCTTTTGAGTACCTTTTGAAGCATTCGTCATGCTTGACTTTAATGAAACAAATACTCATTTTCTCCTCCATATGTGACCTGACATAAAACAGAAAAGAGAAACAAGGTGAGAAAACTGTCTTCCATCTTGTAAGAGTTAAAAGTTTAAAATCAAGATTGAATTATCCCTGACCCCACTTTCTAGAAAGTGACCCACAATCCCAGGAAGTAGAACCAGAAGCAGTTGTATTGCCTGGTTATTTTAGGATGCCAGTGTTGGAGAGGGATTGCACTCTTCTGGGAATCCCATATGGTCCAGCATTCCAGGGGCTGAGGAACAAAAAAGACATTTATTAAGCACCTGCTACATGCCAGACACTGTGTTAAGTGATTTACAGATATTCTCTTATCTGATCCTTGGGTCCTTGTAACAACCCCAAAATCCAAATGCTAATAAGTGACTTGTTCAAGGCCATACAGTAAGTGTCTGAGGCTGGACTTGCACTTGGATCTGGTCCAGTGGTATATATCCACCGTGCCGCCTAACTGCCTCTATTACACATCTAAAAGGAGGAAAAGATATACAGATAACAGTCATATGAGAGAGAGGAAGATAAATGTAAATTGTATACTTACATGTGCAGTGTATGTATGTATACATGAATACTGTACCTGGGAGTACATAATATATACAATGTGTATGTCTCCCTTCTAAAGAGGGGTCCAGGGAAAATATTATGAGAAGTTGGAAGTGGGAGACCTCATTTTCAACCAACGGTTTGGGGGCCTAGTGATCAGAGAAGGTTCTTAGGATGTTGTGGCTTCAGAGAGCTGAATTTTGAAGCTGTGATGACAGTTAGTAGTAATATAATAATAATAACAGCAACAACAGTAATAATAATTTTAAATTTAATTTATTAATGTATTATTTTATTTTAATTAATTAATAACTAATAAATAATAACATTTACATAGCGCTTTCTACATGCCAGTCACTGTGCTAAGCACTTTGTAGTTATCTCATTTGGTCTTCGCAGCAACCTTGGGAGGCGAGTGCTTTTATTGTCCCCATTTTACTGACAAGGAAACTGAGGCAGACTGAGATTAAGTGACTTTCCCAGAGTGTCTGAGGTCAGACTTAAACTCAGGTCTCCCTGACTCCAGACCCCGCACTCTGTGCACTACACCATCCGGCTGCCTCTATATTATTATTAATTATAATGATGATGATGGATTATATTTATGTAGCACTTTAAAGTTTTCACAGTGTTTTACGCATCTTCCTAATTGATCACAGCAGCCTCACAAGATAGGTACTGCTGTTTCAGAGTCAAGGAAATTGTTTTTAAAAAAGGAAAAGCTCAGTGATTTGCCCTAAAAGACTGAAGATGGGGGCAGGATGAAGGAAATCAGTTCTAGGGATGGAGAATGGAGGATGTAAACAAAGGCATTGAGAGAAGAGAGGGCAGGTGATGGTGAAAAGTCAGTTTTGACCGAAGCAGAGAATATATCTGTTTGCTTTCCATCTCAGGGAGGGAAGAGGTGAGGGAAGGAAGGATGGCATTTGGAACTCAAAACTTTAAATAAAAATGTTAAAAAGATTGAAAAAAAAAGAATATATGTGTGACCTAAGGCTGGTTGATTAGATTGGGACAAGTTTGTGGATGGTTTTCATGGCTGAATCAGGATGCCTTATTTTAATACTTTATTCAGTAGGCAGTAGAGAATCAGGTTTTGGAGATGAGTGCGTGATCACAGTGGGCACATTAAGGTGATTTCCTTGAATAGCTATATGAAAGATGGCTAAGTGAGGGAATAGACACAAAACCAGACAGTCACATAGGACAGTTAAGGGGTTATTACAGAACAATTCTGACTTAGAGCTTGAACTTGGGTAGCTTCAGTGGAAATGGTGAGGAGGAGTCAGATTTGAGGAATGTAGGTTATTATTAGCTTTTCATACTAGAAAGGAAGCGAGAGTAGTTTTTGAGAATTTTGCTTGTATGATGTTTTCTTAGGGAAGAGGAATGCCACAGTTCTCTTTCTGGTACAGAGATTCTTTTTTTTGGGGGGGGGGACAGTTATATCCAACCAATTTATTGATAAGAGAAGAGTTTGACTTAAAAAAAAAAGATTAAATAGATGACATAATATTCAGGAAACTCTATATAACACTGACCAGAAACCAGACACCAACATATAGGTATTTTCTATTGAGGAAAACAAAATTATGTTTAAAACTAAAGAGTAGCTTTGCTAGGAGATAATACAGTGTTAGGTAAATGAAGAGGAAAAGCTATTGCTAAAGACAATTTGTGTGTGTATATTTGTAAATCAATCTCTCCCTCCCCCTCCCCTCCCCCTCTCTGTCTCTTCCCTCTCTCCCTTTCTCTCCTTCTCTGTCTCTCTTCCCCCCCTCTCTCTTCTCTCTCTCTCTCTCTGTCTCTGTCTCTCTCTGTCTCTCTCTCTCTCTGTCTTTCTCTCTCTCTCTCTCTGTCTCTCTGTCTCTGTCTCTCTCTCTCTCAAACATAATCTATAAGGAAGAAGTGGGAACAGCTGTGGTACAGAGATTCTTAACCCTTTTTTGTGTCATAGATGACCCCTATCTTGATCCCTTCTCAGAATAGTATTTTTAAATGCATAAAATAAAATACATGGGATTATAAAGGAAACCAATTATGTTGCAATATGGTTATCAAAAATATTAATGAAACAAATTCACCCATAACCCCAAATTAATAGCTTAATCTCTGTTTTCCTCCATTTCCTCAAATGTGAAATAAGGATAATATTAGCCCCCACATCCTGGGGTTGTCTCAAGGATCAAAGGTTCAAATAATAATATTTGTAACACACTTAGCACCATGTCTAACCTAATACTTCTTTGGCACAATTGCTTTCAAAAAACTCCCTAAGTGGGTGGGAACCTCCACAGTGAGGGAGTCTCTTTAGTAAAATTGGATTAATACTGTGGTTACATATAGTCCAGCCTAATTCTTCTGCAAACATGCTCAGTTTTTCCTATACTCTCCCATCCCTTGCAAAGCCTTCCCTCAACCTCCTTGTTCTTTGAGATCATATTCTCTCTCTCTCCTCTCTTTTCAATGATTAGTGTCTACTTGCTGCCTTCACTTTTTACAATTCCTATCCTTCTTAATATTGTGTATTCTGGTTTCTGCTTCTTAGACATGAATTATTTTATTTTAATTATATTATTATACAATGTAAAATTACAAATTAATTACTTATTATAATTAAGTTATTTTAATTATTTCTCGAGGTTTACTAGTGACCACTTTCTTATCAGCTGTAATTGAGTCTTCTCAGTTCTTATCCTCTTAATCTCCAGTCTCTCTTTTCCCTCCTTTACATTTTTCCATATCCCCTTATTCTTCCCCAGACCAAAATATTTTATCCTACACATTGTTGCCATATTCATCTTTTTGTATATTCTTCTTTTCATGCCATTTTAGTGCTCAAAGCAAAAATCTTCAAACAGTCCTTCCTGAATTAAATATAAAATATTTAGCCTCACATTAACGGCATTCTGTATTCTGGTCTTAATGTATCTTTCCAGCCTTTTCTCTCACTACTTGCATATGCAGAATTTGTTTTTTTCTAGAGAATAAGCCTTTGCTTATGTGTTCTCTCTGTCTAGTGTGTTTCCTTTCTGTCTCTGCCGGTTGAATTCTCACTCGTCCTTCAAGTGCCCAACTTTTTATTTTGGAATAAGTTCCGGTTTTTTATTTGTCAGGAGCACTAAAATCTGTGTAATTGTCTCAGCTCACATAAAATTCTGAGCTTTCTATCTCTGCCACTTTATTTGTGATTTGGCTCTTCCGTCCCATCCCATCCTTTTTCCTTCTCCTCCCTCCAAAAAGTTTTACAGATTTACAGAAACTGGAATGTGATATGGATGTTAGAATGTATGTTCCTATTAATTGTATATGACAGCGTAAATCAGGAAGAATGGTTGAACTTCATCTTTATATAAATGTTGATTAAAAAGAGACTGTTTAACTGGAGATAGTCTGCAAGGGACAGGGTTCCAAATTTCCTTGGAAAATGTCTTGCTTTTCCGAACATTGAGATCCTTGGTGGCACTGTTGGGGTTTCATCTAGAGACACGTCACTGTGGCTTTATGAGTGTGACTCTGAAATGAGCTTGAAAGCAAGGTTTATAAAATGACCTTTTCTTGGCAAAGATTAAAACCTCCAGCCTTAATTTTTCAAGGGAGCATGGGGACAAATACCTCTTCAAGACAAATTCTTCATTAGTGTCATGACATCTCTCCGTCTCTCTTCCAGTAAAATATGTTGTTCCACAACAGTAGCTCAGTCTATACATTTGGGCTCTAGGGAAAAAAAAACCCAAAACCAAAACCAAGGAATACATGTGAATTGCTTCCTGTGAGTCACTGTTTTTGACACTGTCCAGAGTTAGAAGCTGTCTCTGTGCGAACTGCAAACTCTCCTTTGTTGGTGGTGATTATAGTAGATAGAAAAGAGTGCAGTTAATCCCACTAGTGTATCCAGTGATCTTCCCACCGTGGCTGAAATGGGCAGAAGAAGGGTTCTCCATATGATTTAGTGGGTGCTTTGTTGAGATAGGTTTCTTCATCTTCTCCACCTTTTCCCTACCCACCCCTTCCCTAGTGATCTGAAACTGAAAAATTCTGAGGTTATGTGGGCAAAACGGGGCTGGGTTCTTTCTGTCAGCCATAAAAGAGCTGAAATTCTGATGGGGAAGATGTTTACCACAATTAAAATAACTCTGTTCTTCTTTGCTTAAATATTCACAAAGTGATTGTGTTACCACAACCCCGTGATGTAGGTAGCAAGTGGATAAGGTAGTATGAGGTTTCTAGGATATTGTGGTAGAGTGGCATGAAAGGGCCTGAGTTTAAATCCTGACCCTACCACTTATATTTATTTTGTGCAAAATATAGACACCACACTCACACATAACACATCTATGTATGTGCACATATATATGTATGTAAGTATGTAGGATCATAGACTAAGAGCTGGGAGGGACTGCCTATTTGCCTCAATGCTATTTGTCTCTCTCTTACCCTATATATGTATATTCTTATGTGCATCATTAGAATGTAACTTCCTCAAGATCATAGTATCTAGCACAGAGCTTCTTAAACTTTTTCCACTCAGGACCCCTTCAGCACTTCTTAAACTGTGGGCGCCAAGACCAGCCACCCACCGTTTGAGGTTCCGAATTCACACATAGATGCTTTTTTAAATGCTTAGCTATCACTTGGGTTCGGGCAAATAATTTTTCCTCTAATGAGCCTAAGTTTCCTCATACATGGAAAGAGAATTGGACTAGATCAGGACTTATTAATCTTTTTTTATGTCCAGGATCCTTTGACAGTCTGGGGAAGCCTGGGGAATCTCTTCTTACAACAAGGCTTTGTTGCCAATGCTCATAACTGAAAAAAAGTGCAGAATTTCAGTTAGAAGTTCGTAAAATACAGTTGGAATTTTTTCCCTATTCAGGTTTACCTGACAATAGAATGATAACCATAAAGGCGACAATAATGACAATAGCTAACATCTTTACAGTACGTACTGTGTATCAGGTGTTCTGCAACTCTGATCCCGTTACGTCCTCACAACCACCCTGGGAGGTGGTTATGATTATCTTTATTTTACAGATGGAGAAACTGAGGCAAACAAGTTACATGACTTGTCTAGGGTCGTGTAGCTCCCCCAGAGGGTTTAGAACCCTTGAACTAAATCATTCCTAAGCTCCTTTCCAACTTCGCATTTACTATCCTGTTGTCTCCATTTTACAGAGGGATGAACTGAGGCTTGGCTACCCACCTAAACCACTTGGGTTGAGTTAGAATTTGAACTCTATTCTCCTGAGTCTCCAGGTCTGCCTCTCTGAAAACTACACCATACCTGCATTTCAACCAAAAAGATTGGCACAGTGGGTGAATGCTTGATTTGCTTTCAGTTCCAGAAGGGCATGCCTGGGAGTGCATTATCTCATGGAACTTGAAATTGCCAAACTGATAGAGGTGTCAGCACAGGATTTGTTCTGGGAGTTTCTCATCGATGTGAATTCTCCAAGCTGGAGATAGCAAGGCAAGGAGAGACAAACAAGTCATCGTTTAGTCATGTCCACTTGTGGTTAGCGCCTCTTCTCTCTACAGCCCCCTATTTCTGAAGAGTTAGGACTTACCCTGAAGGCCCTTCACTAGTCACATTTGAGGTCTGATGACTTTCCTAACAGGAAATGTATATTAAAACTTCCCCAATGGAGGCCAAGGTCAGCCTGCTCATCCTTCCTTGTTAATCACATCCTGTCTCACATCCTGTGCCCTCCTTCACCCTTCCCTTTAGTCTAGTGCAGGGTCTCCTTGATTCCTGTGAATTTGCCTTGACTTTAGCTCTCTTTGTATTGCCCTGTCTCTTGTGTGGTTATTTCCTTGTGGTTTTTGTTTTCGTGCTTGGTTTGTTTTTTTGGTTTTTTTTTTGATCACTCATTCTTACTTTACTCCCTGCCCAGTTAGTTTTTCTGGATAGATTCAGCAAAGAATCACTGAGTATCAGAGCTAAAAGAATGCCAACTAGTCAACCTGTACCTGAGTGAAATTCTCCTCTGCAGCATCAGTTCAGCCACATGAAGGGGGTGGGGTCATGAGGTAGTGGGGGCAGGGAATGTCTTCCAAGGCATCCCATTTTACTGAATAACTATAATGGGCTAGAAGTATTTCATTACCTTGGCCAAAAATCTGTCCATTTGCAGCTTCTGTTCATTGCTGCTATTTCTGTCTATGGGGAGTTAACCAGGACAAATCTACTTCCACATGCTCTTCAAATACTTGAAGATAGTCATTGTATTTCCCTTAATTCTTATTTAAGCAAAATTAGCTTGGTTCTTTCAACTAATACATATTTGATATAATCCAGGTGGTTCACCATCTGGTTCAACCACTCAGGTACAGGTTCAGGTGGAGAGACTTCATACCAGGTGGGAAGAGATCCTAGGACTATCACTTTGGAGAGGAGATAGAGACATTGAGATAGCCCAAGACTATTGCCCAGGGAGCAGGACAGAGTATATGGGAACTGACCTGGGATAGTATGCACCAACTTTGCCTTCATTATTGGGAAGAACCATACTGGGGAAGAACAGTCCATCCCTTCACCCTCACCCTTTTGAGAAGTGAATGAAAAAGGTGGGTGATCAGAAGATGGAGGAATTCAGCCATGAGGAGAACCCAAGATACAACATGAATGCCAACACAGCAGCTGGTTGGTCACTAGTCCTTTGAGGAGAAAGAACTGCTGAGAGTTAGGAACCTGGGAAAGGGAGCAGAGAAGATCATGCTGCAGGGTTGGTGAAGGTGCCAGAAGCTGTAGTAAAACTACCAGGAAGAGAAATTGCCCCTCTTGGATGCCAGATACCTTGAGGCAAATCTCCAATTGCCCCACCCTAGTTACATCCCTGCTGAGCTCCTTCTCTGCTCACGTTCTAGCTTGTCACTGTGTTTCCTTAACTGGGGCATCTACAGCTGAATACACTAAATGTTGTCTGAACCGGGTAGAGTATAGTGAGACTTTTAATTCCCATTTTCCAGGATGTCTTATTGCAGCCTAAAATAATGTTAGATCTTTTGATCAGCATCATACTGATGACTCATTCATTTACCTTGTGGTCCACTAAACTTTCCAGATCATTGTCAGATAAATTTTTTTCACTCTAGTCAGATCTTCTCTTCCTCTTCTCATGAAGGTGATTTTAAAATTCAAGTGTAGGCCTTTGCAGTTTCTTAACCTATCAGACTCACTTTGGATCCCAAACCTGTCATCCTGTGTTTTAGCTCTTAACTCTTACCTTTGATAACATCTACGAATTTAATGAGCATGTGATTGATACCTTTAAGTCCCAAATAAAAATGTTAAAGTGCACGGGACCAAAGACAGATCCTTGGGGCACTCCATTAGAAACCTTCCTGTAAGTTGCTGTTGAACCATTAATGACTACCCTGGCTTGTCATCTGACCTGTTAAGTGGGTATCCTAGTCTCAACACCACCTGGTTACTGGACTTGGAGGCTTCTCCTGGGGCATGTTGTAATATAGAGAGGCTGCATTTAATTCTGTCCTTAGTCATTGCACTGACTCTGCATCCTTTTACCAGTAAGCACCCAAGCACGTGGGGGTGCCCCATTAGCAATGACATTTCTTTCCTGTATCCTGTTTCTCCTTACGTTCT
Organism: Pseudocheirus occidentalis; assembly: GCA_028646575.1. Taxonomy (NCBI): domain Eukaryota; kingdom Metazoa; phylum Chordata; class Mammalia; order Diprotodontia; family Pseudocheiridae; genus Pseudocheirus; species Pseudocheirus occidentalis. The sequence continues at coordinate 53,539,775 of CM053599.1, read as the reverse complement.
CTATCACTGAACTCTGGAGCTGGGGCTCCTCCCTGTCTTTAGTTAGGGAGCAGGTTTGGTGGACTACTTGCCCTGGAATCTAGGGCCATGTTTGAAGGTTGCATCTACTCCATCCTTGGTCACCACCAGGCCACAGCCCTTAATTATCCACAGTGTATCTAGTCAGGAAGAGTCTCCACTTAGACTAAATAAAACTCCCACCACAGCATCTGCTTCTTTTCTCTCCATCTCCTGGAGAGTGGTTCTCTAATCCTTGCCCACTCAAGGCTTGGATTTAGAACTCCCACACAGTTCTGGAGCAAGAAGACTTTGGTCTTATTAATCCTGTGTAATAGTCCCAGACATGAGGAACCTAGATTATGAACCACCTGCTAGGAGTATTGCTTGTTTCACTGTGTTTCATGGAACCAGCTCAGAGAATCAATATTGCCACATCCCTCCATAACCATTGGATGCCAAGAGAGCAGGTCTCTTGTGCCAGGACCAGAGCTTCGGGCATTGGAGTTCTCACTGCCAATACCTCCTCGAGAGCAGGGCCCTCAGACACCTTTGATCTGTCTCTGTTCCCTCTCAATGTCCTCCACCTTCCTTTCCTGCCCTCTCCAGTCTGCTCCTCTTCCACATCAGCTCCCATACATCTAAGGATGACTCCACCCTAAGATGGAAGATCCTGAGCCCTCCCACCCCACTTCATGTTTTGTCTTCCCCTATTAGAATGAAATCCTGAGAGTAGAGACTGTCTCATTTTCTAGTTTTTGTATCTGCAGTACTTAGTATAATTAGCATTTAATAAATGTCCTATCTATCCAAGATAGCAAAAAACAAACCCAAATATCCCAAACCAACTGTTTTTTTGTTCTCCATAGTTTTTTTCAACTTTGGATTATTCTTCTAGTTCTCTTGTTACTATTCTTACTAGATTGTACCATGTATTTCCATACGTTTTCTATTAGCTATTCTTGGTCTGTCTCTTCTGTATGTGACTTTTAAAAAGACATTTCAAAAAAATTTTTTTTAAGTTAGTTAATGAGTTCCTTATGTGTTTATACTTCTGTCATTAGACATCTTTTCCCATTTCCTTTTAGTTGAAGTTGTTTCTGCCTTTCTTAATTTCATTCTTGAGAGCTTTGTATACTTTCTGATCTGACTTCCCTCCAGAATTTTAGACCATTCATGCTTAACTGTCCTTTTTCTGAGCCTTTGGAATTCACTCACCCAAAATCTAGAGCATGTGTCTTACTATTACTAGCTTTCTACTCCTCTGTCATTAATCCTAACATAGAGTGGTCCTATCTCCCCAAGGTTCCTATCATTTCTCCTTCAGACAAGTTTTTGGTGAGAATGGGTAAAGAAAAGCAACTCCCTTCAATGTCTGTTTAACTTTTGAAAGATTATCTTTAACGAGCCAGTGATTTATTAGCTGATCTCTTGACAGGCAGAGAGCTCCAGGAAATCTCTAGAAACTGACCCCACACCCCATTACTACCATGTCCTCCCTCTAAACAAGTTCAGGACTTAACAAACCCCTTGGCTCTTGAGGTGATGCAGCTTCATATCATCAATCAGCCATCTTTAAAGTGAAATGTATAGTGAAATACAGCAGTAGCAGGTGATAGACAGGTAAATGTCCTAGACCTTCATTAACCAACATGTGGCAGATTCTTTTTACAATTACAGAATATTAGAGCTGGACAGAGACCATTTAGTTCCTCATTTCATAGAAGGGAAAACTAAGACCCCGAAAACAGCAGTGACCTACCAAGGGTTGTAGCCACAAAGCTAGTTGGTGTAGAGTTGGAACTGGAGCCCACGTTTTCTATCTTGGACCACTGCTCTTTCCACAGTATCATTTGGTTCACTTTCCAGGTGTTTTTCAAATGACGTGCAAAAAGGGAACTTTATGTCATAATCCATTGCATTTCCTTAGTTTTGCTTAATAATGTGTATCCATTTTTTTCTGCACATCTGAGCCCTGCTATTTGTAGGGTGTGATCTTGCTCTTCCTCCTGACTAGAACTTCATCCCTCAAGCCTCCCCCGTATCTCTTTTGTTCTAGCTATTTCCCTGCATCCCTGACTCAGTGGATTAGCTCCTACGGTGACCCTTCTTTTCCTTTGCTGCCTCTTTTGGAGAACAAAGATTCTTTATGTGAACCACCACCGGGGGATATGTTCCAAAGAGCTTTTTTATTTTTGGCTGAACTAGTTTTTTGTCCTCATGCATATCCTGGGCAAAAGTTTTAATCTAAAGCTTTTGTGGTGATATTTTTTTCCCCAAGCCTTTCTTAAAGTGCTTTTCATTCATAGCTCAGTGTGATTTCTACATGGCTGTAACAGTGGGCCACAAATAGAGAACCCTAGATTTAGGGGTCTCAATGAAGGAATTTGGGGATTGCATCCTTTTTGACTCAGCCAAGAATCCTTCTCATTTTGAAAACAGTACAGAGAAGGGAGACTCTGTGGAGTCCCCTGTTTACTTCTTCAGATGTTTGATTCTCCTAGAGTTGATAAACAAGTCATTGTTCATATGAGAGACCTCACGACAGCCTCAACCCTTCTGCAGTTTTTAATTTCTGAAAAGTTCCTGGGACTCCTTAAAGAGGTGAAGTGTCTCATCCATGTTCACAAAGCCCATTTGTGCTAGAGGTAGGTCTCAGATCTCGCTGACTCTGAGGCTTGGCCCTCTGTTGACCATGATCTCATCCTTGTGGGAATTTCCAGTGTGGAAGCTTCCTCCATCAAAGAGTTTCAAGCTTCTGAAATGATAAAAATATCTGTCTAAAGAAGATTAATCTGGTAGCCAGACACTGAGGTGTTTTATAGAGGAAAAAAACCTTACTGTCTATTCCAGCTACAACGAGGAATTTTGCTGGGAGGTAGAAATAAATATGCTCTTTGCAGAAAGGGCTCGTGGTCATTTCATCTGAGTATGTTCATGATCCTCTCTGAATAAGTATGTTATCAAAATAAACGTGAGATAAGTTGCGCAACAGTACATATTCCCACAAATTGAGTCTTCTGAGGGAATTAAAAAATTGGATTCTGTTTTGTAAGCAAAGGGTGCCCTGGAACCAGGAGGTCTGGGTGAAATTTCCTCCTCAGAGTCTTTGTAGCTCCTCTGTGAGAGTTGAAATGATTTACTTGTGACAAGATTCAGGAGTTCTTTAATTGTGGAATTGGGGATAACAGTATTTGCACTACCTTGCAAACGAGTTGTTTGGAAGCATTAAGATGCTATAGAAATATTTATTTTTATGAACTTGTGATGTCATTGATATTGGGAGAGCTATTCTTTCTGATCATCATTTTAACCTGAATAAAGTGTATAGTCTTAATTCCTTGGCATTTTGAGAGGTTAAGTGCCAAAGTCACATAGCCATTATGTGACAGAGACAAGACTTGAATTCAGGTCTTCCTGACTCAGGTTAGCTCAGTATATGATACTTCTTGTTGTTACCTAGTCAGTAGCGTTTGTGATGTATTTCATAACATAAGAGCCCATAGTTGGCAGAAATACCTCACCACTAGTGACTGGGGAGGACCAGTAAGATGCTTCTCTGCTCAGACATAGCAGTAGCCATAGACATGCTAAAAAACCAAGAATTGATGTTGTAAAGAATCAAGTCCAAGTTACTGTTCCAGACAAAGTAGGAATTATTCAAAGAAAAGAGTGTGATAAATGGGGAATAATCAGTCAAATCAGTAAGCCTTTATTAAGTATTTGTTCTGTACTGGGTGCTGTGCTAAGCGCTGGGAATAGAAACACCAGCTGAAATACAGTCCCTGCCTTCAGGTTGCTTCCATTCTGGGGGGAAGACCACACCAAAGAAAGCTGTAAGGGCGGTGGGGGGAGGAAGTGGGAGGAGTATGGAGCGGAGCCCAGAGAAGAATGAAGATTGTCACGTACACTAACTAGGGTGGTTGTGAGGACAGGACCTTGTCAGCCTTTAAGTGCAGTAGAAATTTAAAACTGTTATGACCACTGCCTTTGGGGAGATGAAACATTCAAAGCAATCATGTAGAAAAATATCAAAATGCAGTCTTGTATATGACCGTTCTAAGAGCAGATATTTATTTACTGAAAGCCTGGAGTAGAGAAATCATAAATGCTTGGTTTGTAGATCTGAATCCACCTTATCCACTGGAGGAGAGAAGACTGGACTTGGAGTTCAGAGAACATGGTATCGAATCCAGTCTGCTCTTTACCACCGGTGTGATTTAGGGCAGGTGCCACTGCTGTATTTGTGAAACAAGGGAGTTGGGTTAGGTGATCTCAGAGGTCCCCTTTTGTCTAAGTCCTGTGATCTGTTTTTAAAAAACAGATGCGTGATCTAGAGGAGAGAACCATTACTTTGTGCCATTGACCTGCATCCTGGCGCTTTCCAGTCTGGTTAAATTCTACAGAAGGCAGACTTCCCAAAGGGAGTGAGATTTTTCCCTGATGTAGCAGCTTAGCTTGGCTTCTGTTGTTGAGTTGTTTCAGTTGTGTCAGATACTTTATGACCCTGTTTGGGGTTTTCTTGGTAGAGATACTGAAATGGTTTTGCTATTTCTTTCTTCAGCTCATTTTACAGATGAGGAAACTGAGATAAACAGGGTCAAATGACTTGCCAAGAGTCACAGAGCTAGTAAGTGTCTTGAGGCCTAATTTGAATTCAGGTCCTTCTGACTCCAGGCCTGGCAACTATCTACTTTGCCACCTAGCTGCCTGGAGCTTGACTAGCTCTCTTTTTGGGGGGTTTGGGGGTGGGGGGTGGAGTGGGCCAGTGGGGAGATGGAAAAGCAAGAACATCTTACATATGGATGAAATTTGGAACCAGAAACAATCTAACTCCTCCTTTGTTGGTCATACTTCAAGTTTCCTAAAGTTCCAGGGATTTCTTCATGGTTTCTTTTTTTTCCTTCCCCTTTCATGGTAGTACAAGAGTCACAAAGAACACCGTATCTGAATCCAGTAGCTATATTCCTCAGACCCCTTGAAGCCCACAGTACTTAAAACCCCTACTCTCTTTCTTAATATTTTCCTCTGTCCGAAGTCCAGTGCCTTGAGCAAGAAAATCTTAAATCCTTTAAATCTGCACAAACCACAACCTGAACTTGAAACCATTGCCTTGATCTCAAAACCACAGTACGTCCATGACAGCTGCAGGCTTGTGCTTGTCAGTGGGTAAGTTATATTGAACTTGCTGTGTCAGAGGCTCCAAAGTCTGCCAGCAGAGGGTTGGTGACCCCAGAAGAGAAGTCGGGTGGGGCCATCCTTGGCATCTGTTCATCTGAGGCTTTGATTTCATTGCTGGCCGTTTCAGCAAGGCACTCATTCAAGTGAAGAGAAGCCACCATGCTCTTTCGGGATCCAGAGGGATTGGTTTGTTTTGACATCCTGTCTTTACCCTACAAGGTTTAGCTTCACGGTCTCTTTACCATTTTGATTCCTGCTCCTCTGGCGTATGAAGTCTTGGCTCTAGGCTCTGCAACCACAGAAACTCCTGTGGAGATAACTAAAAACTTCTCTGTATGATGGCCCCTAAATGAAGCTTTAACCTTTAGAAGACACATGCCCAGAATTGGGGCTTCTCTACTACAAAGCTTTGATGTTTCAGTGCGCAATAACATTATGTTGCTGTCACATTAATCTTAAAACACTGTTTTCAAGTTGTTTAAAAGAGGAATAACAGGATGAATCTTCAGATCCCGTCACCAACCCCTATTGCCTATTCAGTGAAATCTCTACTCCTTAAGTTAATACTCAAAGCCCCTCACAATTGTGTGCCAAGCAATATACATTATTCTTATTTTCCTACCAAAAGCCCCTTGTATTCTAACGAAGCCAGTCTCTCTCATTTTCCTATAGGTGTTTCATGCTTATTCTTGCTTCCAAGCCTTGACTCATGCTGTCTTTCTTCCACCTCTCCCTCCCACATATTCCCAGCCACTCAGAATATATCTAAATCCCATCTTTCCTTTAAGGTACCAAATCATAACCTGTCTTCTCCTTTGAATTTTTCCAGGCCCCTAAGTCCATACTAAGATTCCTCTTCTCAAAATTTTGGTACTTCCCTGCCCAAGGCAGCCACCCTCAGACAGAAGGCTTTTTAGTTGTTATAACTTTCAGCCACCGTCACCCTAGGGAGGATGTGGGAGATTGATCTCCAGAGAACATGACCTTTCTGTTTCATTTTCTGGTGGTACCTCTTTTCCACAGGATTCTCTTTGGGGCTGCACATATCCAAATAAACATGTTAGCATACAAAACAGCAGGACTGCAATATTTGCAGATAATTATAGGTACATACTCAATTGCTCACCTTAAGTTGTTATAAATGAACCTAATCATATTGATGATGTTGGTAACCTTGTAGCAATGGTGCTTCCCCTCAGGTTTCTTCCTTGGTGTATGTACTTGGCATGGTGCTTGGCACATAGTAGATCTTATTAAATCATTGACTTGACTCCTGCTCCGACCACAACCTTTTTAATCAAACTATGTGTTGCTATCCTTTCTTACTGATCTCCCCACCACCCCTCTCTCTCTCACACACACACACACGCACACGCACACGCACACACAGAGACACCATGGAAACGTTATCTTTTCTGTTGGAGTTCCAGTTTGAAACTGCTATCTTTGAAGCTCCACTTGGAGGATTTGGTGGATTCCATACCAATCCCAAATAAATATCTTTGTTTTAGCTTGCCTCCTCCTATCCTGGGCACAAAGCCTAGGACTTGTCCCCGAGAGAACATTCTTTGTTTTCTTCTCCTTCCCTTCTCTTGCTGCTCTCTAATTGCCCCATTACTCTTCACGTCTGTTTCTCTCCTACTTTTTCTAATTGCTTCACCTTAATAATCCTCTGTATAGTTCCTATCTCCATGCCTTTTTGCTTTCTTTCCATGATGTTATCATGTATCTGGTTCCTGTTTCAAGGTCTTGTTTTACAAGTAAGAGAAAGTGAACCTTATTGTTTGAAGCAGCAGGGATAATGGAGAGATACAGAGCTGAGAGTTAGGACAGCCAGCCTTCTCACGTCCTCACTGGGTGACCTTGGACACAGCATTCAACTTATCCAGGCCACATCTGTAAAATGAAGTGATTGGACTACAGTCTCCTGGCATCTCTGACATTGGTTTTAAAAAATATGTTTTGATAACTGTATTTTAAAAAATTCCTTTGTAATCCATGTATTTTATTTGTTATATTTTAAAATGTTATTCTGAGAAGGTGCCCTTTGACTTCACCAGAATGCCCAAGGGCTTCATGATGCAAAAAAAGGTGAGGAACTATCACTCTAGATAAATCTCTGAAGTCCCAAGCCCAAACCTTCTATGCAGGCACACGAGAGCATTATGATTACCCTGGCTAAATACATTTTTTTAATCAAACCATATAAGACTTGGAGGGCAGGGGAATGTTACTACAACATGTTCTATATCACACTTTTTCATATTTAGTCATATTGCCTTGAATCATTCCTTAAGCATTTCATTTTTCTAAACCTCATCTCCTCTGCTAAGATGTTTTTGAGGCATGTTAACTTGTGCTAATTTTCTGTTTCCCTCAGTGCTAACACAGTTCTGGGCACATAGTTAAATGGGCAACAGTAAAATAACTAGAAATATTTTGAATATGGCTTCAGATTGAGTGGAGCTCTGTATGACTTCAAAAACATTTTACCAAGTGACCAAGTTCAGCATATTTTGATACCTTGGATTACAGAGTTTGAATTTTAACACTTCACACACATTTCTTTATTTAGATTGTGTTAATGAAGCATATCCTACTTTCTAAGTGTAAAACACCTATGGAAATGGTATAGGTGTCTCCTTAATCTTTTAGTAAAAAAAAAATCTGTTTTTATCCTTCTGACTTGGAGAAATTTACTGAATCAACAGTAAAGTCGTTTAGACCAACTTAAACCATGGGAGCCCTTGCCTCATAAGATCACAATCCTCCTGGTGACCGGTTGAGTATACTTTATAGTGCCATGGCAGAATAGTGTCATAAAGCTCCCTAGAGAAGGGAATGGTGGGTACTCTGCAGCAGAGAAGAATTCACCATCAGTGAATGAATACATTTAGCATCTGTTATCCGACCAAAGAGATTGTCAAGGTCATGAACCATCAATGCTGTTTCAGGGTCTCACAGGTGGGTGGATGTGGGTACCCCTTATTATCTTCACAACCTTGAAGAAGTCATTGGAGCCTTTTGATCTCTGAAATGAGGGAGTTGGAGTGGATGTTCTCAGGTCCCCTTCCTTCTCTCAGTTCATGATCTTGTTTGTTAGGGTTAGATTTTTATAGTAGCTACAGACTTATCCTTCCTCATCTAAAATCAAGATGGAATGAATGGAAGCAATGTCTCTCACACCGTTCCCTTATATTAAAATTGTATCATTATCTTAAAATTACATCTTAAGTTAATTTGTAGCTTTACTTTTGTCTAGCCCATTGTCTAATGTTGCCAGCCAAGGTACTGGAACATTTGCAAAGTTTTCTAGACAGACGATAATGCCTTACTTGCACACAGAGGCTTTCTGCTGACAAAGAACTTTTATATTTGACCTTCTGTGATCCTTCCTGTATAGGGATCCTGCCTGGTGAAGTAGATGGCCCCGCATTATTATTGTTGTTATTACTACGATCACCCCTTTTTTGCAGATGAAAGAGTTGAGGTTTAGATAGTTTGTGGTCTGTTCTAAGATCAGACAGAAAGAACATGGTAGAGGCAGGACTCAGGTCCAGGTCTCCAGGATTTCTAGGTTATCTTTTCTAACCAGGGATAGTTACTAACTAGGAAAACAGATTCTATCACCTTTGACACGTCTGGGAGAAATGGAATTGGTGAGGAAGGCAGTATATAGACAAATCCAACCTGTTCTCTTTCAGCTGACATGCAATGTGCTCATTGTCAGCATTGAGAAGACTTAATGTAATGATTTGGAATGAGAAGCATTCTCATGCAAGCATTTCCAAGGTTCTTAGAGCAGAATAATAATAAATATAATAAGAAGAATATGGGTAAATCCTCTTCTGTTGTGCCCCTTTAATGCTTCACTGTGCCACGGAGGTGAACCTGAGCTCTTCACATTCCTACCAAGCTAGAACGGGATGGAAGGCAATCTCAGAAACACGTCCCTGTGTCTAGTGACTGAAGACCTGGCCATCTAAGAGAAAAAGGTTCATCCCCAGAAGGCTGGCCCCGAAGTGATAAATCTGGGTTGGAAAATACATGAAACATAAATAAGTAAATAGAAGGAAACAGGTAATTCTGTCATCTTTGACCTGCTCCTTCATCCAGGTCATGCTGAAGGAGACATGCCCCTAAATGGCACTGGTGTATTTCCAGATTAGATGTTGTCCTCTCCTAGCATGTAGGAAAGATATTTTCCACTTTCTCCCAATAATCCCACCTGATTCTCTGTGGCTCTTCTAGGTCATCTCACCCAGGTTTCTTCCATGAGGTCTACAGGGCTGTTACTGAGTCATTCCAGTGCTTAGAAGAGTGCCTGCCACACAGTAGGCAGTTCTTCTCCACTGACTGGCAGTGCCTGAAGGGAGAGAGAGATTTAACTGAATACCTCCTGACTTCATGATGACAGTAAGAGTTATTGCTTTAATTACTTAGGGAAGCAATGCTGATGTGCTCACACAGCAGACACTGTTCAGCTGCTCTATGAAGTTTAGGTTTCTGACATGGCTGTCACTGCTTTTTTTTCAGGCTAAGAGCCTGCAGAGAGGGGTCTGTTTCTTATTCTGTCTCCTGTCCACTTGGATTGACAGTGTTTTCCTAAGACTAGGCTGTATCTCACATTGACCATACGAGCTGCTCCAGAAAATGTAGGTTTAAATAACACGTTAGCCCAAACAGTGGTGCAGTATGGAAGTTGTCATTAGTGAACAAGCTCAAAATAAGTGATTTTTGTTTTTCCTGATTGATTCCTTCTAGGTGGACTACTACATCTCCTTCACATCTTTGTATCATTTATTCCAAACTTAAAACAAAAGGGGCATTTCCATATACATACCAGGACTATGAGGGAAACCTTTATCCATTAGCCTCCACTTTCTATTACTAGATTATTTTTAAAATTCAACATATTAACTTCTGAAGCTGTCATGTTTGAATTTCTTCCTGTTTTCTTTTGTGCGTTTTTTCCAATTACGTGAAAAAGCAATTTTAACATGCATTTTAAAAAAACTTTGAGTTCTTCCTCTCCTGCCTCTCTTTGAGAAGGTAATTTGCTATAGACTCTATGTGTACAGTCGTGTTCTTTTGTGCATTTAAAAAAATGTTTCAATGACCCTTTTTTTGGCATCATTTTTATTAACCTTAACTTTTCTTCCCTATGTTTCCCACTGAAAAAGAGGGGGAAAAGACCGCTTATCATAAGTAAGTAGTGTCAGGCAAAACAAACCCACATAGTAGCCATGTCCCCAAATTTGGATCTTTCTGCACCATGGGAATTTAATCTTTCTTTCAGGACTTGGGTAACACGTTTTCCCATAAATTCAGTCACTGGAAAAGTAATTGGTCACTGATTAAATCAGGAGCCTTAAGTTTTTCAAAATTGTTTAAATAATTTTTTTTCAATTAACATAAATCTGCTATCCTGTGTTCCCCTTATTATGGGAGGGGGGGTAGGAAACCTTTGTCAGAAATCTTCATAGTCTATTAGAACACATTTCTACATTGCCCAGGGCCAAAAAATGTAAGTCTCATTCTGTACCCTGAGCCCCTTGCTTCTGTATCAGGAGGTGGGTAGCATGTTTCATGATTGCTTCTATGGAGCCACTGCATTAATCAGAGTTCTTAAGCCTTTCAGAGTTATTCAACTTTACAGTGTTGTTACCTTTGTTTAGTTTATTCTAATTCTTTTTACTTTTTGTGAATGTAGGCTTCCAAGAATTCTCTGAAATAACTCCTTTCATCAGTTCCTATCATGAATTACTATTCCATTACATTCATATACCCTAGTTTATTCAGCAATTAATTTTCCCTTACATCCTTTCAGTCATTCTATACTCTAGGGGGTGTTATATCTATTGCTTAAATGCTGGAGATAAGGTTTTGGTGCATAAGAAGCTACAGAAAGGATATGAAAAAAAAGCAGCTATTAAAACAAAGACTTCGGTTGGCTGGATCTGTCCATTCTGAGTCCTCTGGAAGCAGCCAGGGTTCTTCATGTACCTGTGCCTTAATCCTTACACTGTGAGGTAGATAATGGTTCTATCATTTTAGAAACATGAAGTACAAAGCAGGGCTAGGATGTACTTATGGGATGTACTTATGCCCCCAACTTGTCTGTCTCCACCCCATTGGTCCAGGGGTGGGGAAGCTCTTAAATGAGTGCTCTGGAATTATACTGGAGATATTGATGATGCTGATGGCAATCTCATTTCTGTAATACCTTTGGGATTTATAATGTTCTTTGCTCACAACAACATATTTGAAGCAAATGGAACAAAATGTTATCTACATTTTACAGATAAGCAAAGTGTCAGTCAGTGATATGAAGTGACTTGCTCAGGAACAAATAGCTGATAAATAGATTAGAACCCAGGTTTTTAGTCTCCATGTCCAGAGTTCCAGTTCCATACCATACTTTCTCTAAACCTTTTGGATATCACAAATCACCACACTGAGCTTTTTCATTTTGCCTACTCTACATTCATTTAACCAGAATTTTGAAGGAAAAAAATGCCTTCTATGTGCAGTGTGTTGTGTTAAGCATTGGAAGAAGGACAAAGAGAAATACGACACATATTTTCTGACATCAAACAGCTGACGCTTTAGTAGAGATGATAAGATATGCACAATTAAATATAACATAAAATGTGTACAATTAAATATCACACTGAATGTAAATGCATAAGACTAAGTACAAGGTGCTAGGCAGCGAGGTGATGGAATGGATAGAATGCTGGGTCTAGAGTCAGGAAGACTCTTCATCCTGACTTCAGATCCAGCCTCAGACATTCATTAGCCATGTGACCTTGGTCAGGTCACTTAACTCTATTCGCCTGTTTCCTCATCTGCAAAATGAGCTAGAGAAGGAAAGAACAAACCACTCTAGTAGCTTTGCCAAGAAAACCCCAAAATGGGTTCACAAGGAGCTGGACACAACTGAACAGCATAAGGTGGTGGGGATCCAGTGAGAGAAATGTGACTTCCAAATGGAGAGATAAAGGAAGATTCATGGAGGAGGTGTTTTTTGATCTGAGTCTTGAAGAATGGGTCGGATGTCAAGAGGCCACATGTGAAGACTTACATTCCAGTTATAGGGAATGGTATAAGCAAAGGGGTGTGTGTGTGTGTGTGTGTGTGTGTGTGTGTGTTTTTGTGTGTGTGTATGTATGTATGTGTAAGAAGTGTGTTGGATAATACTGGAAAGGTAGTGGCTGCTAGACAATGCAGAACCTTGGACATCAGACCATGGAGTTTGATTGAACTTTATTCATTAGAGGTAGGGGAACCATTGAAAGTTTTGAGCAGTAGAATGATATGATTTGAACTTTTTCTTCCTTTTTCTACTTCTCTTTTTCTACTTTCCCATTTTCTTTCCCTTTCCTTGTTCCTTCTGCCATACTTGTGCCTTTGGAGGGCTCCTAACCTCAAGGGGCATTGTTCATCCTTTCAGTCGAAATGAAGCTTGAACAGCATTTGCTGAGCCCCGTGCCAGACTCAATTTGGCTCTGTTTATTGTTGCTTTCTGACCACAAATCCTTATTCTGTGGTTTGTAAAATGTCAGTATTATTGCTATGGGAATGGATGAAGCTTATGAATTTCTTCGCTGAACTCATGTCCACTAATAGCATCTGCCTGGTTGACCACTGAGGCTTGAGCCCTGCTGCTCGGCTGCCAACAGTTGACTCCCATTTCATGCCCAATACTGCACTCCTATATAAACTGATACTCTGCATGTATATTCATTTGAGTCCCTGAACAAGAATGTTTTGCAGGTTGACAGACATTAAGCAGATTTCTTTGACTTTCCCATTATAAGGCCAAATGCAACAATTACAACAACAGCAACAACAACAGCAAACCCCACGTGATTATACGATGGCAAGAGTTATTTTTAAAACCCCTATTTTAAAACAGGTCATGCATGTCTAACTCTTAGATCCTCTTCTCCCCACTGACTTTCCTTTAGGAAAACAGTTCAGTTTATGGAAGCTCTAAAAAGACAGTGTTTAGTCTTGCGTGTCAAATTTCAACTTTATGAAATTTTAAACAACTTGGGACTATTTTAAAAAGGGAACATTTGGCTTAGAAATGGAAACTTCTCTGTGTGTCTTTCTCAGTCTCACCCTGACTTTATCTGCGTTTCCATCTTCCTCTCAATTGTTGATGTTTTTATTCTCCATTCATATCCAAGGCACAGATCAAGAAACCTAAGGCTGAAATTTAGAGAACATAAGATCTAACCCCCTCTTTAGACAGATAATGTATCTGAGACAGAGAGATGTTATTTGACCTCCTTAGGAGATACAAGTAAAAATTAGAGCAAGGGCCAAGTCTTCTGACTCTGTATCTGTTGTTTTTCCTACTATATCACAGTAGGCTCTCATAAGTTTGCTCTGATGCATAGTTTGCAAATATTCAGATGCAGTCAACTTGTCTATTTTCTCTTGCTTTAAGATTTAACATTTAGCACTTTGGGTATTTAATACCATACACTATTTTATTGATATCTGAGAATATTGACTGTAGATATAATCACAATTTCGATGTTAAAACACATGTGATTTTTGCCTTCCGAAAACCCCTTTGAAACCTAAACTGTTAACCACTTTTATAGCTCTAGGGAAGACTTGAGAAAAGCTAAGTATCAGGCAGCTTGAGGAAGTTTATTACAAGAATGGGGAAATAGGTGGTGGTTAAGTAGGGAGAAAACAGGGAAACCAAATGACTCCTAATTCAGTGTGGTTTCCTTATTTTGTTTAAATATCCATTACATAGGATACCTCCATTTTCAGATACAGCTTATTACAAAACATAAATAATCTGGGGGTTGTTTGCCCTTCCGAATTACTTTCTATTTTCTTTCATTGGTGCCCCCTCAAAAATTAGAAAACCCAACAACTTGAGAAAACCCAAGAACTTGAGAATTAACTACATTTTCATTCCCATCCTCATCTCTTAACTACAGGTTGTTGTTTCCTAGTAATGGCTGAAATTTTTCCAGTTGTTGTGAAGGTAAATGAATGTAATGGGAAATATTGGGAGTGGAGAGGGCTAATTACTTTAGTCTAGGAAATCACTATGCTTGTGGTTCATGATTTCTTAATCAACATGTCTCACACAGCGTTGCTACATTGTGAGTAAGTCCTTTTTCGGTTACAACTTTTTGATTTCCTATCAGTTCTTTGGCTGATGCTTTTCCTTATGGATTAAAGATGGAGTAGAGGTTGGGGGCGGGACGGAGACACACAGAATTCAACAAACATTTCAGTAATCATCTACAATGTGCAAGACTCTTCAGTAGGTGTTGGGATGAGGATAAAAAAAAGCACAGATTGCATGATGAGGGTGGGAAGAGGTGGATGGACAGGTGACTGGACTGGCTGTGAGAAAAGAGAAGAAAGGAAGATACTTTCCCATCTCCTTTCTTCTTGGGTGTTGCAGTGCTATGTTCAACGCTAAAACATGCTTTTAAAAAGACTTGAGAAATGTCACCTTGAGTTAGAAAGTCTGCGTAGTAGGGAGCTGGTCTTGGAATCAGGAAGAGTTGGGCTTGAACCCTCTTATATAGTTAGTAACTGTTATTCTGGATGTATTACTTGTTCCTTCTCTTTGTGCGTAGTTTCCTCATTTGTAAAATGAGAGGGTCAGACTCAACAGCTAGAAGGTCCCTTCTAGATCTAAATCTATGAACCTATGGTCAATATACACTTGTGCACCAAACGTACAAAAAAAACAATAGTTAACATGGTCAGCTCTGGCTTATGTCATGCCAATAAAAAAGGCTTATCTTTGTGTGTGGATAGCTATAAACTTTTCAATACCCTAGGCAGTTCTCAAAGACAGTTATAGAGAAGGCACTGACCAGCATTGGTAGGAGCTTCCTCATCTGTGAGTTCCATGTACCAAATGAAATTGCAGGTTCATCCCTAGCCCTAGATCTAGCCCTACGTCCCTCAGTGTATCACTTTTCAGTGACCCTCTCAACATAGAGGTCCCATTGGCATTCCAAATTCATCTCTAAAACTGGATTCCTCACCTATTCCCCTGCTCCCCTTCTGTACCTGCTCTTCATAGTAACTTTGGTGTTCCTCTTGTAGGCAGCGGCATCTTCCTATTCACTCACACTTGTCAAGCATCTCTGACTCTTACCTTGACCTCTACCTGACATACCTACCTAACTGTCTTCTTCTGTTGACCCTGCCTTCTTAATGTCTTTCACAGTCAGCCTCTTGGTTTTCTCCTACACTGAAAAGGCCCTCATTGTTTCTCACTTGGACTACTGTCATAGTTTTCTAACTAGTCTTTCTGTCTACCCATCAATTCTGTTTCTAGTCCATCCTTTGGAGTGGAGCTTGGAGTCCAGAAGTCCTGAGTTTAGATCCTCCTTCTGACCCTTAAAGGCTATGTAGCATTGAGCAAGTAACCCAGCCTTTCCTTATTTGCCAAACTTGGATAATAGGAAACAAGGTAGGGAGGTAATACACATTTATTAAGCACTTATTAGAGGCACAATAAGTAGAATGCAGAGCCTGAAGTCCTAAAAACTCATCTTCCTGAATTCAGTATAGCCTTAGATACTTACCAGCTGTGTGACCTTGGATAAGTCATTTGACCCTGTTTGCCTCAGTTTCATCATCTGTAAAATGAGTTGGAAAAGGCAGTGGCAAACCACTCCGGTATCTCTGCCAAGAAAACCCCAAATGGGGTCAAGAAAAATTGACCATGACTGAAACAACTGAATAACAACTCTGTGGCACTTACTATGTGCCAGGCCCTGAGTTAACTGCTAAGGAGGCAAATTCAAAGAAAAAGAGCACCTGCCCTCAAGGAGCTTACATTCTGTTGGGGGAAAATAACCCAGAAAATGGATGTGAATAGTAAGGACAGGGAGGGAAGGCAGGAAGATGGGTATGTACATACTTGTACATGTGGCTTTGAAGTCCAGAAGGTCAGCAGTAGGAACTGGAGGAAGTCCTTCTTGGGTCTGAGTCCATCTTGGGTGCTAAGTGGTGTCTTGAGGAGGAATTCCCTAATGGATGTGCAAGCTGCTGGCATGGAAGGCTGTTCCAGGATGAGGAGAGAAGTTCCAGGAAGAGCCAGCTGGAGCAAAGGCATGGTTCTGGAGTCCAGAAAATCAGACAAGGCTGGAGCAGAGAAGAATGAAATAACACCCTCTCAGAGTTGTGAGATCAGCAAAGTTAAAGCGTGTAAAACATTTTGTAGACCTTAAAGCAGTTATGTAATGCTTTATGATAAAACATTACATACATTATTATATGTATGTATTATACATACATTATTATATGTATGTATGTATCTATATTATACAGATTTGTGTATTATATATAATTTATATAGTATAAATAAATCTTTATCACTATTTCTGATGTTCCACTTTGACTACCATCTTCATTGTTTTTGTTGTCTACTGAATAAAAGAGAAATTCCAGCCTTTTAGGCCCTTAGGCTGGCTCTGTCTGTCCTTGGCAGCCTTATCTTTTAAGTACTATCCTTAAGAGACTCTACACACCAGGTAAAAGGAACTGCTGCATCATTGCCAATCTCATCCTGCCCTCTCCCATCTCCGTGCCTTTGTTCACGCCACCTTCTCCATGATACCTTCCTTTGGTGTCCTTCAACTATGGTGAACACTTCCTCTTTCCTGTAGGAATGCACTTTGCTTAGTCCTTTCCTTCCAGAGGACCATAGACTTTGGAGATGGAAGAGACCTTAGAAGTCAGAGAACCATAGGTTGAAAACTGAAACAAACCTTAATGGTCAACTGGTCCACCTTTCTCATTTTATGGATGAGGCAAATGGGACTGAGGGAGGTTGTATAACTTCCCAAGTTCACACAATAAGTGTCTGAGGTGTTGCTTGAATCTGGTTATTTGTAACACCAAATTCACCGTGCTGTCCCCTGTATGGTTTTGGCCTTTTCCACTTAACTTCTTCCTCCATTGTATCATAGCTGTTGTTTCCATACATGTTTTTCTCACGTTAGATGGTAAACTCCTTGAGAGTAGATAAGTCTGTGGTCTTTCTCAATTTGAATCCTCATGGCCTCCATGCCTTGTCTGCAGCAGGTGCTTAATAAATATTAATTCAACTGAATCTCAGTTTAGAGGCTTATGTTAGTGCTTAATCTATTTCAGTTTAGCAAGTATTTATAGAGTCTCTATTCTGTGAACCACAGAAGTATATGACGCATGTCCTGCCCTTAAGAAGCTTACCCAAAGAATGTAAAAGCAGGGCTTTTCTCCCCCCATTGAATTTCTTTGAGAAGTTTTCTGAGATCGATTCCATTTGTGTGCTAGGGTTCATCCTCAAGCACAACAAACATGTCATCAATCATAGGATAATAGGTTTATAGCTAAAAGGGACTAAAGAGATTATTTAGTCCATCTCTCGTACTTGACAGATGAGGAAATGAATACACTGTATTTATTGGCTCAATTTCCCTCAGTGGTAATAGTGAGCCACCATTCACACACTTGATTGAATTTGAGCCACTCAGAAAATGCTGACCTGAGTTCATGGAGTTGCTGTTTTGTCTTCAAATGTGTATTTACATAGAGATAAACTATTTTGGTCCTTATTTTCTGAAAATCTACTCATCAGATTGGTGTATAGATAAATAGGTTGTATATAATCTTTCCTTAAAAATATGGGGCTTGGAGTCTCCCCTCTTCCTCAGGCCCAGGTAGGCCCACAGTTCTATCCCCCAATGGAAAAACTCTGACACGTCTGAAAGCAACTCTGGCAGTGGTTGGATTGTGCCCCCTGAAATGATCACAAGCTTGAATTTTACCAATCAGGCAGTGTCTTTAAAAAGAGAGAAATCTTCTGAAGCCCAGGCTTTTCTCTGCTCATGGGAAAAAGCCTTAACAAGGCACCTTTTGTATATTTATTTGTCAAGCTCCCCAACTTGGCATCGATTTAGATTTCAAAACTATAGAAGCTTGACTTTGTGCTGTCCTTTAAATAACCATCTTTTTAATTGGACAACCTGTCTCCTCCTTATTTTGTGTGTGCTTCCATGCACTGCAGAGAGCTTATGTGTATCTGTGTAAGAGGTACAACTGTTCATTGCATTCACCCTTCCCAGCTGCTGGTCCTACCCCTCTGCATGATTACTCTCTGTGTTTCTTTATCTGCATACATATTGCTTCCCCTTTCAAGATATAAACTCCTTACGACTGGCTTTTCCCCAGTTTTGGCCTTTGTATTTTCAGCATCTAAGCATAGATCCTTACACATAGTAGGGGGGGCTCGCTAGATGTCCTAATGGCCCAGTTTGAAAAGACAGAGAAGGCTAATACTGTCTCCTGTTGATGGCTGAGTGTATGATGTGTTTGGGAATTTGCCAAACCAAGAGAAAAAAAATCTCACTAAACCAGAGTAAAGAACTTCCTTTGAGGCATAATGACTTATTGATAAACCTGTTTAGATTTGTTTGGAGAGGGTTCAATAATTCTATTATCTAATTCCATCAAGTTCCATGAGACACATTTATTCACTTCAACATACATTTAGCACCTACTGTGTGCAAGGTCTTATGAAAAACCCCAAGACTCAGAGGTGAAAGATATGAGGGTCTTTGCCCTGGATGGGAAGTGGAAGTTGATATTATCATAGATCTAGAAATGAAGGCACTTCAGAGCCCATCAATCCCAGACCATATTTCTACAGATGAGGAAATGGGGACCCAGGCAAGATTTGAACCCAACCCTTCTGACTTCAAAGTACATACTCTTGCCTCTTGGAAATTTCCAGGAAATCCATAATCTAAAATTTTTTGAGTTATGACAGATAAGATCCTTACATCAATACAATTCAAAAATGAGTGGTTGAGATGTCAAATTCACACAGTAGGTGCTTGAGGCCAAGATCAGGGATGTATATGCTGTTCCTCTAGTTTTATAATAAACTTTCCTCAGTCTAATACTGTGAGGTAGGCAGAGTAAGGGTGATTGTTCCCATTTCTTAGATATGGAGCCCAAAGCTCAGAGAGGCTAAATGTCTTCTCTGTGGTCACACAGCTATATGGAGCTGAGAAAGCAATCATGGTATAGTGGATAGAATGCTGGCCTTGGAGCCAGGAAGAGCCAGGTTTGAATCCTGACTCAGACAGTAACTGCCTTATCCCAGACAAATCATTTAAACCTCCTGGATCTCAACTTTTCTTATCTGCAAAATGAGGTTAGACCTCATAGGTTCTTTTTAGCTGTTAGTCAAGGCTTGAACCCCAGCCTCTTGACTTTAGATCCAGTATACTTTTAGCTACATCCCAGCATACCTACAAAGTCTTTTTTTTTTGGTAGCTGCCAACTCCAGAATGTTGTCTTACATGTTTTTAGTGCTGGAAAATGCATTCAGACCAGTGTTTATTTTTCTTACCCTTGTATACTCCTCCGACCAGCAAGTACATGCAATGATGGAAGACTCTGTAATTTGATCCTAAACTTCTTCCCTTGGAAATCATTCTTTGCCTCTGCCTATACAGCTTTTTTATTTTTAATACCGACTTTTCTGTTGGTGGAGCCATTTTTCCTTTCTCCAGCATGTTAAGTAGGACGCACCTGGAGTTAGATCCGAGGATAAAGAGTGTCTGACATGGCTTCTATTCCATTGTGTAAACAAGGCTGCAGTTAAGTTTCCATGTTAAGTAATTTTGGCTGATTTTCCCCACCAGATTGTCACCTTTTCCTTAGAAACTTTAGTAAAGAATAAAATTTCTTGAAGAGATTTCTTCCTTTCCACATCAGAGAATTTTATCACTGCTTTATCACTTGGGAGAAAGTATACAAAACCATGGACTTGATCCCCCTGTATTAAATACAGTGAACCCTTTGGCTTACAGCAGCAGTTCTCAACCTGTGGGTTGTGACCCCTTTGAGGGTCAAACGACCCTTTGCCTAAGACCATCGGAAAACACATATTTCCAATGGTCTTAGGAACTGAGACACCGCTCCTCTGTCTGTCTCCAGACGGGTCCACCCACATGCAGATACACCCACATACCCACATAAGTATTAAAGGGTCAAGGCATTAGGAAGGTTGAGAACCACTGGCTTACAAGAACTACCAAAGATTGAGATGTAGAGTTTTCTAGTTAGCTAGGAGTTCTCCTTTTATAAGCTCTAATTTGTATTTATTTTAATCATTCCTGATGGAATGTTTCTAAAATGTATTTCCTTCCCTGTTTTATTTAATAGAATTTAGTGGACGTCATTTTCCCATTTTGCCTTAAATGAATGCTAAGGAAAACAAACAGGGTGGTGGTGGTGGTGGTGGTGGCGGCGGCGGCGGCAATACTGATGGTGATGGGGGTGGGGGAGATGGAGGTAGTTTTTGTTTTTAAATAGTTATATAAGGGAAGAGAGAATTCAAGCAAGGGATAAGATCCCCTCCTAGATAGAGCACATTGATGAACAGAACTACTTAACTCATTTTGCTTCTTTCTCTGCCAAGGAGAATGATCTTTAGACTGGAAAAGGCAAAGCAAGATATGTAGTGAAAAGGATGCCTACATATTCTAAATAAGTTTGTTACTAGACCTGGAAGAACTGTATTCTCAAATTCCAAAAGAATTAATAAACATTTATTAATTATGTTCATGGTGCCAGGCTCTGTGCTAGGTGATGGGAGATACAGAGGTACACTGGCAGGTATGATTGCCTAGACATTCTTAGGGATCATTGAAAAATCATAGAAGGGTTTGCGGAGAGGTACCAAGGCACTTGAAGAGGGTAAATGAAGTTCTCATTGTTAGAAAGTGGTGTGGAAGAGCAGGATTTAGAAAATATAGGCCAGTGAGATTGATTCTAATACCTGGCAAAATTCTGTAACAGTATTAAAAGGATGATTTTTAAACATCTTGGATGGGAAGTGGTTATCACGGAGAGCCATTTTGGCTGTATCAAGAGAGAATGATGCCAGAGTGACTACATTTCCTTCTTTTATGGAGTTTATACATCCATAGATAGAGGAGAATTATGTATGTGGACTTTGACAAAGTCCCTTTGCTCTTTGTGGACAAGGAGGAGAGAAATGTAGTATAGATGATAGAAGCAGAGCTAGTTGAATGTTTAAACTAAAGGAGAGATCTCTTCCAGTTCTAAACTTAAGATTCTGTGGTCTCCACCAAGAAGTCCTGCAGGTATCTCAAGATCAAAGCTGAACTCATCTTTTTCCTTAAACTTATCCCTCCTTCAAATCTCTGTGTTGCTGTTGAGTATCTCACCATCCTTCTAGTCACCTAGGATTTGCGAACTTAGTCATCCTTGACCCTTCCCATTCCCTCAGTCCATTAAGTCTTGTCTGAGTTCTCTCTATATCTCTTTTATTTTTCCCTTTCTCTCTACTCATATTTCCACCAACTTAATTCAGGCTCTAATCATTTTTTTCATCTTGACTTGTAGAATAACCCTTTATTTGGTTGCCTAGCTTCTAGTTTGTCTATTCTAATATTTTTCATACAGCTGCCACAATAATTTTCCTGAAGCATAGGTCTAGCCATGTGACTTCTGCTCAAGAATATTAAGAGGCTTTCTATTGTCTTTTTAAAAATTGTCTTTAATATAAAATCTAAACTCTTCAGCTTTAAAGCCTTTCACAATTTGTCTTCTGTCTACCTTTTCTAAATTTATTTCACATTATTCCCCCTCATGAGTCTGTGTTCCAACAGCTTAGCTGTCCCCTGAACTCAGCATTCCATATCCCACCTTTTTGTCTATTCACAAACTGTCTCCCTTGCCTACCCTGCTCTCCCTTTTCAGCTCTTAGAATTTCTAATTTCTTTCAAAGCTCTTATCAGGTGCTACATTTCATGGGAAACCTTTATTGATCTCTTTAGGTTGTTGGTGTTCATCACATTATCTAGTATTTATTTGTCTTTTAATTGAATGTAAGTTCTTTGAGGAAGGCATCCAGAATGAGGGACATTGTAATACTATACCACGTTAAGACCACAACTGGAGTGTTGCATTCAATTCCCAGCACTATAGTTTAGGAAAAACATTGACAAGTTAGGGAGGGTTCAAAGGAATGTAACCATGATGGTTCAGAGACATGGACTGGAGATCATACCACTGGAGAAAAGTCTTGGAGTTTGGGACATGGCAGTTATGGTAACTGTTTATGAAGGACCATCATGCAGAAAGATTAGATTTACTGTGTTAATCTCCAGTGGACAGAACTAGAAACAGTGAGATGACATTGAAGAGAGACACCTTTAAGTTCCATGTAGGAAGAACTTCCTAACAATTAGAACTGTATGACATGGGAATGTGGTGCCTCTGAAGGTGCTTTTGGACTTTCTTGTCCATATTTCTTACATGTGAAGTTCAAATCCCAGAGAGGTTAAATGTCTTCCCTGTGGTCACACAGCTACAGGCAGTGAGTTCCCTCTCACCAGAATTCATCAAGGAGAGGCTGGATTACTCCTTCTTAGAGTTGTTGTGGAGGGGCTCCTTGATCAATGCATTTGACCACATGGCCTCTGGTGGCCTTCCAGCTCCTTAAGATTCTTTGATTCTATGAACTGTACAGCACTAACTCTAAAGGATCATTGAAATGCATAGATTGTTCTTCCATGCTTTTCCATACCTAATCCCCCAAATGAAATGGCCTTATTCTTGCCTAGTTGTTTTAATTTATAAATTATAATATAGTATAATTGCTATATATAATATACATATATTAGAGTTTTTTATTCTTTCCTCATAGCCACTTCTCACCTTAAATCCCCTTTTCTTACTTTCCATCTAATTTTCTGATGATTTGGAAATCAAGTAATCAAATTTGTTGAAGTTTATTGTAAAGTAAGAGGAAATCAGTTTGTGAGTAAGCATCTGAGGGAGTTACTTAGTAATAAAATGCCTTGTTTTAATATATCAACTTAGTGATAATAATTTGTCTGGTCAGAAGTGGTTTTTGCTCCCTGTTGTGTTCTCAGCAGATGAGATGGCCAGATGGAGATGTTCCAGAGTGATAGGTATTATGTACATGTGTGTGCATGTATGTGTGTATGCACACACATAAACATATGTCCACACACAAACATATATACATATATAAAAGCCATTTTAATTGATTCAGTGAATAGCTTAATTATGTCTGTGTGTATGTATGTACACACAGACATATATATATATATATATATTTTTTTTTTTAACTATATCTCTGGACCAACATAAAAAAAATCTTCCCTGACATTTACAGTGTGACTCTGCCTTAGCCAATAAATTTCCCATTATTCTCCTATGTGGCTACTTTACCACAGTTAATCAGCCTGCTAGCAATTCTCTCTTGTATGTATGTAATATACATATATGTATATGTGACCGTGTTTATAAATATGTAACCTAGGCAGTCCCACAGATCTCTGATGCGTTCTTTCCTTACCTCCATATCTTGGAATCCTTTTCTTCTATCAAAGTATAATTCAGGTGCAGGTCCTGAATGAGGCCTTTTCTTTCCACCGCTCCAGCTTTCTCCCTCTTGAAATTGCTTTGCATTACTTTATCTCTAGCTTATCTGTGTCTGTCTATTGTGTCCCTTCAGGAGAGTGTGAGTTCCCTGTAGTAGGTGTCTCTTTCATCATTTTGTCTTTGTATTTCAGCACTATGCATAGTACCTAGCACATAGTAACTTTTATAAATGTTGAGTGAAATTCAAAGACTTTAATCAGTAAAATTAAGTCCGTGCTTAAATTTTTCTTTGCTTGAAATTTGACAGCAAAGGCCCAATGAGGAACTGCTTTTTTTTCTCATTCCATACACACTTTTTAGAGGTAGCAAATGCATCTTTATCACTGATTTAAAATGAGGACAAAATTCATAAATACCCAATTGGTGTTCCATTACAATTTTCTGTATCCCATAAAGAGACTGAGAAACCTGCACTTAGATTCTGAAATGTGATCTGCTACTACTGTTAATTTTAATGTCTTGAGCTGTAAAAGCAGTTTCTAATTGATTCTGTGCATATCTCAATTGTAGGACAGAAAACTGACAAAGTTGGAGAGGCAAAGATTTAAGGAAGAAGCCGAAATGCTGAAAGGCCTGCAACATCCAAACATCGTCAGATTCTATGACTTCTGGGAGTCTTGTACTAAGGGGAAGAGATGCATTGTGCTGGTAACAGAACTAATGACTTCTGGAACGTTAAAAACGTAAGTCACCACACTGTCAAATACCTTAACTCCACCATCAAAGAAATCCTGCCTTCCTTCCCACTACCCTACCTGGAAATAAATAAACACACACACACACACTCACATTGTGTATACATACATGTATTTACATACATGCATACGTGTATATTCATGTATGTAAACTCATCACAAACAGCCAGTATTTCTTTATTTGGAGTCTGAGTGGCATTCATCCCAGAAAAGAGAATTGTCACAATCTGTAGTTTCCTTCACATGTATTTTATTTTATTCTATTTTATTCCATGCATGACAACAGATAAGCAAGTTATTGTTTTTTATTTCCTTGGTTTCTTTTTAATATCTGGGTGATTTGTCATAGTCCATGAATCTATTCCGGTTTAGAATCTGGACATATTTCATTTTAATAGCTCCTAAAATGGGCTGTGTTAGTAGGGTATTAGTTTTACTATCCAAAACATGCAGTGGGGATTAAGAGGAGGGAACTAGGATTTGTAGAAGTGTTCAACAAATTTCTTAATTCCCAATGGGTTTTGTGTGTAACTAATGTTTACCAGGGCTCTGCTCTTGGTCAGTATACAATATGGCAGCATAGAAGAGACCTTGGGTGATCAATGGACATGTGATTTTTTTTTTTAAACTTAACACTCTTCTCCAAATATATTTGCTAATGAAATAGATTCTCTGTTTAAAGCTGCAGCCATCCTGATGGTATATATTCTGGACTGATCCTTTTTCTAGTGTTTACATTGCTACATCCCTCAGATTTGCTACTAGAGACTTAAATTATCATCTTTTTGCTGCTTATAAAAAGTGTGGTCCATAAGCACTTGCGTGTGATCCTTCTTGCTAAAACTTATTTTTAAACTTCTGGGCTAAGTAAAAGATGTAGACCTCACAGGGTCATGATGACCTGGCATATCTTTTACAGAATGGTAAGGAAGAGAATCACATAACCTCTAACCTAGCAATTGACACTACTAGTAATGCCTAAGATAAGGACATTTTCCTAACAGAATTAGTGAGGAGTACTGGATCTTAACATTTGTATTAGATTTTAAAGCTAGCTCAAAAATAGAAATGCCTTGCTTTTTCAGATTGAACTTGAACAGCTTTTAAAATAAAGTACTTTCTAAAAGACCACTGAGATCAATCATTTTAGTAAGCTTTGTGGTTGTACCTTTTCACCCTCTCTGCAGATATCTGAAGCGATTTAAAGTGATGAAACCCAAGGTTCTCCGCAGCTGGTGCCGGCAGATCCTGAAAGGCCTACTTTTTTTGCACACAAGGACTCCACCAATTATTCACAGAGATTTAAAATGTGACAATATTTTTATCACTGGACCAACCGGATCTGTGAAAATAGGAGACCTGGGCCTGGCAACCTTGAAGAGAGCCTCATTTGCCAAAAGTGTAATAGGTAAACCCATCTCTTCTACTTGGGACCTTTGAGATACGGACATATGTGGCATAGCAAGGTTTCTAAGCTAAGCTTTTTCATTTAGGTAGAATATAGTTAAATTAGGGACTTGTTAGACTTTGTTTTGATTGTGTTTTTTCAGCTCATATAATTTGAAAATTATTTACTCACTGGACTTATGAACCTTAGTTCCTTCTTCGGGTATAAAATTTTAATCTCTTTTCCTTATTCTGTTTATTTCTTCTCCATTTCCGTTTATGTTAGTTCATGTCCAACCTATTTGTGTTTGTGCCTCTCTTTCTCTCTAATGTCTCTCTGAACCCTACATCTCCGGACCCCCATTCCTCTTTCATTCCTTCCTCATCATCTCTTCCTTCTGCCTCTTGGCTATGTATATCTCCTTCATCTATTCATGTATGGTAGGCTTACAAGGGGAATGGTCTTTAAATTCTGATCTTAAATATTTAGAAATACATAGGCTTTTTTTTTAGTGTTTCTATATACATGAACCCAGTTTCTACCCAGCAGTACTTAAGGAACCACAGAAGGAGATTGTCCTTAAAGTGCACACACAAAAAAAGTCTCTCTAGAGTTGACTTTTTAGACTTGACTTAGATCGCCAAAATGTAAGTCTGTTCATTAAACTATATAATTCCTACTTCTTCTGTCATTCAGTTTGAAATATTCAGACCTTAACCTTAGTATTTGGGTTAGAGTAAGGAAATTGGGTGCTTAATTATAAATCTTTTCTCTTTTTTATGTATTATGAGATAATAGGTACAAAATACTTAGTACAGTGTCTAGGACATAGGAGTCACTATAAATGCTAGCTATCATTATTATAATATTCTTATATTATCCATATATATATATATAGGGGTATTATATTACCCCCTTGGTGTTAGGAGGTAACTTAGATATTGCCAAGGACTCATGTCATGTGACCCAGTGGACAGTCTTTTTGCATGCAATATGTTTAAGGTATCATCCACATTATAAAATATTTTAAATGCTCTTCTGCGTGAAGAAATAATAGGTCTCATCTTCATGGACTAGTAAACTGAGCCAGAGGTAAAGTACAGACTGAAAATGAGGAGTAAAGTCATGGGGAAGACTTTCTGACCATGTTCTTTCTGATCAAAGTGCCATGATGGGGGCTAAATGACGACATTTTTCTTATCCATGAATATGGTTGTTTTGTGAATCAGGTGGATTGTGAATAAGGTAGACAGTTGATAGAAAAAGGTTTCAGCTTCATTAAGTGACTTGTCCAGGGTCACACAGCTCATAAATGCCAGAGGCTGGATTTGAACTCAGGAAGATGAGTCTGGTACTCTATCCATTGCACCACCTAGCTGCCACTTAATTTGGTGATCAGTACTTTGTAGCAAGCCTTAGAACTCTGTAGCAGAGACTGAATAACGTCTAGGTGTGTGAGATTTCAGATAATAAAGAAATGTGAACTATACAGATGAGCCCCTCTCAGCGAAGGTCTATAGGGATTGATGATAAAACAGTGAAAAAAGATTTTCTTTACTTTCTCTAAATTGGTATCTCATTGATCAGAACTTAGCTTTAGAGTATTCATTTATTGCTATATAAGCTGATCTTTAATAAAGGATTCATATAATTGAAGGAGTAGGAGAAATCGACTGTTAATTAGATGTTTCTGGTGAGTGAGCTTTTCTGCTTTAACAGCCCATCCGATCATATCTGTGCTAAATCGGGAGATCCTCTCCGAGTTCTCAAAAGACTCTGACGGGGGAGATATGCAGATTCAGTCACAAAGTGGTACAAGTGATATTCCACAAAGTAACTGATCTGGTGAATTTACTGAATGTGGGCAGGGTAACAACTACAGAGCTGGGCGACCACCGAGGAGAGAGAAATAAGTCCTTTCGCACTGATCTGCGTTTCCCTCTTTTACTCTTTTCCCTTTCTGCTTATCTTATATCTCATTAGTATAATAAAGCCCCATTATGAGAGATTTTGTTATAATATAGCATTTTGTTATAGATTTTGTTGTAATATAATTTTGTTATAATATATAAAACATAATTTATATTTGTTATATAACATTTGATTTTTGCTGCCAGTAACGTATCTTTCTTATTTATAGTGTTGTATGAATATCTATTGCTGTTTAAAAAAACAAACAAACCATAAGGGTGATATCCTTAACATCAGTGCTTTGCCAGGGACCTTCTTGTAGTCTCCTAACCTAAAACAGCTTCATTTTTGTTCTCCATACTGCAGTTTCTCCTGAGTTTAGACAATTGACTATAGTAAGAGTAGCTTGTTTCTGGCTTGTGTGGCATGAGACGTATAGTCCACATGGAGATTCCTCTGCTTTCTTTCTAACTGAAATCTGTTATCTTTAAAAAAAAAAATTTCGGGGTGGCTAGGTGGCACAGTGAATAGAGCACCGGCCCTGGAGTCAGGAGTACCTGAGTTCAAATCCAGCCTCAGACACTTAACACAAAAAACTAGCCATGTGACCTTGGGCAAGTCGCTTAACCCCAACTGCCCTCCAAAAAGCAAAAAAAAAAAAAATTTTTTTTACAAACATTTAAGTTACCACCTACAGACAGGTGCTATTTGTTGAGCCCCTGACTTCACTGATCTGCTTTTGAATTATCTCAACATTTTGCAGATCTTGGGAACAATAAGTACAGCCCTTTATTCAACAGAATCATGAGATAGTAATAATGCTTCTTCAGCTGTTTTCACTCTTCCATGCCAGGTGTTTTCTCCTTGCTCTTTCTGCTGCACCATTTCAAACGTTAAAGTTTATGTCCCTGAAGTGTAAAGGTGAGTGAGTTTATAGGTGGGAAAAAGCCATGCTTTCATTTGGACATTTCATGGGTCTTTTGTCTCTTCCACAACAAATGCTGAATTGTGTGTAGTGTTTAAGGAAGTAAGACAAAGACTCCTTCCTCTTTCCAAAGCCCAGACTGTCAGTTAATTCTAAGGAGAAATGCCTGGTGGACATATAATTAACTTTCATCATTTTCACACCCATGTAGAATATCATTTTTTTGAGTCTCTGTAGTATCACATGGGCAATGAAAGATCATAGATTTGGTAAAGACTGCAGTTTTAGGGGCTCTAAGTTGATGGAGAAAACTTTTTTTTAGATCAGTATTACTTTGAAAAGTTTGCAGTCTATTCATGCTCCCTGGGCTTGGTTTGTCCTTTGAAGATAAAAGCAGCTAGCTTTCTGCTCTGTTCAAGTGGTAGGATTCAAAGTGCAGTCACAGTGGAAATGGCAGGACAGCTTTGGATCACATGGTCCTCCTCTCATCACCAGACTGTTCCTGAGGACACATTTTTCTCTCCAGCTTTGTCAGCTGTTGAAATCCTGCGTGCATGTCCACTGTGACTGTTTAGCACTGGCCAAGGGTCTAATACTACTCCGTGGCCTTTACCATCTGATAAGATCTTTTTTCCCCCACTAGTAATATGTGTGTGCTTTACAGACAACCAATTCTGGAATTGCCCTTCAAGAGGACACAAATCCTAGCCTCTTTGTTGCTTAGAAAAAATAGTTTACTTTAGATAATTCAGTTTTTAAAATGTGGATGTTTGTGTGTATCTACATATCTGTATATTTTTCTGTCTCTTTATGTGTCATATATGTATGTATGTGTATTTATCAGATATTTCATTTTGAAGTAATTTCCTATAAAAGCAACTGCTCTGCAGTGTATAGTCTGAGAATTGTATGTTGGCACATAATTGACTTAGCCTATGTGTGTCAGAGGTGGGGCTTGATCATGGCTTGTCCTGACTCCCTAGTCAATTTCTTTCCACTTCACTAAATGAAATAGCATAATGCAATACCAGGGGTCTGTGAATGGGATTTTAAAAATATTTTCAGTGTAGTATGTTGTATGGTATTTCATGTAGTATTTGATTTCCTTTGTAATCCTATGAATTTTATTTTATCCTTGTTAAAACATTCTGCTGAGAAGAGGTCACCAAGAAGTCACTCCATACACACTGAATAGTGAATTAATTATTTGACCTCATTCTTTTGTAGATGTGCCACATGTAGGACTCAAATGAAAACTCTAATTTTATTATTCTTTCAACAAGCATTTATTAAGTACCTACTCTGTGCAGATTGTTATACTAAGATGTAGGGATGATACAAAGTTCAGAAAAGGTATAGTCTCTGCTCTCATGGAAACCTACAATCTAGTCTCTTGGAGTTTGGCATTTCAGTGATCTCCCCCACCACTTTCAATTTTTCTTAATTCAGTCATCTTTTTTCTTTTTTAAAAAATATTTTATTTTTACCCAGTAACATGTTAAAACAATTTTTAACATTCATTTTTAAAATTTTGAGTTCCAAATTTCTTTCCCTTTTTCCTTCCCCAACCTCCCCAATTGAGAAGGCAAACAATTCGATACATTATACATGTGTAGTCATGCAAAACATATCCATAATAGTAATGTTGTGAAAGAAAACAGTGACAAAAACACTCAAGAAAAATTTAAAAAGTTTTTTAAAAGCATGCTTCAGTCCGTATTTAGACACCATCAGTTCTTTCTCTGGGGATGGATAGCTTGTTTCATTGTAAGTCCTTCAGAGTTGCCATTGACCTTTCTTCATCCATTCTTCATGACTTCTCTGCTGCTTTGATAGCATGGATCTCCTCTTCTCCTGGATACTCTCTCTTCCCTCAGCTCTCCTGACCCAGCTCTTTCCAGTTCTCATATCTGTCTGACCATTCCTTCCCATTATTATTCACTAGATTGCTCCTCAGAAGTGAGGTGATTCAGGGGTGGCTAGGTGGCGCAGTGCATAGAGCACCGGCCCTGGAGTCAGGAGTACCTGAGTTCAAATCCGGCCTCAGACACTTAACACAAAAAACTAGCCATGTGACCTTGGGCAAGTCACTTAACCCCAACTGCCCTCCAAAAAAAAAAAAAAAAAAAAGAAGTGAGGTGATTCCACAAGGTTCCATCTGAAGTTCTCTTTTCTTCCCTCTTCTGGTGATCTCATCACTTCCTTTGTCATCTATACAGAGATGACTCCCAAGTCTATATGTGCAGCCAAGCTCTAGTCCAGAGATGGGAACCTGTGGCCTTGAGGCCACATATGGCTGTTTCTTCAGTGCGGCCCTTTGACTGAATCCAAACTTCACAGAACAAATCCCCTTAATAAAAGGATTTTAAATTCAGTCAAAGGACCGTACTTGAGGATCTAGAGGGAGGGCCACATGTGGCCTCAAGGCCACAGGTTTCCCACCCCTGTGTCTAGTCCCATATCACCATCTGCCAAATAGCTCTAGCAGGATTTCCCATAGGTATCTCAAAATCTAGTATTTTCCAAAGAAATTTCATTTAATGAGAAGACCTCACTAAAACAACTCCTCTTCCAGACCTCCCTCTTTTTGCTTAAAGTACTACCATTCCTCCCATCAACTTGGCACCATTCTAGACTCTTTACAATCCC
This sequence comes from Pseudocheirus occidentalis, assembly GCA_028646575.1. Taxonomy (NCBI): domain Eukaryota; kingdom Metazoa; phylum Chordata; class Mammalia; order Diprotodontia; family Pseudocheiridae; genus Pseudocheirus; species Pseudocheirus occidentalis. The sequence goes on along the minus strand of CM053599.1, from coordinate 53,508,529 downwards.
AATCAAATTCCAAGGCTTATTAATTTTACCTGTACATCTTTACCAGCTATCCCTTTACTTCATTCTAGGCAACCACATAGTTCCTATATTCGTCTCTTCTTGTCTAGACTCAGCTTCCTAAAAGGTCAGCTAGATGGCATAGTAGAGAGAGTTCCTTACCTGGAGTAAGAAAGACTCATCTTTATGACGTCAAATCTGGCCTCAAATACTGACTGTGTGACCTTGAGTAAGTCACTTGACCCTGTTGACCTCAGTTCCTTATCTGTAAAATTAACCGGAGAAGGGAATGGCAAGCAACTTTGGTATCCTTGCCAAAAAAACACCAAATGAGGTCACAAAGAGTCAGATACAACTGAAAAAACCTAAACAAGCTAAATTACAATCATTCGTCACCCAATCCAGCTTCCAAACAAATACCCAAATAATATCCCTAAAGTACAGGTCTGGCTATAACTCCCCTGTTTCCAGTGGTTCCCTGTTGTCCCTAGGAAAAAATACAAACACTTCTGTGTATGATTGAAAGTCCATTGTGATCTGGTTCCAGCCTACTGTCCTAGACTTCTTTCAGATTGCTTACCTTTGCATCATGGTAGCCACACAGGTCACTCCTTGAATTTGGCATTCTCTCTCCATCCTCTGTACTGAAAATCCATCGTGTCATGAATATATTCCCCCCTCGGCTCTACCTCATGCCTGAAATACATTCATTATGTCTAGAATACGTTCTCCCCTCAACTCTTCTCTTATGTCTAGAATACACTCCCCTCCCTCTGTTCTACTTCTCTGTGTCTGTAATTTTCCTCAAGGCTCAGCTCAGGTGTTTTCTCATATACTTGGCTTTTTCTGATCACAACAGTTGTTAACATACTACCTCCTAAAATTGCCTTGAATTTACATATCTATTTGCATAATGTATCACCTCAGAAGTGGTAAATATCTTAAAGGCAGAGAGTATTTTGGTTTGGGCTCTGGATTTGCAGCATTGAGCACATGACTTGCACAGAGTAGGCCCTCCACAAATCCTTGTTGAATGCTGACCGAGGGGTGAATGGAAAGGGGGTGGTAAACCACTAACAGCCACAGTAAATAATATTTTATATAATAAGTGCATCAGAGTTGCAAAACAAGATGTCAGTCTAGATAATTTTTGTTTTTTGTTTCCTTAAGAAATAAATATGATTGGGCTGTGGTTATTTAGATGCATTCAATATGGTTACCACCTCTCCCAAATACTGTTAAAATTCCAAACATATGCTGCCCAATAATTTATAACTTCAGTCTGTGAAGAGAAGCTTTTTCATCTTTTATTTTTTTATCCCATTTATTCAACAAAACTCTGTCAAGGTGTTTGAAAAACCAGTTCAATTTCCATGTTATATTAACAAGCTAATCATGGTAAAATGTAGTGTCTTTTAATGACTAGTGCCCTTGTCATAAAAAACAATTACTACGGAACCTTTCTGATTCCCTTGACACTGTTCCGTAGGCTTCCAGCTCTGCTCCAGAGCCAATGTGCTTACTCATCTCTTAGAGAAGAAACATGAGCTCTTATTACAGCCATTTCCTATTAAGACTGATAGAAGCATTTTACAAGGATAATGGAATAACTAGAATGGTTAGAATCAAAATGTCCAAGCAAATAAATATGGAGGTTGCTTATCTTTTTTTTTTTTCCCCATGTAATGCATTTCTCGGAGTCTTTCAAAAACAGTAAATCACACCTGTACCTTTGCTGTTCTAAGGTGGGTGAACGGGAGCGTTGATGAAATCATAAGGTCATTTTAGAAGTTAAAAACATCAGAAGAATTTTATCTAACTCTGTCTTCTGCATTAGAAGGATTCTGCTGGTAGCTTTGAAATGTTAGCTTCTATAGTTTGGATAATGGTGACAATACCCAGTGTTGTTGAAAAGATCAAATGAAAGCACTTGAAAGCGTTATACAAATAGTAGTATTTTAAAACTGTTTGAACTTTTCTCTTGTCAAAAAATTACTTAAAGAAAACCATTTGCCATGAAAGAACATTCAGACCATAGATGAATAGCAATTTTTTAAAACTTGTATTTATATTTTTTGTTTCTCACATTAACATAGTTATCCCAAGAATCCCTCCCTCTTCCCATCCCAGGGAGTCATCCCATTGGACAAATAGTATTTTTTTAAGGTGGGGGGGGGAGTCAGCACAAATGATTGATACCTTGAAAACACGCTACATGAAAGATCAGGAATATTTTCTCATATTTCCTCAGTGAATCCCATTTGATTTTTATAATTTTGTTACATTTACTTTTGATTATTAATGTACGTCATTCTTTCCATTTACTTTGTTATAGCTACTGTTTATGTTGTTTTCTTGGCTCTGCTTACTTCATTCTGTATAATTTGTACAAATCTTTCCATGCTTCTGGGTGTTCATCAAATAAACGTACACATCACTTGTTATAAAACAGTAACATTCCATTACATTCATGTACCACAGTTTGTTTTGAGTCATTTCCCACTTGATGGGTATCTGCTTTGTTTCTAATTCTTAACTATCACAAAAAGTATTAAATATTAATATATAAATGCTATCAATGTTGTTGGATATAATGGAGACTTTTTTCTTATTAATGGTTTCCTTGGGTATAAGCCCACTAATGGAGTCTCTGGTTCAGAGGGTGTGGATATTTTAGTCACTTAATTTCCATAATTCCGATTGAATTGTTCTACTATTTCATAGCTTCACCAGCTGTATTTAATGTGCTTATTTTTCCACAAGCCCCCCCCCAACATTGACTGTTACCATTTTTTACCAATTTGTTGGGGGTGATGTACAACTTGTTTTGATTCACATGTCTCTTATTATTAGTAATTTGGGGCATTTTTTCATGTGGTTGTGAATACTTTGTAATTATTCTTTTGAGAACTGTTCATATCCTTTGACTGTTGATCTCTTGAGGAATGGCTCATAGTATACAGACACACACACACTTGCACACACATGTGTGTATGTATTTATATGTATATACACACATATATACTTATATTGGATTATCTTAAATAGAAAAACCTTTTATCAGATAAATTTGATAAAGATTTTCCCCCTCAGTTTGACCACTTACCTTAGATGCATTAATTTTGTTTGTGCAGAAAATTTTCAGTTTCAGGTAATCAGAGTTATATATTTAACCTTCCAGAATCAGTTTGGTGGTGCAACAGATAGAGCGCAAGGCCTGGAGTCAGGAAAATTTCTCTTCCTGAGTTCAAATCTGTCCTCAGACATTTATTAGTTGTGCAACCTTGGGCAAGTCACTTAACCCCATTTGTCCTGCCTTCTTCCCCTCCAAAAGAATATATCTCCTACCCATAGCTGTGAAATGTATATATAGTCTGACCTTTAATAGTAAGGTTATGTATTCATTTAAAATGTATTATGAAATGGGGTATAAAGTGTCGGTATAAGTCTAACTTCTGCCAGATTGCTTTCCAGTTTTCCAAATAGTTTTTATCAGATAGGGAGTTTTTCCCTAGGTAACGTATAATTTCCATTTTGCCAAACGCTGGGTTATTGAGTTCTGTTGTTTCTGAATTACCCGTGTCTAGTCTGTAACCTTGGTCTGTCTTTCTGTTCTTTAGCCAATACTAGATGGTTTCAGTGACTGCTGCTCTATAATATAGTTCAAAATCTAGAAGTTCTACTTACTCTTCATCCCTTCTTTTCGTAAATTTCTTTTCTTTTTGTAAATGAACTTTGTTATTGTTTTATCAATATCTGTAAAATATCCTCTTGGTAATTTAATTAGTATAGCATTATCCCTTTTTATTTATATTTTGAATATTTATTTTTGCTTTGATAGTGTAATTATCACTGCTTCCTTTTTAAATTCACTTGATACATAGTAAATTTTTTTCCCATCACATCAGTTTTATTTTGTGAATAACTTTGGTAGGGTTTTTTGTTTTGTTTTTGTTTTTTGCTTTTTGGAAGTAGGGCGGTTGGGGTTAAGTGACTTGCCCAAAGTCACATGGATACTTTTTTTTTTTTAACAACTTCATGTTTAAAGTGTGTTTCTTGTAAGCAACAGATTGTAGGGTTTTTTTTTTATCCAAGCTGTCACTCTTTTTTATTTTATTGGATTGTTTGATCCATTCACATTTAAAGTTACAAGAGTTAAGTTTATAGTTTCCTTCAGCTATCTGTAAAAATTCTTATAATTTTTTACAATTTTTCCCCCTTATCTGCTGTGAACATAGTATTATGTTCTTCACTTCAGTCCTTTTTAAAGGTGATTGGCATAGAATTAAAAGTGTAAATTAATTTTGATAATATTGTTATTTTTTTTTATATTTGTATAGTCTAATTGTGAGCACTGGATATTCTTCCAGCTATCTAAATTCTTCATTTCTTTGAGAACATTTTTTAATTGAATCTGTACAGTCTATTGCATACTTGGGGAGATTGATTGTCAGATATTTGTTTGCCTTTTGTAATTATTTTGAATGGAATTTCCCTTTCCATTATTGCTTTGTGTGTTACCTCGCTTTGCTAAAGCTATTAACTGTCTTAGTATCTTTGATTAATCCCTAGGATTTTCCAAGTTAGCCATCATATCATCAGCAAACAGGAATGATTTTTATTTCCTTTCCTATATTTAATTTCTTTCTTTTGTGTTATTGCTATTGCTAGTTCAGAACTATATCAAATAATGAGGGGGAGGAAGTGGGAATTAAAAGTTGATGAGCCCCTTAATTTATATAGCAAATCAGTGAATGTTTTTGAATGCCTGAAATGCATATAGTTGTGGGATAAACATTGTGTAATGTTTTAAGAAAAGGTTTTAAGAAAGAGCCCATGTGGAGTTTCCATGATAGTTGGGGAGATAAATAAAATGATTTTAAAAAAACCACACCAGGGAACAAGGCAGTACTGTCTTTGATACTTAGTTGTTTATATAGGTATATGTTTAAAAATGCTGCAATAAGTCTTTAGTCAGTTCCTTGATATGGTGTGGGACTGAGCCTGCGTTCTCAAAAATTATACTGATGGCTAGCAACATTAAGTGACTTTCCCAAGATCACACAGCTAATTCTTGGATGAGCTAGTAGAACTTGAGTCTTATTTTGGATTATGTTGTAGTTGAAGCCATATTTAAGGTTATTTAGATGATAGAATGGAATAAGAATATACTAAAGGCAAGCTGGTGCCTTGAAGGCAAAAGGTCTGATTAAGTCTAACCTTTGTTATTACCTGTCTGACCTTGGGCACGCTTCTTTGCAAGGATCTCACTTTCTTTATCTGTAGGATTGGTGAGGAGTGGGGAGAGAATAGGTTAAACTGGATTATACAAAGAGTTCTTGCTGGTTATGAATCTATGATCTTATGAAAAATGTCATGCTTGGGAGTTTTCAAATGATTTTTCCAGAAAAGACTACTTGATCTGCCCAGCCTTAACAGGGACAAAGAAATATCTTTCTACTTTCTTGTTCTAATCCCAAGCAATACTGATGTGCTTCCTGGGTCCTAGATATACCATCCCCTATAGTGCTGTGTATTTGGCACTCAAATGTTAGGTTATGCACTTTGATGAGGTAGATTTTTATAGGGTAGTTTATGTCATGAGACTATATTATGTCATAAGAACCCATCTGTGTGTTTGCTAAGTAGAATAAAAATCACTGGAAGCAATTCCATCTTTTGCATTTGACATGGCACGGTCTAATCTGCTGCTTCACAGCTGTGAGACCTCAGCCACCTCATTTCCCTTCTTGGGACCCTATCTTCCTCATTTATTATACAGATACAGTAAGCGTTACACTGATTATTACTCAGGGATATTGAGACCCCAGTGGTAACGGACTTGCAAAGCACCCTGAAAATCAGAGCATGCCCCAGACAACACATAAGTGACTCCTTTTATTTTGGATGCTTTTATTAGTGGAAAGGTTGAGTCTATTTGTCAGTAATGAACTCTTAACCTTTTATTTTTTTTTTTAATAAATATGGTTCTCCCCCCGTAGAGGTGCTAGTCACTGGGGCAAAATGAGGCATTCTGAGAAGCCACATCAGCTATTATAGGTTGCCAAGGGATCACTTTGTAAATGGTTATTTCAGAGACATCAGTGGCACCCAAGTGACCTAAAAGTGTTGATACAGAGGCGCCTGTTTACTCCCTGGGAGCAGCTTGTACATGGTAGAATCTGCTGGCTCATGCCCACTTCTGTTTCTAAATATGAGACAGAATGAAAACACAGCTTGAAACCATATAATAAATGCTCATTGATTTGAATGTATGCTATAGTCACTCTTTTCCCACTGGATCTATTCAAGAAGCAAAACTGTTTATAGCATTTGGGAATTTGGGCTGCAATTTGTTATGTACTCAAAAAAGCATTGGCATTGCTCAGGATTAGAAAACGAGAAGAGTTGTCCAAAAGGGGATTAGAATGGATTCTCCCTTGACTGGAGGTCTTCAGGCAAAGGCTGGATGATCTTTGATATTTTACAGATAGAATTCTTGTTTTAGTTCAGGCTGAACTAGCTTCTGAAGTCTATTCCAGCCTTGAAATTCTGTGTGTTTGCTTTTGAGGGCCCCTCAGTGATTCTTTGAAGGATATTTCTGTATAATAGGGTCAAAATGCCAAACAATCTTGGCAGACCAGGCTAGAATGATAGGCAGAAGCCAGTAAGATGAAATATACTAGAGACAAGTGTTGTCAGAATCATGAAATCTATGTTGCAAAGGACCTCTAAGGTCATTTAGACCAACTTTTATCTAACTAAAGATCCCATATGCAGTGTATGTAACAAATGGTAATTCAGTCTTGCTTGAAGACTTCTGGTGAATAAGAACTCACTAACCTTACAGCAGCAGGCCTCAACCTGTGGGTTGCAACCCCTTTGGGGGTCAAACGACCCTTTCACGGAAAACACATTTCCAATGGGCTTGTCCATCTCCAGGCAGGTCTGCCCACATGCAGATACGCCCACATATGAGTATTAAAGGGTCGTGACATTAGGAAGGTTGAGAACCACTGCCTTACAAGCAACCCATCTCCCGTGTGGAAACCAATCAGTCAATAAGTACTTAGCACTTTCTCTGTACCAGGCATCCAAGCTTGGTGTTGGGGATTCATGGACAAAGTATGAAACAATCCCCACTCACCAATGAGCTTATTTACTGAGGGTAGACAACCTACCCTCCCCCCCCCACACACACTTCATACAAAGTAGCATGGGAGGGAAGGGCACTAGCATTTTGGAGGTTAGTTAGAACTTAATACAGAAGCCTGAGCTCCATCTTAAAGAAGATTGCTAAATGTTAGGTGTTAGGTCTCTGATACCTCACGTGGGGTGGAGACTTCTAAAGAGGGTCGTTGATACTCCATGTGAGATGTGATGGGTTGAGCCAATCCTCAGCTAACAGGAGTCCTGGGGGGCGGACTATGAAGGTTGCACCTGTTTACAATAAGCAGGATAATCTCTCCACCTTCTGAGTGATGCACATTGGCTCACTGTGGCAAGGGCATGGCCAGGGGAGGGGCCCTAAGGGGCCCTGGAGAAAGGACTTAAATACAGGCTACCTGGAGGCAGAGGCAGTCCAGTCCAGCCACACCCAGCATAGAGGATGAACTCTCAATAAAAGCTATGAAGCAAGTCCTGTGTCCTGAGTTTTTCTGTGCAGCTGTTTCTCCCGGAGTGGACATGAGCCGGGGACGCCTGAGGCCTGTTGAGGTGGGTATAAGTAAGCCCTATACATCCTGACCCCAAAAGATAACCCTCACCTGAATAAAAAACCCGTAACAGGGAATTTTTCAATACATGAATCTTAAAACTGCCTCTATGATGTTTCCAGATATTCTTGTCACTGTTTGCCCTCTGGGGCCAGGCAAGTTCAATCTCTTTTTCATGTGACATGTCACTGGCTACTTCAATATAGGTATTTTGTCATTTCACCCCATCTCTCCAGCCCCATCCCTTACCTAAGTCTTATATTCTTTAGGCTAAACATTGCTAGTTCTTTCTACTAACCCTTTTATGGTAGAATCTGGACCCTCCTGATCACACTCTTTTGGCTACTTACAGCTAATCAGCATCCTTTCTAAAATATGTCAGTTATCCAGACATGCTGTGACCAAGGGAGGATACAAATGAGACAAGCCCTAGCCCTAGGCATGATGCCACCTACACTTAGTTTCAAAAACTCAACTCCACAAATCAACTTAAATCAGTTTCATGTGTTAGAGGTGACTTGGTTAATTAACAGTCCTTGTGCAATAGATTTGTGAGTTTTAGTGGACTTTAATACCAATATAATTCAGCATGTACCATGGCATTTGAAAGAACTAATGAGATCATAGGTGCCCCAACTGAGGCAAGTGATAGTTCAACTGTCACTATTCAAATCAAAATACATCTGGAGTATTTTTGTTCATACCTTTTAAAATATTATTATATTTTGATGAAGAAAAATTATTTTCTCTCCCTCCCCTATTGAAAAAAATGAAATCTTTATATAACAAAAATGCACAGCCAGACAAAACATTCGTTCATTGCCCATGTCCAAAAAATGTATAAACACTGGAAATCAATCACCTCTCTTTCAGGTAGCGGGTAGTATGTTTTATCATGAATCCTCTGGAATTAAGGAGTCGTTGTTTTGATCAGAGCACTAAAGTGTTTTATAGTTGTTATTCTTGTATAAATTGTTCTGCTTCTGCTCACTACATTCTGCATTACTTCATACTGTTCTTCCTCTGGGAAGGTTTTCCTTGAAACCATCATACTCATTGTTTCTTAAATCGCAATATTTCATTATATTTATATTCAATAATTTGTTTAGCTCTTCCCCAGTTGACCTCAGAAGTCATCAAATGTAACCCATGCTTGACAAAGAATTCTCTACAACATTTTTCTGAATTAAGGACTGTGTTTCCCTTTATCTTTCCCATCCCCACTGCCTGCCAAGTCTGAACAGAGTCAGTCCTAGTAGTGACCAAGAAACTTCTTAGAACTTTGCAGGTCTGACTGGAAGCAGTTTTTATCTGCTGTCTGAAGCCGTGAGAAGCTGCTTAAAGCATGGGAGTAGCATTCCATGTTGTGCCAGGTGATGTGGGAGCACTCAGTGAAAAGCCAATTGAATAAATTGAAGTTGAAGGTTAAAATAAATAGCCTTTGTTGATTCCTTTTATCCACTGCTGGCTTTATTATCAATTCATAGAACTGCCAGTCAAGATGAAACCACTACAGGGATATAGCAGACAGATGAATTGTGTTGAGATGAATTTTTAAAAGTAATTTTAAAAAAAAATTATGGTTCTTTGGACAAGGATACTTTGAGCTTCAGGAAAGTAAACATTTCCTTTTTTTATAATTGCTAAAACTTCCTGCTCTATTGAATTTAATTAGCATCATTCCTAATTGATACGCTGTATTTTCTTACCCATCAAATCTTGTCTTGCTTCTCTCTACCCCTGCACTTAGTTAGTCATAGATCCAGGGAAGTTTGGAACTATAGATGACCATAGACCTCAGCTTGTCCAGAACCCCTCATTATATGACTGTTGAGAAACTGAGGCTAGAGATGCTCAAGGTCACTTAGTGCATTAATGACAGAGAAAAAAAACCCAGTCTCCTGACTCACAGGTGCTTCTAGGTGCTCTCAACTCTCACCTTATCTGTCTTAAATCCCCCCCCCCCCAGCCTTCCTCTTTGGAGTGCAAAAACTCTTTATAAGCACTTGTTCCACTTTTTGATGATTTTCTTCTAATGTATTGGAAGTGAAGATGACTAGTTGGAGGGGAGACTGGGTTCAAAAAAGGCAGTGGCTGGAGTTAGTGTGGTTCTCCAGCTAACACTGTTCCACCATCAGGACTGAGAGCCAGGCATGTCTCCAGGGTGCTTTTATACTTTCGCTGATCTCACAGTGCAAAGATGTTTGAAAGGGGTTAAGTGGCCTTTTAATTCAGAGCAGATGCTTCTAAGCCTGCATAGTGGGGCTCCAGGGTCACATTAGGTAACTTTCTAGGTCATTTTCCTATGTGTAGTTTTTTCCTATGGATTTAGTTTCATGTACCAACCTGGAATACCTTGTTAAGTAGTCAGATGACAGGCCTAGGGGATGAAAAAGCAAATTAAATTTGTTTTAAGCTCAGTGCTCCTTTTAGAATCATAACATTTTGGATCTGGAAAGAGATATGAGAGATGATTGGTCCCATGCTTTAAATTTGATCCTATGAACCAAGCTATATCCCACAAAACCCTGGCTTTCCACACAATGTGAGTGGGATTTTACATGAAAAAATTTGTATTCTAGCAATATTTCTCTCTCTGAATTTTCTTTAAATGTGAAATTTATATAGTACTTTGGTGAGTAACTGCAAATACAATTACTTTGCATTTTTCTGTGGAAAAGAGCAAATAGGTCAAGAGGAAGAAGTAAGGGTGGGGTTTAATTATATTACTTCTAAATGCTTCTGAATTTCATTTCTTTCCATTGAGGGCACTGCCCTCCTGATAATTTAGATTCTTAATCTCTTTGCCATCTTTGACTTCCTCCCTTAATTGAAACTGTTCTATTCAAAGGTACCAAAAATCTCTTATATTGCCAAATCTGCTGACTTTTTCTTATTTATGCTCCTTCTTGATCTCTGTTCAGCATTTGAAGATGGTGACCACTGTCTCCTCCTGAATCCCTTCTTTTTTTTCTTTCTTTTTTTTTTTTTGGAGGGCAGAGCAGTTGGGGTTAAGTGACTTGCCCAGTCACATGACTACTTTTGTATTTAGTGTCTGACGCCAGATTTGAACTCAGGTCCTCCTGACTCCAGGGCCGGTGCTCTATTCACTGCGCCACCTAGCCGCCCCTGTTTATCAATTTGTTTAATGATAAATTAGTCCATTCAATTAATTAGATTTTTATCATTATTGCCTTTACAACAGTTCACATCCCTCCACTTCTTTCTACTCGCACAGTTACTCCCTCACCACTATCCACTTGGACTATTATAATAGAGTCTTAATTGGTTGCTTCACCTTAAGTCTTTCCGTTCTCTCTTTCCATCTTACATGTAGATCTAACCGTGTCGCTGCCCTACTCAGCAAATTCCAATGGCTACTTAGTGACTCTGAGATCAGCTGTCATTTCATCTTCATCACATTCTTGTTTAATTTCTATTTTCTTACAAATTTTCTAATGTTTGTAAGTATTAGTATGATGGTACATGCTATAAATAAGTAAATATACAAACATTTATATGGCACTTTAGATTTTACAATATTCTTCTTATTAAATCCTCATAACAACCTTCATTATCCCATTTTAGCCTTGGGTCATACAACTAATTTGTGTATGAGGGAGAATTTTAACCCAGGTGTTCCTGACTTCCAGTCCAATCCTCTTATCTATTGTGCAAGCTACCTGCCATTATACATATATTGAGGGTAGGAAATATGTTCAGTCTTTTTCTAATTGATGATACTGTACAATCAAAAAAGTTTGGAAACCCTGGAGTGTCTATTATGTGTTTAACACTTGATAATTCATGTATTAAGGATTAAGATAGTATGATAGTGAATTGTTGGTGCTTTCAGTAGAAAATACTTTTATCTTATTTCTTTATCATGGCATCTTATTCACTTATTAAGTAGGAATTTTTAGCTCTTAAATTGTAATTTGGTGATGACACTCCACTTGTATTAATTTTTCTTTCTTGAGTTATATGTATAACTCATATTTTTATATCTTTGTAACATGTGGGGTCAGTCCAATCCTGGATTCTTTTCAGCTCTCTCAGGAGATTGCAGTTCTCACCTCCCTGCAGAGCTTTTTTCCAAGCGAAGGCTAGATGCCCCCTCCTAGGATAAACTCTGTAGAAGGAATTCTGGATTAGGTTGGGCAGGGAAGTTATTACTTAGTAATGGGTCTCTGAAGTCATTTGATTGATCAGTTAACAGACATTTAAGTGCTTTCTGTGTGCCAACTACTCTTCTTAGTGCTGTCAATACAAAGGAATGCCAAAACCCACAATAAAACAGTCACTGCCCTCAAGGAACTTTCATTCCAAAGAGGGAGATGACATATTAAACTCCAGGTACATATGAGATATATATTTGGGGGGTGTAATCTTAGAGGGGAAGGCATTAGCTAATAGGTTCTTTCCAACTTTGAGATACTATGATTCTGTATTATATATATATTTTTAATTTTCTTGTTTTGATCCCCAAATCCTGAGTGCTAAATATTTTGAAGAGTGCAGAAGGAGGACAGCCTTGCTTTTCTGATGGGAAGTTGGTATTTGGGTTAACTTTTGTGTTGTTTTTTTTTTTTAATGCCCAGGAACCCCAGAATTCATGGCTCCAGAGATGTATGAAGAGCACTACGATGAATCTGTTGATGTGTATGCCTTTGGAATGTGTATGTTGGAAATGGCTACCTCAGAATATCCCTACTCAGAATGTCAGAATGCTGCCCAAATCTACCGGAAGGTCACATGTGTAAGTCTGTTCCAAGGTCCCATCCCCGGTTTCTTTAGAAAAGTTCTCTCTCCTCCCCTACTGGCCAGATAGTTCTATGCATAACTGTCTTATTAGAAATATAAATATCCTCCCTTTTTCTTTTTTTTTTTTTTTTTATCTTAGCAGGCATAGTTCAATTTATTTGTTTATAAAAACATCTATGTGGTTGCCACTGCAGCTGCCTGGGTCCTCTGGACAGATACACAAGTGTGAGTCTTCACAAGATGGTCAGTGAATTCCTGATAAGGAGACTTCGTGAACACAGTCTCCTTCCACAGGTCTGGAGTTAGATAGCTGTATGTTTTGGAGATGGCATCAAAGGTAGCTTTAGCAAAGTTGCCCAGAGTGGCAGTACAGCCTCTTGCAGAAGTGTAGCAGTCATCAATTCCAGCCATCATCAGGAGC
>CM053599.1:53477060-53495132 GCA_028646575.1 Pseudocheirus occidentalis | reverse complement strand
CGTTGTCCAGCTCTAGTTTGTTTCTGAACAGGCATGATCTTCAGGACCTCATCTTTCAACGAAGATCCCAGGAAGAAATCTATGATCTCAGACTCCTTAATAGGAAGCGAAAAAAGATAGATCTCTTCCAAAGACTTGATCTTCATGTCCTTGACTAGCCGGCCCAGCTTAGTGACAGGAACCCACTCCTTGTCTTCGGTCTTTCCTCCCCGGGCCCCGCGGCCACGACCACGTCCTCGACCACGGCCCCGGCCTTGACCTCGACCCCCACTGCCGAAGCCCCCGCGGAAGCCTCTCCGGCCTCCAACTCCGGGGCCCCCGGGGCCTCCCGCACCTCCTGCAGCACCGGCGTCGTCCGCCATTTGGTGTTCACTAGAAGTAGAAGCCCTCCCTTTTTCTTTAAAAAACAAAACCCAATCCCAAGAAGTCTCAGTAGGGTTGGTACATCCTGTGGTGTAGCTTTCAAGACCCAGATGATCTGAGGAATGTTCATTCATCTTTTCTTATTGATGGAAGTTTTTCTTCTAATTGGAGGACTTCAGCTGTTCAAATAAGTCTGCTGTTTTATGATCCTTAGCAATAACACCAGGCATTACTACAACACTCACTTGAAGGACTGAAAATTTATTATAAAACAGAAGATCAAATGCTGATGTAATTTATTCTCACCCCTGTAACCTGCCTTCTTTTTCCCCAGGGTCTTCATTCAAATGAATAAAAAATAAAAAAAAGCTAGGTCAGATTCCACCAATCATATTTGAACATTTATTTATCTTGAGGTTGGAGCACTATACCACATTCTAGCAGCAGCCCACTCAGTTTTCTTCCACTTGCTTTCGGGCTGATGCTTATCTGCTTATAGAAAAACATTTCATTCTGGAATCCTGGGGAAAGATGCAAAATAGCTCCAAATCTTGGAGTTGTCCAAGAAAAACAATTAGTACCTATAATAGGCATGAAGCACTGTTCTGAGCTCAGTACTTGTATTGTCTCTTCATAAGCAGTATTAATACTACTTGCTTTTATGCATTACAGTCTGGTTATAGCCCAATACAAGATCCTCCATAATGACAGGATTAGAATTCAATCCTTACTCTTGAGTGCTCTTGTTTTTGTGGATTTGAGGACTAGATCTTGAAATAATAACTTTCTTTTAACTTTTTATATATTTGGCTTGCAAAGGAGTTGGGAATTGCATTTGAAATATAAATATCTGTCTGTACTAATAGTACTCCTATAGACCTGGAATGTTGTATTCCTAGCTCCTTTAAATAAAAAACTTTTAACATTTTGGGTTTTTTGCAATTACATGTAAATACAGTTTTCACTTAAGAAAATTGAGTTCCAAATTTTCTCCCTCCCTTCTCCCCTTATTGAGAAGGCAAGCAGTTTGATATGTTATACATACGCAGTCATGCAAAACATATTTCCATGTTAGTCAAGACAACACAGAACAAAAAATGAGAAAAATAAAGAATGGTTAAAAAAAATGTTTTTATCTTCATTCAGAATCCATTAGTTTGGGGTGACTAGGTGGCGCAGTGAATAGAGCACTGGCACTTGCGTCAGGAGGATCTGAGTTCAAATCCAGCCTCAGATACTTCACACACAGTAGCTCTGTGACCTTGGGCAAGTCACTTAACCCCAATTGCCCTGCCTCCCCCCCAAAAAGCAGAATCTGTTCGTTCTTTCTCTGGAAGTGGATAACATTTTTCATCATAAGTCTTTCCAAATTGTCTTAGATCATTGTATTGCAGAGAATAGCTAAGTCACCCGGTTGATTATTGTATGGTATTGCTATTACTGTGTAAAATGACATCCTGGTTCCGTTCACTTCACTTTGTATCAGTTCATGTAAGTCTTTCTGGGTTTTTCTGAGAGCATTCTGCTTATTATTTTTTATAGTAAAATAGTTTTTCATCATAATCCCATACCAGAACTTGTTCAACCATTCCCTAGTTGTTGGACATCCACTCAATTTCCAATTTTTTTGCCACCACTAAAAGAACTGCTATAAATGTAAGTCCTTTTCCTCTGTTTTTTTTTATCTCTTTGGGATAAAGACCTTTTAGTGGTAGTCCTAGGTCCTTTTTATCTGCTGAAATTCCATTCCAAATTCAAATTCCACATTTTCCCAGATGCCTTACTTGATCACTTAAAATATAACATCTCCTGTGGTTGGAAATTGTGCAGTGTATGACTGTAGTATTCATATGGTACTTACTCTGTCTTAGAGCTGTTTATGTACATGTTATATTTTTCTGGATTGTAAACTTCTGGAGGACAGGGATAATGGCTTAGGATTCTTTATGCCTTCTATGGTTCCTAGCAGAGTGCTTTATACAGGGGAGAGCCCTGCACCAAGGATGGAAGCCCTATCCCAGCTCTTCCATTTAATTGCTGCGTGACATTTGGACATGTCACCTAACTGCTTTCCCACCTTTATTTCTTCATCTGTATAAAATGTATATAACCTCTGAATATATCCCAGCAATGTTGCAAGGATAAATTAGATACATAAATTGTAGAGCACTCTGTAAGTGGGATATGCTAGTGTTCCAACTGAATCTACCACTTGCAAAATGATATAAACTCTGTTGTGGTTTTTTGTTTGTTTTGGTGGACATTCTTACAAATGATATAGCAAGTGATTAAAAAACTTTGACCGTAACAGTGTAAAAAGTCCAAATTCAGTTCTAAAAATGCATTTCCTGTATGCTTCTCATGAAATAGCCTTCTGAGGTTTGAGTTCAGGACACGTGGAAGAATATTAATAAGAAATTGAAAGGTAAAGAATTGGTTCATATGTGGTGTGGGGTGTCACTGAAATTTGAAAACCCAGACTCAAAACTTTCAGAGGTTCTAAAAGAGTAATCCAATCTGATTTTGGAACCAGTGTGCTAATTTCCTCTACAACATCCCTTACGAGTGATTATTCGTCCTCTACTTTATGTGGCATCAAATGGCCCATTTCGTAAGGTAGTCCACTCCATTTTGGGACACCTCTGATCAGAAATTCTTCATTGTGTTTAGCTAAAAGCCGCCTTGCTCCTTTTAATTTTAATTTTTTTTTTTTTTTTGCTTTTTGGAGGGCAGTTGGGGGTTAAGTGACTTGCCCAAGGTCACATGGCTAGTTTTTTTGTGTTAAGTGTGTGAGGCTGGATTTGAACTCAGGTCCTCCTGACTCCAAGGCCGGTGCTCTATTCACTGCGCCACCTAGCTGCCCCAACCTGGCTCCTTTTAAACATTTAGTCATTGTAGTTCTAACTTCTGGAACCACAAATTTTAAAGACAGCTGTAGTATCTCCTTTTCATACCAGGTCGGAGTTAAATATCTCTAGTTCCCTTATCCTGATATGATTTCAGATTCCATCACTGTTCTGGCTGTCTTCCTCCAGACATATTCCAGCTTGTCATTGTCCTTCCTGGACTGTCAATTACAACATAGAGCATCTGTCTTCTAGATATAGAATGACCGGTACAGTGGACACCAAGACTGTTTGTAAGGACTGGAGTGTCAGGTCTCTTCTCCCAGGATACAAATGAGTTTAATACCTAATTAGCAAGAATAAGTATAATAGCAAGTTCTAGGGATTTTCTCCTTCCACCCTGGCCCATAGATTCATCCCAGGTGAGTCCATCTCCATTTCCCGTCTTCACCCTTTACCCTCCCCAGAAGCAACCTTACTTTGGTTGATTGCCTTGGGCACAGTGGTTCTGCTGTTACTTTCTATGACTTAGAAAGTATAATATAACCTATGGTTATGAGGTCTTTTTTTGCTATTAATTGACACTTTTGGTCCATTGTGAGTTTATTATTAACTAACTGCTGTTAGACTAATCTTCCAAATTATGGAATCATGCAATTTTTTTTTTCCTTTTTTCCTAAGTTGCAGAACTTAATTTATCTCTATTGAATTTCAGCTTGTTAGCTTTGATCTTCATTTCCCACAATTAACTCTTTCTGACCTTGTGTCATTAATAAGGTTCACATGTTTGGGGCATTTTCCCTCAAATTTGTAATAATGTTTATAGAACCAGAATTTGTAATCCCAACATATTAGCTGTTTCATATAGTGTTGGAGCAATGTGTCATAATGCAATCACAAGAGTTCAAAGTTAGAAGAACATCAGTGATCTTTTAATCCAGTACATACTTGAAAAAAATATTTTTTGCTACAGTGTATAGACTTTACTTGTTGACCTCTTGAGGAGAAACCCAGCATCTCTCAAGACAACCAGTTTGACCTGTGGCTACCACTAATTGTTTTTCCTGACATCAAACCTGGATCTGTCTCTTTATAATTTTGTACCAGTTTGGTTCCTAGTTCTCTCTGGGGACAAACGGAACAAGTCTAATTCTTCTTCAATGTGTCAATGTTCATATACTTTAAATGGCTCTCATGTTCCCTTGGGTTATCTTGTCTCTAAGTTAGGCATCCTAGTTTCTTTAACCAATATTTATCTGACATAAACTAAAGCATTTTAACCGTAGTGTTTCCTTTCCTCTGCATGTACTCTAGCTTCTTGTCCTTCATAAAATGTGGCACCTAGGCCTTAACGCAGCACTTTAGATGTCACTTGACCAGAACAGAGAACAGTTGGATGATTACCTTCTTATTCCTAGATAGTTTCGTTCCTTATCCATGGAAACTGTTTAGTAGTTAATTGGAGAAGCCAAGGATAGAACCATTTGATATTTGACTAATGACCTTCCTTCAGCTTGACACAGAGCCAGAAATTACACATTTTTTGACGTGATTGTTCAGCTAGAACTCTATCCTACTTTATTATTATATGAGTCATATTTCTTCCTTCTGTTTAAAAATATATCTTGGCTGGAATCATTCAGTTTATCTATATATTTCCCCTACTAGAATACTTGTTGAGGTGGAATGGGATTGGGCAGAAGGAAATTAAGTTAGTTTGGCATGACTTTTTCTTCATGAACCAGTGCTGGTTTCTGGTGATCTTCACTTTCCCTTCTAAATATTTTCTAATTATTAAAATGTATATGATAAATAATATTTTTCTGGATCATTGCCCTATACCGTAATTTCCAGAATCAACCTCCATGTCTCCCTTCCCCAGCTCTTTGAAATGTTAATGGTATTTGCTTATCCCAAGTTTTCTGTTGGTTCTGGTCTTTTCAGTGCATTCTCAAAAATTGCTGTGGTAGCTCTCCATTCACGTCTTCCAAGTTCTTCTAGTTCTCTGAACTTTGGGGGCCTTTGGACTTGAAATAATTTTTAAAAATCAGGTGGTCTTGTGCTCTTGTTTGTTTTGTCTGTTTGATTTGATTCACCTCTTAACCTGATTTGTTCTACTCTTTCTACTTTGGAGGGTTTTTGTGGGGTTTTTTTTGTTTTTTTTTTTTTGCTAGAGTTGAGAGAAGTGGAATTTGAGCTATATAAGTCTGCTTTCTCACTGGCACTATATATGTCTGTGAACATCATAGATTACCCAAAACACTAGGTCTTCCCTTACTTGTTCTTGTCTTTTCTCCAAACATGTTTTTTAAGAGCTCTTTTTGTTAGCATTTCTTCTCTAGTCTAAACTCCTTTTTATCTTTTATCTTTCCAACACAGCTCATATGAGTTTGAACCTCCCTTTTGTGTTCATTCTTGGTTTTGTGCCTCTCCTTTGGTCTAATGTACATTTGGGGGGGAGGGCGATTCTTTAAAAATCCAAGTATCCTAATAGAACACTTTTTTTCTTAATCATATTGATTTCTTTCAATCTTCTCACTATTTACATTATCAGAATTTTGTTTTTGATAATCTCCATTTCTGAGCCATCTGCTGTGGAGTTATATCTCTCTTTCCTTAAATTTAGACTATGTGTCTGAATATGTTTCTGCCCTTTGAAAGTAGAAACTCTCATTAAGACAAATATAAGTTTTATCAGATACTCTATACTTATATCAAGACAAGACTTCTAGGAGATATCCTATGTCATATGAGCTGACAGTCCACATCATTACTATTTATCACTAATTCTGTAATCTGTACTAGAAAAACATCATCTGTATCTTCTATGGGGTCAGGTGATCTGTAGCATACTCCCACAATTAGCTCTTTTTTCTTTCTTTTTACTTTTATCCTTAGACAAATACACTTTATGTGTCATCTTAGAATTCTGGATATACAAGCACACACCTGAGTACACCTACACCTATATCTATATCTCTTTGTGATCTGTAGTCCTATTCCTCAGCCCTTATTTTTAAGGTCAGCTGAATACCAGCATGTCTGTGGAGAACCAAACAAGTCAGGAGGAGGGGGAGCAGGAGAGAGTTCAAATGGACATAAGAAAGATATTTCTTATCAGTGCTTCTTTAAATGATAAAGGGAAAATGTGTTGGGCAGACTACTTAGGACCCTAGGATTTAGAACTAGAAGGCGATATTAGAGCTCATCCATGCCTACAGTTTGTAGAAGAGCAAATTGAATTATCTAGAGGTGAAGTCCCTTTTCCAAAGTTATACAGCTAGTATGTGGCAGAACTTAAATGTAAACTCATATCCTTTGATTCAGATTTACTCTTCTTTCTTTTTCAGTGCACCATTGTTTTGATAACCATAGGAGTCACATTGGTTACAGACCATCAGTAATATTTGATGATTCAAATATTTTGGGAGATCTTTTCCTTTTTATTTTTTATTTATTTTACATTTATGTTCAGGGTGTTACTTCTAGAAGGTATGCTGACCAAGTTGTGATTCCTAACTTGAAATTTAAATGCCTCATTTCATATTACCTTTCAAAAAGTGACTTTGTTAAAATGAAACTATTTGCTCATGTTTGTTTGCCTTTAAATATATTTTTTTAGTCACCAGAACTCTCCATTGGATTTTTTCATTCTTATGGACAAATGAAGATAAATTACATTCATTTATTTTTATACCTGTGAATGCCAAATTATCTACAAAGATCACTCTACTTAGTACTTATTGGTGCTTCCTCTGGTGGTCACCTCATCTTTTAGGATGAAAACTTCTTTTATTTCTTTTTTAAAAATCCTCGCATATAGGCCCATCAATTCCCGATAACCTTTTTGGTAGAGAGGAAACATTTAGATTTATTAAACAGCATTAACTTTCAGCAGTAGCATTAGTAGACATTGATAACATGTCTTTTGGGACACAGCACTGTGTTGTATTTCATGAGCGATGCAAAGAAATACAGTCAAAGTTCTTGAAATCCAGATGTTGGCAATATGGCTAGATCGGACAACAGGCAGCTGTAAGGTTAGATAAGAATTCCAAAAAATGGTCACAGATTTAGGATGGCAATTCTAGTAGCTCAATAGAAGTGAGAGTTGAGTTCTGGGAATCAGAAATATTATTTTCAAGGAGGATTAGAGGAGGATAGATTCTTGGACAATGCCTGTGTGGGGCTAGTGCTAGAAGAGCAACCAAAAAAAGGACCAGAGTAGGACTGGCCTGAAGAGGAAGAATAAGAACCAAGACAATGTCATGTGCCAACCTCCGGAGCAGAGCTTTAAGCAGATCGTAGTAGATGATGTCATTCTTATTATAATGAATGATGAATGAGACCTTTGAATTTGGCAGTTAAGAGATCATTAGGAGACTTGGAGAAAACAATTTCAGCAGGGTAGTTGGTTTGGAACCAGAATATTAAGCGGGGAGAGATGGAGGGAGTGAGTGGGTTAGGAAATAGACAGTGGGTGTAATGTACTCATTGGAAATTCTTGGCAGGGAAAGGTAAGGAGCTGTCCATTCTGAAGCAAGATTTACTGTTCTATAAATTTGAGAGAGAGGATAGTATGGTATTTGGATTTCATTTTGATTTATTTTAATAGGGGGAAGTTTTGCCTTATCTGCTGATTAAATATACTTAGTAATTTTTAGTGCATTGCTGATGAGGTTATAATTCAGTTCAGTGGACAATTATTAACACAGAGTCCTGTATTGGGCCCTTGGAGAGATAAAAAGTTTAGATAAGAAATGTTTCTCGCTTTCATGAACAGGGGCTTAAAGACTACTAAGATACAAGGTTTTCTTTATATTGTCATTATTTATCTAAGTGCAGAAAAATAGTGCAGTTAAAGCACTGAGGTTGAGGTAAGGAAGAAGGGCTTTACTGCCTAGGGGAATCATAGACTATTTCCTATAAGAAGTGGCCCTGGAATTACTGGAATAATGTAATTTTAATGATATAACTATAGCGATATAATGATCCTGATGATTAATAATATTCATTAAAATAGAAGTTCTTTGAGAGTAGAGCTTGTTTTATACTTTGTTTTTATCCCAAGTGCCTAGCACTGTGGCTGGTACATAGCTACTTAATAAAGGCTTGGTGTTTGATTAGTAAGCAAAATGCTTTACAGTTTATGAAGCTTTCCCCCCTCAACAGCACGGAAATAGGTCATCAAAGTAGTTCAGGTGGTGTTATTCTCACTGTAAAAAATACAGATGAAGTACAGCAAAAGGAAAGTTGGTTGGCTCCAAAGGTTAGGCAGCAATTGAGCAAGCATGGGGGGTTGGAAGGGAGAGACATCGTAGTCAATAGGAGCAGTGGGACCAAAGGCACAGAACACTGGGAAGGTGGGTGGGTGGCAGGTGGTGAAGAGCCTTGAATGTCTAACAACAGTGTTCACAGTTGACTCTAAAGACTAGGGATAGCTGTTGGAGCTCCTGAGCTTTGGAAGTAACCTGATTAGGGATGTCTGTGTGTGTCTGTGTGTGTCTGTGTAAAAGATACTTTGGAGCCAGGAAGGCATGGAGGTAGAAGGAATTGCTTAGGAAGCCTTTGCTATAGTCTAGGTATACATATTGCATCATCTCTCTATGTTTCCAATTAATTTCACTTTCTCTACTGCCCTGAATATGTAGATTGACTATTTTTTAATCTTTTTTTTCTTTTTGGAAGGACAATTAAGTAAATTAATTGACTTGCCCAAGGTTACACGGCTAGTGTTAAGTGTCTGAGGCTAAATTTGAACTCAGGTCCTCCTGACTCCAAGGCTTGTGCTCTGTTCATTGCAGGGCTTGTGCTCTATTCTAGCCGACTTTTTAAGAAAAAAATTTTTTAAGAAAAAAAAAAGCAGTGAATTATAGTCTGATTCTTTATTGAGAAACTATAAATTCAAAAGAGGTCAACAGTTTGAGAACATGATGACCCAAATAAATGTCTTGTTCTTTCACTTCCTCTAAGACCAAGACTGCTTAAGTGTTATTGTCTTCATTTTAAAAGAAGACATTAACATTTTAATGTATACCTTTGGCCTTCTAAGATAAATCTAGCTTCTAGACTAAGATGAAAATCTCATTTATGGCTTTATACAAGATCCTCTACGTCCGTTAGGGTGAAGTTCTGGGGATCACCAAGAACAGTTAAATCTGTGCATACAATAGTTTGTCTTAGGTAATGAAAAACTGCCAAAGAACAAAGGGGTATCTGTTATCTGTGGATTGTCTACAGACTTGGCTGTGTGGTTTGAGTTAAATCAGAGAGCGTCTGGAAGAAGTTCAAAACTATAGAATCTACTAGTATGATTTTTTTACATTAAAAATCCTTGGGACCCATGGCCTGCATGAAAAATATTTCTTCTGTGAAATACTTGCTTACAGATATTTATTTACCCAGCAAGACTTTAAGAACTTTGAGGTTAAGAGTTATGTCATGTTCATTTTTCACCTTAGACGCTGCTTTGCATATGGTAGGCACCCATTTATTTTTTTCATCTTGATGGTACCACTGTCTTCCTAGACACCTAGGTTCAATACCTCAGTCATCTTTATTCTTATCCTTATTCCTCCTTGACTACCTTGGAAACTTCTTTTGCATCTCTTTTTTTTTTCCTTCACTCATTTGATCTACTAGATCTCCATAACAAACAGCCTTATAAATTATTCTCTTTGCTGATGCTTTCTCCCCTCTCCAATCCTTCTTTACAGCTGCCTAATGAGTGGTATATAGGACAAAGACTGTAAAAGACTTGGGTCCAGATTCCAGCTCTAATATTTACTACATCTGTCCTTAGCATCCTACTGAGCCTCTCTCGATCTCAGTTTCCTCGTCTGAAAATGTTGGATAAAATGGCCTTGTTGAGCATTTCCTTCAGTCTCAGATCTACAATCCTGCCATCACACCAGCCCAGATTACTCTTTTGCTCAAAACTTGGTGTCTCCCATCTGCTTCTACAATAAAGTACAAATTCCTTAGGTAAGGTCATCCACAGTCCATCTCCAACCTACCTTTCGAGTCTTATCTCATGTTACTCTTGTACATTCTAAGTTTCAGAGAAACTGTACTCTTCCTGGCTGCGCCCCAAATTGCTATTATCTTTCTTGTCTCTGCCTTTAAGAATGCTCATCTTCTTTCAAGGCTCCCTTTCCTTGGTAGTCATTTCTGATCCTGCTAGCTGATAGGTCTTTCCCTTTTTTTTTTTATTGACTTGTTTATTTACTTTTAGTTTACAAGATTCAGTTCCACAATCCCTTGAGTTTCAAATTTTCTCCCCTCCCTTTCTGCCCCCCCACCCCATCCCCCAATGGTGGCATGCAATCAAGTATAGGATCTGCAGATACTTTACATTGTACAATAATCTGGTTGTATAGAAGGGTTGTAATCGATGGAGTGAACAATGGGAAAAAAGAAAGAAAACCAAACATGGGAAAGACCAATAGCATGTAGATTGCTTCAGTCTCCATTTAAACTCTGGTCTTTCTAGATTTTTCTCTGAATGTAGGTATCTCCTTCCATCCTGAGACTTGTAGAGTTGTCTTATAACTGTGTGTTGCTGAGAAGAGTTCACTTTATCAAGGTTGGTCATCACACATAATGATGTGTCTGTGATTATGTACAAATTTTTCCTGGTTCTGCTCTTCTCACTTAGCATGAATTTGTATAAGCCTCTCCAGGTAATTATGAAGTCCATCTCCTTCCCATTTCTTGTAGCACAATAATATTCCATTACATTCATATACTACAACTTGTTCAGCCATTCCCCAATTGATGGTCATCCCCTAAATTTCCAGTTTTTTGCCACCACAAAGAGAGCTGCAATAAATATTTTTGTACATATGGGTCGGTCT
This sequence comes from Pseudocheirus occidentalis, assembly GCA_028646575.1. Lineage (NCBI taxonomy): Eukaryota > Metazoa > Chordata > Mammalia > Diprotodontia > Pseudocheiridae > Pseudocheirus > Pseudocheirus occidentalis. The sequence continues at coordinate 53,484,067 of CM053599.1, read as the reverse complement.
TTCCTTTCTTAAGTAATTATAGAGGGGTGGCTAGGTAGCTCAATGAATAGAGCACCCGTCCTGGAGTCAGGAGGACCTAAGTTCAAATCTGGCCTCAGACACTAAACACAAGACTAGCCGTGTGACCTTGGCAAGTCACTTAACCCCAATTGCCCTACCTTTCCCCCTCCAAAAAAGCAAAAAATAAAAATAACTATAGTACTTTGCACATCTTTAGCTCAGTCACATTTTGTTGTATATTATACTTACATATGTAATCAATGCTCTTCTCCATTCCTCCCCTATCCAAGTTTCATGAGGACAATACTATTTCACTTTTGTCTTTGTATTGTTGGTGCCTAGAGCTGTGCCATGTGAACAGTAGGCACTTTATAAACGTTGTGTTGAATTTAATTCATTTCCTGTGGGCTACAGGCAGTAGTTAGAAACAGCCACCCATATCTTGATAAAATAGCAGGTTGAGTATATCCAAGGCATTTTTCAGAGAATTCTGCTTAATTCATAATCATTCAGATGAATAGTTATGAGTTTATCTTCAAATGTATGTAAGAAAAAAAAGGTATATAATACTGATTGCTGAGTGAGACTTTAATAATAGCAAATGCATACTTATATGAGGCAGCTAGCAAAAGTTATTTTTAAACATCTTGCATCTAGATAGTACATGTCATATAGGAATTTGGTCCTTTGGGTCTTCTCTATGTTGATTTTTGAGTGTGATGAGCAAAACTGTTCCCTAGCTTCCCTGTTTCTTTCCCTCATTCAATTCGAGAAACATTTTTGAGTATCTATTGTGGCTGTGGAGTTCTAGGTGCCAGAGGTGCCAACCTTGTTGGCTGCTGTTAGCAGCAGACTGATAATGACGTATCTAAGGAGATCATTGGAAATTTCTGAAAGATTTGTATTGAAAGTGAAAGAAATGGCAGGTAATAGAAGACAAAAAAGCGTGGTCTGGTTCTGTAAGAAAGTGTTGGGAGTGCTAAAGCTTAGGATGAGCTTAGGCAGATCAGTAAATCAAAGGACAACAAATGAGTTTTTGGGTGTCATGCGTAACAGGACCGTTCTGGACTCTGAGCTTTTTCACAGACTTGTCCTCTGTGCCTGGAATTCATTTTAATGTTCAGCTTCCCTTTCTGATTTCAAGTTTCAGCAGAAGTCGTTCCTTCTGCAAGAAATCTTCCCCAATCCTTGTTAAACTTACTGCCTTCTTTTTGAGAATACCACCAATTTTTCAAGTCTAAATCTTGTGTGAACATAGTTGTGTGCATGCTGTCTCTGCCATTAGACTGTGAGCTTCTTGAAAGCAGGGCCTGCATTTTTACTTTTCGGGGGGGGGGGGGAGGGAACTTTTCTTTGTATCCCCTGCACTTAGCAGAATGCCTGGCGTGCAATTGGTACCTAATGCTAGTTGGCTGTTTGATTAGCAACATGTACACTATTGTCTTTTCAGTGCTGAGTTTTACACAGGTCACATGCAGGCTAATTCAATAATTTACTAGTTCTGTGAACCTAATTTAAAGATTTATTTGAAATACAATTGCTTTAGTTACGATATGGGGGGGAAAAAGAATGTTTAGAATGATGAGATTTTGTTTCACCTACATCATTGATTCTGAAAATGGCTCTTGGTTGTATCACAAAGGGTTTAAAGTGATTTAATAAAAAGAAGCAAGTTACTTTGTTGTGATTGGGTTTGGAATTGTTAAGGATAAACCTGATTTTTTGGGAAAAGTATCACTTCACTCCTTCCCCCTGCCCACGCTCCACTCCCATCTTATTTTGTTTGCTGTTGGAGAAAATAAAAAATATAATGCTTGTTATTCTTTAGGGGAAAGATAAAAAATAGGAAGATTGAAACAGTTCTACTATCTAATGTCTTTGGGAGGTTTGGTGGGAGAAACTCACGGTGTATGAACTGTATGTTGTATTGTTTTTGGTACCACTGAGGGATAGATAGAAAGACACCTGTTTGGAGAGAAGCATGCACCTTTGTGTAAGACAGCATGAAAGATGACTCTGCTTTGATGGAACCTATTTAAATTGCATTTCTTTTATTCAAGTGATAAACTCAGGGCAACAGGAGAAAGTGCATAATTAGAAGCCAGCAGCTACTATTTTTAACCCTAAGATCAACAGAACAGCTGATTCCAGAGGCATGATGGATATTGGATTATCATACGCCACTTGTGAGAACTATTGCAAATGCTATTTATTGAGCTTATACAAGAAGTCAGGAAAAGGGCAGTGTTGTTTAATAGGGTTAGTATTCCAATATCCTTTCAATCCTTAATTCCTCATACTTTCTGGTAGTATTTTTTTTAATAAAAATATTGTTGTCCTAGAGCCCTAAATCACATTTCTCCCTTTTTTCTCTTTTCATTTTCCTGGGGCTCTAGGGACCACCACAAGACTCATATCTTCAACTAGTAACATATTAGATGAGAGACCAGCATTACAATAAGCCAACTTCTGATCTGTTGGTGCATCTGGCACAAATGCTGCCGACTTTGTATTTAGATCAGTTTCCCAGAATTCTATTTTTAGGATGTTGGTGAAAAGGGTTTTTAGAGGTCCATTTCAACTCCTCTCATTTTTATCTATCTATGCCTTTATCTACCAATTTATTATTAATACTTAATACCTAGCATTTATCTAGCACCTCTGTATATCAGGCACTGTGCTAAACACTTTACAAATGTTATCTCATGGGCTCCTCACAACAACTCTGGGAAGTAGATATTATCTCCATTTTACAGTTGATAGTAGGCGGGTTAATAACTTGCCCAGGGTCCCACAGCTAGGAAGTGTCTGAGGCTGGATTTAAACTTGAGTTTTCTGACCCCAGGTCCAGTGTTCTATCCACTGTGCCTCCTAACTCCCTCCATTCATGTAGCCATGTCTGATTCATATGTATGTGTGTACGTGTGGATGAATGACTGGTTCACCTTATCTTACACAGGATGGAAGTACGTGAGCTAAATTTCCATTACCAAGCTACAGGAGAGATTTGATTTCATTTTTTTCTGACCTAAACCAGCTCAATCCTCCTTATGCAGTTTTAGGTTCTTGGAGGCTCACCATATTAAAACTAGACTTAGCAGAGCTTACAACTCAGGGCTCCGAAGGTCAAAAAGGTCCACCAACTTCAAACTCTCCAATGGCTGGGGTTACATACATATGCCACCATACCCAGCCCCCTCATTTTTCAAAGGTGGAAACAGAGACCCAGAAAGTAAGAGTGCTAGGTTAGTTGGAGTGTTGTAGTATTTATTTTGTTGACCTTAGTTAAAGGGGAAAATAAGCCAAATTCAGATTTAGGTATATGCTGAGCTTTGCCTTAGAGTTCTTTGTCACTTGTTATTCCACTAACATGGTTGTTTCTCTTCTGTGTTTATTTCTTTTTTACCTGGTGTGGTTTTAGGAGAGGAAAAAAAGGATTTGCAAAACTATATATCTTCCTTGATGATGATGATGATGATGAGAGCTATTGTCTCCCCTCTTCATCCATTTTGCCCCTTAAAGATTCTGAAACTAGTTCGGCATTGCCTAGAGAGACATCTGTCCTCAGTGTTGACACTAGATGAAGTCACCATGGTTAAGTATCTTCTGCAATTTGCTTTCTGTGAGATTGCCTCCAGAAAGAGTACTTCCCACCCCCCTCTAAAGGCCTTTAAACACAATATTACATTGAGAAGCTGACTTACTGAAGGAAAGTAATGATCCAGAAGTGTCCCTGAAAAGTATTTGACTTTGGGGTGAAAACGTCTTCCTCTTTCTGTGAAGGCTGGTAGCTTAGATTTTTCATTTTTGAGGAATTAGTAACAAGGTGTTTCTCAAATAAGTTGCTGTTTCATTGTTCCCGTAAAGTTGTCATTTAATACTGTTCAAAGATGACAGGGATAAGGACGCTCATCTATTTATAGAGCAGTCTTACCTATAAGCCAGATGGTCACTTGTCACCATACTACGAATCAATTCTGGCTTTAATTTCTTCATCTTTAAGATGAAAGGGTTAGATTCAGTTACCTCCAAAGTCTCTTCCCATTCCTCCTAATCTCTGATAACAGTGTCTGAAGAGAAGGACAGTTTTGTGAAGGAACCTTAAATAGCTTTTTAGAATGTATTTCCACCCTTTAGAAATAAATGCTTATCCAACTATGTTAGCAATTTTTGCCTTTTGTCTTTATGTACATCCTTCCTCCAGAGCACAGAAAAATACATTTTTACCAAAACAAAGATCTTTCAGCAGCGAGAACTAATTTTTCTGGCTTCAGGGATCACTTGTAAGACCAAAAAAAAAAAAATCTGAGACATTTTTGACCTAGAGAAAAGAAAATATTCTTCTCAAGGAGTTGTTCTGTGGGAAGATAATTTTTCTGTTTCCTTATCCGCATCCTTATCTTACTTGATCCCAATCTAATTTTTGTGTTTCATTACTCACCCCTTCCAGACATGTCTTCTGGGTCACTCCTCCCTTCTGTAACTCTCCCTACCTGTTTTACCATCTGTTTTCAGTATTATTTGCTGGCCCATCAGCCATCTCTTGCTCCCTTAGCATAGGAATCCTCTGTAGATCAGTTCTCAACTCTCTCTTTATTCTCTCTTCTCTTCCCCTAGATGATTTAACTAGCTCAGGAGAGCCTGATTGTCATCTCTATGCAGATAATTCCTAAAGCTGCCTTAAATACCCTGCTCTTTCTCCTGAATTCTAGTCCCACATCATTTATCTCTTAGATCTCGAGCTGTAACATGAGTCACTCATAAGTTCCTTCCCAACTAAGTTTGTCGTCATCTGCTTGGTGGACTTCATGCCACTGGATGCATCTCAGATGCAATGCATTCAAAATAAAATTAATTATCTTTCCTTCTAAACCCACCTTCCCTCCAAATTTTCTTTTTTCTATTGAGGGTTATTATCAGCTTTGGACCTCAGAATCTTATTGTCAATTTTTACTATTCCATTTTCTTCACCTGCCACTAACACACGTGTATACACACACACACACACACACACACACACACACACACACACACACACACACACACACACAGTCTGTTGCCACATCTGATTGATTCTACCTCCACAGCATCTCTCAACTTTTGTCTCCTACCCATATGGTTACCACTCTAGTTAAGGTTTTCATTACCTCTTGTCTAGTTGCCTTTGCTTCTCCCCTCTCCCCTTCCTAAACTATCCTTCCTCCAGATGCGAATTAATTTTCCGAAGGGACAGGTCTGAACAGTTAACTCCCTTGTTCAACAGTGTCCATCTTCAGCCTGGCATACAAGGCTCTCCCATCTCTCCCATCTAACTTTCTCATTATTATCCATTATATACTCTCAGATTGCTCAAATTGGAATATTAAGTTTTCCCAAATTAGACATTCCTCTTCCTACTGTCATATGTTCTCACAGGTTTTCCATGCATGCAGTGCATTCCATCCATCTCATCTTCAACAGTCAGAATATTTTACATGCTTCTTGATTCAGTTGATGTCCGTCCTTCTCCCAATCATCCCGTTTTTACAGATTGTTTCTGCTTCCATCTTTTATCTACTATGATGCCTGTCTTGTCTCCCCTCAACCCTATGAGCTCCATGGGTTAGTAACTCTGTGATTACTCTTTTTGTATCCTCAGTACTCTTCCATGTGGTAGGCAGTTTATCAGTATTGAAAAAAATTGGACAGTAAGAAACTGTAAGCATGAATGCCTTTCAGGCCAGAAAGAGACAAGGAATGGATAAAAATATGGTCAAGTTTAGTGGTCTTGCACCCAACAGTTGGCAGACCATTTGAGCTTGACTTTGAGATGCCAGAGAATGCAGTACAAATGCATACAATGAGGTGAATTTCCAAGGTAGTTAATGTTTCTGATTTTTGTTCAATATCATAAGATCACAGAACAGATCACAGGGCTAACTGGTCTATCTTCCCCATTTCACAAATAAGAAAGACTGAACTCTAGCTGAGGGGCTAAGCACCTGGCCCGAGGTCACTCAGGAAGTGAGCATCAAAAATGGTTTTTCACCCAGGTCCCATGATTCCTGAGTGAGTGCTTTTCCCCCTTGTACTGTGACGCTTCCATTCCAAGAACATTTCAGGCATTTCCCAGTAAGTTAATAAACACCATAAGTTTACTGCCTCTAAGCATCAGCTTGCACAGGTGGGTTTGTGTTCACCTTATTATGTATACAAATCATCTCTAGAGCACAATCAGAAATAGGTATACCTGGCAAATGTCTGTCATTAAATCCACCTGGTGTAGAGAGAAGCATTCGCAGAATTCTGTTTTTAGCTGGGTTTGCTTTTAAAGATTGACTTCAGTCATTGTAAAGATTTCAGAGTTTCTTCTGTCTACTTTCTATGGATACTGCTTCTGCAGTAATGATGGCAGAAAAGGGAGGAGAAGGAACTAAAAATAAAAAATAAAAGATTTCCCAAAGGGTGTGTTTTTAAAAGGAAAAACAAGCCTGGTCACATTGTTTCCTACCAGCTGACAGACCCAGAAGCTCAGGTTATTTTATTGACTATATTCTGTTTTATATAAACAAACTTTATTTGGCTCAGAATTAACTAAGTTTTTATTAGTACCAATTCAAACATTGCATCCTACATTTCAGGTATAATATGTAGTCTCAAATGCAAAAGGGTAAACAATGACATTGTTGCTTCTTGTTGCTAGTGTGATGATGATAAAACATGTGAAAACAGGTAACTTGCACCTGGCATGAAAGATACCCATCAGATTGAATCAGCCCTCATTTCAGAGTTTTAAAATTATCACAGGATAGCTTTCAAAACTAGATCTAGTTAAATTTTGGCTTATGCACCATAGCATTGAAGATGAAGCTCCTCAGAACCAGGGAAAATTTGTACACAGTCACAGATACATCATGTGTGTGACAACCAATTTTGAAAAACTGGACTCTTCTCAGGTCAGCATCACACAGTTAAAAGACAACTCTACAAGTCTCAGGATTGAAGGAGATGTCTACATTCAGAGAAAG
>CM053599.1:53327531-53476960 GCA_028646575.1 Pseudocheirus occidentalis | reverse complement strand
GGGGGGGGGGAGGAAGGGGAGAAAAATCTGAAACTCAGGTGATTCTGGAACTGAATCTTGTAACCTAAAAGTAGACAAATAAGTCAATAAAATAAATAAATAAATTTAAAAAAAAAGATGAAGCTCCTATGTGATAGAAGTAAATGGGGAGATTTACAAAGTTAATTGCAGTGACTCCCACAAATTTATTTTAAAGCACCACCAACAAGAAATCAAACCTGACTTGCATCATATTTTAAAAAATAACCAATCAGGGACGGCTAGGTGGTGCAGTGAATAGAGCACCAGCTCTGGAGTCCGGAGGAACTGAGTTCAAATGTGGCCTCAAGCACATGACATGCTTACTAGCCATGTAACTTTGGGCAAGTCACTTAGCCCCAACTGCCCTCCAAAAAGCAAAAAATAAAAAATACCCAATCACAAGCATTCATTAAGTGCTTACTTTGGCACCCAACCAAGTAGTAGTGGGGGAGGGTATGAAGAAATGCAAAAAACAGGGTCCCTTTCCTCAAGGAATTCAAATTTTAAATAAGTTTTTATGTTGGAGAAATGAGAGATGATAATGAACTAGATGTGACAATTCCATCTTTAAATTGAATTCCCTTTCGAGCTGTATTGATGCCATTTGTTTTTTATACTCCAGTCATTTCCTTGTCTTCCTATCCTCCTTTGATCTTTCCCATCTAACAAAAAAAGACATCTAAGTAAAAGAGTTAACATAGCACCTGACAACATTGCAGTGCAATATTGAGCATTCATAGTCCTCATCCTTTCTGCTTTTGTGTCATCATTTGTTCTTGTCCAGAGATAGATGGTACAACCTTGTTGAAAATTGAGCTACTGTTCAACTTTTTTTGTTTGCGTCATTTTAGTCATCAAGTATAATCTTCATTTGGTTCTACTTACCTTGTTATGAATTGATTGATCTAAAATTTCCCAGAGTTTCTGCATTCCTTATATTTATTATTTCTAGTGGCACAGTAATGGTATGTTTTGTTCAAGTACTACAATTTGTTCATGCATTTGCTAGTTGATGGGCAATGACTCTTCCCCTAGTTCTTTGCTACCAAAAAAAGATGTTACTATAAATATTTTTGTATTTATGGAACCCACACTGTCTTTGACCTTTTTTATTTCTGTGCCCAGTGATGAAATCCTTGACAATTTAGTAATTTTTCTCACACAATTCCAAATTGGTTTTCAGGATGTTTGGGCTAATTCACAGCTTTACCAACAAAAGAGGGGGTATTGGTGTCCTTTTCCACAAGCCCTATTTACTAATAACATATTAAGCGTTTCTTTTCTTTTGTCACCTTCACTTATTTGTGGAATGCTTAGAGTTGTTTAAATGTACATTTTTCTTATTAGTGATTTGAATCTTTTTTCCCATATGTCGATTGATAATTAGCAATATTTTTTGTAATCTCTTCGTATCCTTTGACTATTTAATTTTCCTAACATATAACCCTTTGTATTTTGGTCAAGTATCTATTTAGAGCTCATTTTGTGATATATGGTGTGATGTGATGGTCTAAAACTAATTTCTTCCAAAATTCCTGTTTTCCCAGCAGTTCATGCTAAATAAAGTTTACTGAACTATGGTGTTCACTTGATTCTAGGTCTTACTTAGGTAGTATTCTGTGGTAGTCTTTCTATTTCTAAATGAGTAGCAAATAATTTTATTTATTTCTGCTAAATGAAAATAATTTAAGGAGTAGTGATGCTACGGCCCCCCCCTTAATAGCTTTATTTTTTCATTGTTTCCCTTAAGATTGTTATCAAATAATTATAAAAATAATTTTATCTAATCCTGCAAAGGAACTCATTGATGGTTTTATTGTTACGGCACTGTATCTATGAATTAGTGTTTTCTCAATTTTTAAAATGAAACTTTGGTGTGTTTTTCCTACCTTTGCAGGGTATCAAACCAGCAAGCTTTGAAAAAGTACATGATCCTGAAATCAAGGAGATTATTGGGGAATGTATCTGCAAAAACAAAGAAGAAAGGTTAGTTTTCAGTGAAAAATTGACTATTTGTATTATTTCTTAAATTGAAATGATTGAGATAAAGTTTGATCATTTCTGAGAATGGAAGTGGAGAATTTTGAAAGAAAAAATTGACTAAGACTTAAAGAGAGGGATGCCTTGGATATTTTATGTATTAGCCAGTTTGGCATAGCAGAACTAATAAAATTGTTGTGGGTGGACTAACTGGCATATACTGTTATTAAAGACATAAGTCAGTCTGGTTAAGTAGCATATTTGTCTAATTTAATGAGGCATAAAATACATAAGGGAAAGAAATTTTTTATGATGCATTATTATGTACTCACTGTCAACAGGTATCCTTTTCTTTGAAGTTAGTTGGGGATATATGGGGGCTGGAAAGAGGTGTTCAGGGAGAAAATTTGTTGCAAATATTCATAAGGAAATTCTTTAGGATGTTGTTCAGCACTACGGCCAGCTCCAAGACAATTAAAATGAAGACCACATTTCACTAAATTGAGATTATCAGTTCTCTTAAATTGTCTCTATTGAAGTGCCACTTAAAGATTTGCTTTTGTATTTCTCCAGATATGAAATTAAAGATTTATTGGGTCATGCCTTTTTTGCGGAAGACACTGGGGTAAGAGTGGAACTTGCAGAAGAAGACCATGGTAGGAAATCCTCTATTGCCTTAAGGCTCTGGGTTGAAGATCCTAAGAAACTGAAAGGAAAACCCAAAGATAATGGAGCAATTGAGTTTACTTTCGATTTGGAGAAGGAAACTCCTGATGATGTTGCACAAGAAATGGTAAAAATGAACTTTCTTTATTTTCCCCTCTCTCCCAGTAAATATATAAGTAGTAAGTAGTTTTCAAAGAACAAAAGGGAAAAAAAATCTGATCATATCAATTTTAAACCTTACAGGCACCTAGTGAACAGAGAGAATATAACAATTCTAAGTTTTAAAAATGTGAACCGTAGTTCAAAAGATAAATGAATTTAATGAAATAAGCTAATAATTTTAATGGGAAGAATTATTGGCTAATTGAAAATGGAAATTAGTATAGTAATAACCATTTTATGTTGTGTATTTAGAGATAGAAATGTTATTAGATATGATTTATAGAAATTAGATTAAATAAGAGAATAGGACAGATGTTGGATAGAGGCCACAAAAGAGAAACATTAGGTCCTATATGTAATTTAAAAACTGAGAGAAATAGAGATAGTTTTAATATATTCATTTAGTTAATTTCTGCTGTCTGTGCTTATGGAAGCACATGTTTAACATTTCTAAGGTTTTTGCAAATGTAATGGAACTTTTAAAGTTTCTAATATTCATGAGTCTCCCTTCTCCTCCCCTCTCCATTACTGTCCTTCTCTCATTTCTTCTCTCTTCTCCTCTCCTCTCTGGATTGAGGGATGTGCATTCCATTCATTTGCCTGATGAGTTTGACAGAGATCAGCTATGTGTCAGAAATCATGGTAGTGGTTGTGAGATATACAAATATGAAAAGAATACAATCCCTGCCCTTTGTCTTTGGAGATAAAGACATAAAGTGATAGAGATAAGTCATAAAATAACACAAATGCAAGGTGGAACGGGACAGGTATAATACGAGAACAACAAAAAATGCCTTGGGAATTCACTTCCAGGCAGAATGATTGAATTTTTATTTCTTCCTTCATGGAGGAAAATAGCATTTGATTGTAGGTATAAGATAAAGAAGAGGTTTATGCTAGTTTGAAGTGATGAAATAAGCAAAGGCTTGGAGACAGGAACTGACCTCTATGGGTAGAAGATAGGGATGGGGACTAGATCTCAATTTCCTTGATGTATGGACCTCCCTGATGAGGAAAATCCTTCTACCAGTACATGTTGGCAACTTCTCTGTAGCTTGGTGTCTTAGAGTTACCTAGAACAGGAAGATGTTAAATGATTTATTCAGAGTTACACAACCAGAATTATGTGGGTATAACACCAACACGATGTTCACAGCACTGATGGTGACTATAAATATGCCAGCATAGTTCTGAATTGCAAAATATAACAGACTCTCCATATAGAAGACAGAAGCAAAACATTTATTCAGATACCAGAAAGCAAAATCCATCATAGCAACAAAGAAGTTAAGACACCTTAACACAGCAGGGAGTCACACTATTCTTTAGCTTTCCCACAAACACACACAAGCCTGTCTCCTTGCCTACGTCCTCTCTTCCCTCCAGCTCTAACTGCTCAGATCCCCACTTTTTCTGGGCTCTGTACCACCCTTTTGTCAAGCTCCTCCCACCACAGGGTCCACGTGGTTCAGCCTATTAAGGCTGAATTCCCATTAACACAACAGTGGGGTGTTGCAAGTAACTCAGTTTAGCTATGGTACATTATTGTATACAAAAGGGAGCATTGTCAAAAAAAGTTGGTGATTATAAGTTGGAACTGAGTAATAAAGCCCTTCAAGTACCAGAGAAAACAGTTTAAATTTTATATAGAATACAATGCAGCACTATTTAAAATTAGTTTTGTGGCAGTGTTTGTATTAGCAGAGGAGTAATATAATCCCAGTGTTTTTGTGAGGATCATATTAACCTGTCCAACTTGGCACAAACCAGGAGTGGATAGGATCGTAGATTTAAAGTTGGGAATGACTATTTTGCTTAATGCTCCTTTTTTTTTTTTTTAAACAAATGAAGAATCCCCAAGGCCAGAGGTATTATGACTTGCCTAAGGTCACACAGTTAGTAAATGACAATGGTGGGATTAGAACCCAGGTCTGACTCCAAATCCAGTGTTCTTTTCACTGTAGTCTCCTGCAAGCTTGTTGCAGCTGTGCAGAGTCTGGATCAGTTGATTGTGTCCTGTTAACTGGGAATTCTGTGGGCTTTTGAGCTAACTCAGCCTATTTTCCTGATGAGCTACTATTGCTGATTTATTTCTTTTCTCTTAAATAGGATTCAGCAAACACAAGAAATGCAATGTGCATCATATGGTTTGTAACCATAATATACTGCATAATTTTAACTTAGGATTGTAATCACATATCTGTTCAGGAGGTTAATATGATGGCAGTGTGTAGGATGAACTGCAGGGGTGAAAGCCTGGAGGGAAGTAGCCTAATTAGGGGCCTGGAGTTAGAGTAAGAGATAATGAGAGCCTCTACTAGCATAGTAGCAATGGAAAGAGAAAAAAAAGGTAGGATTGCAAAATACATTTCAGAGGTTGCATCCTCCAAAGAATTTAGAAAATTGTTTGACTTGGAGAATGAGACAGTGGAAGGGAAGATGCCATCAAAGAGGCCTCAGTGTTTGAGCCTGAGTTACTAGGAGAATGATGGTAGCACTGGCATACATAAGGAATCCAGAAGGAAGAGTACCTCTGTTGGGGAAGGATGCATGGGGTAAGATAGAGCTTTGTTTTAGGTGCCCCCCCAAGATATAGCAGTAGAAGGGACTTTAGAGGCCATTAAGTCCAACTCTTTCTCTCTGTACTGATGAGAACTCTTAAGGCCTTGGGATATTAAGTGACTTGCCCAAATTAACTCTGTTTGAGTCAGTATTTTTTTATTTTTTATGTTTTGCTTTTTGGAGGGCAATTGGGGTTAAGTGACTTGCTCAAGGTCACACGGCTAGTTTTTGTATTAAGTGTCTGAGGCCAGATTTGAACTCAGGTCCTCCTGACTCCAGGGCCAGTGCTCTACTCACTGCGCCACCTAGCCGCCCCCTTGAGTCAGTATTTGATCATAAGCCTTCCTAATTCCAAGTTCAGTGTCCTATTCACTAACAGAGTACAAGGTAAAAGTGCAGGTTTGAATCTCAAAGTAGAAATCTGTGCTTGAGAGAGTAATTTGGGGGTCATCTTCACAGAGATGCATGGTTGAAACCTTAGAACTAGGTAAGATCATTATAGGATGGAATACAAGGAGAGAGAAGGAAAGAAACTTCTTTTCTTGGTATTTGCTGTCCATTGACTTTTAACTCAAACAGCTCTGTGGTGAATGGAGGAACACCTGACCAAATACCACTTTATATGTGAGAGGAATGCACTTCTAGTTAGACCAGCTTGACATATGCCCAAGAAAGCAACCATTTCCTAAGTGGTTGTGTTTGGAGGCCTGCCAAGCAAGTACTTGCCTACATAGACGACAGGTCACTGTAAAATCCACATTCCCCAGGAGCTGTATTCACAAGTTGGAAGGGTTAAGATAAAAATCACAACCATCCTAAGCCGTGCCTTGTAACCTCATTAAAGGCCTTCTTCAAAAGACTCTTTCTTTAACTGATTACTAAAGTGCGTCCTGACAAGCCTTTTATTTTGGACTTACTCAGTCTAATGATTTGGAACAATAAATCCTTGTTAATTCATATGACACTAATTTGGGATTTGATGTATTCCAAATGCACACTGGACTCAGTTTTTAGCTTTTATCTATAGAAATCAGATTTTCTGCACAAATTAGTACAGGTACACTTACATTTGTTTAATAAATATGTACTTAATTGATTATGCTGTTCACCCCAAAGTAATACCTTCAGTACCTCTTGCATCACTCCCTATGAAACTTCCCCTAGCTTCTGTTTGTTGCAGTCCCAGTGCTAACTCAGTGAGAACACAGAAAAGTGAATATTAGGAAATGAACAGGGTTCGTTCAAGCATAGATCCGGAATCCATCATTCAGAGAGAAATTCCTTTTCACAGACTAGAGAAGCCAAGTTACACCTTACCTTGCTACTTAAAGTTGAACTTTGGAGGATAGGATCATTGGGCTGTAATGATAGTTCTTTTATCCTGTGTTCCATTTTCCAAAGAGAAATATTTCTCAGTTGGTGTCTGGGAGGAAGGAAAGGTGCAGTCCTAGGGAAAAGTTTGATATTTGTCTTTGTAACTTTCTCTCCTCTTCTGTTCCCTTCCCCCAGATCTTAGTGTCCTTATATCCCCCACCATCCAGACACCCATTGTTCTTCATTACTAAGGACTTTTTTTGGAGAATCCTTTAGTGCTGGTTCTTCCCAAGATTCCTGCATAAAAATGACTTCCTCCTTCCCAATTTTCTCATTCTCACATTAAATCTCTTCTTATTTCTCAGTGCTGTTAGAGTCACAGCCAGGTGACAGGAAAGGGGGGGGGGAAACTAATCTTGTTACATTAATTCACAGTAAGATTCACCAAATGGTATGGAGCTCTTAATACTTAAAGTTTTAAAAGTTACAGAAAGAAATATACAATAAAGCTATAAAAATTGGCCATGTCAATGGACTCCTTTCAGACATAGACAAATCAAACTAAAATAAATGCCCAAGGAAAAATTTAAAGATTTGAATAGAACTATTTGCAAGTTCTTTGTCACGTTCATCTGAAATCTTCCCCCTCTATAGTTTCTGCCTTAACCTTTTTGTTTGCACTGAAGTGGCATGGGATAATTCATAACTTTTTTGAATGATAACCTTTCTCATAATTGATTATAGCTCTCATCTCTCCTAAGTCTTCTCTTCACATGAATCATTAGCCGGCCATTCCCTGTACAAGATGGTTTCTTTTTTCTTTATTTTTGTCATATCTCTATATCTCAACGTGTGATACCCAGAACTAAATTTATTATTTCCAAGTGCCTTCTGACCAGTATGAGTGCCATAGAATGACTGACTTTTGATCTGGATATTTTATTTTAATATTTTAATAAATTCTCTTGATCTAGACATTATATTTTAATATTTTAATCAATGCAGCTTAAAATATTTAGACTTTTTCAGTAGCTGAGTCATACTGTTGGCTCTCATTGAGCTTGCGGTTAATTAAAACTCCCAGATCTTTTTTGTGTGAACTGCTGCCAAGACAGATAGGTTTAATCTAATATTTGAGTAGATTTTTTTTGTACTTCAGTGAAGGATTTGGAATTAACAAGGATAAATGTAATATTGTTGTCTGGGGCCTAGCATTCCGACCCATCAAGACAATTTTGCTTCTGTCTTCTATTGTAGTTACCTTCTTCTCCCAGTCTTATAAAAGGCACACTTCCGAAATTCACAGATGCTATATTTCCAACCAACCAAACTATTGATGAAAATACCAAGCAGAGTAGGGCTAGAACCAAAGTTCTAAGAGACTTGACTTGGAGACCCCCAACCCCTTCAACATGGACATACAAACGATGAATTAATAATCTTGTAAACTATGTTGATGTTTATCTATACCGTAGTCTGAATTTTGCCCTCTTTTAAAGATATCATGGAAATTATTATATGTTGCTTATAGAGAAATACTTCTTTCATTGCCCTGATAATCTTATTACCCTAAAAGAAAGTTAATTTTACATTTAGGATTTATCAAACTTGAGTTTGATATTGAGTCAATATTTTACAATTTTTGATAATTTTAATTATAAGTGTGAAAATATTTAAACAAAAATTAGTCTATTTCAACCTGTTCAACATAACATGTATGTTTTGCCACTACTTAGTTTTCTCCTATCCTGACTTATACATAAGATCTTTTTTGGCTTTTCAGTTCTCAAAGAATTTCTCATCCTAGAAGGAATCAGTCTGTACACCTGCTGAGGGATCTGATGCTAGGAATGGTTTTATCTCTTCACTTGTCAGTAATGAAGCCAGGGGCTTAATTGATTTATACTTGTTCATTGGTGTAAATTTATGACCTCATCACTAAATGTACACTTCTTGAGTGATTCATCCTTAGCCTTGGAATGATATCATAGCTATCAGAAAATCAGTAAACATTTACTAAAGCATTTACTAGGTGCCAAGCATTGTGCTAAGCACCAGGGATACAAAAAGAAGCAAAAGATTTCCTGTCCTCAGGAAGCTTACAGTTTAATGCAGAATTCCTAATCTAAGAGATACTTATAGGATTACCATCTGGGAGGCAACAGGGTACAATGAAAAGAATCCTGAATCTGGAATCAGAAGACCTAGGTTCAGATCCTGACTCTGCCCTTTAACTGGAATGCAAGTGATTTTAGGCAAGCTATTTAATTTCTCTGATCCTCAATTTTCTTATCTATAAATTGAGGAGGTTGGACTATGTGACCTCTAAGGTCCTTTTCAGCTCTAAAATCTATGCTTTGAACCTATCATCTTTTTTAAAAAAATTTTTATTGATATCTTTTATTTTTATGTTGCCTAAGCTTCTTCTAGTATTCCTCCTCTTTGCCCATCCCAGAGAGCCATCACATTTAATAAAGAACATTTTTAAAGAAAATGAGGAAAAAAGCAAAATTGATGGATACATTGAGAGGATTTGAAAAAAATATACAGTGTTCCACACTCTTTACATAGATGCACTTTCTACCTTTGCAGAAGAATTGAGGGTAGATGTCTTTTTGTCTCTTCTTTTGGGCCACTAAACCTCTGATCTCCTAAATAGACCTTCTTGAATTGACCTTGTAACATGTATTGAGAATGATGGTAAGCTAGAGATAGTGCAGTGATGACTATGACCTATTTATAAAAACAGTTGGAGTCAGCAGGTCTGTGACATACACCAGACTGGGAGCCAACAGAGCTTCATTGAAATATACACATGTACACACACACACACACATACACATTTCATGTCATTTTTAAATATTGGTAGAAAGAGAAGGTCCTGTACTTTTAAAAGGAAGAAAATTTCTTGAGTATAAAAAAAGTGAATTCAAGTATATAGAGACAGATTCATCATTGCATCTAAGTTTGCGTTCTTCTGGCTTGAAGTCTTGTGGAGCAGAAGATAGATTTGTGTAAAAAAAAAAAAAAGAGAGACAGACAGAACAAGGAGGGACAGTATGGTAACCCATTTCTGTGAACTGTAAGCAGGCAAATGAATGCCTTATATCTGGCAAGTAATAACCAGGGAGTTAGGGTTTCTCATTCCCAGAGACTGAAGTAGCCCTTTAATTTCAAGCCGAGTTTCAGTCCAGAGAAAATTGACACCTAAAGCACTGTTAGCAAGATTTTTCTTTAAAAACAGAAAGAGGAAAACTAGAATTGGATTACTGAACAACTTCATAGCAACCAAAAGTCACAATAAAGCATTTTTGGCTGTTTTTTTTTGGTTTTTGCATCTCTTTACTTGTGGCTCTAAGTGATAGATCACTAGCCAAGGGAGAGAGTTTGATCATCCTTGTTACATTAATAAAGGGGGAGGGGAACGGTTACTGCAGAAGAAAAAATAGTGAGACCATGGGATAGTGAAAAGGTCGCTGAATCTGGAGTTCAGAAGATTTGACTTGGAATGCCAGCTAGCTTTCCTTTCTTCCCATGTGACTGTGGGCAACTCATCTCCCATACCTTTAGGTGTCTTTATCTATAAACAGAGGGGGCTGGGCAAGATTATCCCCCTCAGCTCTAAAGGCTAGGATACTAAGTAGAAAACAGTGTTCTGTTTCAGCCCCTCTTGTCCTTACACCTCTGGGAAGCTTCCCTATTAGGACGATACAATAAGCTCAACCAGGGCAATCCATCTGCTGGCCACTGCTGGCATTGCAAGCATACTATGCTGCTTTGGAGGAAGTCGTTTTACAAGGAACCAGACTTATAAAGGAAGATTCAATGTAACACTCTTCAGTAGTATTCCCAGGGATAGAGATATATTAAAAGAGAAGTTGACTTAATTCAAGTGAATTTCGGAATGGTGAAACTTCGGGAATTATGACTATCGGATTTTAGCTGATATGGAAGAGAGATGATCAGGACAAAAGAATCTTCTGGTGCCTTACTGGGCATCAAAGGAAACCTGGGTCAGACACCTGGATCCTTTCTAGGTCATAGTACAGTGGGAAGAAAATTGAATTTGGAGTCAAACGACCCATACTGCAGTCCTTCCTCTTCACATAAAACACATGTGAATTTGAGTAAGTCACTTAACCTCTCTTGGTCTCGGTGTCATCATCTGGAAAATGATGGAATTAGATTAGGTGACCTTTAAGGTGCTTTCCAGTTCTAAATTTACGATCCAGCGATCTAATATCCTCAAAGCAACTTCCTGCCCTACTCTGTTGCCCCTACTTTATACCAATGTGATGGGATAAAGTTGTATTGTTGTTTTAAATATACAAATAGAGTACTTTATGCATATCCTTATTCAGTTTCTTCTAGTTGGATCCAGCCCACGTCATTTCTGCTTGTCAAGATTTTGTGGGCTTCCAATTGTGCCATATGATGTTTTAGTTCATTCAGCATTGTCACCCACAGTATGGATAATGATGCTTTCTATGTTTTTAACCAAGTCATTGATTAATGTTTAGAACGGTATAGGACACAGGATGCAAGACTGTGAAACTGTTCAAAAAATCCTTTGGGTTGACATGGTCTAATAAGCAAAACTCTATAGGCAAATACACACACACACACACACACACACACACTTCAACTATGTTTCTCCCTAACTATGCCCCACACACTGTTGCACTTTGTCTTCAAGAGAAGACTGTTAAATACATTGTCAGATGGAGTATGTGTCTAGCATTCTACTGGTCCTCCAAGCCCTGTAATCCTGTCAGATAAGGAACCTGCTCATTTCAGATTCTCCTTATTTAGAATTGGACATAAAAGCAAGACTCTCCATTAGGCAGTCTGAATATACCTAAAAGCATTGACTCAAACAGAATGAAATCTGAGTTCATTTTGTAGGATCTTCTCATTATCTAATTTTAATAGTTTATATGTGTGTGTCTATATATACACATACTTGTGTAGGTGTGTATAGTATCTGTCCGTATGTATATGCATGCCCACATCGACATGGCCAATGGATGGTGTACTTTACCTAGAGTCAGAAAAATCAAGCTGGCCTCAGATACTTAGTAGCCATGTGACTGTGGGCAAGTAAGTTACTTAACCCTGTTTGCCTCAGTTTCCTCATCTGTAAAATTGAGCTACAGAAGGAAATGGTAAACCACTCTAGTTTCTTTGCCAATAAAACCCCAAATGGGGTCATGAAGAGTCTTGACAAAACTGAAAACTACTGAACAACAACAGTGTGTGTGCATGCATGTGTGTGTGTGCACACTCATATGTGTGTGTGTGTGTGTGCGTGTATATATATATATATATATATATATATATATATATACACACACACACACACACACAGAGTGAGTTCTAGTTTAAACTAATTTGGTGGTTGGGATATTTTTATTTCAAGTGACAAATCTTTTTATTTGGTTTGTAATTGAACTTAAATCTTTTTCAATTTAGACTTAAGGAAACTAGCATTCTCATTGTTTTTACATTTCAATTTAAGCCCTTTTTTAATGTTCTTACACCTTGTTTTTTCCTAATTTGCATAGTCCAGATTTCACTAATAGAGTGATTTTTGCCTGAATTGCAAAAAATTAAAAAGATTTGACCCTCTCTTTTTCCTTTTTGTGTCCCTGTCCCTTTCTTTCACTCTTGTTAGTTGATCTTATCCCTCTCCCATAATGGAAAATATTTTGGTGTAAATAGTGAAGACAGAATATATCTCTACTCATGTAGCACATGATAGCGTCACCCTTCCTCTATATCTCGGGGGGGGGGGGGGCGCTGAGGCATGAAGGGCTGAAACCTTATATTGCCCAAGTGTGTCACCACTCTAAGTGGCTGGCGATTGAGGATTATGGCACAGCTGTGAAGTCATAAAGCCACTTATGCAATTTCACATCTTAAAATGTCAGTAACTGATCTGCCAGCATATTCTTTCTGTCTAATGTTGGGGTCTGGCTTCTGGATCTACAAGTGGTCTCTCCAATGGTTGTTAAACAAGGTGAGATATCTGCTTTCCTCTGTCTTCAGATGTCATGATTTTCAGTGTTATTTTTTAGTGCCTTGAACATCAGCTGCTCCTAGAGACCTATTAGGAATAAGCCCTAGGTGGGTAAAAGACCAGATGAACTCTCAGTGTTAAATAGTGGCTTCCTTTTTTGAACACTTTAAAGTTTACGAAACAGTTTCCTTGTGGGTTAGGTGCTATTATACATTATCATTTCCCATTTGACAGATGAGGAAATTGAGTCTCAGAGAGGTGAATTGGCTTGCCCATATTTACTCACCTGGAAAATGTTGGCATTGAGAATTCAGTCTGGGTCTCATGACTCTGAATCCCAGCATTTTTTTTCTTCTACATCAGAGTGCTTTTCTATCTTTTTAAAGAGTCTTTAGGGGCAGCTAAGTGGCGTAGTGAATAGAGCACCAGCCCTGGAGTCAGGAGGACCCGAGTTCAAATATGGCCTCAGACACTTAACATTTACTAGCCCATGTGACCTTGGGCAAGTCACTTAACCCTAATTGCTCTGCTTTCCCCCCTCCAAAAAGAAAAAAAAAGAGTCTTTAGAAATATCACACAGAACTTTTTTTTGGAAGGACACCGTTTGAAAACCACATCTTTGCAACCTTATGTGGTAATTACTGCAGTGAAAAGATCAATGATCTTGGTATTGAGAGACCTGGGTTCAAATCCTGCCCCTGACATTAATAACTATGTATTCCATCAGCAAGTTACATAACTACCTTTGAGTGTATTACCTCATCTGTAAAGTGGAAGCAATAACTCCTGTAGTCTTTTGCAGGGTGGTTGTGAAGATCCACTGAATTACTAAGCTATGGAAAGTACTATATCAGTGTCAAGTTAATGATAATGCTGCTGCTGCTGTTAGGCTTCATCTATCCTTTTTTAAATTTAAAGATTGAATTTCACTTGCAAATTAACTTTTTCCTAGGTTTGTTGTCATTAGGAGGTGAAGAGAACTCAGTCAACAAAAATTTCTTGAATCTTTCTCTGGATTTTCCCCCCATGGTCATCCTCGTTTTGAGCTTGAACTTTGGCACAGATAAAGTATGTGAAAGCAAAGAGTACTGTACCTAAGAGTCCTGGCTACTCACTTTTTTTTCCTGTGGATAAAAAAAGCTCTCTGTGGCATGGCTGCAAAATGGGCAAGGGACCAAGTCTAAATGGGTATGTGGTGCTGTTATAAGGTCAGGAATTCAACAGTCTTCTGTCACTCCAGTTTCTTTTAGTTGGATTTTGCAAGAGCAGAGCTACCAACTTCATTTTCTGCCAGACCTTTTTTGTACTGGCCGAGAAATATTAAGAGTTTTGTAAGCATGGAGAACTTGTTTTCTGGTTTGTCCACACAGTGAAAGTCTATTAACTGGGATTTGGGTAGCCAGTGTTCATCTACCAGTTCTGATTTAAGTAGCACAGAGCTTTGGTTTGTTTGTTCACCGCAGCCTTGTGAGGGGAGGTATTACAAGTATTATTGTCCTCATCTGACAGATGAAGGAATGGTAGGCAATAATCAAAGTGACTTTTCATGGTTATACAATCAGTAAGTGGCCTCGGCATTCTAATTCCCAAAGGTCAGTATTCTTTCTCCTTCCCTCCCCTGCTTTTTTGGTTTCCTCTGTTTGAGTAAAGAGTCATTTGCCATATTGCAAAGTACATGGCAAGATCTCCCCTAGTTGAGTCAAAGCTCCAGGTGAAATTCCCTGTAGTATTCTAGTAGCATCAGTCAAATCTAGTGCCATTCAGTCTGAGGTAAAAAAATACTCTGAAAGGAACAACCCCAGGTGGTAAATCCAAGGAAACAGGCCAAGGCATAGTGCAGAAAATATGGGGCAATTGGCTCTAGAGTTGACGTGGAACAAAGCAATGTAAAATGTTGGATTCCATTGTTAAAGATCTTTAACAATCGTCTTTAAACATCGTTAGTCATGCTAGAAAAACCTTAAGCCTCTGTGGGATATCCCTGCTGGGTGAAATTACCATGGACAGAAATGAATGGGCAAACAAGTTGAAGCCAATTCAAATTCATTTTCTTTGCCTGTTGTTTTCTTGCTGGCTGATGTCAGGCATTCAGAGATGAGTAATTTCTTTTATGTTGGTGTATCTTAGAAACAACTTCATTTGGGATGCTAAGCTTTCTGTTGGGACTGCGGTAGTTAAGACCATGTAGTCACAGAATCTTAAGTTAGGAGGGGCCCCAGAGATCATCTAGTCCATTCAGATGAGGTAATAATTGTAAAGTGCTTCGTACCGTGTCTTGCGCATAGTAAGCATTGTAGATGTTGTTGTTATCATTAATTATTAGCTCTAAGGTTTTCAAAACATCATACATGTTATTTCATTTGACCCTCAGCAACCCTGGGAGGTAGATGCTATTATTATCCCCGTTTTACAAATAAGGAAACTGAGGCAAAAGTGGTGAAGTTACTTTCCCTGGGTCACACAGCTCATAAATTCCTGAGGCTAAATTTGAACTCCGGTCTTCCTGACTCCAGGCTGGTTCCTCTATTCACTGAGCTCCTTTTAGAGTTTTCCCATGAGTTTCCATGAGAGAATCAAATGTGCTAACATAGTAGCTTTGTGAAAGAGGCCAGATACCATCATCTGGTGTCCAGTTTCATTATTTCCTCTTTTTTATCTGATGTCTCTGTTTTTGGGTCTTCCTTTCACCAATGGCCCCAGTTTTCCCATCCAGTGTAGCACAGAGATTTGGAGACAGCTCCCTCCACTTTCTCATCTCAATCTGGTTTTCCAGTGTTTCACCCACTGCCCAGTAGTTTCCAGATCTCTTGTTGTCCTGCCTCAGTGCCCTCCTGGACACGCTATACTTTGTCATAATTCCTTTTCAAATGATAATACTTCAGATCAAACCAGTAAAGATCACACTGGGGACTTTGCATCACAGAGACAGCCTGGGATAGTGAATATGCTGCTCAATTTGGGTCAATAGAATAGAATCAGTCAATTGCTGGAAACAAAGAAACAAAAAGGAAACATCTGCTCAAGTAGGGTGGGAGATTTAGGTTCAAACCCTACCTCTGATACTTAGTAACTAAGTGCCAGTAGGAAAATTATGTCTATTTCTCTGAGAGTCAGTTTCCTCCTCTCACCCTGTCTTTCTGATGATCAAATGAAATAATATGTTGAAAAGCAGTTTGAAAATAGTAAGAATGCTACAGAAATGATTGTTATTATTGGTGCCAAACACTGTTGTTATATTCAAGGAGTTAGAAAGCTTATTAGCTTTCCTGCTAGCTCAAATTCAGTTTGTGGTCCACTAAATTGTTACCAATTCATTGTCCCCTGAAATTTTGACCTGCATCTCTTTTGTTCTGTAGTTGGAGGGTTTTTGTGGGTTTTTTTGAGGGGGGAAGGCAGGGCAATTGGGGTTAAGTGACTTTCCCAAGGTCACATGGTTAGTAAGTGTTAAGTGCCTGAGTCCATATTTGAACTCAGGTTCTCCTGACTCCAGGGCTGGTGCTCTATTCACTGCACCCCCTAGCCACTCCTATAGTTGATTTTTTTTTAATGCCAATGAAAACCCTTATTCCACATAAAATTTATTTTGAAGCTTGCCTGGCTATTCCTTCATCTTAACAGTTCAGTTCCTTCATCACATCTCTCAATTCATTAATCTTTCAGAAAATAAATTGTTAGTTTGTGATGTTTCTACGAGCTCCTTGTGAGATCATCGGATTCTTTTCTGAATGTGTACCAAGTAGCTCTTATGATCCTCCCTTCCAGAGTTTTGTGAAGGATTGACAAAGTTACCAGTTTGTATTTCTCTGGATCCACTTTTTTTTTTCTTTTCAAAAATTTGGAAATTACCCTGGTTCTATCTTCTGAGACCTCTCCAGTATGCTATGATTTTTCAAGGCTTGTCAATAGTATCTGCAAATTTCTTTGGTCCATTGGGAATAGAAATGATTAAGCAGAAATATAAACTCATTTTAAAACATCTACATGCTATCTTGCTATTTCCTCGCCATTCTTTGTCAGCAATTGAAAGTGAATGTGTTCTTTCCCTTCCAGTTGGAAGATTCTTTTTCCTTTGGGGGAGAAGGGAACAAGCATTTATTAAGCCCCTGCTGTGTGCCAGGCACAGGGGCTGTTTTCTAAATATTTCATTTGGTAATATTTTGAATTTGAATGGCTCAGTTTATATCACTCTGATGTTTCTAAAGCCATTATAGTGTGTTACTAATGCACTTAGTTTGGTTTTCACTGATGAAGATCAAAATCCCTCTGCATCTTGAAAGACGGTATAGTATAGTGAATGAAGGCTACATTTGGAATCCAAGACTTGGGTTTGGATCTTGCTTAAAACACTTTATAACTCTCTGACCCTTGGCAAATCACTTAGTCATTTCAGTTACCGCCTCTGTAAAATGAGGAAGGTAGTAGCCCTTACCTCGGTGCTATGAGGATCCCATAAGATTTATAGGGCAAGTCCTTCATCAACCTTAAAGGGCTGTTTAAAAAGCAGTAATAGCTTTTATCATCATCCTAGTAAATAGTCTCAAATTGTTATGACTTAAGACATTCATCTCTCTGCAACCAGTCTGGTGATGAGCTCTTCCAGACTTCTTTTGGCTGGTTCTTACACACAGATAGCTATTAGGTCATCCTACCTTCCTGCCCTGCTTGGTAGGACTTCTTGGTTGGTGTTCACTTGGCATAATCTCCAAGAATGCAGGGTTTATATTATGATGAGACAGCAGAATGGAATTTGAATGGGGAATCATACAGATGATCATAGACTAGGGCCAGAAGGGATCTCAGAGGACGAGTAAACTAAAGACATGGGACTTTAAAGTAACTGCCCTAAGGTCTCACAGAGGTAGTTACTGGTGGAACCAGGGTCTGTTAATGTCCAACATTCACGTCGCATCTTGGGGTCATAATTGTGAGGAGAGACATACTGACATTTGCCTTTAAATGTACCCAATTTTAGGCCTATGGGAGTTTCTTTATTTCACTTCTTACTCATGAGCTCAACTGTGTTATAGAAAAGATAGGTTACACTCTCAATGAATCCTCCATCATCTGTTCCTTGATCCTGTCATGTTTCAGGGAAGGTACAGTTGAGTACTATATTTATTGGCTTTTTGGGGGGAGATAGGGAGTAGTATGTGTTTTCCTCTGCTGTGCATGCAGTAGACTAACCATCAGTGTGCCTTTCTTCTAGATCGAGTCTGGATTTTTTCACGAAAGTGATGTCAAGATAGTGGCAAAGTCAATTCGAGACAGAGTGGCATTAATTCAGTGGAGAAGAGAGAGGATCTGGCCTATTGTGCAGTCTGAGGAGCGCCGGGACTCAGAGAGCCTTGATAAGTCCAAGTTGCCACAGGCACAACTCCAGGTTCAGGTCACATACCATTCTCACGTTGGCCAGCAGACTCCGCTAGAACCAGAGGAGCCTGAAGCTGACCAGCATCTCTTTCAGCCGAAGCTTCCCACGAGTGCCACGTCAGTGGCATGTAAGTCTATTTCTTTCCTTTTCAATGAAAATGCAATTATAATATAGTAGAAACGTATTCCAACATGGCTTATAACATCATGGATTTAGCTACTTATGCTTACAGTCAAATTCTGTCTTCTGAGGACCAATATAGCTATTTAAAAGCTATGGATTTTTAAATTTTTTTATTGTATTTTTTGCAAAAGGAGGGAGATAAGAATTTTTAAAAACAGTAACATAGTTTTCATGTAGTGCATTGGAAAATGGAGGTTATCGTGAAATGGGGATCTGTGGCTTATTGTTATTAGGGAATTTAAGACAGTACAATCTGTGTGCTTCTTGGTAAGGTCACAAGGGACTCATTCTTTTTTTTCCTTTTTAATGTTCTTGGTATTGAATGGCAGTGTGATAAAGAAAAAAGGACTTGGAGTGAGGAGAGGCCTGAGATTAACTCACATCTCTAGTACTTAAGTTATGTTAGGCGATTCCTTTCAATTCTCTGAGCCTCAGTTTCTTCACCTGTAAAATGTTAGTAACAGTGTCTGTAGTATTTAATTTAATTTGTTTTGAGGCACACTGCGTACATGAAAGATATATAATGCCAGGCAGTGGGGCTGTACTAAACTAGAGAAAGCATTGGCTATAGCAGGGTATCTAGCAGTGATCTCATGACATGCCGGTGAAAACGTGTTAAAATCAGTCGTTAAGCATTTATTAGACTCCTAGTATGTTACATACCAGACACAGGAGATCCAAAGGTAAAAGTGAACCAGCCCTTTCACTCATGAAGCTGCTATTCTCTCCTCTCCTTCTCTGTCTGTCCACATGGGTTATTATACCCTTATCCATGGGTACTCTACCCAAAGAATGTCAGTTTTGATTGCTGAAACCTCACAAGATGTATTGGGGCTTAAAGGCTAAACTTCTTTCTTAAAGACCATTCCTTAAACCCAAATCATTCTGCCTCTCATTGATTGGCCAACAATAGGCCCCAGGCCAAGCCCAAGGGGATCATGTTTGAGCCCTATTTGCTCAGAGTAAATGTAAATAGCATTTGTTTTCCCATCCCAGATTAACAGAGACAGAGACAGAGAGATAGAGAGAAACAAATCATTTCTGACCTGTCCTTAATCTTGCCACTAGACCCAAATGTCTCCAGAGGAAAAAGTGAGGCTGGTAACTTTACCCAGTCCTCCCTCACTTAAATCCAATTCACCTGCAAGTTATGGCATCACCTTCCTGGTGCCATCACCCTCTTCCAGAACAAGGACAAACAACAAACAAGAGTCATTCTGTTGAAGAGACAATGTGTATGTTTCCCAGCAAAATGGATACAGGGTAATTGGGAATGGAGGGGAGGCACTAGTACTTCAAGAAAACTTCATGAATGGGACATCCCTTGAGCAGAATTTGGAAAGAAGCACAAATTCTAAGATACAGAGAGAAAGAAGGGACAATATTCTAGGAATGGAGCTTGTAAATAATTAAATAATAAAACTAGAAAAGTAAAATGCAGGCAGGTTGTGAAGCACCTTTAATGCCAACCAGAGAAGCTTCTCTTTGACTCTGAAGGAAATAGGGAGCCCTAAGAGTTTGAGAATGGAGTGACTTGATCAGTCTTGTGCTTTAGCAAAAATCATTTTGGCATCTATTGAGGAGGCAGGGCATGGATTGGAGAAGGGAAAAACAGGACAGGAATGAGAAATGTAAGTCAACTGAGGCGTGGCGTACCGTTGAGTCCTTTAAGCACCTGGGTTTCTCCCAGCTTCTAGCAACAATAGCTGTTTTCTTTTTAGAGTATTCATTTAAAGTGAGAAATCAATTGAGAATTGAGCAAGCAGGAAAACTTGTCTTTTCCAGTTTGAATTATCAGGGTAATGGGAGTTGTTAACTGAGTATCTTAAATTTTTTTGTATTACTGTGTCTGAATTTGTTTAATTTGAATGTGTTTTAATACACGCTGTCATCCACAATGACTTGGAAAACAGAAAATGATGGTGTATATATATATATGTTTTCAAGTTACATAAAACACATTTAGAACTAACATAGTTCAATTTAAAAGTATTTACTTTGGTCTGGTTTGTTATTTTTTTTAAAGGAAAAAACTACGTTAGTCGGTAAAGAAAAATAAACAAACTAAAAGGAATAGTTGTTTTAGTGAAAATATTCAAAACAATTTAAATGTCTGATATTGGGGGTTGGCATAAACATCAGATTAAAAATCCATGAATAAATTAATGAATCATCTCTCATAAAAATCTAAGTTGTCTCATTTTAAAAGTGAGGAAACGGGGTTACATCCAAATGCTGGCACTTAATGTTTGAATAAATAGAAAAGCATGTTTTGCTAACTTTCATTGACAGTCGATAGTCCTTATATCTAGTTAGCCTGGGCAGCAGTTCTGAGACAACTAGGTGTACAATGGATAGAGTGCAGGGACTGGAGGGAGGAAGAACCGAGTTCAAATTCAACCTCAGATACTTTCTAGCTTTGTGATTCTGAGAAAACTACTTAACCTGTGTGGCCTCAGTTTCCTCAAATGTAGAAATGGAGCTCATCATAGCACCTCCCTCCCAGAGCTGCTGTCACAAGGATCAAATGAGATAGTATTTATGAAGTGCTAGCACAATGCCTTGCACACAGTAGGTGCTTAATAAATGTTTGTTTCCTTCCTCTTTTTCTCCCTTCTTCAATTTTGAGCAAATGGTAAAGAGGGAATCATTAATTGGTTAATGTTGACTAGTTGGCTTTACCAGGTGCTAGCTTAGTCCAGTTCCTTTGTTTAGAAACTGTGAAGAAAGCTAATTTGTGCTTAGATAGTTAAAAGAAATGGAATTGCCCTGGGAACTGCAGAACAAATCCCTGAACTTGGGCCTGCTGTTCAGTAACATATTTAGTGGATAAGCTCTTGAAGAGTAGCTGAATCATCCAAGGGGAGCCTTTTTTTTAAAATGACATCTGCAGGCAGTTTACCCAGCATAAGGAAATTGGAAACAAAGCCCCAATTTGATTTCTAAGCCAGTTTATTCATACGGCGCTTTACCGCATGATCTAGTAGTCTGTGTCTTAACAGTTTTGATTGATAATGCTTTTAGATTCGTCAACCTAGTATAAACAGCTCCCTCCTGTTGGGGAGTTGGAAAAAAGAGATTGTTTTATAAGTTAATAATTTAATACCTACGTGTACTTGAAATGCTGTAGAGTTTGCTTCAGCTAATAATTGATGTTACTTCTACACGCTTTACCGTTGGTTTTGAGTTAACTTATGTTTCTACTCATTGCTATTTTAAGTTCAGAGGAAATCCAAAAATCTTAGGAAGTAATATGAAGAGTGAGCTGTCTGCTGACCACCTGGTTTCTTACTGAAATTTAAAGATTAAAGCTTAGTTTAGGCTCCTAGATTTGTAACTTGTAAATCTTAATTGGTTACTAAATCATTGTGGGTGACAGTATGTATGCATGACATTAATAACAGGGAGGAAGGGAGAAGAAAACGGGGAAAGAAGAAGGAAGAAAGGATTTATTAAAAGCTTACCATGTGCCAGGCACTGTGATAAGCACTTTACAGAGCACCATAGCAACCGTATTTGATAGGTACTACAGGTGTTATTGTCTCCTCTGTACCAACGAAGTTAGATCAAGGTCACACAGCTGGTCAGTGTCACAGGTGGGATTTGAACATAAATCCTCCTGACTCCCAAGTTAAGCACACCATCCACCAAACCATGCTGCTTTATGGAGTGAATATTAGATGGCTCTTCCCAATCCAGGGTTAAGTTTTATTTAATAAATTTGAATTAAACATCTAAATGCATTTTTTTAATACTTGATTACAAAAGAGGAAAGAAAGGAATTGAATCAAGTCATAAACACCACCACTATCACTCAAAACATACCTTGTCTTTTTATTTTTGCTCTCTGCAAGAGTGGGTTGACAAAACTAGCTTTCTCCACTGTTATACCAGCCTTGGTCTGATTACTGTGTTAGGAGGAGAAGGTTGCCATTTGGTGCATGCAGATCCTGAGGCCAGCAGTTAGGCTGTCGCTGACGTGGAGAATTTCCTCTGGGATATGGGAACAAGAAAGGCAGGATTGAGAACAAGCTGTCATTTTTCATTTTTACTGCAATGAAAGCTGTAGACTGAACAATTTCCATGGGCACCATCTTGGAATTTTCCACTGAGAGACACAATAGTTTTAGTGAAACAAGCTTGTTAATTGTATGGAGATATTTAATAAGCTTCAGTGAATCTGAAAAGGCCCCTGTCAAGCTTTAATATTCAGTAAAACCATTATAATCCTGACTTACATTTGACAAAGATGCCATGATGGACCAATTGCCAAGCTTCTGCAGTTTTCAGACTTGAATTCAGACCAAATCTCTGCCTGACGAGCAGCAACAAAGCTATGGATTATGCAGTTCTTTTGTAAAAAAAAAAAAAAAAGCTTGGCTCATGGGGAACTTGGTGGTGTATAGAATGCTGGATGGAGGACCCAGACATACACTTTTCATTCATAATGGGACAGGAACCAGAATACTGAGATGTTACTCTGGGGCTTTATTTTTTCCTAACTATCAAATGTAGGCAGGACCTATTCAAGTGACTCTACTAGTGAATTCTGCCAGTCTTTTAAGTGCCATCAATAGGACTGATCATACCATCACATCACTCTCCTACTCAATAAACTCCAGTGACCTCTTATTATCTCTGGGATTAAATAAATGTGTTTACATGTTGAGTATATAGAAACTCTTTATAAACCTGTCCCTTCCTACATTGCCAATGTATGCTCTTCCTCTCTACACACTCTGATCCAGCCATAGTGTATCTTGTTTTTCAGCACAGTACAGAACACTATCTCCAAACCTTTGACCTGGCTGTCTTCCAGTTGTGAAATATACATCTTCCTCACCTCTCCCCTTTGGATTCTCTGGTTTCCATTAAGTTGCAGCTGAAGCATGACCTGCTACATGAAATCTTTCCTGATCCTCCTATTCACTAGTACAATCCCTTCTAAAACTACATTGTCAGATCAGTCAGTGAGCGTTTATTAAGTGCTTATTCTATGGCAGATACTTAGCTAAGCACCAGGAACAAATACACACTGAAAGACAGTCACTGCCTGCAAGGAACTGACATTCTAATAAGGACATTTTCCAAAGGGGAGCTAAAAAAGAGTCGGGGGTGGGAGGGAATCCAGAGACAAGGTATAGAGAGTGAGAAGTAAACTGAGGAGAGAAATTAAGAATGCCTGGTCTGAGACCCTCCCTCAAAATGGGGATTTGGAGAAGAACTTACCATTTGGAGAAGGGGATGTTCCAAGGGCAGAAAACCACAAGTGATACCTAAACTTACATGATGAGAAGGCAGCTATGTCACAGTGCCGAAGTCCTGAGACTTAGAAGCAGAGCCAGAGAAGGAATGATGAAGAGATGGTCTGAAGCCTTGCCTTTCCTTGCATTCATTTTGTGCATGTTCAATATGTTAGTATATGTAGTTGGTTTTTTCTTCCTAGTGGAATGTGAACTCCTAGAATTAAGAGACATTTCGTTTTTGTCCTTGTTTCTCTAACACCTACTAGGTGCTTAAATAATTATTAATTAGTTGATTCATCCTCTGTATGTGGCTTGTAGGTACCTTTGCATGTCCTCTATGGGATGTTGGTTCCGAGGGGGCAACTGCCAGTTACGTTGTCCCTTAGTTTTCCCAGCACTTAGAATATCATCTCGCATACAGTTAGCTCTTTAAAAGGCTTTGAAATACCTCATAAATACTTGAAATTGTAAATTATCAAGAAGTAGTTTGAGTGCCTACTCCTTGCTACACCATGGAAATACGAATTTAAGAACAGTCCTTTCCCTCAAAGAGTTTCTGTTCCATATCGGAAGATAATATGTACAAATATGAATGTTTATGAGAATTGGGAGACAGGACCTTCTTACAGTATGGCGCTTCCTCAGTACAATGAATGTTGTAGTAGTTAAGGTGATAGCTTTAATTACTTTCTTGAATATAGAACAGATCAACTTCTTTTGGAGCTGATGTTATTTGAAAAGTTTTAACAAATTCATTTGAAGTAGGTTCTCATGGAGAAGCAGGTTTTTATGTTGTGCTAATGTTTCCATTTTCCTGAACATGTCCAACATTCTTTATTCTGGTCATTACTGGGACCATAGTGTTTAAGAACAAATGTTTTAAAAAAAAATTTTTTTTATGTGCAACTGGGAAATAAGATATACAGGCACTGGGGTATAGAAATC
Source organism: Pseudocheirus occidentalis (assembly GCA_028646575.1). Lineage (NCBI taxonomy): Eukaryota > Metazoa > Chordata > Mammalia > Diprotodontia > Pseudocheiridae > Pseudocheirus > Pseudocheirus occidentalis. The sequence continues at coordinate 53,452,491 of CM053599.1, read as the reverse complement.
CATCTTGCCTTACTAGAAAGTTGAGGGGTGGAATATAAGAGAGAACAGATTGGGGGAAGGGGTATTCAGAAGGCTCACTATTTTGGGGTGGGGGTAGGGGAAAGACAGGGAGAAAATTTGTAACTCAAAATCTTGTGGAAATAAATATTGAAAACTAAAATAAATTGAAAAAAGAATCTGTGAAACAAAGTGCTATGTAAATGTATTATTATTATTATTTAATTCATGATTCAGTATCTATTTCAAGCAATACTGTATCTGGTTTAAAATTTCCAATTTAAGTCCCCCCACCAAAAAAAAAAAGTTTACTCTAAACCTTGAAATTTTGTTTCCTTCCTCCAGCGGACAGCACATTTGACAGTGGCCAAGGCTCCACTGTGTACTCAGACTCCCAGAGTAGCCAGCAGAGCGTGATTTACTCTTCCCTGCCCGATGCCATCCCTCCCACCATTCAGCGAGTCTACAGTCCACCTGTCAGTGATGGTCAGGTTGGGACACAGAGCCACCCATCTCTGGGGCCCTACCAGCAGCCTACAGCGGTAATTTCTTAGTCTTAGTCTTGATTGCTCGTGTTTATAAGGTGATCTATTTATGTGATGAGCCTCCTGTTATCACTACAGTCAACTCTCAAGTTGTTTTCTCTAATGATGGAGGAGTGGGGAATGGATACTATCGAATAAACCAAAACTCAATTCTGCTTGGCCTTGGAACACGTTAGGCAACTTAGTCTGACTCTGACTAATTAGGTTGAAGTCTCACAGTATGTGCCATCTGACTTCACCAGATTTGGCCAGAAACTCACCAAGTAGCAGGGGATATCAACCTGGGATTAAAAATTTGTCATAGGATAATCCTCAAAGTGAATTATTCGCACATATGCCACTGAGAATTAGCTGTATTTCATTATTTTCCTACCTGCCACCAATTTCTTGTTCACCCTCATTCATCATTCACACTAAATAGCTTAGATATTGGTTTTTAAAATTTGTATTTACATATTTTTAATCTTGCTATAAAAGCATAGGCCAAATAGCTTTCTTTTACATAGGAAATTATGCATTTCCCTATTTTCATTAAAACTGGGTTCAAATTCATACACACACACACACACACAGTGTTTTGTGGCATTTTTGGAAACTCCCCCAGGATGTGGCAGATGGTCTCAACATGCCTAATAATTCTACTCAACCACCATTAACTCACTAGGTCTTTGAGGAAAACTCAAGTTCCATTGGCGGACACATGGTCACTTTTTCTTGTTCTTTCTTTTGTCCTGCTTTTTCTTTTGTTAACTCAGTGGCTGTGCTGTTAGGAACATGTAGCTAAAGTAACTGGAAATTTGCTGAAGTAACCTTCCCTGTGAAGGGAAGATAGGAAATAAGGCTTAGATATGAATGAGAAGAAGAAAGTCTTCTGCAGCATCTGTTGAGTCCAGAAAGACATTTTCCATAAAACAAGTAAAATTGTATCATTTGTATAATAAGAAATATAATAATATATAATAAGTTGTATAATTGTCAAGGAAACATCACCACATCCTTACTGGTAAAGGTCTTTCTTTTTTTTTAATTAATTTTTTAAATTTTCTTATTTACAAAGGTCTTTCTAATACAAAGAGAGTGTGTGTGTGTGTGTGTGTGTGTGTGTGCACGCACACACGAGCATGTGCACACCCTATTTAAAAATAATTAGTCTTACTGTGAAGAGGGGAATTTTCTGGCGGTGAGATGTATACATTCACGAAAGTAACACCACATTAAGAAATTTCACACGGCCTATTATGTCCTATGTGCCTGCTTATCCATAGTCTTGGCTTTGCTTAAAAGTCAGGAGTGGGGATGTAGAAATGGCCTTTTGTCCATAAAGATGGGTACAAGATGATAATGTTGACATGTATAAAATTCAGTTTTATGTGACACTTTTAATGGGTCTCCTATGTGCAAATCACTATACTTGTTACTAAGGATACTAAGAAACAAAATGGTTTTCCTTGGGAAAGAACTTTTTATGTTTTTCTTTCTTTTTCTTGGAGGGAGGCTTTGGTAACCCCAAAATTTCCTAGTGAATTATCATTTTCCCCCTTGTCATTTTCTTTTTCCTGTCTTCTGTTTTGGATATATTGGAGTATGTAGCCTGTTTTACATTAAAGTCTACCGTGCCTTCAGGGTATCCTAAAGTGAAATTTGAGGGAGGTGCTTTCTTTTCTTCCTCAGCCTGGACTGACTGTGGGCCCTGTTTCATCCACTGTACTCCCTCCAAGACCACAGCAACATTACCCAGAACCAGCAATGACTTTCTCAGTGCAGCCAACAACAGTTGCTTCAGGGCATATGGGGCCAGCGCCATCTATTTTACCCACCCAACAGGTAAGTCTATAAAATTCCTTTATAGACTTTATATTCCTTTATATTCCTTTTAAAATCTCTCTAATCCAGAGGAGTTGAGAATTTATATTAATGCCTTTTGTTTCTGCCATAGTCATGTCTTAATATGGCACTTCCTCTCCAAAATAGGAAAGAAAAAGTTAAGCTAAAACAGTTGATAATCGCTATTACATTTTATATCTGATGTTCTGCCCCATAAATAGCCTGTCTTTCTGCCGAGAGGAGGAAGGTATGTTTTCCAGGAGCAGGACTGATTACTACTGTTTTCTGGAGTTGAGCTTTCTTTTAGGGTTCTCTTCATTGCCATTGTTAGAGTCATCGTGTATTTTGTTCTTAGAGTTTCTGCCCATTTCCTCCACTATTCTGTTCTGGGCTCTCATCTCTTCCCTCTGTATTATTTTTCTGAGTGATCTCATCAGTTCACATGGGTTCAGTTATTATCACTGTCAAAGACGATTCCCAGATTTATTTATCCAGCGCTAAACTGTCCCTGCAGAGCTCCACTTTTGTATCTTCCATCATTACAAATTCATAAAATCTTCCCATGTTCCTTTGAATTTCTCATATTCATTCATTCAGTAAGCATTAATTTAATGTGTGCTACATGCCAAGTACATGTGCTAGGTGCTAGAGACAAAAATGAAACATTCCATTGAGGTAAAAATAAAAGCATAAAAATAAAGTATATTCAAAGTACAAAGTAATTTTCCTGGGCCAGGTCACTCGGGACTCGGGGGATGTGGAAAGTGCTTGTGTAGGAGGCAGTGACAGTGTTTTGAGGTGAAAGGGACCTGCCCAATTATATCTCATTGCATTTATTTGCTAAGTTGCCATTTGCTCAGTCACTCCTCTGCTGAGGAGCTCCCACTTGGTTTTTAGTTTTGGGCATGAAAAGTGTTACTGTATTTCAATATATACTGGTCCCTTATTTCTCTTGTTGACCTTCTTAGGAGATGTGCTCAGTACTGGGTTTTCTAGGGCAAAGGGTATGAACAATTAAAGTCACTTTGCTCACCTGATAGGACACACTTATTGGTGGGATAGTCCTTTCATTGCTGAGTTTTACTTATGATAGATTTTTTCTCAATTTATATATTCTCTAAGAAAAATGACAGAAATTGGTACTCTCCCCTCCCCCAAAAAAGATACTTGCATGAGCCAAAATCAGTATTTTACTTCTAAGAATAGTAAAATGTATCAGTCCTGAAGCCCTAATAATCAGTGTCTGATATTATAATAATGATGATGGTCACTCATTAAATGCCTGTTGTGTGCCAGAAACTATAGGGACAAATATAATGAATAAAACCCTACTCACAAAGAATTACATATCCTAACAGAGGAGACAAAGAGGGCATATATAAGTACACACAGAAAACATATATAGAAGAGACAGCTAGGTTGCACAGTAGTTAGAGCACCAGTCAGAAGGACTTGAGTTCAAATTTGGCCTTAGATTCTTACTAGCTGTGTGACCCTGGGCAAGTCTTAACCCCAGTTGCCTCCAAAAAAGAAAACATGTAGAAGATAATACATACAAGGAAGTTAAGAACAGAGTAGTTTGGGGGGGAAAAAAGCACTAAATTAGGGTCAGTTTCATGTAGAAGGTGGTGCTTGAGTTTACTCTGTCAAAGTGAAGACTTCTGTGAGTGGGGAGTGAAGGTGAAGTGAATTCCACGCATGGGAGACAGGTAGTAGAAAGGTTTGGGGCAGAAGATGGAGTGTTGTGTAAGGAACAAAGAGGAGGCCAGTTCGATGGGATTACACCAGTGGTTCTCAACCTGTGGGTCGTGACCCTTTTGGGGGTTGAACGACCCTTTCACAGGGGTCACCTAAGACCATCGGAAAACACATATTTCCGATAGTCTTAGGAACTGAGACACCACTCCTCTATCCATCTCCAGGCGGGTCTACTCACATGCAGATACACCCACATACGAGTATTAAAGGGTCATGGCATTAGGAAGGTTGAGAACCACTGGATTACATGGTCAGTAACCTATGTGCCTTGCACTGTGCTAAGTACTAAAGTACTAAAGATAGGAATAAACACAAGACAGTTCCTGCTCTCAAAGAATTCACAGACTAAGGATTGAGACAACCTGCAAACAAGATAGTTATATGTAATACGTACATAAAGATATTATATATTAAAAAAAAAAGATATTATATATTTACACATGTGTGTACATATACACATAATACATGCGTGTGTTATGTGTGTATTAGATAGCATGTGGGGTGTGTGTAATTGGAGATAATTAACAGAGGGAAGGCATTAGTGTTGAGGGGATCTGGATAGGCATCCTATAGAGAGTAAGATTTTATCTGGTACTTGAAGAATGGGAGGAGAAAGGAGAAAGAGGAACATTTCAGGCATGGATGACCACCATTGAAAAAGCCCAGAGTTAGGAGATGTCATAACTTGTGAAAGGAATCCCAAATAGGCTGATGTTGATCGCAAATATATAAGGCTGAATAAGGTACAATAATCCTGGAAAGGTAGGAAGAGGGGCAAGGCAGATTATGAAAGACTTTGCACACCAAAAAGAACAATTTATATTTCCTTCTGGTGGTTATAGGGGACCATTTAGAATTTAGTGAATGGGTAATATGATCAGATCTGTATTTTAAGAAGGTTAATTTGATAGCTGAGTGTAGGATGAACTGAAAAGAGCAAAGACTTGAGGGAAGAAGATCACAGCTGGCTATCACAATAGTCCAGACGTGGAATAATGAGAATCTATACCAAGCTTGGTATGTGCTTTTGGAGAAAAGGGAATATTTGAGAGATATTAAGAAGGTACCTTCATCAGACAACGGATTGGATATTGGGAAAGGGAGTTAGAGAGTGAGGAACTGAGAATGAATAATTTTAGGCTTTCAAGCATGGATGATGAAAAGGATGGAGGTACTCTTGGTAGTAATAAGGATTTTGAGAAGAAGAGAGGGTTTTAGGAGGAAAAAAGATAATGAGTTCATGTTTGAATAGGTTGGGTTTAAGATGTCTCTGGGACATCCAGTTAGAGATATGAATCTGTAGGTTAGAAAGAGAGATTAGGGGTGGATAAATAGTATGCTGAGAATCATCAGCATAGAGGTCATTGAATCCGTGGGAACTCATTAGGCCACCAGATGAAATAGCATAGAGGAAAAAGAGAATAGGGCCTTAGGTAGAGCTCTGGGGGATACCTATCATTAGCAGGTGTGATCTGAATCCAGCAAAGGAGACTTGAAGGAGTGGTTCTACAGGTAGCAGAAGACCCGGAGATAGCAGTATCATAAAAACCTAGAGAGAAGACAGTTCAGAGAAAAAAAGAATGATTGATGGAGTCCAGTCAGTGCAAAAAGCAAAAACAGAAGGATGAAGATTGGAAAAAAGGATCAGAGATGGTAGTTTGATCTTGAACTTTGGAGAGAGTAGTTTCAGTTGAATGGCAAGGTCAGAATGCAGGCTTCAGAGAGTTAAAGAGAATGAGAAGAGAGGAAGTGAAGGCATGTTTTGTGTAACACCTTCTCAAAGAATTTAGTCACAGAAGGGAGGAGGGACAGATTAAGTGGGGGGAACTAAGGCATGTTTGTAGGCAGTAGAGAAGCACCCAGCAGACAGATGAGTGCGATGGTGATGATTGTTGAGCCTGCAGTCTGCTGGAGGAGATGGGACGGGATGGGATCACTTGTGCATGCGTAGGAGTTGGTCACGGCAAGAAGGGCCACCTCTTCATGTGAGACAAGTAAAGGAATAGACAGTGACAGCAGGCATCTGGACAGTGTGAGATTAGGAGAGGAGAAGTTCTTGGCAGATGGCTTCAATTTATTCCAGGTTTGCAGGGAAACAAGCAAAGCAATTTATTATTATTTATTACTTTGTGCCAGGCACTATAATAATCACTTTACAAATATTGTCTTAATTGATTCTCACAACAGCCCTGGGAAGTCGCTACTATTATTACCCCCATTCTATAGTTGAGGAAACTCAGACATATAAAAGCTGAGAAACTTGCCAAGGGTCACACAGGTTTTAAGTGTCTGGGGTCAGATTTGAACACAGATCTTCTTGATTCCAGGCCCAGTGCTCTATTGGCTATTCTGTCCAGATACCTAATAAAATAGAAGTTAAGTCTCTAAGCTGAAAGTGGAGGGAAGGAAGAAGAGTCATGAGAGTTTTTCAAAAGGAATGAAAAGGTTTGGAAGAGCTGCTGCAGTTAATGGGATAGTAAGTTAATTAGGAGGTATGAAAGGATTATCTTGCCACAGTGAGGACTGTGTAACATAAATCTAAAGTGGAAATAGCACAGTTTCATGAGCACTGGATGTGGAGTACTATACAGTGAAATTGGAAAGCTAGGTTGAATCCAGGTTTCAAAAGACTTTAAAAACTAAAAAGAGGAGTATTTGATTCTAGAAACAATAGGGAGCCTCTGGAGTTGGGGGGAATGATATGATCAGATCTGCATTTTAAGGAAAATCATTTCTGCAGCAGAAATAGTGATAAAAGCTAACATTTATTTAGCCCTTTAAAGTTTACAAAACTCTTTACAAACATGTTTAACGCCTACATGCTTTAGCTGTGTGGAAAATTTGGAAGTGGTTTGGGAAAAAAAATCGTTTTGCACTGCCTTGTTTGTGAGCAAGGACCTTGGGCTTTGTACACAGGTCACTGTGGTTCTCTTCCTTCTGTTGGAAAGGTTACAGTTTTTTTAATTAAACTGGGATACTTTCCAACTGCAGACATCTGAAATGGCCTCCCAAGCCTTCTACTGAAGCATCACAAAAGCACTGTTGTGAGAAAATATGGTTTGTCCTGTGCTGGAATCTGCTCCTTGCTAGCCCTTGGTTCTTTTATTTCCCTACTATTTCTCATGCATAGACCCAGCTGTTGTTTAACTCTTTGCTTCACTGAGGTTCACCTACCCTGTAGTGAAGTTTATTTTCTTAGACCAGAGTCAAGACCCTTTATCTGTTCCACTCTTCTCTTCGTACTTCTTTCAAAAGCCTTTAAAAAAAAAAAACAAGCAAAAAAACAAAAACCTGCCTTCCCAGAACTCTCACAGAGCTGGAATTCAGATTTGAAAAATGACTTGCCAAGTCGTGTTCTCATGCATTGACCCTTACTGTGCTCCTGTGATATTCTTCCGAGCTTGGCTTATGCAAGGGAATGCCTGACTCAGGAACGGACTACCTACAGAGAGCCCAGGTCTACAGCTTTCCTATATGACAACTAAGGAGGAAATTGAAACTTCTCACCCCTTGCCATTATGTGGGGGATCAAAAATCATTGCTTTAGAGCTGGAAGCAATGTTAGAACTCATCCAGTTCAACCCGTTCATTTTCCAGATAAAGAAACAGAAGCTTAGGGAGGTGAATTAATTTGCCCAAGGTCACACAGCTATTAAGTACTTGAGCTGAGATTTAAATCTGGATCCTTACTCCAAATTCAGCACCCTTTCCCCCAATCATGTTACCTTTCCTAGTTTCCTGAATTTCTCATCGACTATGATTCATACATGTACCCTTCTTCAACTCACCACCAGGATCTTAGACATTACCACCACTCAGACTCCATGATTCCTTTTTCTGAAATCTCATCTTCTTTCAACCTGTTCAAACTTTTCCACAACTACTTATCACTTTCATTATGACTCATTCCCCAGCACTTCTTTTCCCAGTTTGTTATCACTTTTCTGTCCTGACTTTCTTCCCTACCCAACCTTAACCATTTTGTGGGTCAGCTTCATTCTTTTGTCCTTCTTTGAGTCCCTTGCTCCCTTGACCTTTCACTGTTCTTGCCCTGCTAGCCTTAACTACCATTTGCTTCCTGTATTCCTATGTTGGAGCTACTGAAGGCTTCTGGAGTGGGTCATCAAGGCATGCTGACTGCATTGACAAGCATTTATTCAAGTCAACAGATATTTAGTTTAGTACCTATGTCAGGTACTATGTAACTGTGGGGTGATACGAAGAAAGGGTGACTCATGAAGGTTACATTTAAAGGGTCCACTAAAATCTATCCTATTTAATTTCAACTCAGTCCTCTACCCTATATGGTCACCATCTTAGAGCAGTGGTTCTCAACCTTCCTAATGCGATGACCCTTTAATACTCGTATGTGGGTGTATCTGCATGTGGGCAGACCTGCCTGGAGATGGATAGAGGAGCGGTGTCTCAGTTCCTAAGACCATCAGAAATATGTGTTTTCCTGTGGTCTTAGGTGACCCCTGTGACCCCTGTGAGTCGTTCGACCCCCAAAGGGGTTGCAACCCACAGGTTGATAACCGTTGTCTTAGAGCATTCTTATTGCCCACGTCTTCAGCAGATGACTTATCTTTTACCTCACTGAGAAGACTGACCCACCCAGCATGTATTCCATAACCTCTGCTCCTTCAGTTATCTCTCTGTCCTCAACCGTTCTCTGCTGATACTATCTCTTTGCTAGGGTTAACTCCCCCTGTGCCTTCTATCCCATCTGTACCAGCCTCCTCCTTGACTTCACTCCATCAGACTTTCCCCCTTTCACTTGCACCTTCCATTTTCCCCTTTTATTGGGTCCTTGCCCTCAGATTACAAATATGCTCAAGTCTCCTATATTCTGAAAAGGAAATAACTTTACATTTACCTTGCCTCCTTCTTCAAACTATTATGCCATCCTATTTCCTCTTTGCTGTCAAACTCCTAGAAAGAATAATCTACCTTCTCATTTATTTCTTCACTACCTACTCGTTCCTCTTTCTTCTGAAATCAATACTCTGTGTCAATGATTTTATTCCAAAAGCTCCCTCCAAAGCCACTAATGGCCTCCATATCACCAAATCCAATGACACTATTTTTCTGTCTTTATTTGACTCAGTCTCTATATAGTGTTAGACATTTTGAGTGCATTGCCTTGTGTAATACTTTTTCTCCCCTTAGCTATCATGACACCATCCTCTTGCCTTTCTAACTTCTCTCATTTCTGCTCCTGTTTTAATCTTTCTGTCCCTTAAATATGGTTATTTTCCAGCATCCTGTGCTAAGCCCTTGTTTTCTATCCCTGTATTCTCTTCCAGGGAGAGCTCCTATGGCTTCAATAATCACCTATTTATGCAAGTGACTTCTAAAGCTCCACCTCCACCTTCCAGCCTCTTCTCAGAGTTATGGGCCTGTACCTCCAACTACCTGTTAGATGTGTCCTGCCTGGGTGTCCTACCAGTACTTCAAACTAAACATTTCCAAAACTAAGCTCCATCATTTCCATCCAAACTTAACCTGTCTACCCCAGCTACTAGTGATTTGTGGCATCACTAACCCAATGTTTCTGGCATATAACCCCATTAATTTATACCTTTTACCACCTATACATCCAATTAGCTGCAAAATCTTTTAGTTTCTATTTCAATCTCTTAAAAATCATTTATTTTCAACCTTCTTTTCTGTTTAAATTTTGAGTCCCCAGATTCTCTCCTTCAAGCCCACTCTCCCTCACCCACTGAGAAGGCAAACAGTATATAAGTTATGCATGCAAAATATATTTCCATATTAGCCATATTTCCATTACATTTACCTTGCCTCCTTCTTCAAACTATTATGCCATCCTATTTCCTCTTTGCTGTCAAACTCCTAGAAAGAATAATCTACCTTCTCATTTATTTCTTCACTACCTACTCGTTCCTCTTTCTTCTGAAATCAATACTCTGTGTCAATGGAAAATAACACAGAGAAAATTATATTTCAGTTAGCACTCAGAATTCATCAGATCTTTTTCTGGAGGTGATGCATTTTTTCATCTTGAATCCTTTGGAATTGACTTGTATCATTGTATTAATCAGAGTAACCAAGTCTTTCTCAGTTGAACATTACAGCATTGCTTGCTGTGTGCAGTGATCTTCCAGTTCTTCTCATTTCACTTTACTTCAGTTCATATGGGTCTCATCATGTTTTTTTCGGAAACCACCTTCCCACTCCCACTCCAGTTGTAATACCCCATGGCACAATAGTATTCCATCACAGCTTGTTTAGCCATTCCCCAACTGATGAGCATCCATCAGGATTTCCAATTCTTTGTCAACACAAAAAGAGCTGTGTAGCATGTGAATGATAATATGAACTCAATTTTCAGTACAGCTTACTGTTACAATCCCCTCAATTTCCTCAGCTGCTCTGTTTTTGTACAAAAAGTTCCATTTGCTTTTTCTTTGATCTCTTTGGGATATAGACCTAGTAGGGGTATTGCCGGATCAAAGAGTATGCGCAGTTTTATAGGCCTTTGGGCATAGTTCCAAATTGTTCTCCAGAATGGTTGAATCATTCCACAACTCCACCAACAATTAGTGTATCTATTTTTCCCTTATCTCTCCAGTATTTGTCATTTCTGATAGGTATGAGGTTGTACCTCAGAGCTGTTTTAATTTGCATTTCTCTAATCAATAGTGATTTAGAGCATTTTTTCTTATTATAGATAGCTTTGATTTTTTCTTGTGAAAAGTACCTGTTTGTATCCTTTGACCATTTATCAATTGGGGAATGGCTCTTATTTTTATAAATTTGACCCAGTTCCATACTTAGAATATATTCATACTCAGAGGTCTTTATCATAGAAATTACGTTAATTTTTTATCTACAGTACCGTTTTGCAAAATGTAGTTTCCCTGATTATTCCTTTTAATTAAGTCTATTTTTACTTTTGCTTTGACTGAGATCATGATTACTACCCCTGCCTTTTTTTTACTTCAACTGAAGCATATTAGATTCTGTTCCAGCCCTTTTTTTTTTAACTCTATGTGCGTGTCTTTCTGTTTCAAGAGTGTTCCTTGTAAACAACATATTGTTGGAGTCTTCTTCATTCTGCTATCTGCTTCCATTTTATGGGTGAGCCCATCCCATTCACAGTTATGATTACTATGTATTTCCCTTCCCTTTTCCCTCTGCTCTATTCTCTCTCACTCCCACTTCTTCTCAAAAGTCTGTTTTGCTTTTAACCACTGCCTCCCTTAATCTTTCCTCCCCTTTATCATCTCTTCTGTTCTGTTCCTATTTCCCTATTGGATAAATTACACTTCTGTACCCAACTTTGTGTGTGGGGGGGGGGCTGTTATTGAACCAATTCCAGTGAGAATGAGGTTGAAGCATTGCTTGTTACCCCACTCCCATTTTCCCCTTCATTGTAAAAGCTCCTCCTTATTTGCCTCTTTTATGTGAGAAAAACTTTCCCGTTTTGCCTCTCCCTTCCTCCTTCTCCCAGTGCATCTCTCTTTCTCACCCCATTTTTTTTTAAGAAATAATTCTGACATAATCAGCTCACATTCTACCTGTGTAAATTGCAAAATTCTTGCCCAATAATGATAAAATTCTTAGGAGTTACAAGTATCATCTTCCCATATAAGAATATAAGCAGTTTAAATTTATTGAGTTCCTTGTTATTACTCTTTCATTTTTCCTTTTTATGTTTCTCTTGAGTCTTCTGTTTGTCAATATTTCTATTCAGCCCTGTCTTTTCATCAGAAATGTTACCTAGTTCTCTATTAAATATCCAACCCACTCAACCCTCCAAAATATTATTCTCTTTTACTGGTTAGGTTATATTTGGCTGTAATCCTAGCTCCTTTGCCTTTCAGGATATCATATTCCAAGAGCTCCAGTCCTTTAATGTAGAAGCTGCTAAATCTTATGTGAGCCTGTCTGTGGCTCCACTGTATTTGAATTGTGCTTGAAGTATTTTCCTTTGATCTGGGAACTCTGGAATTTGATTATAACATTTCTGGGAGTTTTCATTCTGGGACTTTTTCAGGAGGTGATTGGTGGATTCTTTTCAGTTCTGTTTTACCCTCAGGATCTAAGTTATTGGGACAGTTTTCCTTAATAATTTCTTGAAACATGATGTTTACCTTCTTTCTTTGGTCATGGCTTTCAAGTAGTCTAACAAGTCTTAAATTATCTCTCCTGGGTATATTTTCCAAGTCAGTTGTTTTTCTGGTGAGATATTAAACATTTTCTTCTTTTTTTCTTTCTTTTGATTTTTGTTTTCTTTTTTATTGTTGTCTCATGGAGTCATTAGTTTTCACTTACCCAATCCTAATTTTTATTTATTTATTCATTCATTTATTAGTTTTTTAGAGGAGGGAAGGAAGGGCCATTGGGGTTAAGTGACTTGCTCAAGGTCACATGGCTAGTTTTTTGTGTTAAGTGTCTGAGGCTGGATTTGAACTCAGGTCCTCCTGACTCCAGGGCCGGTGCTCTGTTCACTGTGCCACCTAGCTGTTGTGCTACCCTCCCCCCACCCCCAACTCCCCATTCTAATTTTTAAGATATGATTTTTTCAGTGTGATTTTTATCTCTTTTTCCATTTGACCAATTCTACTTTTTAAGAAGTTCTTTTCTTCAGTGAATTTTTGTGCCTCCTTTCCCATCTGACCTATTGTGATTTTTAGGGAACTTTTTTGGTAGCTGTTTTAAATTATTGTCTTCTGAGTTTATGCCTTGGTCTTCCCTGCCACCATAGTAACTTTTTATAGTCAAGTTCTTTTTTTTTTCTTTCTCATTTTTCCTGCCTATTTCTTGACTTGGAACTTCATATTAAAGTTGGATTCTGCTTATGTAGGGAAGGAAAGGCACTTTCCCAAACTTCAGGCTTTTTTTTGTGCTTCAGTTTTCAGAGCTAGTTCTGAGAGTCTACACGTTTTTGGTGCTTCCAAGGTGGTATGATCCTGGGAGAGATATGGTCATTGTTCTCCTGGTCTACACACTTGTCTTTACCCATGAAGGGCTGCAGTCCCCTGCTCTTCTCTGCTTTGGTACTGTGACCAGGGTTCCTGCTACTTTTGACTGAACACCCGCACTCTTTTCCTCCTTGGAACTGTGACCCAGAACTAACTGTGTATGGGCAAAAGAGTTGTCAGTCAGCACCAGCTGTGCCAAGTGCCAGCAAAGTGTCCCCTGTGATCTCCTCCTGACAAGTTGTCTGAACCCCTCAATGTGTCTGAGTTGAGAGCTCCTGTGACTACTGTTGCCCCAGCTGCTGTTGCAGCATGTATGGGCTCCAGACAGACCTTCCCAAGCCCTCCACTCCAGTATTACAGACTTCTCCTGCTGACCTCTTTAAGGTTTTTTAGGCCAGAAAAATATCGCCTTGACTGTTGACTGCTGCTCCAAAATTTGAGACTTTATTTTAAAATTGTTTGGAAAGGAATATTGGGAGAGTTCAACTGGGTGGCTGCCCCCAATCCGCCATCTTGACTCTGTCCTCCCTTAATTTCTTTTTCAATAATACCTTCTTCATCCAGCCCTTCCTCTCAGTCCTTGCTCATCTTCTGGATTTCAGATTCTTGTAATAACCTCCCAGTACACCTTTCTGCCTAGTCTGTCACACCTGCCCCGACATCTTCTTCTACCTGAATGATGTAACATCACATTTTTTAACTACTCTGCTCAAAAATCCTCAGTGACTCTTCATTGCCCACTGTCTAAAGTATAGATGCCTTAATCTCTTATTCAAGACTCTTCACATTCCTAACTCCAGTTTACCTATCCAGCTTTATTATCTTACTCTGTATCCAACTGAAAATTCAGTCAGACTGTGATATACTCTGTCTTCTTGGCTCGCCATTTTGCATCTCGATGCTTTGTTCTTACGCTCCTCTATGCCTGGAATGCCTCTATACTCCTCTGCTATTTCCCTTCAGCCCAACCCAGATGTTATCCTTCCAGTTAAAAGTGATTTTTTTCCTCCTTAGATTTCTCATAGTTCTTTGCTTACATCTCTCTTCTCTATCTCCTTCCTTGTATCAATTATTTTTGTACTTGACCCCCTTAACCCCACCCAGCTGGATTGTAAGCTTTGAGAGCAAGGCTGTGTCTTATTTATCCTTATATACCCAGTGCCACCCATCATGCTTTGTACATATTAGGCACCTTAAATGGAACTGAAAATTAAGTAAACTATTGGTCATTCTACCCAGGAGAATGCCCTGGGACTTAGGAAAGTATATTTACTGATACAGACACTGTGGAGGTAGCTAAGAATTTAGGAAAAGCAGAGGATCATTTGGAGGACCACACAGAGGGAGCTGATTCATAGGTTTAGCATTTGGGGGAATTTTTTTTAGACTTATAAGACACCCAAAAGATGCTATGATCCTGTTTCCTCATTTAGAGATGAGACACATCAAAGTTGACATTAATCTTGTGATAGAGTCAGGAGAGATGATCATGACCTGTTCTCCTGGCTCCCAAACCATTGGGTTCTATTAATAATAATAATAATGTTAAATAATATGTGTTAACAATTAATAATAATCTGTTAATAATATTAATAGAAAATAAACATTTTGCCCACTTTTCAGTAAATAAAAGCTGCTTCTCGCGTAAGCAAAAGTTCATCTACAGATGTGGTAGTCTGAATTTTCAGTCCATCAACAATCATATCCCTGGAAGATCCTTAGATGCCTTAAGAAATTTTTGAATTGCTCATCTCTGATATCCCATGTCAGTTACAAAGGAGCTAGAAAGCTCAGTTCCAACTCTGAGTGTGTCCATGGAGATGTAGAAGAAAGAGGAAAGATGATTGGCTTGACCATGCCCCCAGCTGGACTATTGAATGATAACAATTGATTTAACAAATATTTCTTAAGTGACTACTGTGCCTGGAGTAATTATTGCATAGTCATCAGGGAAAGAGAGAGTTTCAGGAAGATTCCCCCTTGCCCTCATGGATGGCATGTAAACATGGAAGCAGAGAACACCAGTCTCGTGGCCATTGGAGAGCCAGAGATTGCCATCATAGGGAGGGCTGTTGCTTCACAGAGTGAAATATTTCCATGGCAGTAATAATTATGTATAAAATATAAGATAGATAACATATATTATATATGTTTTATATAATTAGAAAATCTTCTGTAGAAAAAAAATAGAGCCAACAGGGTACATTTGTGTGACGGTTGAGTAATGACTGGTATGTGTTGGCTTCTTGCAGCCTCAACCCCTGGCTCAGCCAGCTCCAATACAGCAAGTTCTTGCCAGTCAGCCTGTGTGCCCACACCAGCCAGCACCTCATCACTTGTCTCAGTACCCAGCTCCACCTTCACAGGTGGCTGCCGCCAGTCAGCTGCAGCCGCTGCAGATGCCTCAGGTGCCGCTACAGCCGCTTCCTCAAGTGCCACCTGCCCAGGTAAACTGGGAGCTCCAACCTTGGCAGGGGCGGGGAGGGTCGAGGGAGAGAATGGGGAATGAGTGAATGGGCTGCTCTTTGTGGTGAGTCAGTTGCCCAGAAAGAGAGGACTAGTCTTGTTGAGTGAACTTAATCTGAAATGCAGTTCACATGACTGATTTTGCACAATTTACAAGAACGCATGTCAACTTTTGATGAAGATGATAATAATATTAGTAACGGCTAATATCGACATAGAGCGTACAGGACCACAAAGCATTTTCTCATTTGACCTTCACCATAACTCTGTGATGTAGGTGCTAACATGATACCTATTTTTATTTATTTTTATTTTATTTTCCCATTTAATACTGTTTTCCCCAATAACATGGAAAGATAGTTTTCAATATTCACTTTTATAAGGTCTTAAGTTCCAAATTTTTTTGCTTCTGTCCTTCCAGCTCTTTCCCCAACATGGCATGCAATCTGATACAGGCTATACATGTACAGTCATATCAAACGTATTACTTACATTATGAAAGAAGAATCAGAACAGAAGGGAAAAACTGCAAGAAAGAAAAAAACAACAAAAAAGGGAAAATAGTCTGCTTCAATCTGCATTCAGACTCCATAGTTCTTTCTCTGGATGTGGGTAGCATTTTCCATCGTTTTGGAATGGCCTTAGATCATTGTATTGTGAAGAAGAGCTAAGTCTATCAAAGTTGGTCACATGATACCCATTTTACAGATTAGTGAACTGAGACAAATTAATTTACATATTTCATCATCAAAGAATTAGTAAGTGTCCTAAATGTGATTAAATCTCGGGTCTCTCTTGGTTTCAAGTCCAGGCCTCCATACCATGTTACAAAGGCCTGTTTGGATGTACCCCAACACTTAATAAAAATTTTCAACTGCCTTATATTTTCCCTAATACTTCAATCTAAATTAGTTTTGTGGCTATCAGTCAGCTTCTGTAATTTTTAGCTTAAATGTTACTATAGCAGGCCACCTTTTTTCCCCTTTTCCTTTCCCCCAAGTTATAAGTACGAATAGATGGCTAGCATTTTTCCATAAGCCTGATCTCCTTCCTTTCTACATCATTTCCATTCCCCTCCCCCTCATTCAATTCAGCAAAGGTATTTTTTGCTAAGTGCTAGCCAGGTACTGCATTGACCTTTTTCCCCCATCACAGACTACCTGTGCACATAGAATGCCTTTCTGGCCCTGGTTCCTACCATTCTCTAGGTGCTTAAGCAGCAGGTGCTAGCGTCAGACATAGATGCAGGGGAGACTAGGAGAGCTCATTACTAGACCTTCTGTTGCAAAACAGAGAGCGAGGGACCACTGGTGTGACACTGTGTACCAGCTTGCTTTACATCCTATTGGAGACAGGTCAAATGTAGAATATGAAACTTAGTAGAATTCCTAGTGGCGTAAAAGGAACGTGGCTCATTATTATTTCATTAGCACTAAATAAAAACTAAATTTCCAGTTTCCTCTGTGAAAAAGAAATTGTGCACAAGTTTTAGATAAGATAGTTAACAATTTCCTAATTAGTAGCTCTGTAGCAGTTTCCAAATGGATAGAGCGTCAGGCCTAGAGTTAGAAACACCTGAATTCAATTATGACCTCCAACATTTACTAGCTGTGTGATCCTGGACAAGTTATTTGCCCCATTTGCCTCAGTTTCCCCATTTGTAAAATAAGCTGGAGAAGGAAATGGCAAATCATTCCGGTATCTTTACCAAGAAAACCTCAGATGGGGTCATGAATTGTCCAGCACGATTGAAATGACTAAACAGCAAGCACACATTTTAACTCAGTATTTGCCAGTTGGTAATAGTTTGTTCCAAAGTGCCCATTGTCATGAAAATGATTCTTTTTCTAATGCATTGCTCTAATCAATCACTGAGCATCCATCCTTCTTTGCAAAAAAAGTAAGAGACTAGGAGTTGCCCATTTTCTTCCAGTAGGATTGAGGTACGCTTCAAAGTGAGCAGGCATTCCCTAGATTTGTGGACATAAAGTAGAAAATTAGCTTACATGCAATTTCACCTAGCACATTCCTTATTCTTTGTCAAAGTATACATGTTTATTGGTACTACTTTCCCTATTTATCCCACTGATGGTTTCTTATCTACCCTACGATGTTCCCTCTCCCTTGCCATCAGGTACTAAGAGAACAAGGGTAAGATGTCTAGCATGCTGGATAGGTCTCATGAAAAGAATTTTTAAGAAAACACGAAGAATTAACTTTCTCAGCAAACATTTATTTTGTCGTTAAGACATTTCAGTCATGGCCGACTCTTAAGTGACCCCATTTGGCGTCAGATGAGGAAACTGAGGCAAACAAGGTTAAATGATTTGCCCGGAGCCACACAGCTAGGAAGTGTCAGAGTCTGGATTTTAACTTGCTACTTATGAGTCATCCTGACTCCAGGCTGTGCACTGTATCCACTGTGCCCCATTGCTGCCCTAAATATTTATTAAGTTCTTAGTCCAGGGATGGGGAACCTGCAGCCTCAAGGCCCTTCTAGGTCCTCTTGGAGTCCAAGTTTTACAGAACAAATCTTTTATTAAAGGATCGCACTTGAGGACCTAGAAGGCCACATATGGTCTCAAGGTTGCAGGTTCCCCACACCTGGACTAGTAGTCACACACACACACACACACACACACACACACACACACACACACACACACACACACACACACACACACACACTATTGTGCTCCAAGCTGTTGCTGATGTAAATACAAAACCAGTTCATCCTTGCTCTCTCTGGGGAGATAGACTATGTTCACAAATAAATAATACAGCACATATGTAAAGTACTTACATAATTCTCAGGGCAGGAAGAGAGGAATTAACTGCAGGACTCAGGATAGACCTCTTGAAGGAGGTGGCATTTCAGCTGGTCTTTGATTAAAAGTAGGAATTCAGTAAGACAACTTGGAGGGATTGCAAGTTGTTGAGGAGGGAGTATTCTAAAAAACCAAAAAAACAAACACAGAGACAACCTGGTCACTGTCACTCTTTTAACAGTCTACCTTAAGTCCAAAACTTGTACATTGCTGTTCATAAGGCTAAGTTTGGTTCTGAAGTATCTGAATTTCTAGTATATTTTTTGAATTTTTCAAATCAAATTTAAAAAATATATTTGTCAGTATATTTGCTTTAGCCTTTTCAACTATGCATAGTGGTGCCTATTATTCATAGACATAAATACTTTTCAAGGAGGCCTTGTTTTTCTCCTAAAGAGAAAAATAATAGAAAATAAACTTTATTTTTTCTTAGAATAAATTGTCCTAAGTCCATCACATTCAAGTCTTCAACTTACAAGCATTGTTAAAAGTTTGTTTTACTGTTACTCCTTGGTTAAAAAGGCTGAAAATCAAATTGAGACAAATTGATTTCTCTGTGAGTTATAAGATTTGTGACCTTCTGTTCTGCTAAGGCATGAAAAGACTGGTCAGTCTGGGATTTGGTTTCAGCTACCCCATTACTCATGCATCACTGTGGGGCCAGTGTTTGTAATGCAAACACAGCCAGTAAGGAGCGTTCAAAGAAATATTTTCACTATAAGGAAAATCTTGCACCACCACTATTCCCACTCCCAGACCCCCAAAAATGATTTTTTTTTTCAGTTTCCATTTAGGAGGAATTTAGTAACTTAAGTATACACCGACTCTCTTGAGTTTCAGATTGGTTATTTTCAAATAAAAGCTAGTTAAAGTATTAAATGCTAGCCTAAGAAACAAGCTGATAATTTACATTCATGAAAATCCTTTTGCTTCTTTTGTCTTTGCCAGTTCCTTTCTTGTCATTCCTTTCTTCAGGATCATTAACCTGCAAATTAGCAACATAAACTAGGCTGCTTCTTCTATGTTGCCATAAAAATGTCTTAAGAACACTTTAATTCCATAATCAAGAATTGACATTGATTTTCTGTATAGCAACTGAATTTAGATTTTTTTTTTAATACCTTCTGGCTTTATTTAGTAAACCTGGCCATTCTGTTTGAATTACATTTATTTTAATTATTTTTCTCAACTGGTACCATAAGAATGATCTGTGGAAAAAAAATTTGCTTCTCCTGTTTGCATCAAGATTGCAGCCAGCATTTTGGGATCAACTTTTTTGTTCTTTTTCACTGGGTCTGTTTGTTTTTGGTTGGGGGGAGGGAGGAGGAAATCAGTTTTCTATGATTTCATCCATGTTGGAAATTCCCTTTGCAGATATACATATAGAGATATAGAGACGTATCTATAGATAGAGATATCTATATCTATCTCTAGATATCATAGCCTTAGTTCAGATATGAGGAACCTGTGACCTTAATGTCACATGTGACCTTCTAGGTCCTTAGGTGAAACACTTTTGAGTACAAGTTTTACAAAATAAATCATTTTATTAAGAGAATTTGTTCTGCGAAGCTTGGATTCAGTCAAAGAACCACACTTGAGGGCCTACAGGTTCACATGTCTCCTCGAGGCCACAGGTTCTCTTACTCTTGCGTTAGTTACTTGGGGCATTAAGAGGTTAAGTGACTTACCCAGAGTCACATGGTATGTCAGAGGCAAGACTTGAACCCAGGTCATTCAGATTCCATTCTATCTTGCATGTCAAAATTCTAATTTATGAAAATCCTATAAAACCATTGAGGTAAACAAATGATGAATTCATCCATAATCAATATAGGATAAGTGCCTGTTTTTTAGTCTTTTATAACCTAAAGTCCTGCTCCATGGCTTCATTGTGGTATGAAGTTGACCCCTAGTTTTTCAAAGGCATTGATAGTAGAGTAAATGCTTTGGTACATCTTTCCAAGTTGAAGAGACTTTTAGCATATGCCTGGTGATTGACCTTGTCTCATCCAAGGGCTAGCTTTGGCTAAATTCAGAAAGGCTCATCACCAGGTTGGCCTTAGCATAATGATTTTTTTTTTTTTGGCTCTTGCAACCCTCAAAGACCATGAAGTCCTAGAGGGGTTGTAAAATGCATTTGTGGGGTTCAGTACCCAACATTGTGGATTGTCAAAGCACCAGAGTAAGTATTAAGTTTGGGAAGTTACTGAGGCTTTGTGTATAGCATCAGTGGGAACTCCTGCAATTGATCTGATGTTATATCTTTTTCAGATTCCTCAGTTTCCTGTCATTCCTCCAATCACCCCTCTGGCAGGAATTGACAGCCTTCCTCCAAACCTCTCTGATTTACCTGCTGCAAATGCGCCCCCTATTCCTGCTCCTTCTCAGTATTTTTCTCCAGCTGTGATTTTGCCAAGCCTTTCCATAAACCCTGTCGCCCCTCTGCCAGCTACCCCCACCCTCCCTGTACAGTCTGTCAAACTCCCCCACACTTCTGTGGCGCCTTTGGTCATGCCCTGCCAACCAATAGTGCCAAATATGTCCGCCACAACAATACCTTTGCTGGCTGTGGCCCCACAGGGCGTTACTGCGTTGCCCATCCATCAGGCTGTTACCCAGCTCCCCCCACAACCACTGTACCAGGCTGCTTTCCAGCCGATCATTCAGAGCGAAGTCCCCTCCTCTCCCCATCACACACAGAACTTACAGGGGGTCTCCCAGCAGCAGCAGCAGCCGCCACCACCACCACCACCCCAGCCACAGCTGCCTCCACTTCCTCAGTCCCTTCAGCCAAGCGTAATTCATCCTTCTGAACAGGCTATTCCAGCTTCTGGGGCTGGTAACCAGGTAATCAGTTTGATGTATTCTGTTCATTTTGGCACTCAGGAGTTCATTGTTAAGAGATTCTTGGAATCAAGAATACATCTATGTTGGCAATTAGAGATACTTCTCACTTATTCAGATGCAACATTCTCTCTTAGTCTTCTCTTCTGGGTGACTTTCTCACCAGAGCAGAAACCAGGGAAAAGAAGAATACAGGTAGTTCTCTTTTGGTGTAATATGAGAAGAAAAGTCATTGACAACGGTAATTAAAATTAAGTTTTTGGGTTGTCCTTGCCCCTCTCTTCCATCACTTTCGTTAGTTGGGGGCTGGCAGTGTGGTCAAGCTTGAGTAATTGTTGGTATAATAATAAATGGAGTTATTGTTTTGTGTCTGGCATCATGGAGTTTTACTGCTCAGTGTATGCCAGGGGTGTCAGACACACAGTCCGCAGGCCACATGAGGCCCACAACGTTCTTGAGAGTGGCCAGAACCAGATTAAAATGTAGTTCCTATCTGATTTTTATGTGTTGATATATTAATAGAAAGGGAATAATAGGAACATGTGTGGTTTTCTAAGGCAGCATACAGCCACAGGAATCTTTGTGTATAGTTTAGTGACCCTGTGTTTATCTGAATTTGAAAGTGCTGGTTTATAGGGCCCTTGTAAGGGAGCAAGCACGTAGGGAAAGGTACTGTATTGACTCTCCCTCAGGACAGTATAGCTGGATTTCTTGCTTTGGATATCCATTGGAGGTTGGCCTCAAAGACCTCTAAGGTCTTTTCCCATTCTGAGAGTCTCTGATTCTGTAATCATTGGTAGAAATAGTAAGCTGAATAGTTGTCTAATTTGTTTTATTTTTTTAAAGAAAAGTACTGTAGGCAGCATTTCACTAATAAGATCTGTTGTACCGTATATTCCTGAGAGGGAGCAGCAGTCACATCTTGTTGGAATAGAGAAGTAAGATTCAGTGCCATTCTGCTGATGAATTTTCATTCCAAGTATATATCTTATGTTTTTCTTGGTTCTCTCTGTGAGAAGGTTCTATAAACAACGTCACAGTAAATCTATGTTAAGTTTATACTCTTAGCATCACCTGCTTCAGCTAATGAATATTTGTTGTAGAGCAACTTGCAGAAAACATTTTGGAGAAGTCATTTGCAAGAGGACCCAGTTAAGTAGCGATGCTAGGCATTTTTTAGATAAAGTTACATGCAAAAAGATCCTAACATTTGTAAGATAAGAGTTATTAGCTAACACTGTGTTCATACAACAGACTCCCAGATAACATAATTTTGAGTACAGCTTTAATCAAATATTTGCAGTTAACAAAACATGATATCAGTTTAAAATAGCCTCTAAATGAAAAAAAAATTAGAATAAAAATGTGATGGATGTGTCAAAGAGAAAGAGAGAGGAGAGGCATAGAAGAAGGGAGGAGGTCAGAGAGAGAATGAAAGAAAATGTAGGTCCTAGTTTCCAGCTGTGTCATGTACTCACAGCTTTCCCCAGACTCTCTAAATCTGCCCTGCTGGATTTTCTGATGCTTTTTGTCAGCCATGTATTAAGTACTCAGATCTTTGTTTTTAGAGAAGACTGTGTGATGAGTGCTGTTAGGCACAGGTGATCAAGGTCACTCTGTTTTCATCATTAATATATCTCAGGAGGAATCTAATGTTTCATTAGGAAGGATAATGAGTTCGACTAGATGACCTGTAAGGGCTCCTCTAGCTCAAGCATTCCATGGCTCTAGGTCAAAGGAATCACTGAATGAAATCTGAGAAGTAGGATGGAGCAGAGAACAGTGAAAGAAATTCCCAGGTCTTCATTTGGTTTCACCTTCTGCAGAGATTATCTCTGTCAGCTAAGCAACTGAATGGAGCCCTGTCTACCCCCATTTAGTGGTAACTTTGACCCACGCACACAGGAGGGCAAAACTCAAGTCATTATCTCATCTTTCTGAAGACCAATTCTATCTTCACTTCCCAGTGCCTACATTATGATGTTATTTTCTGAAGGAAAGGCTGTCTTGAAACAATCCAGAAATTAAAGGTTTTATATCCCTGTTGTCATCTGCATTAAATTCTATTTAAATAATCCTAACAGTTCCCTTTAAAAAAAAAATGAAAGCCCCTGGGAGGGAAAAAACCAAAACATAAACTTCCCAAGATCAACTAATGCAAGGTGGCAAGTAACGATTACTTGGTGCTTGTTTGTGTGCGCGTGCCTTTGTGGCTGTGGGTTGTTTTTTTTCTTTTTTAATCAGTGGTGCATGGATTGAAATAATAATGCATGAATTTAGGGATAGAAAATGGAATGCTCCAGGATGGTCTCAGGTTAGAAACATGTTCTGAGAGTCATTCAAGGAGTTTTCCAGGACTGAACTAATTTGTATTGACATATTGATCTCTTATCCAGTTTTTCCAAACCATTTAGAAATTTGTAAATCAAACGTAATTCTGACTGCCTTTACGTGTCATATACCACCCCCCAAAGGCCACACAATGAAATCATATTCAGTATCTAAAGTATGAGTTTTGATTTGTCATTGAGTAAGAAAATTTTTAGAAGTTTTCTGACCTAAATATATATGTGTGTATAAAATGTATAATTATATCACACTTCTCAAATGAACTCAAACTGGATAATTTTAATTCATTGTGCTGGTGTCCTGTTGGTGTTTGTATGGGATTGTTTTCCTCCATAATTACCAGAGTTTTTAGAGTTTGGTTCTTATATCTGTGGATTAAATAAAGAAGCTCTAATATGTATTGTTGTTCATTGTGCCATAGCAAATACTTATTGGCCACCCCCCTCCATATGCCGTGGATGTTGCAGCCCAGGTCCCTGTTATACCAGTTCGGGCATCAGCAGTCCTATCTCCACCTCTGCAGTTCCAGCCTGAAATAATACCTCCCATCGTTGCTACAGAGCATCTTCCTCAGATTTCTGGTACCCTAGCTACAGCTACTGTGTCAATTGATCATACTTTGCCTGTTCAGACGACTGGACTCCTGCCTCAGCCAAACCCACCCCACTCCCTCGGACCTTCAGCTCCCATTCCGTGTCCTACTATCCAGCTGACAGCAGAACCACCTCAAGAGGTATAACATATTTGCTCTAAATGTCTTTTCAATTAGGGGGTTCTTTAGATCCACCTCTCTTGATTTATAGCTCAAAAATTTACAAAGAGAAAATTATTTTTAAATTGACCCAAACCATTAAACTGTTAAGTTGAACCATGGTGAATATGGTCATGGTTCTTTTTAAGTAGAAGGCAGAGGTGCATGGCTAGCAATTCATGACACTAATTACTTGCTTTAGGCGTACTTTCCAGGGTAGTCAAATGGATTTAATGTTCTTTCCCCTTCCCTTCTTAGCTCATACTGTAGCTGAGTTCGTGTTACAATGTAGTGGCTTCAGAGTTTTACCCTGCTCTTTGTGCTATGTGGATAAAGAATTTTGCTTCAAGGAAGCTGGGAAGACACATGATAAAATTCACTGTTAGCTCATTATGTGTTTTTCAGGTACAAGAAGAAGATTTCATATTTTTGCATAGGGAAAAGGAAAGATTTCTTTTCAGTCACTTAATGTATTCCGTCAACTTTTAGAAAATCAGCTTGATTCTAAGTACGTGATAGTAAAAAGCTTACTTCTTAGAAATCTATATCTCTTGTTATTAGATCATTCCTGAGCCCTGTTTCCTTGTTGCAGTTTGTGTGGAACTTTCATCATCTAAATTATATCAGGCTATGTTTAAAGTACATCCATGTGCAAAATCCTATGAAGAATTGGGGACTTTTTATTTTCCAGTGACTTCACAGTAACCAAAATTTGTTGGTGTACTCAGCTTTCTCTTTTTCGTTCCTTATTTTGTTTTAGGAGCAGACAATCCAGGAGAAACAACCAACTCTTCTGCAGAGCTGTGAAAGGTAATTCTGCCTAGAACTTGAAAGGATTCCAAGCCAGGTTCCAGCAGTATTTTCATCAGGAACTCTTTATAGCCTCAGATTCTGATGTTAATGTCACCATAGTAGTTACACTAACCTGTGTATAGATTGACACTCACCCCATTCACAAAATGGTGAACTATTCCTATGTCTAGAATGGATAAATAAATGCCCTTCCTCTCTGTGTCTCTTTCTGAATGGTAAAAAAATATCTGTTTATATACTTGTATATATACATTTTTGATACAAGTATTTGTATATACATGCATGTGCATATGTATTAATTTATGTTCTCTTTATATCCATAATTTATTCTATTTGAGAAAGGTATGTGAGGATAGACAGACAGACAGATAGACATTCCCTTATATGTTAAGCTGTATTGCCAGTCTATGCTCTGGGATAAGGTTCATAAATTTTCTTTAACCTTATGTTTTTCTTTCCATAGATTTTGTTTTGACCTTATGGGGTTCATCTCTGACTTAATTCATAATATTTTGGAGTTAGAATGGTAGATCATCTGAGTCTAAATTCAGTAAATATTTCATTCTAATCAAGTCTGTTTGGTACTTTTCCCCCTGCCCATCCCAATAAAAGGCCAAAAGAGTCTTTTGGATTTGTGTTACTGATATCCAAAGCAGCAAATTGAGCAGAGGAGGCGCATTAATGAATGCTGGCTGGATTGGATTAAATCTTGTACAAGTTCCTCAATTTGCAGATGGGGAAACTGAGGTCCAACAGAAGTAAAAATTACATGCCCAAGATCAGTTCATGGCAGAGGCAGACTTAAAATGTAGGCTTCGTGACTTTCACTTCAGTGGGGTTTTTTTTAACATATATCTTAGTGTCCCTATTAGAGATAGGACACTGAATTGGATGGATAAATGCTTTGATTCTATTCATATTCATACATATCCATGATTTATCCTAGTTGATAAATCCACTAATCTGCTTCTTAAAACTAGGAACTTTCCCTGCTTGGTCTTCGGATTAGATGGGCAGACACCATGTTCCTACTAGGACAGTGAAGGTCATGACACATATGGAATAGATGAAGAAACTAGACATGGTTGACCATTGATGAGAAGATTTAAGAGACAGTATAATGTATTCAAATGTTTGAAAGAATATCTCATTGAAGAGAGATTAGACTTGATTTTTCTTGGCTATAATGGGTAGTATTAAGAGTATTTGTGGAAGTTGAAGAGAGAAATTTAGGCTTGATGTGAGAAAAACTTCTCAATGATTTCTTACCAAAAAGTAGAATGGGTCCTCTTTAAGCAAAGGCCAGATGACCACTTGAATATGTTATGGAGGCAAATCTTTTCCGGACTGATATCTGCTTCTGAATTCTGTGGTTTATATAATGTTCTAAAAATTGAAATGTTTTGTTTGAGCTAATAAAAGGAAAAAACTGGTCTTAAAAGGAACTGTGGAAGAGTTCCCCTATGCTTCCCACAGTGAAAAGCTTTGTCATCAAAGGCTCTGGGTTCATATTTTGCCTTTGATGATTATTACTTGTGTTATCTTGGGTAAGTCTCATTAGTCAGCTGAGGCCTCAGTTTTCCCATCTTTAAAATGAGAAACCTGAAATAGATGACCTTTGAGGTCCTGTCTCATGCTTAATCTATTGTCCTCAGTTCAAAGCATGATGATTTTTCCGATTAAAATATTGTAGTATTGTGTTGTTTTAAAACCTTGCTCCTGAAAACCAGCTTCCTTTTTAAAACTCAAGTGTGGTGTTTTGTTTTGTTTCCCCTCTCCCCATAAATATTCTTGATATTGATGAAGCTATGGAGGATCTGATGTGGCTTCAGGAAAAGAAATGAGTGATAGTTGTGAAGGTGCATTTGGAGGTGGGAAACAGGAAGGAAAGTCTTCAAAGAAGCATCATAGGAAATCCACCCGCACTCGTTCTCGCCAAGAAAAAGCCAACAAATCGAAACTGACTATCCTTAATGTGAGTGGGGGGGGGGGCTGTTTGTTTATGTGAAATGAGTCTAGCATGCTTAGGTGACTGACTAATGAGCATCTCTCTTTTCTAGGTATGTAACACTGGAGATAAAATGGTGGAGTGCCAATTGGAAACACATAATCACAAAATGGTAACCTTTAAGTTTGACCTAGATGGGGATGCTCCAGAAGAAATTGCTACTTATATGGTAAGACTTGGCTTTCAGATTTCCTGTGGTAAATCAAAGAATCTTGCACTAATTTGTATTATAACTTTTCCTTAGTGCAAGGGTTCTTAACCTAGAAGTGTGAACTTATTTTAAAATATTTTTATGTTTTAATAATTTATTTTAATATTTATTTTGATATTTTAATATTTTATGACTTCTAAAATATTTATACCTTTTATAATTTTTAATATGATTGATTTTCTTTATAATTCTACCTATGCTATTTTATGCATTTAAAATCATTCTGGCAAGGGATTCCAGGCTTCCCCAGACTGACAAAGGGAGATTCATAATACAAAAAGGGTCTTTTTTAAAAAACTGCTTTAGGGCCATTTAAAAATATAATAATATGGATAATAATTTAGCATTTATATAGCATATTAAGGTCTGCAAAGCACTTTACAAATATCATCTCATTTTATCCTGAAGAAATGTCTTTAATTTGTCCTTCGGGCTGTAGAGTCATTAGGGAGTTTTTGGAGGAGAATTAAAGATAAATGGGCCTTTCTAGAGCTGTTCCCATTTGTCCTCTTTGGTTCACATAATTGGGAAAAAGTGGTTTATAGTTGGTCCTTTATCCAGCATAACCCTGCCCACATACCTTTGGTCATAAATGCTATATCAGATATTTAACCTCCTTTTGATTATTGAAGAATTGGATTTTCTGGTTAAGTGAATATGTTAGCTAATTTTAAAACTATTTGTTTCAATCAAATCGTTAAAAATCATTTAAAAAACATTGTAATGTATACTGACCCCTGATTGTTCCCCACAGGGTTTAGGGTGAGGGTAGAGATCAAAGGTCTGATCCTATTTTGTCTCAAGAAAAAAGTAACAAATATCAAATGAAGAGTGGGTTCTAGTTAATTTGGTAATTATGATTTTAATATATTGGGAAATTAAAAGTTATGAAGAATTTTACTTTATCATAGAATCACCTATATTATATATCTAGTAATGTGTTCTGTGAATGTGTAGGCATGTTCAACTCAACTTTCCTATAGAATGGAACATTATAATATCGGCATCATATCTAGAATAATCATAATACAAAATATAATATTATTTGGGAAATCATTATATTTCAAATTACTCAAAATTAAAAATGCCTGAGAGGCATTCCCAAGGTGCCGTATATATCTGTCTGTAGCACTTTATTTGTGCTACAAATACCAGCAAGTTTCTGCTAGAAAAAAAGTAAAGCATTCCTGAGGACCTGTTTCATTAAACTTCAGTTTTTCTAGAGAATATAAGCGATTTCTTGGCATGATGTAATAAATGATCTAGGAAAGAGGTTAGGATGAAAAAAACTTTCCAAGGATGTAGGTATTTGGATCATTGTCAAGAAGTTGGGGAATTGATGATGTTTCTGTGTGGGGGAAGATAGGAAAGATAGATTCAGCATCATCTCAATTATTTAATGGAAAGACTACCCATGGAGGGTAACTACAGATCTTCCAGTGAAGGAGCAACAGCTAGTAATCCTTAGAAGCATCAAGAATGATTCATAAGTAGCTAAAAAGTTCAGGGAATCTTGTCCCTAGCCCCAGGAAAGAGAACTCCATTGTGAAGGTTGCTTTCTCCTTACCAAGGGATACCAAGGTGCCCATTTGTAAAATTAGACATGGATAACTGTCATTCTGGGGCATGTGTCCAAGAAAAGATGGGGTGCCTGGTGTGATACCACCTGAAACTTAGTTTTGTTGATCTGTAAGGGTAGAAAAACAGAGTCAGAAGAAATCTGGAATATAACTGCAGTGATTTGGAAGGTCACAGGTGGTGTTTTTATAGCTTTGTCCAATTGAAGATTATGATGTGGACAAGAAGATGCAGGAAAAAGAGTTAGGTACAAAGATTGTGGGAAGGCTTCAGATTGGATTTTCTATAACGTGGCTTAAGATATGAGAAGAATTAGCTGCTGACAAGTCATTAAATGCCCCATTAAGATGGAAAAGGTATTTGGCAAAAAATTGTTGACTAGACCAAGAAGGCTTTAAATTATAATTTGATGAGATATAGAAAAATTTCTACCTCAAACTCCAAAATTTGGTATAATAAGTATAATTTAATAAGATCATTAGTGAGAGAGGCTTAAAAAAGCCATTTTCTCAACTGAAAGAATAGAAAAGCATAAGATTTTATAACCTCAGATAGCTGTATACTACAAGGATATGGAAGTAGCAGGGAGCTTGACATTTTATTTTATTTTTGGTTTTTTTTGGGGGGGGGTTGCCTTTTGGAGGGGGGAAGGCAAGGCAATTGGGGTTAACCGATTTGCCCAAGGTTATTAAGTGTTAAGGGTCTGAGGCCGGATTTGAACTCAGGTCCTCCTGACTCCAGGGCCAGTACTCTATTCACCGTGCCACCTAGCCACTCCTGAGCTTGACATTTTAATAGAACTAGACATCTCAACAAATATCTCTGGGACTTGGTGGGGATCTGACTGATGACTTAATGAGTCCAGAGTGGATTATCAAGTTGGAGAGATGTCCTTACATGCATCCTCTAGGACTCTTCCTGGCATTGTTCTTTCATATGTATATGTTTTGGTAATTTGGAAGAAGGCAAAAGATGTATCTAAGAAATTTGTAACTGACCCAGAACTGGATGAGAGAACCAATATATGGACTGACAGAATCAAGATTCAAACTTGATTGTCCACCTATCCCAGATAAAAAAACCTGAAACCTAACAGGAGTAATGATCAAGTCCTGCTCTTAGGTTATAAAATCAGTCACGCCAGACTTGGCTTGATATTTACATGAAAGAAATACCTGGAATTTTAATTGATCACAATCTCAACATATGCTAACTATGTGATGCAGCTGCTAAAAATACCAAGGCAATTGTGGACTGCATTAATAAAAGGATAGTATGACATTTCTACTACGATCCCAACATTTCTAAACTTCTTTTGTTTAGTCAGTCACTTTGTGACCTATTTGTGATTTTCTTGGCAAAGATACTGGAGTGGTTTGCCATTTCCTTCTCCAGCTCGTTTTACAGATGAGGAAACTGAGGCAAACAGAGTTAAGTGACTTGCCTAGGATCACATAGTTCCTGAGTTTATGAGGCAGGATTTGAACTCAAGAGGGTGAGTCTTCCTGACTCCAGGCCCTGCACTCTATCCGCTGAGCCACTTAACTGCCCTTTCCAAACTTCGGATTCAATTAAATACCTTTTTCTTAATTATCTTGTCAAACTTGCCTCTCTTATCGACTTTTATTCAAATGTATAACCCTTTGCACTCACATCCACATAGTCACTCGAGCCTACAGGCTGCATTCTTAATGTCTCTCAATCTTGTCGCTATCTTTTTAATTCTGTTTTACCATCCTAGTGTACCCACACATTATTTCTCTGCCCATAATCTCTGTCCATTCTTATCTACCAGTACCTTTTATAATGCTACCAGATTAAATTTTCTTTCAAAACCAAAATGGTATAGTTAGTAAAACTATATAGTTATAGTTATAGTTATGAAGCCAGCCTTGGAGTCAAGAAAATCTGTGTTCCAGTTTTATTTCTGACCTTTAGTGCCTCTGACCTTAGGCAAATTACTTAACCTCTCAGTGCCCCAAGTAAATCTCTGAGATTATAAATTTTTAAAAATTGGTAGAACAGCATGTGTCCAGGAATTCTTTACGTTGCTGAATTCCCCATTCTGATTTCAAAACAACAGTATCCTAGTTCATATCAAAAAATCAAATCAACCTCTAGGTTAGAAGGGGTCTCAGAGACCCAACACCACCAGGGTTCCCTTCTCCAACACTCCTCTAAGACCTTCATCAATTCTCTTTTTAAATGAAATTGTTCCTCTGAGCCCTTTGTGTTTACAGGTAGAGAATGAATTCATACTTCAGACTGAGAAGGAAACCTTCATTGAACAAATGAAAGACATCATTGATAAAGCAGAAGACATGCTCAGTGAGGATATGGAGTGTGAACAGAGCTCTGACCAAGGGATGAGCCCTCAGCATAATGCCTACGGAGCAGATGCAGGAGAAGTGAGTTTTCCCTGCCTCTATATTAAGTGCTTGTGGTGAATCTGTGGTGCAAGTTCAAGACTATGTACTTGTATTCTTTTCCATAAGGAGATAGAAATACCTCTGGCCAATTACATCCTAAGCCTCTTGTAGAAATACTAGTAGCCATTGTAGGTAATAATCTTATGTGAGGTAGAAGGTTGGAGTAGGTGACCAGTTTTTAAAATTACTTTTTTCAACTTAACTGCCCTTGAGCTCTGAATGGATACGTGAGTTAGCTATAAAAAGTGATATCATAAACAAGAGAAGCAAAGAAGAAGTTGCCTTTTGGATCTCTGGCTAGATGGCCTCTTAAGGTTGTCAGTTAAGTTTCTCATTTATAACAAGATGTTTTGAAAAAGTTGCATTTTCACATTAATCACATTAATTTCTAATCTGTTGTCCCTTAAAAAGGAGAATCGGCAATCTCAAGTGAATGCCCCTGTATATCAACAAAATGGTAAGCATACCTTCCTTGCTATTCTAAAAAAAATATGTATGAAAATCCTATCCTCAGGTCTCGTGTTGTGGAAGCTCTTCTGGATTCTTGAAAGCCCTGAACTTCCCTGGAGTGGAAGAACATTGTGTGCTCTGCATTTTAGGCACAAGCCTGCCAGAAGCAATTTTTTTTTGTATTAATTTAGATGAAAACAGTTCTAAATATTTCTTCTTAAGAGAAAGAGACCAGAGCTGGACAGAATTTCCCCATAGCCTTCAAAATCCATCTCACAAGCCGTTTCTTTGTGCACCATAACGTGTAGTATTTCCAGAAAAATATCAAAATTCTACATTTAGCTAGAAAATAGCTCTAGGTGTCTGGTGAAAATTTACTTCACATTTTGCTTGATCTAACCGACCAATAATATGCATTTTTTGGTATATCCTTGGAGAATTGTTTTCCTAAAATCATACACTCCCTCTTTGACCTTTTCAGTAGCTCAGAGGTAAACTCAAGGGGATACTTCTATTAACAAGAATAATCAAATACGTCCTTCTTGACCTGGGGTCTGGGACCTTGTTTCTTTAATATTTTAATAATTACATTTCAGTATGAATATATTTATATTTTGTATAAAATTGCATTATAATTTTATACATTTACAAACATTCTTCTGTATTTGGTACATTTTGAAAGCATTCTTCTGAAAGTGGCATCCACGTATTTTGCTTGACTATCTGAAGGTTCCATGACACAAAGAAGTTTAAGAACCTTAGTTTTGGTCTGATTATTAAGCTAATTATTTCAAGGAGGATGTCGTCCTGAGCTGATTATAAAGAGGGATATTGGAGGGAGTGAATTAGAAACTAGCTGGACCTTTCGTAAAAGGGAAAGGAGACAGAGGATTCAGTGGGCATTGTTTCAAAAGTAATACTTCAAGAAAGACTGAAAAGTTTCTCTTTCCAATTAGTTTAAAGATTTTGGAGTTGGATACTGAGAAAAATACTTGATCTTTTTAAAAGAGAGCAGGGGCAACTTAAATATATATTACTGTGAACATATATATATTCACATTCATAAGAGGGCAAATGTTGTCAGTTTTCTAACAAGTTGGGAAGACTTCAAATATCTGTCTAGTTACAGACTATTTGTTTAAAGAAAGGCTGAGTAGAAGTTAATCCCAGAAGTTTGAACCAACATTTGCTGACTGTTTTTTTAACCATGGCTTCCTTCATGATGGATGAAAAATAAAAAATTCCTCAGGCTTATGTGACCCCTTTCTGCTTCCCCATTGACATGAGCAAAAGAATGAGCAGAAGTATCACAAAACAGAGAGTTCTTAGGTGATCTGTATCAGAGGTGACAAACTCTCTGATGGCCTGCAAAGTTCCTAACCCTGGCCCAAACCAAATTAAAGTGTAATTGGGAAATATTTAGCAAAAGAAATAAAAAGACAGTACAGTAAGTTGACATGGAGCCCCTGCAGGTACCTGTTTTTATTTAAGCCTTAGTTTGATACCAATGGTCTACATTTATCATATTTAAGCGAGAGGATTCTTAACATACAGTGTTTTCCTAGCAACATACAAGTTGTTATAATCAAGAAAAGGGAGTACAGCCATGCTGATGTGCTTACTAAAAATAGAGCCAAAAGACATAGCAAAGTGGGGGTTAAGAGAAAGAATAGTACCCATATTCTTTTTGGAGAGGGAAATAATGGAATTTGGAAGGTGTTTTTGTCATCCTCTCAGTGACACCTGAAAACATAATTGCATGACAAACTTGGTCATTTTATCTTGAAATGCTTATAAAAAGCATCAGTAAACTGACTAGGATGAAGATCATTGCAACTTGGGTGCCAGCAGTGATTGCAGAGGAAAAAGAGAAAAAGTTAAAAATACATATATTTAGCAATTCAGTTCCACAAGCATTAATCATTCATCATATTCTAGTCACTGGGTTTTAGAAAGGCAAAGAGTGACAGATTTGTTAAAAATCCACTAGGGAAAAGACAATATGTAAATGGGTGGTAATGATGCAAAGTAGAATTTGATAAAAAGGTATCACTTTCATCTGGTGAGTTCAGGAAAGGCTTTCTGGAGAAGTAGTACCTAAAAGGAAAAATTCTGAAGAGCAGAGAAAGGACATTTTAGACATGCAAGAAAGCCCACACTAATGACTGGGGACAGGAAGGGCCAGGATAAGATTGGGGAGCAGCAGCTGGCAGTCCAGTATGATGGAAACGTCGAATGTATAAATGAAGACACCATTAAGTTGTAAGTCTGAGCCTTTCAAGTCTTAGAAATGCCTATGAGATACTTGACTAGTAGTTATTTTAGTGTGAAGGTAGGAACATAGAGGAAGGAAAAGAGGATGATAAAAACTATTGAAAAATATCTCTAGTGGATAAGAAATATAAGGTTCTGCCTTTTAAATTACTTATACCCAGACCTCATGAATCTAGTCTTCAAAAAGGTATTCAGTGTGACAGTTCTTAAGTTTTTTCACGTACAGAAATATATTTTAACTGACCAAAAATAATTATAGACATAGAAGTCATTTCAGAATTAGTTGGTTTGAGTTTGTAGATTGTCAGCTGGCTAAAGCAAAAGCCAAAGTAAATTAGAAACAAAAGACTAGTGATTAGAAGATGCTGTATGTGATTATAGCATCTCTTATAATCTATTTAACCTGTTTAAACAGTCTGGGGAATCTAGCATATAAGAAATGGGCAAAAATAAAGTCAGTGTCTTAATCACCATTCCTTAAAGAAGTTCAACCTCCAGGAGTGGCCAGGTGGCACAGTGAATAGAGCATCGGCCCTGGAGTCAGAAGGACCTGAGTTCAAATACAACCTCAACCTCAGACACTTGACATACTTACTAGCCGTGTGACCTTGGGCAAGTCACTTAACTCCAATTGCCCTGCCTTCCCCCCTCCAAAAAAAAAAAATTCAGCCTCCAAAAGCAATTTACATTCTCCTACCAGAAGTCAAAAGAAGCCCAGAAACTGCCATTGTCCGCACCCTTTTAACTTTGTCAAGTGTTAAATTACTAAGGTTAGAACATTTGCAAAATATTACAGACATAAATAACTGGAGACCGTACACAATATTGATCTCTAAATAAAATGGGAGAAATAGTGAAATTTCTATTTATAGAAAAAATAGTGAAAAACACCTAAAGGAAAAAAATGAACTGGCAGAGATTTTGGTGTAAGATACAACTAAGGTACATTGTCCAGGGAGTATTTCTAAACAAAACCGGAAGGACAACAAACAGACGTGAAATGGAACATACCTGCTTTTGTCTTTACAGTCATCTATTTCCCCAGGCAACTAAGACTCTTAAGTTCCAGTGCCATATGACATTACCCTGGTAGAGGTTTCTTCATTGGGTGTTTCCTATACCATTTAAATTGCAGGTCCAGTCAAAAACACAGATAATGTGATTTTCCACAGAAATGGTAGTGGAACCCCACAACATTTGGACTCTTATCATCTAAATAAACTTGAGAAGATGACAGTGACTCTTAAATGGAAGTCAGTAAGACCAACTGGACCTGATGAAACATATATAGAATAATCTCTGTTGGAGGTGACACAGTTTTAGGCATTCAGGGATTGATTTTTCAAGATCATCCAAAAGGCGAAGATTCCCCCAAAATAGAAGAGACCAGCTAATGAATGCTTTTACACGGGAAAAAAGTAGCCAAGAAAGCATCATTAACACCAACCTACATACTTTCTTTTTCATCTATCAAATGTATGAAAACTTCTATAAATATATCAAGGGTATTGTCGATGAAACATGAGAAAGGAACAACAGTCAGAGTTTCAGATGACTTTTCTCAGTAGACCAATACCTAAAGTCCAACTGAGTTGACTTACAGATAATAGGACACCCCATTGCACCTGTTGGTGATTTTTTATTTTTTTAAGAACTAGATTTAGAAAAAAGAACACATCTTTGAAAGCTGTCCTTAAACTGTTCTTCTACACATGTACTAAACATTTGTAAGACTATAGGATGACAGATGTGACAATGTATATAGACAGCCATCCACTGATGAGGTGGAGAACTGTAGGAGGGCAATCAGTCATTCATTCAGCAAACTTCTGTTAAACACCAGATATGTGCCACGCCTTATACTTGGCATTCCTAAGGTTTTTACCATTATCGTGGAAAACATCTTGCTCAGAATTTAAACAAGAATTTGTCATTGATGCTGAGGTTGTCTAAATATTCCTGGTTACAGATAACTATATACTACTTACTGCAACAAAGCTTCATCATAAAATCCATCAAAATGTGAAAGTAATTGGTCTAACCATTCACAATTAAGATACAAAGTGAATGAAAAAACGTGTTTTGTCTGGACTTTGAAATGCATCCGTGCTATGGAACCTACTCATGGAGTTATTCCATCGATAAGATTACATCTTGAAGAGGCATTTTAAACAGATAATAAGCTAAGCTCCGCACAGTATGAGCTAGACTGGGTCGTGTTTGGGAAATTGCAGTGTTTTTAATGATGTCAAACTGCTGTGTTTTCAGTGTTGTCAGACTTCTCAAAAACCCATTTCCTCAATACTAGTTCTTCTTCTGGTCATGAAATATGGTTGGAAATCATGGAATATTGTTGTCTCTGAGCCAAAGTTCCAGATAATCCCAAACAATAGAAAGATAGCCAATGGAGCATGGAGGCTTTCACATGATTAGTATCATAAAAGACTATGTTAAGGTCAGAGGTGAGCAGTCCTAAGTGAAAAGAAATAGAGGAAAGGTCATCAAGTATTGAGTGGGGATGGGTGGGTCTTTGGAAGGTTTATAGAAAAGACCCTGACAAGAAATGTATAATAGGTTGAAAGGATACTGGTATTTTTATTAAGTGTCTGTTCTGATGATTGAACAGACTGTTCAAAAGCATGGCAAAGCGATGGATGGTTTTAAGCTCTCAGATCCATTCTGCTTGTTCACTTTCACAGTTGAGATTGACCCAAAACTTCACTCAGAATGGTCCTTCAGCCAAGACAGGCCTGAAGCTATGGTCCAGAGATGCTTTATTACATCATTTAGAATCTGCAGCATGTCCATCAGAAAGGCCAAATTTAGCTCTTTGTATTTCCTTTCATATTGAAAATGAGGAAAATGTCTGTCTCCCTATATGCTTCATATATCTGTGAAGTCTCTTTCCTGTTTCTTTATTTGAGCTTGATATATAACTAGTCCTAATTCATATAGAAAAGACCCCATGGGAAAACAGAACGATTGGAAGATTAACATGTCTTGTGGAGTAGCATTTCCTTTCTGTGTTTTCCTTGGAAAACTAATCAGTATGAAACACATCCTTTGAAGACTTCTTTTGTGCGTGTGTGTGTTTTAGAGGGCAATTGGGGTTAAGTGACTTCCCCAAGGTCACATGGCTAGTTTTTGTGTTAAGTGTCTGAAGCTGGATCTGAACCCAGGTCCTCCTGACTCCAGAGCTGGTGCTCTATTCACTGCACCATCTAGCCACACCCCCCCCCCCTTTGAAGATTTCTTACGT
The DNA here is from genome assembly GCA_028646575.1 of Pseudocheirus occidentalis. Taxonomy (NCBI): domain Eukaryota; kingdom Metazoa; phylum Chordata; class Mammalia; order Diprotodontia; family Pseudocheiridae; genus Pseudocheirus; species Pseudocheirus occidentalis. The sequence goes on along the minus strand of CM053599.1, from coordinate 53,415,153 downwards.
AGAAATAAGAACAGGGAAGGACTTTTGTTAGCACAAAGAATTTGTAATTCTTATAGTACTGACTGACTTTCTTTTCATTATACCCATAGTTCTACATACTGGAAAAAGGTGGTTCATTATATGTCCAGTAGCAGAAAACCCGACAGCAGAGGCCCCTGAATCTTCTCCCCCTCCTCTTTTGTGTCCCCAACAACCTGAAGGATATCAAGGTAGGGAAATAAGAAATTAGATATTTCTTACATTTCTAAACTCAGGGATTCTAATTCACATAACCAGAGAACTGCTTTTCCTCCTATCTACAGCTGAAGACATCATAGAAAGGTTGTGCTATGATGAGATTTATTGGCTTCATTCCATTTTCCCTGTTCTGTTCTGTGTCCTGTAGGTTACTTCTCATTTCTCTGTTTACATTCTCTGTATAATGGTACCCAAGGATGTTGTAGAAGGAATCCCTCCTTTGGGTGTTAGATTGGATCAAATGACCTTGAAAGTACCTTCTGAATATCAGAATTTTGAGTAAATTTGTCTTATTTCTGGGCACTTGGGGAGAAAGCTTTATAGTTTGAACCTTGCCCCTTTTACACTAGAGAGATCCCAAAAAAGCTGTATATAAAGTATAACTTGTATATTAAACCATATTTTCTAAGTAGCTTCCATCATATTATCAGATATCCACTCTCAGGATAAGTAACATAATGAAAACTATTCTTCAAAGTCCTAACTTTCCATCAAAGAAGTAATTGTCTTTATCAATGCAGAATCTCTATTAAATTCTCATAGCTCTTGTTAGAAAGGCTAATTTAAAGGAGAACCTATTCATGTGAGACTTTTGATTTAAGTTAAATTTACCTTACAGAGCCCCTCTATAATGGGGTATACTCTTCTTGTCTTCTTTTTTCCCTTTTTTTTTTTTTAACAAAAACTTACATTTACAACAACATTCTGTCCTTTTCAATGTACTTTCACGTCTGTTAGCTCATTTTATGATACCTTTGAAGCAATTATAGGATTAGTGCAGTTAGGCCTATTGCAAAGGTTGAGATGATATGATTGGCTCTGAAACCTCACATAGTATATTAGTGTAGGGCTGGGTCCATAATCCAGGTTTCATAGTTCTGGGTTTTCTGCAATTTTGTATGTTTTTAAATATCAGAGTCTGATTCACATTTTAAAATAGTAGAACATAGGGTTGGGAATAACCCTAGAAAGGACCAAGAACTTCAGCCCAAAGAAATTGCAACTGGTGGCGGCTCATATAGGTAATGAGGGACAAAGCAAGAATTTGAACCTGGTTCTTAATTTCAAACTGAGTTTACCCATCCCCTTTTTGAAAAATCAGCTCACAGGCAGTTCTTCCTGCTTCTATGAGATGTGAATGTTTAAATGTCCTAACTGCTTGAAGAGACTCAAGAAAGATAATGGATATAAAAGTGCCATGGTCTAGAACTGTAAAGCACTCAGAGGAATTTAAGGTAGTGTTGGGTTGTTTAAAGGTTGCATTAAATGAGTAATAGGCACAGAGCAAGGTTGCCTAGTATGAAATGTTTTGATTTTCCATTCCAGATCCAGAGCCTTGTGAGGACCTGCTGTCACGGACAGAACAACCAAGCATCCTAGCTGGTACACAGCTTCCCATTCAAGCTGGTCTCAGTGACACTCACAGCGGGATGCCAACTCCTTTGGCACAGGCCACAGTACCTTTGGCTGTCTTGCCAAATGAGGCAGAAATAGTAGCTTCTGTGCTGCCAGAGCCTGCTCTGTGTGTCCTAGAGCCAGCTGTGAATGTGGGCCAGGTTGGGACTCCCGCCGAGCAGCCAATACCAGCTGGTCAGTATGAAGCTCCTGCCCTTAGTACCCCTTTGATGATGGAAACTCTTGATACCCAACTTGTGAAGCCTGCCAGCCCACCCGCTCAAAAAGTTGACCAAGATGTTTGTGGCCCTACCTTGGAGGTCACATGTTGCACTGCGGGACGTCGGGAATCTGTCCTTACTCTTTCCAGTTTGGCGACAGAGGCAGGGACTATCTCGGAGCTTGTCCCAGAACCTCAGGCAATGCTCTCTGCAGTTCCCGGGCCTGAGACCAGTCAGCCAAGTGGGACTACTCATCCTTTCCTCAGTCAGATGCTTCCTTCAGCTGTCATTTCAGAACCACTCAGTCTTAAAGCATCTCAGCTTCCAAGCCCACCTCAAGTCTCTACTGCCGTGGCCCAACAAGCAAGCCTCCCCAGCCAGTCTCAGCCAATAAGTGGCAGTGGCCCCGGAACCAGTCTCCCTCAGCCACCATCCGCATTTGAATCTGATGGTGAAGGACCACCTCCTAGGGTTGGCTTTGTGGACAACACAATTAAGAGCCTAGATGAGAAGTTGCGTAATTTACTATACCAGGAGTATGTTCCCACCTCTTCTGCCTCAGCAGGCACCCCTCTAGAGCAATGTGACAGTGAATTTAAGCTGGAGCCATTGAGTGAAAATATACTTCCGGCTCTTGCTTTGGCCTCCACCCTTGACTCCTACCAAGTTGCCAGTGGTACCGCCTCGGCTGCTGATGAAAAACTGCCATCCTTCATCCCTGCAGATACATCCTCATACCACACCCTGACTGGACAGGGGGTGAGTGAATATGCCCTTAAAAGAAAGAAGCCGTCTGTGGGATATGAGACGGAAGCACAGGGCATGACTAGAAAGAATGTTATAAGGGAATTTCAAATAAAAGGCAGAGGAATCTAGAGAATTAAGTGGGGGTTGAGCAGGGTGGGGGGTGGGAAGCCACCCCCATGGCTGAGACCTGCCAGGAGAGAATTTCCTGGCACTTTATCACAGTCTAATGACTCCCCCCTCCCACTTAGGCCCTACTATCTCACCCTCCTGCTTTCTATAACAAATAATTCCCTGTTTGAAAGAGCACAAGCTAGTCAATGTGTTCTTGAGTCAGAAACAGCTTGTCAGATGTGTAAGCGAGCTGGAACTGAGCTGCTAGGTTTAGTACAAATTATCTTCCTCCTATTCTTGAGATCCCCAAGTTATTAGACTGTCCTTCATAGGGGGAAAGATAAGGGAGAGAATCAAAGCTTCCAGAGACAAAGAAGAGAAAGTCATTGCTGGCTTATTTTTTCCCAACCAAAAGATGTGATGGAAGTGGTTATGGTTGGTGTTACTTCTCTTTTGTTTTGTTTTTCTTGCTGAAGGTGGAAACTTCAGAAGTGATACAGATGGGAGTTGGACCATCAGAAGTAGACGGCTCACCAAAAAGAGCAGGTAACTGAAAACAAATCCTGATCTGATTAGGAAATTTTCAGAGGTCATATACTGACCTGCTTCATATTTGATCGTAACCCTTTTGGATGTCTGCTATAGTGTATCCTCTTAATAGATATTCCAACAAGGGCGGCTAGGTGGTACAGTGAATAGAGCAACTGCCTTGGAGTCAGGAGGACCTGAGTTCAAATGTGACCTCAGACACTTAACATAAAAAACTAGCTGTGTGACCTTGGGCAAGTCACTTAATCCTAATTGCCCTACCTTCTCCAGAAAGCAAAAAAGAAAAAAGGAAAAAAAAAAACAATTATATGCCAGCATTCAGTGACTTCAGTTATCCTGGGTTTATATAAACATTTTGAATAAGATCTGCAGTGAACCTGTTTAAAGATGTAGTAGGGCATATACAAAATGGGCTCAAAATGTGTATACAATCTGAATATTAAAAGTCACACTGTAAAACACTTGTAAAATCACAGCTGTGGCACATGGGAGAATTCTTAACCAAACAAGGGATGGATGGGGGCAATCACAAAAACACTAAACAGATCATTTTGATTATATGAGATTTAAAAGCTCTTGTATGAACAAAATCAATGCAATTAGATAAGAGAAGCTGTCTACAAGGAAGATTTGGCAGGATACAGACCTTAACATTTTCATGAAAATCTCCTGTGTTCTATCATAAGACATGGTTTCCCATGGTGGGAGGAAAATAAACTATGGAAAACCTCTCTGGAAAAGAAACACTGTAAAGACCTTCATTAAATTTATCATCTTTTTAAGACATTGCTGGCAGAAATCTAATGTCCCCATAATAGGGGATAGATGGCTATGTTAAAGCTAATTCCAGGCCTACCCCTATTTAAGAAGGTGAGGGGATAAAATCAGTAATATACTAAAGGTAAAAGATTTCCAAAGAATCTAACTTTTTTTCAACAGAAGAAGGAAGTGCTATCAGGATGGAAAGGAAGGAGTTTCTGGTAGCTAGACAGAAGCAGGACCATATCGAAGAAGTATTTTTATTTTTAATTTTTTTAATTTGGGGGGGCAGGGCAACAGTCTTACTTTGATCAATCAAACATATATCACTTACTTAGTTCAGGAGAAAAGTCAACACCCTGAACTTCAGAGAATACAAACAGAATATAAGCAGAAGTTACAAGCAAACGAAGAAACAGACCAGCAGATAGGCTTCCAGCCATCTGACCAGTACATCCAAACCTGGTTAGTTACCAGAGAGGGAAGCACCAACATCTGGGTTTTCAAAGCCGGGGGACTCAACGGCTGCCCAGAGTCTCATAAAGAAGTCTTTTTAAATATTGAGGTATAGGATGACTTTGCCCCAAGCACTTTCCCCAGATTTTGTGGAGCTTTGCAGAGGCTTTTTTTGATACGGCAAACATCCCAGGTCTATCAAATTAGCCTAGTCTTTTAAGGTGTGTCCATTCATTCTTCCTGGAGGGTTAGTAATGGTAAGAAATGGCTTAATTAACCAGGAGCATCAGGCTTGAATTTCTATGCAGGCAACTGGCTCCTTGTTCTTGGACCACATCCAACCTTCTTTGTGAATTTGCATCCTGGCCTCTGAGTTAGTCTTGGGTGTGTCATTACACTGCTTCATTCTGTAGCAGTACAGTGCCAGATGGGTAAGGCATCCCGTGTTAGTCTGTTTAGTGCCAGCATTTCATGTAAACACCGAGCTTGGCTTCATATGTGCCTCCGTTGATAACTGATTTACTGTATAGTCTTATACTTAGAGATGCCCTTTGGACCCTTGCTAAATGTTTTGACCTATAACATCAACAAGGGAACTCTTTCAATAAGTTTATATTTGTGTAGGATTTTGAGTTTTGATATATAATTTATCTGATTTGAACTTAACTGCATAGCAATGTAGGATGTTCCCATTTTGTTCATGAGGAAGCTGAGACATAGAGGTTATACATAACAATCATACCCCAAGTCAGTAAGGTATCTGTCCATGGCTAAAATTCATTGTCCTGGTTCTTACCCTTTCAGGACTTCATTTTGCCTTATTCAGAACCAGATTTGTTCTTGTTTTAGGATGTAGAAGTGCTATAAAAGACATCAGAGTCCCACCCTTTCTCCCGACGTGCTCCTGCCCTGTTCAGATCAGCTTCCTCACTGTCCCCTTTAGTCTTTGCTCAGTTTTATCATTGCCGAGTCATCAGATTTCTTTTGTTGTTGTTTTTCAGTCATATCTGACTCTTCATGATCCCATTTGGGGTTTTCCTGGCAAAGATACTGGAGTTCTTTGCCATTGCCTTCTCCAGCTCCAAATGTATATGATGGCAAAAACTCATCAAACAAAAAGTATCTACTGTGTGTCAGTCAATATATTGGGTAGTAAGCATACAAATGCCCAAGTCTCTGCCCTTTGAAAGCTCACGTTGTGGGTGGGGGTGGGCAGATTGAACAGAAGAGGGAAGAGCATGTTGGGAACCATACAGCACATCGAATTTAAAAAAATAAGAGAAATAAATACCTGGTGATTTTGGAAGGGGACAGGGCAAACAATTGGGGGAATCAGGAAAAATCTGAACTAACACTTGAAGAAAGTTAGACTCAAAGAAAATGGAACTCTGCTCCAGTTGGGAGATGGAATATTGTGGATGGAGAAAAAGCATGGAGGCCAGTTTGGCTGAAATATACAGTGTGTAAGAGGAAATACAATGTGTAGTTAGCCTGAAAAGTTAGAGGCTCTAAAATGTTTTACAGAATTTAATACAAATTCACTCTATCCTCATGGAAGATAAGGTATATTATTTTTTAGTTCATTAGAAAGGAGTGTGGGTTACTGGTTTTATGTAATGGTAATTCATTTGTTTTAGCTATATTAAGAGAAATCTTGTCTTTCTCTCCAGCTGCTTTGTATCTTTACATATATATATAGAGAGAGATATTTTTTAGTTAAGCCCAAATATTTCCAATTGAATGGTTGAGCTATAACCTAGTCATTTTTCCCTTTGTTGTACATTCTAAGTAAGCTTTTTTTTCTTTTAATTTAGTGGAGCCATCTTTCAGTGACTCGTTAAGTTCCTATGGTTACTCAACATCCCTCTCAAGCACAACACAAAACCTTCAGGTAACAAAACTCTTTTGATGGTCTTTGCCTTGCATTGGTGGGGTTTGCTCAACTTATGAAATGTTTCTCTTCATTTCTGTTTGTTTTTTCTCCTCTTAAGGACATCCCTCCTTCAGTTGTCACAAAACATCTGGAGACTTCAAAAAGGGCCGATCAAATTGAGCCTGAAATCTTAGTTAAGCCTATGGAGACTTTGACACAGACGTTCACAACAGATGGAGGGCTAAGTAACCTTCAGAGGCACAGTTCTCTTAATTCTGGTCCCCATCAAAAGCAGATAGAAAAGGATGACATTGGCACACCAGCCAAAACTATTGGCAGATTTTCTGTTGTCAGCACACAAGATGAATTAACTCTGGCATCACCCCAGTGCTTAAGGTACTCTGCACCTCCCGATGTCTATTTGGATGATCTTCCTTCCAGCCCTGATTTGAAGATGACTGTCCGGCGTGTGCAGACAGCATCTTCAATTGAAGTTGGAGTGGGTGAACCCATTTCTAGTGATTCGGGGGATGAATGCCTAAGACGGAAGCCCTCCATCCAGAAGCAATCCTCTCTGCCCAGTAGCAGCACAGCCAGTGACTTCATGAAGAAAGCAGCTGCAGCCCTCTTACACCGATCAGGAAAGACTGGGTCTCTGGGCTCTGATTCTCCCAGTAAAAGTCAAGGGATGAAAATCCCAACCATTAGTGTGACCTCTTTCCATTCCCAGTCCTCCTACGTGAGCAGTGACAATGACTCTGAATTTGAAGATGCTGACATTAAAAAGGAGCTGCAAAGTCTAAGAGAGAAGTAAGTGTCACAGTCTATTGTTAAGGCCATATGTGTGTTGTGAGAGGGCATTGTCTCCATGGGGTGTGTAGGAAGATCATTGCAGTGTCCAAACCAATTACAGCCTTTATTATGTCCAGGTGACAATCCTTTGGCAGTGAAAAATGTCATGAAAATATGTGGAAAAGTTATATACACATGTATATAGAATACCTGTTAACTGAGTGCCCCATCTTGCCCACCTACCTTTCACTGAGCTCCTTGGGCTGTACTGCATGTATCGGGTTCAGAAAGGTGAAGGAGAAATGGGAAGCCATTTTGGGTAGAATACCAACACTGCTGAGAGCAGGCATAAATATGACACATTCAGAAAACAGTGAATGGGTCTGGCTGGAATGGAGGGCATAGCTTGGAGAGGTGGAAGAGAAGGTTGGATAGACAAAGTAGGGGGAACAAATTGAATGTCATTAAAGAGCAACTAGCATAAGTTTTTGCAGTAGAAAGACGTTTTAATTTGCTGAGCAAGGAACCCACCTGATAAAAAAATGTTATTTACTGACTAGTCTGGTAGATGCAGGATAAAATGGGGTAGACATGTATTAGTCAGATGCTGTTTGTCAGGGCTATTAAAATAATCCAGGTTTTGAAGCTTGTGGTAGGAATCAGTAAATCAGGGAGACTTTTGAAGGAAGAGATAATGTTGTAATGATACTTCAGATATGGAGAATTGAAGAAGAAAAGGGCAGAATAAAAGACTAACCAGAGAGGCGAGAGAATTTGTGCCACTGACAGAAACGGAGCAGTTCAGAAAGGGAACTAGTTTTAAGAGCAGTTTGGATTGTGAGTTTGGGGTTGGGACATTACTGGCAGAGATGTCATTCCGACAATTATAAACAGGAGACTGCAGAGTACATGAGAGGCTAGGGCTTGAGATAGATTGGTAAGTTGTTTTCGTAGAGGTGGTAGAAAGTAGAAGGCATGATGTATTCCCAAAAAAAGAAGAAAATGTACAGAGAAGAAAAGATAGCAAATGACAAAGCTTTAGAGAATGTCAGTTTTCAAATTATTAATGTTACCTTAAAATATGCTTCACCCTAGAACTATTTTGAATATAACTGAAGTTCATCGTTTATTAAACAGCTCATATACCTATGTAAATAAGATCCATCATCTTTGGAATATTGCACTCATATGAGCAGATATTTGTTGTAAAATAGAAGTTGTATTATATATTGATTCCCATGCTTGGCAGGAAATCCCTCTAAATGATGGTTTGTTTGTTTAAGGAGACAGGATTTATAAGAATTTGTTATAGAAAATGTATTGGGGGTTTTTTATTACCTTGGATTTGCAAGCATAAATCTTGTTTCATTTTCAACTAAGGGGGGAAAAAAAACAATGTCTCTAAGATCAGCAGGATAAGTTTTGATTTAAAACAGAGAAGCTTCTCTTTCTCTTTGCTGTATCCACAGAAGAATTCAGGGGGAGGGGCAGTTGTAGCAAGCCCCAAAGATCCACATACAGGAAAAGAGGATAGCCCCATTCTCCACAGCCATTGAGTGACCCTTCACAAGATGCACAACAGTTAATATTGTAACCAAGAATGGGACCAAGACTTGCATTTTCACACTGGAGACCCACATTGCCAGTCAGATGACAAGTATTCTGTGTTTATAACCAAACTGGCATTTTGTTTTAAGCAGTAAATTAAAGATGTTAGCCCTGTAGTTCCTTTGGCTCTTCATTTACACGATTCTCTTTCTCAGTATTGATTGTGAAATGGTGGAACCAAGATCCTTGATCCTTGATCTGTGGTCATGTCAAGGTGTAGTGTAACATGGAACCCATCTGTTTTTAGTGTGATACTTTCCTGCCATTGTTGTCTGTAGAACTTCTATAAATCCTGAAAAGAATTGGACAGGGAAGGAATCTGGACATCAGCAGCTTAGTAGGAAGGAACACAGAATCTGGCAGCCTGCAAAATAACCCCAGGTCATCTCCTTCCCTTTGTTGGTATTGGCTGGAATGACCGTAACCTGACATCCATCACCTACAATATAGGACCTAGTTCCCATTTTTAAGACTAATTTTTACAATATTTTAAGTTTTCGAAATGCTATTAGTCACATCTCTTGCCTCATTGTACTCTATGAAATTCATACAGAGTAAAGTAGGTGATGGATACATAGTGTAGATAAACTGAAATAAATGACATCTCACTTCTTAGTACTTGATTTTTTTTTTCCTTCTCCAGGTCATAAAATTGATTTATTTTTCCAGGTTGCCTTGCAATGTAAATTCCAACTCACCTCTCCTCTTCATTTGACTGAATTTAACAATGCCCAGAGATGTATAGGAATAAGAAAGAATCAGCGATTTGGGGGTGAGGATTGGGGAGGCAGGCCAGATTCCTCTGCTTAAAAAGACTTGTGGTGTTGAAAATGTAGTAGAACTACCTGAGGGACAGAGAGTCTCAGGTGGCTTACATAGAGATTCTCAGCTGGTAAGTGATAGCATATGCATTCAGGTTTTTATAACTCCATCTCCACAATGCTGCCTCTCGTATATGTTTGTTTGCCTCTGTTTTCAAGAAGGTTGAAATATCTCATTTCATTCTGCATCAGATAGCTAGTAGATTTGAATGTATTGGTCCAGAATCTCACAGTATGAATCCCATTTATTATAATTCCAAACTGAACAAAATGAGTTACTTAAAAAAAAAAAATGTACTCCAAAGTGGCAGCAGCTGGGTGGTACAGTAGATAGAGAGCTGGGTCTGAAGTCAGGAAGACTCGTGTGACCTTAGACATTTACTAGCTGTGTGACCCTGGGCAAGTCATTTAACCCTATTTGCCTCAATTCTTCTTCAGTAAAATTAGTTGGAGAAAGAAATGTCAGACCACGTGGGTGTGTTTGGCAAGAAAACCCCAAATGGAGTCATGAAGTCTTAGACACTAGTGAAACAACTGAAGAACAGCAAACCACATATCCAAACTATAGCTTTTACAATGCATGAAGTGTGTTAAATTATCACCATGAGTTCCTATGATGATGCTTTTTTGATTGGATAGTTACAACAAAAAATGAAGATCAATTCTTTTTTTTCTTTTTTTTCTTCTTTTTCTTCTTTTTTTGGAGGGCAGTTGGGGTTAAGTGACTTGCTCAAGGTCACACAGCTAGTTTTTGTGCTAAGTATCTGAAGTCGGATTTGAACTCAGGTCCTCCTGACTCCAGGGCCAGTGCTCTATTCACTGCGCCACCTAGCCGCCCCGAAGATCAATTCTTAATGAAAAAAAAAAACCAACTTAAGAATTCTCTCTTCTGACTTAGTTCCTACCAGGTTTTAAATATAGCTTGCTTTCAAGCATAGTTTACTAATTTTCAGTAAATAAACCCGGAAGATGTCAAATATGTAATAACGGTGTGTTGTTGTGGAGGGGCAAGCCAGGTACTTGGAGGAGACCTGGTACTTTTTTTTTTTTTAACAAAATTGCTGTATTCTCAAGATGCTTGGGGATTAGACAAGAAAACTTAACCTTTCCTTCTTCCTCTTTTCCCCCTTGTTTGCTCCCTCATTTTTCATATCAGACATCTGAAAGAGATCTCAGAACTGCAGACTCAGCAGAAGAATGAAATCGAAGCTTTGTACCTGCGCCTGGGCAAACCCTTACCTCCCAACGTGGGGTTCTTTCATACTGCTCCCCCCAGTGGTCGGAGAAGAAGGACAAGCAAAAATAAATTAAGAGCTGGGAAGCTGCTAAATCCTCTTGTGCAGCAGTTAAAGAGTGTGGCATCCAATACAAGTAGGCAAACAGTTCACTTCACGGAGAACTTGAGAGGTTAATGGTGTTCTGGTGGGCATTTGTGATGGGGGAGAGAAGAGTGCCAGCTTACACCTCCCTCCATATCCTCTGGCTACAAACTAGGCCAAGGATATTCATTTTCCAATATGTCCTGTGACAGAGAGTGGAAAATTTTGGTCAAGGTTACTGTTTCCTAGCAGGCTTTTTAACTGTTTTTTGTTTTGTTTCCTTTTCATTTAAGAAGTCACAGAGTGTAGGAGTAGATTAGGGATGAGTAGAGGGGAGACCCAGATTCTCTTGGATCACTGAAACAGCCCCAGATTATGAATAGACACATTTCTCTTTGTTGCAAAAATTCTGGCCCAAATTAGGTATGAGGGGTGGGTGGGCTTACTGAAGTGAGAAAGGACCACAGTTGGTTTTCTGAACCTGGATCCAGTGGGGAGGAAAGCAGGTGTTGCTGTTTCCCTATAATTGCTTTGGATAAAACCCTACGTTAATTAGTCAATGAGCATTTAAGCCCCTACTAAGTCCAGACACCATACTAGGTGCTGGGGGTATAAATACAAAGAATGGATCATTCCTACTTAAAAGAAGGTTCTTTATATATTTTTAATGATTTGATGATGTGATGTTAGAAGACTGATCCTTGTCATGAGACCTAAATATCCCACTGTGAGTCCTGTTGTTAAGCTTGACCTGTGATTGGAGTTTAGTTTCCTCTGATCAATTTTTTTAAACGTGATTAGCAGCTGAAATGTTTTAACCATGAGTCATATGAACTGAATTTGGTGGTGTTTTTGCTTTGTTTTTACTTTTTCTTGTCTAACAATAATGCTTAATATGTAGGTGGAATTGAATTAGGAAAGAAAGAAAGAAGAAAGAAAGAAATTCTTTGGAGTTGATTTGAGAGAGAAAGAAACACCCGTTTGGAGTTAGAATTAGAGTTTGGCCCCAAGGGGGAAGGTGTGCGAGGATTTCTCCTGCTACTGCTAACCAGTCTGTAATCAGGATTGCGTTCAATAGCAAGGAGTTTTCAGGAAGCTGTATGGTCTGTGCGGGGAATGTGGCACATGTCAATCCAAGAAGATGTCAAAGCACCTGGAAGGAAAGCTGTGTTTTTACTTTAATATTCCTTATGTCTTTATTGTACATTTCCCCTGTGAATGGATTCATTTGCATTGCAAATTGTGGTCCAGCTTACAGAATGCTAATTATAGTGATAAGCAGTCTATTTGTGCTTAGACTTCCTTCTCTACAAAGTACTGAGATTGTCTAGCCTAATTCTTAATGGCATCTAACTTCCTTAGCACCATAATGTGAATTAATACTGCATTTTCACATTAAGAATTTTTTCTCCACTTTTCCTCCTTACATTCCTATATGGCAGGTGGTATGGTGGGTATATCTCCATTATAATAAGTACAGAACCTCAGGCACCGAGGAGTTGAGGGTCTCACCTAGGATCACACAGGGAAGGCGCGTTACCCTATGTTAGAACCTCCACCCCTCTGTTGAGAGGGTTGCAGAACCTGGGATAAGGACCCTAGGTGAGGCCCACACATGGTCCTGTAGTGCCGAGTGTCTGCTCCCCGCTCTCTCATAGCGCCTTTTGCAACTTTCTTCCCCGCCATAGGTAACTTGTCAGACTGCAGAGGTTCTCCCTCTAAAGACACCGCTAAAGCGCGGCCTGGTTCCACCGCAGTCACTTCCTCAGCTTCAGGCACGTTCGGAAAGGCAGTACAGACACAGCAGCCCTGCTCTGTCAAAGCCTCCCTGTCTTCTGACATCTGTTCCGGGTTAGCCAGTGAAGGAGGTGGAGCTCAAGGCCAAGGTGATTTGCGGCTTGACACTTTTCCAGCATGTACTAGGAAAGTAGGACGTCAGTGGTGTTGCTGGGCAGTCTCCTGCTAACCCAGAGGAGAATATGAGTGACCTCCATCCGCTGGCTTCTCCCTCCCCTCTAAAATTCAGGCTTTGCATCAAGCTGACAGAGGAACTTAAATTAGCACAGAATCCTTATTTGGGGGGTGATTTTTGTTGCATTTATAAGTGGTCTAGCAGGATACTGGCTTCCTACTGAGTTGTCTTGGCTGAGACCACAGAGATTTAACAGAGGGAAGTCAGAGGTGCTACCTCCATTCTGTGTTCCTTCCTCTGATTCTGGATCATTTTATTTACAAGCACCCCCACAGTGGAGCCAAGAACTCCCTTGAGTGAATGACGCTCAGCTCCCAAGTCCTCCTGCAGTAGAAGTAGTCAGGAAGGAGGGCTGTGGATTAGGCACAAGTTTTCAGTGCTGGGTGGGTGACCTTCCTATCTGATACTGAAATGGGGATTTTTTTTTTCTTTTTAAATCACTGCAGTTGCTCTAACAGTGGCCATATCATAATCCTGAAGTGGGCTAATCTTTAGCACTTCCCAGCTCCTTAGATTCCCGGCTCTCTTATCTCACCATATATATTGAAAACTCTCATGGCAATTACTGTTGAAGTGCCAAAGCTAGTGTTGGCCCTCTCTGGCCTAATATCTGAGAGTTATGTCTTCTCTTCTGTTCCTGTTGCATCCTTTTGCATATATGGTTGATTAACTTACTCCTCCTTGGCTAGGCTAAAATGGAGCTGTGGATGGTTAACTAACAAGAGCTGATTTGACTGATGGTATAAGACATCGAATCACAGCTATTTGTACTTTATAAGTGTCTCTTTGTTTTCTTCCCTTTATATTCATTTGCAGGCTGGACGGTTTACCACCAAACGTCTGAGAGAGTGACCTATAAATCTAGTAGCAAACCTCGTACCAGATTCCTCAGTGGACCTGTGTCTTTGTCCATCTGTTTGTATTGGTTCTTTTTGTATTTTATCACTCCCCATCTCTTTCTTTTCCCTTTCCCCTTTTCTAAGCTCATCAGTATCTTGGATATGTTTGGCAGGATGCCTTCTTTCCCTGTCCCCACCCCCTTGCCCTCTCTCCTACCCTTCCCATTGAAATCATCTTTTTTAGTTAAAACACACACACACACACATTCCTCCCCCCCTTTTTTTTCTTTTCTTTCCTTTTTAAAAAACAATCATCATCAACCACTCACTACTTTTGTTTCTCACAGAAAGCTTTTGTGCACCACTTTTGGCTCCTGCCCGGGTACCAAAAGCATGTGTGGAAGATAAGGTCTCATCCCTAACTCCTAGCCTTGTGGTAAATTGTTGTATATCAGACATACCAAGGCTCTCTGTATTTTGTGGATTTTTTTTTTTATGTTGGAAGTAATTTTTTCAGTTGCAATGTGGCAAATATACATGTCTGCTGTCCCCAGTTCCAGCGGCAACAAAAAGAAAAACCCAACCTTCTGTAGACGCATGGTCTCTTTCACACATGTTTGGACTATGAAGACATGCATGTAGCAAGCCGAGTCAATTCTAGAAGGTCACTGAAGGGTATAACTTCTGCAAAAGGGCTGTATTAAAACAACATACAGTACTGTTTATATCTACCATTTTCCCCTGCTCCCTGCATGTGGAAATGCTGTTAGAACAGTGCTCCAGCTAGTGCTTCCCAATTCATTTTCCTAGGTGGTATTTTTCTACCTAGAGCTTAAGTACCCTTATTTCCCAGCCACCCTTTTTCCTCCTTGTTCCATTTCCCTTCTCCTCCCTCTCCCCCAAAAATTAAGATTTCCAATTGAATGATATGGCTATTCCTTCAAAGGGAGCACATTCCTCCTCCTTTCTCCTCTTCTCAAATCATCTAGCTGGAGCACTTCACGTGTTGTATTTTCTTATATAACCTTATGTGACCTCAGAGATGAAGTCAATTAGCAGTTCATCAAAGTTCTACAAAATAAAAATTCTATTCAGATTTTCTTCAGATATTTTGAAATGTATCCTCAGTATTCAATAACTCCATTTCAAATAACTGTGCACCTGTTTTAATCATTTGACAACGTGCATTTTATTTTTAGCTTCAAGAACAATTGGCCATTGAATCCAAAGTCATTGGGTTTGGGCTTTTTTTAAAGTAAAAATAAGCTTTTTTTATTGGGCATTTATGCTGGTTGGGGGCATGTGAATTTTTACTTGTACAATAAAGATATATTGTACTGGTCAGGTACAAGAGGCCACTTGCACATGATACTTAGCTAACGTTCTCAAATAGAAATTCTATTAAAGCAAAGTGTCCATTCCCATCAACGCCAGATTTCCCTCCCCCATTAGAGTTTCTGCATTGTTCATCATTATCGAGGTGAGACAGATCAAAGGCACAAGGACCACTCAGATATGCTCCAGCTCTTTCCTAAACTTCTCTTAGAAGAACTTTCAAAACTCCCAACTTCATTCCCATTCAGTGACTACTGCTCCCTAACTCAGGATGTTGATGAATGTTAGATATGGTTTTGTCTGGAATAGTCATATATTTTCTTTCATTTGAGTTTTGCAGGTTGTAGAAAGAAAAGATAAAGAGGTACTAGTGACTGTAGGAGTTTTTTAATGAGAGGAACCTTTCTTTATCTCTCCCTCCCTCCAACCCCTGAAAAATGGCCCTTTGCCATCCTGGACCGGTGTTTTGCTCTTGATTTTGCAATAGGCCTCAGAAGGAAAATTGAATTCCAACAAAAGGAGTACCAACCAGTTGTTGACATTTATTGTATTTGGGGGGCATTGCATTTGAAAATGCAAAGTATCTCAGACTTGCTGGCCTTACATTATTTCAAATAGGTGAGGGATTTGAGCTAAGAGCAGTTTGTGATATGTTGGATATTTCAAGTTTGAGGAAATGAAAGGCTCCTTATTCCCACCCCTCACTTATGATCTATGCCTCTTAATTCCTGAAATCTTTTTCTTAAGATGAAACTAATAAACCATTAATAAATTAGGAGCACCATCTAAAAAGAGAGGCTTTAGGGAAATTGATTATTTGTTTTCTCTGTTTTTCCTTTACCCTTTCTTTAATCTTGGACTAATTAGACAAGAAATCAAGCAAGGTGGGAGAGGGAAAAGACCAAAAAAAAAACCAGAGGCATAGATAATTTGCAAATTTGGGTAGCATATTTGTCAGTTAGCTGATGTTGACCCTAATGATTAAATTCCTAATGTTCCAGTGAGAATGTGATATTCACTAACTTGATAGTCTCCTAGTTAGCTTTTGCTTTCTCTCATGTTCCTAAGTTGATTATATTATAGATTCTATTTGTAGTACTTAGGGTATAAGGTGACCCATACACTTAACCGATTATTTGAGGCAGCTAGGTGGCACAGTGAATGTAGTACTGGACTCAGAATCTGGAAGACCCAAATGCAAATATTGCCTTAGTATATGATACCGGGCAAGTCATATGCCCCAGTTTCCTCATCTATAAAATGGGGATGATAATAGCTCCTACCTCGAGAGATTGTTGTAAGAATCAAATGAGATTGGTTTGAAAACTGCTGTATAAATGCTCATTGTTGCTGTTGTTACTAACATCTGCATCAAGTCAAGAGGGCTAGGGATAATTGTCCCCAATTTACAGATGGTGACGGTGAGCTACAGAGACATGGAGGCTTGGCCATGATTAGTCATGGGGGAGTGCTTTGACTAATCCTTCAGTCCATTAGTGGTTCGTATTAAAGGAGTGTCTATTTTTTCTTACGTGTATATCCATGTGCTTGCCATATCGACCTGTATTCATGTCTCATTTAACCATTCTCATAGCAGCTGGAGAAAAATCAGAGTTGCTCTTTGAAGTACATCAGAGAGGAGGTTCCTGTATAAGGTAGGATGTTAGACTGAATGGCTGCTCTGTTTTCTTCCAACACTAAGATTCTGTATCTTGATACAAGTTCAGAAACTAGTCTCTCTGAAGTATACATTATATTTATTCCAAACGTCTCATTTTTAATCAGCCTTTCCTTACGAATGAATCTGTGGGTATGGTCCCACAGTCTGAGAGTTATGGTCATTTTAAAGAAATCGCCAACTCTTCTGTATATTAGGTGTTCCCACATCAGTAAGTCTTCAGTTAAAAGAAAGGAGTCAGGCAGGAGCAGCTAAGAATTGCAAAAAGATTCTATAAAGATGGAGACAGAGAATCAACAACAGAGACAAATGGGGATGAACTCAGATCTTGTTAGCAAGACAGATCTCACCCCAAGGCCAGGCATCTAAAGCTGTTTCCTGAGATTTGAAGTGAAGGTAAAAGACTTCAGCAGCTTCTCAGTTTTTGCCAAGAAGGGTGCTGTAGACCCCTTTACCTTAGACTTGCTTGACTTCCTCTGAATTACATACTGGAAAGAGCAAACCAGGTTTCTCTTAGGCTCCATTTCAAAACCTGTCGGGGAAAATGCAGAGAGCAGCATTTTGTCTAAGATCGGGGAGTTGGGTTGTTGTTTTTTGTTTAATAATTTTAAAATGAAAGGATGAAAACCAAACCTGTAGACTATGTATGGCATAGTGTTACTCCGAAGTAGACGTGACCCTTGACGTGATCTTGAAGTATTTCAAGGTTCACTTCATAAGTAAATAGCTTACATGAAGAAATTTTTAAGAACTTTAAAAATTAAAAAAATTTAAGAAATGTAAGAATTCACAGATTGGTGAGTTGATTAAATCTCATGTTTCCTCGTTACGTCATACTTTTCATATCACCTTCCCATACAGCCTTCAGGACCTAGACCAAGTGTTGCTTTGTTCTTCAGGGCACTGAATTATTGCCAGAGGTCATCCTCACCTAATGCCTTGACTGAAAAAAGGGCTACAGTAGGGTCTTTTTTGCTTTGTGTTGTTTTGTTTTTACAGGAGGGCCTTGAATATTATCTATCATAACTGTTAATTATGAAAATTAAATGATTATCTTTTTTTTAATGTTGGCCAAATGCCCAAAAAGGGACTTTGAACTGAAAATGAGAGAAGTTAAATGGGGTGTGCAAAGCCACACAGAGAATTTGGTAGAGAGGAGATTAAAACCTAAGTCTAACTCCTCCAGCATTAAAGAATTTTGTCATTTGGTTATGGTGCTTAGCTGTTAGAAATTTAGACCAATAGGTATATTTGCATTTTTGTCAGTTTTCTTTCCATGTCAGAAACAAACGGCTAATTTTTTAATGAGTAATCACTGTTTGAAATGCTTCTTCTCCAAAGAAAAGTTGGGAAAAGTTCTGACTGACTGTTGTCTTCCATGTAATAATGATGCAATGTGTATATGGAGGCCTTTTGGGTTTTCTTTCAAACTCAAGGACTGTGGTGGCTCTGTCTTGGTTTGGAACTAAGTGGAGATGGTACTTTCAGGGCTTGGGGGCCAGGAACACCTGTGTATTTCCACTGTTATCCCTGCTGCTCTCCACATGCTTCAGCAAACACTTCATCTTGCAAATATTTGAACAAACTGTGCTCGCTCAGAAACAAAATGGGATGAGTGGCTGAAGGTCCTGACCTACTTTATAAAGCAGTCCTTCTGAGTAAATTATAACAATTTATCTGAAAACCTTTCTTTGGTTTTTGAATAATTGATACGTAAAGATTCCTCTTTATAGTAGTCATTCTATTTGGAGAGCCGCTTATTTAGAATAATAGGTTGTGTGAGACCTAGTTGCCAGCATCCAAAGGAGAGAGGTTTTTATGAAAGTCAGTGATGTAGGAGTACGGTGGTTGGGAGAGGAGATCCCCTAGTCTTTTAACCTTTTAATAATGTATTTATGGTAAAGGTTGGATAAAAGTAGGACTCAGATATTCTTAATTTATCCACCTGGTCAGTAGAGGTTACCACTCCCAAGAGTGGGAGAGGGAAAGGAAGAAAAAGATAAGCATTTATATAGCACCTACTGTATGATAAATACTATCTTATTGGACCCTCACAACAACCCTGGGAGGTAGGTGCTAGTATTATCCCCATTCTACACTTGAGGAAATTGAGGCAGACAAGTGATTTGCCCAGGGTCACACAGCCATTGGGAATCTGTAACTTGATTTGAACTCAGGGCTTCCTGACTCCAAGCCCAGTGCTGTATCCATTATGCTGCCAGCTGTCTCCACAAGCTAAGAATCTCTACTTTCAGTCTAGCAGTTAAGGTAGGCTGCCATCCTGAATGGTGCTGGACCAGTTTCTGTTGGCAAAATTTTCCTCATTGACAATGCTATGTAGACACATTTCATGGAACCTCTTGTAATTCTGGTATCACTTGTCTCCCAGACTTGCTAGTGGTGGTAGATGTTACTATATTTTTTCCTCCCTGTTTTCTAGGGAGTATAACTTGGGAAACTACATCTAAGATATCTAGGTCTGGTTTCTCCTCCATTTTACAGTAATGGGGTGGTAATCTTCTATTTTGCCCAGCAAGAGAAATCTCCCTCCTGCTAATCTTATGAATAAGGTAGGTAGATTTGCAGTCCACAAGTCAGGAAATTATTTAGATATTGCTGAAGGTTATCCTCCCCTGGTGTCTTGAAATGTTCTCTATTGTGATTATGGATTATTAAAATAAGATAATTATCCATTGTAAAAAAAAAAAACTATTGACCAAAGTCCTCAAAAGAAGGACCCTAAAGATTTTGCAGTATTTATTTGCTGATCTTTCTAGGTACTAAGATATTCATTAAGAAGAAAATTTTTAAGACAGATGATGCTAGGTTGAAAAAAAAAAAAAGGATTTCCTTTTTCTAATAGTGCTAACCTGGTTCCTGCTATTGCTGGTTGGAAAATGCCTCCTTTTTTTGTGCTTAAGGCAATGGTTGTCAACCTTCCTAATGCCACAACCCTTTAATACTCATTTATGGGCATATCTGCATGTGGACGGACCTGCCTGGAGACGGATCGGAGCAGTGTCTCAGTTCCTAAGACCATCGGAAATATGGCTTTTCCTATGGTCTTAGGTGACACACCCCTGTGATCCCTGTGAAAGGTTTGTTCGACCCCCAAAGAGGTCATGACCCACAGGTTGAGAACCACTGGCTTAAGACCTTGCAAAATGATAAAAGATAGATAATGTCACATTTCTAGTCTTTCCATCCCTTTCGTAAGTTGTGTTTTTCTGGATATAATTCTCCACTTTTTTCCTAGCTTTTATGCATTTCACATCCAATCTTTTTTTCAAAGTTTCTAAGTTAGATTTATGCCATTATTGCGGATTAGCAGTGGCTTCTGATGCTGGGAAAGATTTTGGTAAGTTTATGTATCTGTATGTTTGGCCATTGTTTTTTTTTTTATTTAATTTTTCTTGTATAGTGAGCTGAGGTATCTAGAATATATTAGTGATAGAAGAATGGTCTGGAAAGAATTGGGGGATTTTGTTCCTTTTTCCAGGTTACATTCTAGAGGAGAGGGTATATTTGAGGTGATGATTATTGGAATTATTGGGTGGTGGCACTTTCAGTTCTGTTTCTGAGTATAAAGTTATTGAAAGGAAAAAGACAAGAGAGCATGTACTGCCACCATGATGGTTAGGAAAGGCTCAAGTTGCATAGGACTGTTCCTGTTTGAATCCAAGTAGGAGAATGTCATTGGGACAGGATTTTAGTGAGCACCAAATCAGATTCACTTAATGTGATTATCCTGAAATTTTCTTTCCAAGAAAAAAGACTTGTTTGGATGTTATATAGTCTGCCCACTTTTCTCACCACTCCCTCCCCTTCTAATAATAATAATTTACATTCGTTTAACTTTTTTGTTTATTTTGTTTTTTTTACAGTTTACAAAATGCTTGGTCATAACCTTGTGAAGGGGAGGTAACAAAAGCATTATTATCCCTATTTTAAAGATTAGGGAAAAGAGAACCAAAGAAGTTAAAAGCTTTGCCCCCAAGAGAAGTAATATTTCTATAGTAGAAAGACAACAGACTCTCATTTTTTACCTCTGTGATCTTGGGGCAGTTCCTTTAATTTCCCTGGGCCTTAATTGTCCTCATCTGTAAAATGGTGGAGTTGGACTAGATGCTCTGGCTTTCTGTCTATGATCCTTTGATCCCTGGTCACACAGCTAGTAAGTTCAGAGTAGGGGCTTCAAACAACCATGGTCTGTTCTAATTCCCTTTCCATTGTATTCTTCCTTTTCTCCCTCCCTTGCTTCCCTCCCTCCTCTCTCCCTTCCTGCTTCCCTTCCTGTCTGACCAGAAACCAAATAGCAGTTACGCTGTTCAGATCTTCACCTAGTAGAAAATGGGCCATGGGAACAGTTTTACTTACTCTGAAGCAGTGATTAAGCTTTGGTTAGGGTCCGAAGTGTAAAATAAAATGGAGAGATTCACATAGATTAAATGGCAGATTGCTTGGGCTCACACATTGTGGACTAAAAATTTTGCCATAAAGCAATTTTCAGGTTTGGGAATAACCAAACCTCCACTTTCTTGTCCCTTTGGAGAGTGGATTTTAAATACAGAGAATGAAAATGAGTGTTGGCCTTGGATTGGGAGAAGGGGCAGTAGGGAGGGATTTTCAATTAAAATGTTATACCCTGCCAAGATGCCTATTCTGGACATTTTTCCAGGTGGCATGAGATAATTAGAAGTGAGGT
The DNA here is from genome assembly GCA_028646575.1 of Pseudocheirus occidentalis. NCBI lineage: Eukaryota > Metazoa > Chordata > Mammalia > Diprotodontia > Pseudocheiridae > Pseudocheirus > Pseudocheirus occidentalis. The sequence continues at coordinate 53,393,736 of CM053599.1, read as the reverse complement.
TGGTAGAGTACACCACCTGGCCAGTTTTTTTTTTTTCCTGAGCTCAGATAATTCCTCTACTAGTGTACTCCCACACCATACCCTCTCCACCATGATTGGAAGCAGATGGCGTGCAACTTCCTTAGACAGTGTTGTATCCCAATGAATTGGTGAGGCATTCCATAAGGCTGTTGCTCATCCCCCCTTTTTTCTGATAATTTTCAAGCGGTGGTCATAAAGAAAAAAAACATAGAAAGTTACTAAATGTCTGGTGTAAACATACATGCATACACACACATACACAAATGTGTACATGCATGTGTGGGTGTGATTCACACATCATTTCCCGAATGTATGTATTGTCAATAAAGTAAAAGCTGTCCTGGACACCTGCAGTTATGAAACAATAGTGACAAATTGTTACCTGATTCACAGACAGAACTCTAATCCAACATCCTCATTTTAGAATATCGTGGGCTATTCTTAGAGTCAGACATCAGAATGATCCTGCTTTGATGGCTATCTATACTTTAAAGATGATTTTTAAATCCGTGAGTCCTTTTGGCAAAGCAAAAAAAAAATTATTTTTAACTATAAAATTGTGACCCATTCAGTAGTTTAATGATAAATAGTCACCAGAAGAAGTTTAGACAACATGACCTGAGGGCCCTTCCTGTTTTAAAATCTAGGATCAGAAACTACTCCTTATTGCGGATAAATGTATAACAGTGGGCATAGATAGTGTGGCCGTTTCTATGTGTTTCAAAATACCATCTTGGTTTGAGTATGGTATGGACTTTTCAAGTCTGACTTACTTGAATATGGCCTATAATTTGTATTTTTTTAAATGGGTGTGTTTATACATACACACACACATATATAATCTCTTCCACTTTGATCATGCTGCCTGTATCCAAATAGTAAGGTACCTTGTAGTATATTAACACAGCCAGGTCCCCATCGATGTAAATAACGAATCCTCTTAAGTATATTGTGTTATTCAAATTTGCAATTTATTTCCATTGAGTTGGGAGGAGAAAAAAATGGACTGTATTTTACACAATTATAACTTTGAACAGTGAGTATAAATAACACTTGAGGGAATTTATTGTTCTCAGAATTTAGATGTATATCAATACAATTAAATAATTATTAACTCGTTTATTTACATATGGAATCTTTACCTGGGGAATTTTCATTTCCTGGCTCCCTAATATAGAACACTTTTTCCAGTCCAGTGTTGGAGAGTGTGAAGAACCAGGAAATGTAACCCGTTTTATTGCTAGATTAGGCAGACTATAACACGCTAAATCTATTGCACAAAAGTCTAAGGCATATACAAGCCAAACATAACTTGCAGATTCTCCCTACCTCTTGCTAATCTGGATAATCAAAAGACATCTGTGTCTTTCATAAAAATCTCATGTTAGCTAGCATTTATTTCATGCTTTAAGGTGGTAGAGTGCTTTATAAAATACTCTCATTTTCTCGTCACAACAACCCTGGGAGGGTGGCACTGTTAGCCCCATTTTTTAGATGAGAATATTGAGGCATATAGAAATTAAATGATTTGCTTAGAAGTCATATGGCTAGTAAGTGTCTAAGGATAGATTTGAATCCAGGTCTTCTCGTGGCTCACCTAGATGCCCATCTCTCTGATAGGGAGTTAGGGATCATTCCTACCTACAGCTGAAATTTAACTTTGCACTTTGTTAGGAGGCCCAGTCAGTAGATTGGAAACTCCAGTCAATAAACATTTTTTTCTTAATCTCTCAGATCCCCAAGTGAGTTGCATCTGCCCCTAGCCCCCTGAGATTTGCTGAGATTCTTAGCAAAGAAGGGATCCTGGCTCCACTTTCCTGTTACGTTCCCAAACTTTCCTACCAGAACTTCTTACTCTTGTGTTCTCAGGCTTCAGGAAAATGTTACAAAAAGTCTAGAGGAGAAAAAGTTGGCAAACTTATAGGTACAGTGGGTTGGGCCTTTGCTTCTTGACATAGAAGCTTTTGTAAGCTGGCAATTACTTCCCTACTAACTGCAAATCATTGAAGGTTGGATCTTTACATGTTATCTTAAGATTCCCTCTCTCACCATTAGCCCTGTGACTATGGTGGAAAGAAATAAAATAGCATTTTTAAAAGATATTCCATTACTCATCTGTTCCTTCAGATCAAGTAAATTAAGACAACTTTACTAAACCTATATAATGCCCATCAGAGATAAAGATTTTATTTGGACCACTTCTTTGTATGGATGGGCCCATTTGTTCACAATTGTTGATATATTTACTCAGTGGTCTATGTTAAGGGCTCTAAAGATATCAAAAGAGTGTTTAAGAAAAACTGGTAAACTTGGAAGCAGAGAGTCGATGCAAGGACAGTTTTTGTTTTCTGAGATTCTGTGTAGACTATTTTGTTATGTTAACAGATGTTCTTGGTAAAATAAATCTTTGGGGCTCCCAAGCTGGACTGGGAGAGCCTGTTTGGTGTGTACACAACAGATTTCAGTGAGTCAACAAAGATTTAGGAGAAATAGGACATTTGGGTCAAAGAGAACAAGTAGATGAGGAAGAATGAGGAATTTCAAGTCAAGACATAATGATCTTCATTGTCTTGGTTGGAAATTACTCATCATTTTTTTTTAATGAAAGTACTACAATTTCTTCATCATGAACACCAAACTTTTGGAAGTAAATGGTCTCTAAAGTCCAGCTCTAATGTTTTTGGTTCTAGTTCATTTACCCTGACTGTACCTTTGATGAGAAGTCCCCAAAGTTTTAACTTTCTGTAATATGATTGCCTTGAATTTTCAAAGTTTACCACCAGATTTGTTTCCTGCTGCAGGTTTGCTTGGGTCATTGATACATAGATTGTTAAAACTAGAAGGAACTTTAAAGATCCTCTAGTCTAATCCCTTCCTTTTTCAGAAGTGGAAACTGAGGACTCAGGAAGCTAAGTCACTTACCTGTGTTCACAGAGCAAGTTGGTGATAGAGCTAGGACAGAATCCACAAATCCATACTCCAGATTCAGTGTTCTTTGATAAAAAAGCAATGTTGATTTGCTTCAAGTCACAGTTTGGGTTGCAGGCTAAGATTAGGCAAGGTGGTGGTGTAGGGGATAGGGTACCCAGCCTGTGGGCAGAAGTACCTGGGTTCAAGTCCAGGGTGGGATGCTTACCAGCTCTGTCACCCTGGGCTAGGAATTTAACCTCTCTTAGCCTCAGGCTCTTCAGTTATAAAGTGAAGTGGACATAGTGGTAGCACCTACTTTACAAGCACAAATGAGATCATCCTTGTTTAAAAAACAAAGCACACAAGCACTAGCCCAATCCTTGTTTCCTTTTCCTCTCTGTTTTCCTTTTCTATAAAATGCCTGCAGGCTTGGTTTGCCTCATTTTAAAATGAAGTGGGGGGACTGGGGGCAGGGGAGCATAATATTAACCCTATTTACCTGGCAAGGTGGTTAGGAGGAAAGCCTTTTAGAAATCATAGAGCATATGAGTTGTTCTTTGTACCCATTATTTGCCCCATTATTTCAGTAGCACCACCTGGGAATGTTTGTTATCTGACCCTCTAGAGAGCCAGCTGTGTCCTAGGAGTACATGACACTAGAATTCGAGTCCGTTTTGGTTGAATGTCTTTTAATGGCTATTTCTTAGAAAGTCCACTATGTGTTTAAGTACTCAATTCTCTAGATTCTCTTTTCAAGCCGAAGGACGTATGGAAGTCTCGAGTCTGTAATCTCTCTCTTTAGGAAGACCTGAGTTCAAATCCAACCTCAGACTCCTCCTAGTAGCTGGCAGGTCACTTAAACCCTTTGTCTAAGTTCCCTCATCTGTAAAAGAGGGATAATAATTATCATCCCCCAGGATTAGTGTGAGAATCAGATGAGACCGTAATTGCCAAGCCCTCACTTAGCGCAGTGCCTGGCGTGCAGGTCCTATGTAAATAGTAACTGTTACCATCATTGGTCATTATTATTCCTCAGTTCTGCATTATGCTTACATAGCACTTTATGCCTTACCAAATGATTCCTGTACTTCCTCATTTAATCATGTCAGTGATCCAGTAACATGGGCAGGGCTTATGGAATTATTAATTTAGTACATTAATAGAGCACTGTATTAATCCACTGTCCTTGTTTTACAGGCCCAGGCTGCCTGGCTTGTAAATGTTGGACATAAAACAAAAAGCAGGAGAGTGTCATTTCTTCTTCTTCTTGTTTAGCTATTTTAGCCTCGTCCGACTCTTTGTGGACCCATTTGGGGTTTTCTTGGCAAAGATACTGAAGTAGTTTGCCATTTACTTCTCCAGCTCATTTTACAAATGAGGAAGCTAGGACAAATGGAGTTAAGTGACTTGGCCAGGGTCACACAGTTAACAAGTGCCTGAGGCCACATAAGGACTCCGGAAGATGAGTCTTCTTGACGTCAGGCCTGGCACCCTGTCCCCTGTGCCAGCTAGCTACCTCCTGATTTCTACTAATATTATTTGCTTTAAACCACATTGCTTATAGTTCTTACATTCCAGTTGGCACCAACTTGAGTCAATCAGTCACTTAGTGATGACAGATGCCTCATCTTCATCGTCTTCCTTCTCTTTGGCTATAGAGCCATTTGGTCTTCCTTATACCTTTTGCTTTTCTCTTCCTTGCTTTCCTAAATATGATTTAACCTCTTTTACTGCATCAGTGGCCAAACACAACACCATGATAGAGGAAACGGAGGTTCAGAGAGTCTCTTGCCCTTGAACCCTTCAGTTCATAAGTGTTGGAGGCAGCAAAGATTATCCCGAACCCAATTCTAGCACTCAGGTGTGGCATGGTGATATAGAAAGACTGCTTGAATCCAGCAATGAGAAAATGTATGCTCAAATCCCATTACCTCTCTAAGTTTCCCTTTCATCATCTGCAAAATGGGTATGAGAATACTTGACCTATTTACTCTAAAAAGTATTGAAAGTAAAGAAATGCTTCCCATCTCCTGATAGAAAGGTAAAGGTCCCAGAGTACAACTTAAAACATTTTTATGCATATGGCCAGTGTGTGTTTTCTCAATAGGGGAGGGAAGAGAAAGAGAGAGAAGTTGGATCCTCATTTTAAAATAAAACTTTAATTTAAACATTTGAATATACTTTAAAAATATATTAAATATTATTTAAATATACTTATTTTTTAAAGGTAGCAAGAGAAGCAAACTGTTCTTTGAGATATGGGATAGCTCTCTGGGAGGGCAGAGGAAGAGTTGAATAAGGGGAAATTTTGGCAATGTCAAAGGAAGGTATAAATAAGAAAATTTTCTTTAAAAAAAAATACAGAAATCGAAAGTACATTGTAAGTTGTCAGGCTCTTTACAAGTGAATGATAATTTTGCTCAGACTCCCTAGGCCTTCCGACTGGGTCTTCCTTTGACTTTTAGGAGAGGGCTGATACACTTAATTTACTTCAGTAGTTCCTTTTGGGATAAAGGTGTGCTTCTGGACTGGTGGGCATGGGCCTATAACCAAGCCTAGCCCTCTGACACTAAACCTAGCTTAGTGGTATCCCATAAGAAAAGGCAGGAAGAATCATAGAACTTCCTTAGATTCCAGGTGCAAAGATATCTTGAGTCTTTGCACCTAACCATCTCATTATGCAGGTGAGAAAACTAAGACTCAAGGAAGTAAAATGTCCTGCCCAAGGAAACAGCATGATACAGTGAAAAGAGGGCAGCTAGGTGGCACAACAGAGTCCTGGACCTGGAGTCAGGAAAACCCCAGTTGAGATCCAGCCTCAGATCAGACACTTACTAGCTGTGTGACCCTGGGCAAGTCACTTAACTCCATTTGCTTCAATTTCCTCATCTATAAAATGAGCTGGAGAAGGTCAGTGAAAAGAAAACTGAACTTGTAATCAAAGGATATAGATTCAAATCCTAGTTTTGGAAGAACTACAGCAGTGCTGTGGAGGAAAAAGGACTGAACTTTAGGGTAGGAGTTCTTAACATGTGGTCTGAGTATTATTATTGTTTGGTTAGTATTTTTGGTTAATATTTCAACACAATGCTTCCTCTGCAATTCTATGTATTTTATTTTATGCATTTTTTTCTGGAAAGGGTTTAATTTATAAATTTAATTATTATATAATTTAATTAATATAAATTCTTTATAATTAAAATATTTATTATTTAATTTATTTAATTGTTTATTATTATTAATTATATTAAATTATGACCTTAGAGAAATCACTTAACCTCTCTGGCCTCAGTTTCCTCATCTGTAAAGTAAAGGAATTGGGATAGATCACTTATCATATCCCTTCCATCTCACAAAAGGATGATGCTAAGACTTATCTTAGTATAAGTACTTAAGTACAAGTCAAAGGTTAGAAGACACTTTGGGATCACTTAAGCCAACCTTTTTGTCTTACAAATAAGAAAGCCACAGAGACGAGGTGCTTTTTCCCAAGCCCACCCAAGTAGTAAGTAGCAGAGCTATTAAACCCAGGTCCTTTTGACTCTAAATTCAGTCCCCTTTCCTCCCTAGCCCTTCCTCTCTGCTTTTGGTTGGTCTGTGGAAGCAACATTTCTGGGGCAAGGGTACAGGTCTTCCTTATCTGTTTTCAGTTCCTTGTGGGAAAGCACTAAATTAAGTCTTCTGTACTGTTGGCAAAAAGGAAACCAGAAGGGTTGGAAGAGTGGTGGTCTTCAGAATGGAAGAGAATGGATCATATAGTTGGGTCAATTCCTTATTCGATTAATTGAATGGAAACAACTTTGAAAACCTCAGCTGGAGCTCCCTCTGCTGGCTCCCAGGCTAGTGGTTACAGTACTGTACAACACAGTTCCTAAGCCAAAAGGAAATGTTGCGGTTTTTCTTCAGTGCAAGGATGGCAGCCGGACTGACGGTGTGATGTCCTCCTGCGCAGCCTGTCCAGGAACCAAGCTTCCCTTTTGTTGGTCAACTTTTCTCAAGTGGGTTTTATTATTTTCTTTGTCATTAAAAGTACTCGTCATCAGTTTCATCCTTTGACCTTCATTCCTAGGAGTCATTTTGAAATGAGCGTTGCTCTAGAGTAAGGCACAGAAAGCTTTGCCTCAGAGGTCACACAGATAGCAAAAACTTTCCCTGTGATCACAGAGCTAGTATGTTCAAGGGAGTCTTCCTGACTCCAAGGCTAATCCTTTCTGCACTGGGCAGTGATACATAGGACCAGGCGCTGAACCTGTGATTTCACTGGATTAAGGAACTCCAGAATGACACTCTATCAGTGCAAGTCGGCAACAGAAAGTGGTCTGGAGCAAGAGGAGCTGTCAGCACCTCTAAATGCCTTACCCAGGGCCACACAGCCAATATATATCATAGGAGAGTCTTAAAGCAAAGTTTTCCTGCCTCAACAGCCAGCCTTCTGTCTCTTCTACTGAGGTTGCTTAACTTAAGGTACATGAGCTTGTTTATTAAATATATTTTTAACTACATTTCGGTAACATTGGTTTTGTTTGTAATACTATTTATTTGATGCTGTTAAAACCATTGCCCTAAAAAACAGGTCTGTAGGTTTCACAATAGTGCCAAAGAGATCCATGACACAAAGAAGGTTGGGATCTGTAACAGTGTAATACACCGCCTCTAATCCCAATACTGCCTTTCTTAAAAATTTAAAGTTTTCACAGTTAACAATAGAGCTAATGAACAAGATGTATTCTGAGCTGCTAACTCCAGGACCTTTAAGGGTTTATTTACTACTAGACATTTCCTTTTTTAGGGTTTTCTTGGTTTGATGGGGTTTTTTTGTTTGTTTGGGGGGGTTGTTTTTTGAGGTTTTTTGCTTTTTGGAGGAGGGATTGCAGGGCAACTGGGATTAAGTGACTTGCCCAGGGTCACAGGGCTAGTAAGTGTTAAGTGTCTGAGTCCTGATTTGAACTCAGGTCCTCCTGACTCCAGGGCTGGTGCTTTATTCACTGTGCCACCTAGCTGCCCCTAGACATTTCTTGAACACCTATCCATGCCTATTCCTCTGCCCGGGTATTGAGTTAGTAGAGTAGGAGATTTGGCATGGCCATTGCCCTCAAGGACAGTAGTAAAGGACAGAAGATGTGCACATACAAGCATTCAGGTAAGACAGAAAATGTTGAGAGAAAGGGTGTGAGTTTGAGCAAACAAACATAAACAAGATATTAAGAAAACAACATTTACAGCGTAGGGAGAACAGGAAGAGACATGACTGCATCAGAAGGCTCAAAAGTTTGGGAGCCAGGTTTTGTGGAGGGCCTTGAGCTCTGGCTAAAGAGTTTTAAACATCATCTTTAAGGATATGGGGAACCATGGAAGAGTTGAGCCAAAAAAAAGACGTGATATAATTGCTATCCTTTTTTTTTTTTTTTTTTTGCTTTTTGGAAGGCAGTTGGGGTTAAGTGACTTGCCTAAGGTCACACAGCTAGGTTTTGTGTGTGTGTATTAAGTGTCTGAGGCCGGATTTGAACTCAGGTTCTCCTGACTCCAGGGCTGGTGCTCTATTCACTGCGCCACCTAGCCGCCCCTATAATTGCTATCTTAAAAAAAGATCACCTGGCAGAGTGTGGGATTGATTATAAAGGAGTGAGTCTAAGGACAGGAATACCAGCTACAAAGATATTAGAAGAGTCTAGGCTTGAGGTGTTGAGGACATAATGGGTGGATGGAATTGGGGCAGGGGGAGCTCCCTTGGAAAGCATTTGAATGTCTGTGACTTTGACTGTGAACTGTGTCTATCTTTGTCCAGAGTTCTTTTCTCATCTGTGTGTGATGATAAAGTAAAGAAGCTGGTTTTATATGCCACAAAAGGAAAATCACTTGTTTTCTTCCTAACAACTAGACCTTACCCGGTAGTTGTTGTTTTGGTATTGATCTGTCTGGACACTTGGCATGTGGATGTCCCACACACATGAATGTGTTAGAAGTGACGCCACTTAACTGTGCTGTGACGTGTGGGGTTAAGTGTGGATGATGAGGAAATGCACATGGCCTCTGCTTTTCTCTGCGAGACTTACGTCACGTGTCCTGTAGCTTGTGTGTGCGTGTTGCTGTGTTCAGCTGTGTGTCTCTGCCTCAAGACTGAAGCATCATAGCTCAGTAATAGTATATATGCAGAACTATAATGGCATATCTGTTTAAACACATACACACACACACACACACACACACACACACACACACACACACACACAAGGTTTCAGATGCCTAATCCCTCTGTTGGCCTAAGGATGTGTATGTCTCCCAGGTTTTCATCTTCTTCGTGCACCCTCCACTCCCTGGCAAAAAACAAAAATCTGACATCCTTTGAAAGACACTTGATGTCAGCTCCCTGCAGAGAAGACAAGGTTTGTTTTTCCTAACTACAATTCCATTCACTGGTAGGAAAGAAAGCAAAATCCCCTACACTACTCTGCTTTTAAATGTGTGCCATTTTTTACATAAACCTGTTTGAAAATTATACTAATTTCTTGGTCTTCCCCTAACATGTTCAGATTTAGACTGGCCAGAAGCAACAATTCTTTCAGGTACTTTAGGTTTGTTCTTGTATATGTTTAGATGTTTGTCATTTGTAGAATGTTCGTTGTTGAAATGTGATTTCGTCTCCCTAAGCATTCATTTGGAACTTGCACCAAATTCTGTTTCAGTGTCTTTAAAGCAGGGATTTTTTTTTCTCTGACAATGTAATTTCATAGTAATAACCATGAGATCTATGTGAATTTTTTGAACCGTCTTTGATCTAGGACTTGTTTCCATTATGGGAAAGGAGTACTAGATATATCAGCTACTAACTAGCCATGGAATAAAGGAAATCTGGAGGCAACATCAGTGTGTAAATGGGTAAGATGTTCCAATTGAAGTCGGAGCTGGTCACGATTCACCTTTGTATCCTCAGTGCCTTGCAAGTGGGCCCCTTGATAAATGGTTGCTTAATTGACTCAAATGAGAAGATAGAATGATTCTGGCCTATATTGGTGACTAACTTAGTTACAATTATAACATAATAAAGGAAAAATTGGACAGCGCATTTCACTCACTGGACATATAGTGAATGCCCACTCTCTGCAAAGAACACTGCAGCACACATTGGGGAAGATGCAAATTTTGGATGATACATGCCCACACGGAGCATACAGTGTAGTTGCAGAAATGTAGTGTGAGGTGTGAACCAACTCAAGTAAGTACTGAGTGGGCTGTCTAAGAATTAACCACTCTAGCAACATTTCTTCACACAGTGGTATTCGACTTATCAGTGTCCCTCGAGCCATGTCATTGGAAGACGGTCTAAGAAAGGAGATTTGTGGTTTAGGGATCCCACATGAGCCCTGCATGATCATGAAGTTGGTGAGGAATCAATTAAAAGTAGTGACAAAAGAGTATAACATATTGCCCCCTCTGACTTCTCCCCAATATACAACCATTTCTACAATCTACCTCCTTCACCAGTGTTTCAAGTTTGGATCTGGACTTGAGTCCAAGAAGAATAAGCAAAAATCCTCTGGATAGTAACAGAAAAGGTAAACACTGCCGTGGATTTTGTGTAAACTGCTTAAAGATTAAAAAGTCCTTCCTTGGAGCTGTAACCTCCAGAGACTTAAGAAATTGTATCTTCATTCTCAACGAAGGACAGAAGTTCCTTTTTGGCATTAGAGGGGAATGGGGGTGTTTAGACCATATCAGCTTATACCTTTAAACGGTCTATTAGCTGGCTCTGAGGAGATATCCTCATCTTGTTTGATTAAATTTTAGAGCAGTGGTTCTCAACCTTCCTAATGCCATGACCCTTTAATAGTTGTATGTGGGCAGACCCGCCTGGATATGGATAGAGGAGGTTCCTAAGATCATCAGAAATGTGTTTTCTAATGGTCCTAGGCAACCCCTGTGACCCCTGTGAAAGGGGCCTTTGACCCCCAAAAGGGTTGCAACCCACAGGTTGAGAACCACTGTTTTAGAGTATCCCACTATGATATTCCATAACTGGCTTGTGATTTTACACTGCTTGGTTTAAATGGGGTTGTTAAGTAGAAATTTAAAGAGGATTTGTTTCAGGAGCATAAAGAAGACACTTGCTTTTGTTTCTTATTTCTTCCATTAGTCTAGTTGAGTAACCTTAGGGAAGGAAAGTGATTTAGACACTGTTGTCCCATCTTAAAATAAGACAGTATCTCCTCCCCATATCCTTTATAGGGGCAGTAACAAAGTTTGTTAAATCTTGTCTGAAACTTCTTTCAAGGAGTTTCCAGACATAAAAGGGGTTCATTTCCCACTGATAGTTTCCAGATTTTGATATAATAACTAATCTATCTATAGTAGCAGTAAACCTTCAAATTACCATCCCTACAGCACATTATAGATAAATGATACTGAAACCAGAGTAAGGCATAAATGCCCTTTGAACTAGTTACTAAATACTCCTATCTTGCAAGAGAAAAGAAAAGGTTGGGCTTTTACCCATATGCAGAAATCTGTTATACAATTGGCCTATCACTTTTAACTCTTACTTGTTTGTAAGAAGATGAAAGTCCCTCACCCCATCACCACCATCAATACAGAAAATGTCTAACAAAACTTTTTAATGCCTCTTACCCACAACTTGAGCAGTTTGTAAGGAGAAAATTGAAGATGGCTCCCATTAGTGGTCTACCAATTAGGAAGGTAGTTATAAAACAAAGGTTAACTTCTTGACCATCCCTCACTCTCCCAATACTGATGATATATGTATAAAAAGAAGGGAGCCAATAATAAGAGCTTTTGGGTTACATGTCAAAAACTGGAGTGTAAAACGTCTGTTTCCGGATCAACTTCTGCCCTTAGAACTAAGGATGGGCTTGTTTTTATTATACTTGCATTTTGCCACTGGATTCAGAACATTCAGACCTCTTAGAAGCCCTCGGATATTAGAATGTTTTCCAAATTGGCCTCAGACCTACAGAACAATGTATCTTTTTGGACTTGTGAAACTTTGAATTTGTCCTTTACAGCCTATTAACCCACTACTGGCTAGCTCCCCTTTGCATAATAAGCTCTTGTAACCGAATTTAAACCGCTTTATGTGCCTAATCAGAGCGGGGGTCCAAGTGCTTGTATTGGGAAGCCAAGGGGATTTTTTTTTCATAAGCTTATAGAAACATTGGGTTTCCACGCACAAAGTCAAACTTGAAGCTTTCGAATATTGCTCTTGGCATATAAATGTGCTCGGTAAAACATTTGTTAACCTGCACACTAACTAACATGGGTTTGGGATGCCCAGTTAATTGAGGTTTTTCTCTTCTCTCTGAACTGCTGACTTTTTGTCTGCTCTTCCTTGCATAATGATGACCTTTGCTTGAACATACAGTAGCTTGTACAGCAGAAGTGTACTGTCCTGCCTAACTCAGTGTGTCTTGTATTGTTTTGCCTTGTAGGGTCCACCCTGAAACGTCTATGCCTAGGCAAAGAGCACAGTAGTAGTAATTATCTGATTTTTTTTCCTCCTTTTCATGTTTTCTCCATTGCATGGGCTCATTTCCTTTCTTAGCTATACCATTAGGGTTCCATTGATGTTCTTGCAAAAATGGTGCTGGCTGGGCGCTGTGTGAGTGAATGAGTAGAGACAACCATGTCTGTGATTGATGCTTGTTGAATAAATTTGCCTGTTGTTTTCTATGGAAGTGGCTGCTCTGCTTGTGTCTGAGTTGTCCCTGAAGTTGCAGTACAGCAGCATCTTTGCTCCCTACCTCATCCTAGTTTCCTTCATGCCTCTCCATCCCTTCTGCTGTTTGTGTCATTTATTCACTAAGTTACTTTAGGGGCTCCTTTTTTTCCCTCCAGATCCATAAATTACTAATAACTAATTGGCTCTTTTTTTCTAAATCACCAGAATAAATATTCCCCAAAAGTTGTGTAAAAAAAAAATAGAATGTATGTCTATGAAAGAGGAAAGATGTCCAGGATTAAATGGGTTACTGGTTCACCTGGACTACTTTTTCAGCCATTGGTTGAAAAATAGGCATTTGTGTCCATGCTTGTTCATTGCTAATTACTAAAATAGACTCATAGTGCGTTGTGTTTCTGAACTTTTGTTTGAAGAGATGGTCTCTGGTTAAATCACTTTTGAAAAATGTTCATTTTGATCTCTCTTTTTAACTAAATTTTTAAAAAAACAATTTCATAATTGGATGGCTTTCTGTCCTTTTCCATTCAACTCACCTAGGATTTTAAGTCAGAAATTATCTGCCAAGATTTGTTTTTAAAGAAATTGTATCATAGCCAAATGTTATAGTGTTTGCCCGATTCTTAAGTTCAGTTCAAAAAGCATTTACAAAATGCTCATTGTGCTCCAGGCATTGGAGATAGACAAAATTAAAATAGTCCCTGCCCTCCAAGACTTTCTATTCTACTTTAACTTATGACAGTGCAAAGTATTTTCCCAGCCACTGGAACAGGCTTCCTTCTACCTGCTTTAAAGTTTCATGTTTATGGAAAGCTGCCCAGCCAACTCACAACAAAAGTATGTTACTCCTTGGCTTAACACCCTTCTAAATGTTCCCACATGCCAACCAACACTAAAAGAAGCTAAATTTCTACCTCCAGTTCCCTTCCTAATGCTTTTTAAAAGCTAATTAGAACTTCCAGGTAATTGGAACTTACTGGACTTGAAAAAAAAAAATCTGGCCTGTTCTAATAAACATTTTCTTCTGGACATATGAATCCTGTTACCATCTTCTTTCTCTGTTCACTTCAAGCAATGAGGTCCATGCTGTTCCCATTCTGGGAATCAAGCTCAGAGATTTGGTATCGTACCTACTCTGTGGACAGGGAGCACTAAACCACAGTGATGAAGTGCTTGTGGGAGAACAAATGGGTGCTGTTCATAAAAGCAAATTTGAAAAGCTGCCGTAAGATGGCTAAGCTACTTGCCATTGCTCTCTTCCACCCCCCACTCTCCATGTGCTGATACTTGATACAACATTCCCAAAGAGGAAAACCTGTGTCATTTACTCCAGCAGCACAGAATTCAGTGATAGGCAAAGTATGGGAAATAACAGGGATTGGACTAAAAAGTCCCAAAAAGTTCCCCTTTCTCCAGACCAACTCTTGAAGCAAAGGTGTTCTTCAGTGCAGGCTCATGTCCAAAATCATGTGAGTAGTGAAGGGGCACCTTCTGTCAGCCTTATAACTGATCCTGCCTTGTGTGTGATTTCCTAGGATCTTCTACCACGAGTCTGGTAACAGGTCCCGAGCCAGTGCCCCCAGCCACGCTTCAAGTCCAGGCACAGGTCAATAACAGCAACAACAAGAAAGGGATGTTCACAGATGATTTGCACAAGCTAGTGGATGAATGGACAAGCAAAACCGTGGGAGCTGCTCAGACCAAACCTTCCCTGAACCAACTGAAACAGAACCAGAAAAGGCAAGATATGGAGCCTCGAGCAAACCCTGCCCAGGCACAAAACGAGGCATGTGGCGTAAGTGGTGGTCTTTGGGGAATGCAGTGTTGCAAGGGGTCGGAGGGCCAAGGGAGAGCCTCTTCTTGTCTGGAAAGGAACCTAGAAAGCACTGATGCCTTCTCGTTGAATGGCATCCACCTTGCTGGGTTGCATATTGCTACAGGCTGGTGTCCTGTGTCTCTGAAACCAATTCTCTAAGACATGCTGTTGTTTGAAATCTCTTCTCTGCAGAATGCTAACATGTTGCAATTCCTAAGAGTGTTTGGTGATGTACAACTAAATCTTGCTTAATCTGCCTCTTTGGTCCGTGATTTCCATTAGTTACGTTGTGTGAACTGTTCCTGGAAGAACTGCACTCCTGTGTTGGGTGGGAAAAGACCTATGAAATCCCTTTGACTCCTGTCATTCTGACTTCAAATCTGGGGTGGTCTGCATACCAAGTTTTAGTGAACTAATGTTCCTCCTCTCCTTCTACGTGTAATTTTCAGTGCTGCTTAAATTTTAAAAGATGTTGTTTCTGCTCTGATAAACATTACAGCAATTGGGTAAAAGAGTCATTGGCTACTCTATGCCTCCTTGCTTTCTTCCTTCTATCTTCCTCTCCCTCCCTAACTACCGCTTCAGTCCATTGTCCCTTGAAAGAAATGTTTATAGCACATCGTCTCTCATAGCATCCCCTCAAGAAAAGATCAGGTACAAGGAAATTGTTTCTCCAAAGATTGCAATCAATAAGTATTTATTAAATACCTACCAGGTACAAGACACTTTGGATGCAGAGACAAGAAAAAATCTCTTACCCCAAAGAGTTTATATTCCATTGGTGTGCCTTCAGGGATTAAGACAACTCAGGGAGAAAAAGACCAGGGTAGTATATCTTCTGTCAACCCTCTTTGCCCAATGTGCTTCTCTTTTAGCTTAGGAAAACATACCTTAGTGTGAACAGCATTGAACAGAGTTTCACTAATGGTTTCTGGTTCCAACTCCCAAGTGGGTCTACTCTAGAGTTAACCTCTGCCATTTTAGGTGGGTGACTTCTCCCTTTCACCACTCAGCCTCCACCTCCTAAATGAAGAATAATCATTTCTCTTCTTCCTGGGCATGGAGGATGGACAGAGGGGGTATACTTGTTACTGATTAGCTCAGGGAAGATTTTATTTGTCCTTCCTCTGCCCCAGCCCATCCAAAACATACAAACTCAAGCAGAAGAAAGGTCACTTTGGTACATAGTTTCATTCAGGAATCAGCCTTACAGTGGATGCTGAATACCTGGGTCTGTTTTTCTGATTCTTTAAGGCAACAATAATAGATACACAAATGCTTAATTAATTTCATTTTGCTGGATGCAATGAGACCCATTTATTTTTCCCCTTACAATTAGAGCATCCATTGAAAGGTTATACCTGATGTATAGAGTACCTTGATAAGTTCTGCAGTTTATGCTACCTTTGGAGAATACTGTCAAAGAGCCTATGTGTATTTGGAAAGTGAACTCTTTTCAAAATTTAGCAGTGCTCCCAAAGTATAATGACCTTTTCTTTTCATCCACAATTAGATCAAGGGTAACCCTCTCTACCACCACCGTCATCCCCCCATCCCAACCAGACTTATCCATTCTCAGATCTGTAGGCATCAGATGTTTGTCTAAAGGAGGCTGTCAAGTGACAATATAGAAAAAGAGGGGAAATTATTTGCATCTAAAAATATTCTAGGTCTTGATTTTAGCAATTCAGCATATTCAGATTCTACTTGATTCCAAGGTAGTAAGATCAAGAAATATCCTGTTCTAAAAGGACCTGAGAAAGCAGTATTTGTATGACATGGTTTGGGGTGGGGAGGAGGGCCTCCTCCTGGCCTTTCATAAGAGGGAAGGAAACCCCTTGTTGTTGGGTGGGTCCTGGCCTGTCTGGGTGGTGCCTGGAAAAGATCATGGATAGCAGTTAAAGGGTATACATAACTGGACGCTCATTAAACAATTAAGAGTGTGAGCTGGTCAGGAGCAGTCTAGGTGATGTAAAAACAAGCGATACCAGTAATGTTTTTTAAAGTCTAACTTGGCTAGAGGATGTGAACATTGGTCCTACCTAAGTCTCTCTGAAGAGAGTTTCTGGAAGGAAGTGAAAGTGAAGAACAGGAAGCAAGAGATTGATTGCCCCATAAACTGTTTCTTGACTTAAGCTTGAATCAGAAACCTCTGCTCAGCAGATTCATTCATTTCTGTGATTTGTATGTTTTGCTTTTGCTTTTGCTTATTTTCCTAGTAAAATCACCTTCTTGAAAAGCTCCAACATTGTCTCTGGTTAAACTGACGGAGAAGGAGTCTTCTCTTATACTTTAGTTTGTATCACAAGAGGGACCAGCAGGAAAACATGGGTGAAGGCAGTGCCTGTTAATGCCTATATCAGTGCAAGGCATGAAGTGATGAAGCCCTGGACAGTAGGGAGGAGGCTGTTAGGAAAAGAGAGAAGAGAGAGAGAGAGAGAGAGAGAGATACAGCATTTCAAAGGAAGGAAAATCAATAGAAGTTAGAGACTGAGGAGATAAGCTGGAGGAAGAAGAGTCAATGTAAAATTTCAAAGCAGTGTCAAGACTTGAACCTGAAAGAAAGAAGACGGGGAGATCGAGAAACTAGCAAAAAGAATCTCAGGCCAGATATTGATAATAAGCTCTTTTTGCTGGAGCAATCCTATTAGTAAATCCCAGGACTTTGGCAACAGCTGCCAAATAATTTTCTAAAAAATAATTTTCTCTATACCTATGTTGGAAAGTAGTTTGAATCTTTAAATCTTACTGAATTCTCCCAACTCTGTTTTTGTAAATTTTTTAGGTTTTCACCAGGGTAGTGTGCCATTAAGGCCTCCCCACTATTTACTATCCTAGAGACCATCTAAGAAGAAGAGTCCTGTAATGATGTTAGATGACAACAGAATTATCATCACCATCCCTCTCCCCCCTCCCCCTGCCAGGAAAGGAGCATCTGAGATAGGCTAGACAGACCAATAACATGTCCATAATATTTAGCGTAGTCCCCTTGAGCCGAGCCATCAGTAGGAATTTTAAGGCCCTACTTACTGTGTTCAAACTGTAATTGGCACTGTGGCTGAAATAGCAACGTAAGGCTTGGTCTCCAACCTCAATGACTTACAGTTTAGCTGGGAATACAACTAATATATAAAACCATGGAAAGATTTAGCTAGACAAAAATGGAATATTTAATTGGGCAATACATTTATGCACCTGAAGGCTTTAAATGGATTTCCTTCCAAAGAATTCTATAGAAGGACTAAAAGAAGAGGAAAATATTATAAGTTTTAATAATAGACTTTTCTGGTATTTTTGGACCAGAGTCTATATCCATCTCTAGTCCTGAAACTGAACACATTCCCCAATGACAGCTTTACAGGGAAACAGCCCTAACTCTCAGTCCATTCAGAGTGTTAGATGGATTTGGAAAGAGCTGTTGGAGTAAGGTGTGAAATCATGTTTTCCACCAACAAAATTTTTCTTAGTCCTTATTTGAATATGTGTACCAGCTTATGGCCACTTCAGTACAAGACACAGTGCCTGACTTGAAAACAACTCACGTGGACAGACAATACCCAGAGTTGTTGCCCTTGTAAAGAATCATGGTGATTAGAGAACCATCAGGTTCAGAAAGGAGGGGGAAAAAAATCTGTAAAAACACTAATTAAAAAGGCATCAGCATTGGACATCAAAAGGGAGAGGGGGTAGAAACAGAAATTTTAAGAGTTGAGTGATTTTTTTTTATCTCCACCCCAACTTCCCCTTCACTACTGGAATTATCCTACCTCACTGTTAATGCTGCCCATAAATGTCATCATTTGGTGATCCTTTGGTGTTGTTGGTTTTAAGAAAACAAACAGTTCCATGACCCTCTCAGAATCCGTAAGGGTCATTCACATGTGATTGTCACTTCTTTTATCTTGTTTTTCTAGCTGAAACCAACTGCTGTAACATGATGGAGCCAAGTTCTTTAACCTGGGTCTATGGACTTGGTTTTATTTCAGTGGTAGCTTTTGCCCAGGGTAGACCTTGTAAGATATAATTAAGTGAAGGTTCTTCTGTTTCACAGACTCCTCCTTCCCGTATAAACCAGAACTTTGGGTAGGACTTTTTAAAATTAAAATTTTTTCAACTTACAAGAATTTTCTCTCCACCCCCAAACCAACCAAAGAAAAACAACTTGTAATAAATATGCGTAGGGCAAAACAAATTCCCATATTGGCCATGTCCAGAAAACCATTTGTCTATTCTGCATCAAGTCCATCTGTGAGGAGGGGAGGTATCATTTCTCTCTTATGGGTCCTCTGGAATTGTGATTGATTATTGCATTGATCAGAGTTCTTAAGCCTCTCAAAAGTATTTGTTTTAATAATGTTAGTGTTATAGTCTAAATTGTTTTCTTGGTTCTGATTACTTCATACTGTATCAGTTGGTGGAGTTCTTCCCAGGATTCTCTGAAACTATC
Organism: Pseudocheirus occidentalis; assembly: GCA_028646575.1. Classification (NCBI taxonomy): domain Eukaryota; kingdom Metazoa; phylum Chordata; class Mammalia; order Diprotodontia; family Pseudocheiridae; genus Pseudocheirus; species Pseudocheirus occidentalis. The sequence continues at coordinate 53,374,854 of CM053599.1, read as the reverse complement.
CCTTAAATCATTTCTTATGATACAATAGTATTCCATTTTATTCATATACCACAATTTGTTAAGTCATTTACCGACTGATGGACCCCCCCCCCCATAGTTTCTGGTTTTTCTCCAATACAAAAAAAAAGCTGCTACAAAATATATTTGCTCATACAGGGCCTTTTCTTCCTTATTTGATCTCTTTTATGTATAGGTCTTGCCTGTTTTCTTGCAGATACCCTACATTTGTCATGTTCCTTTTTTTCTCACGCTTAATTAAGGGTGTGAAATGGAACCTCAGAGCTACTTTATTTGTATTTCATTAGTTATTAATAATTTGAAGTATGTTTTCTTATTGCTGTTGATTGCTTGGATTTCTTCCCTGGAGAACAGACTGTTGAGTCTTTTGACCACTTATCAATTGGGGAATAGGTTTTACAGAACACAAAATCCCATGAGCACACAAACAGCAGCCTTGTGTGACTTGGTCTCTAAGCTGGTTTACTCTTGTTGCTTTTGCATTATTGAGTTCAAATCAGGTAGACCCCAGAAGCAATCAGTGCTTTGTAACTGACTGACACACAGCTGGAGGGCTAAAACACTGAAGTTTAAGTGTACACAAGAGTCACTGTTTTTTATGTTAAGGCCATCTTCAATCCACCATCAGCCCCCTGAGGTTATTCTAGGACAGGGCTGGTTGGTTCCTTGTATTCTGTTAACCTGAGGGAACCCAAAGCTCTAGGACTTTGGAGGAGACTTCAGCATCAGCATATGGGTCAGGGTCACGGTTCTTTGGCTGACTTCTAGCTCTTGAAGTTCATCCCCAGTTTGTGGTATAAGTGGACTTCAAACTTGAGATCCTTTGTGCAGGAGGGGCAGGTTTTAAGTTAACCTTTTGTGTTCCAAGGATTGTCAGCCAACAATGGAGGCTTGGCTTGACTCTATTAGAGCTCTCTTGTGTTTGCCTCTCTGAAAATAAGGCCCTGCCTCATTCACCTGGACATTTCAGGTGAGATGCTAGCTTCTTAAAATACCTGGAGGGGCTCTCTCTCAAGATTCCTGAATGTGGGGAAGAAGTAGCTTATGAGTTAGGAGGGAGAAGATGGTCTGATGGTTTTTGTTCTCCACCCCTCAACCCCAAGTCCTGCCTAAGTGGTTGAATCATTAAAAGGCACCAGGCCCCAACCATGGTTCAATGACTGCTTTCTCTTAGAGACAGAGATGTCTGCCTGGCAGGTTCCTGACGAATTCCCAGGGTTGAAGCAAACATATTGTGTTGACCCTGGCCAGTCAACCTGAGCATAATCCTTCTGCGTGTCTTTGTGTTTTGTAGGTTAATTCAGTCAGAACAGGAGTGGGGAAACAATATCTTGTTCCAGTGCCTGGCCCTGTGTCAGCTGCATTAATTCCCGGAGTCACTCCAGCCCTGCCAATGCCTATGACAGGTACTCCCCTTTCTGGCCCAGTCCCACCTTATGTGATACCTCCATATCCATATGGAGGAATATTCCCAGCACCTGTGTATGGTGTGCAGTGGCCAGACACAGTGGGCCAGCCTGGGATTAGAGGAGGGCATAGCCTTGCACCATTTCCAGGCCTGAGCAAAACGGGCTTGCAGTTGTTCCCAGTATACTTGCAGCAACCTGCTGTCAACCCATGCAGCCCCCAGATGAGAATTACCTAGCTTTCTGACTCACCTATAAAACAGGGTGTTCTCAAAACACACACACTTTGTCATTCTCTCTCCCTCTCTGTCTCTCTCTCTGTCTCTGTCTCTCTCTCTCTCTCTCTCTCTCTCTCTCTCTCTCTCTCTCTCTCTCTCTCTCTCTCACACACACACACACACACACGCACACACACTTCTAAGGAGTATTTGAGCCTGGGGATGCTGTTTGTCTGTGCAGCTTTGGTGGCTTCAGCTACAACCACAGCAAGCCTTGTAGAGCCCACCGTAGCCATACCCCAAGAGTGGGTTTGTTCATGGCAATATTTGCATATTTCACTGCTAAAGACACTTTATTCTCCATTGTTGTGATTGTGATATATTCTTTAAAACACAAATAATTTCCTGTACTTGATTTGATGATGACAACAACATTGTATTAATCCTGCAGGAGTATTTGAGTGCCTTGAAACTTGACTTTTCAGTTCCTTACTGGAAAGAGATGTAAAATATATCTCTATATAAAAACATATATATATATATACACGTATATACATATATATATTGGAAAGGTGTATTTTATTTACAGTTTGCTTGTGAGTTCAAGAAGAATTTCCCTGTTTTAAGTTGCAAAGATATGCAGAGTTTACACACTTTGAAACTGAAGCTTGTGGTCATGGTTTTTTTTGTTTTGTTTTCTACTGTAAATGTGGTGTTTTCTTTTATCTTAATGAGAAGATAACCTTGACTATCAAATGGTTGCAAATATTAGGTTGAGATTTGTTTGGTGGCTGAAAAAATTAAATCTCTTTTGAGTTTATGCAATGAGAAAGAGAAGACAGAATTTTTTTTGAGGTGTTGTTCAAGGAACATATTTGGAAGCTGTAAAAGTATCCTGCACAGAAAGCCGTGTAATAACGTTGGCCAGAATGGTTCTGTCCAGCTCCTGGACTTTTGGTAAAGTGCTGCAGGTTCTAACTTCTTTCTCTTAACAAGGACCTGAGAGAAAATGTTTTCTTCTCTTCCTTTAGTTAAGTATCCATATTTTGCCGCACATTAACCAAAAGGATGTGCATAAGTCAGTTCGATTTGCAATCTCTGCATGCTTTAATGGTGCAAGGCGAGAAAAAGCACCATTGTAAGTGGCCTTCCAGTCCACTCTGAGAATGCAGACAGCCCTCCTGCGGATTTCTGTCTGTCATGAGGCCTGTGGTGCTGCTCTCTGAAGAGCAAACCGAATCAAAGGCAGAGACGGTATTTCAAAGTGTCTCTACTCTTTGCCTTCTGACTAAAAACGTCTTTCAGAGCAATATTACCTGACCAGCTCCTTTTGCCAGGCTTTTTGTTTCTCTCTTCACACTGTAGGGTGGGAGCATTGTCCCTCCTCCCTCCCTGTGCCCCAAACCTTACTCCAGTTTGGTCCCTGTTCTGGTCTCTGGACTCTCCATCACTCCCGCCTCACTCCCCAAGTCTTACACTCCACAGGTGACCGATATTTAAAGCCACTTTGTCTGTGGCAAGCTTCCTTTTCATAGACAGCTCGACCTCGACGGGCTCGTTCTGGGCTTGGGATGAGAAAAACTTTCCAAGGTGGAACGCTGAAGGCACATTGTTCTCTTCCTGCAAAGATGTTTTATACTCCCTGCTGGAAAGCAGAATGTCCTGTGCTGCCAAACATGGGAACTGTATCATTCTGTTGTACTTTGGAGCATTCTTAGAACTGTCTAAATTATTTGGTTTGTACCCTTTGAGAATATATTATTCCATCAATTCAGTTAGAATTGAATTTTATAGACAATTAGGCAGAGTCTTCTGCCTGGGCAAAATACTGACTGTAGTAAGAGATTTCTGTTCTCTGTAACATGTATATTTGATTTGTTTGTTTTTAGATTCATGTCTGTATGCTTCATGAGCAAACATTAGGAGACTGTTCTCATTCCCCTCCCCACCCCCCATTCCTCTTTGAGCTTGCATTGGAACTGTCTGGAGTCACTATTGCCTGTTAGTTCCATCCTTGTACACAGACAGTCAGTGGAACAAAATCCCCAAGAGACTGTATATATTAAGGAGAAAAATAAACGTTTTGTGCTTGAAAACAGTGTGAAAACATCTTTTTCTTTCCCCCTTCCCCCTAAAAAAAGCAAAGAAATAACCCCATCTTCTCAGATGCCTTGTGGCTGCCTCCCACGAGTCTCTGTTGGTCTCTTAGCTTTTTCGTTATCTATATCTTGGTGTTTGGAGACAGGGTTTTTCTGGGCACTCTCCTCACCTGTTCAGGGTCATTTTAATGGAATCTGTGACTCCCAGGCATTCCAAGGTTGCCATTTAGGGTGTTAACCTATTCAACTTTAGGAAAATTTTCCATCTCACATGGGTGAGGCTCAATAGTGAACAGACTGTCAGTAGGATTGAAAATAGCATTCTTTTCTAGGTAACCAACTCCCTGAGACAAGGTAGTAGAGAATGCCATTAGTTAGAATCTCTGTGGGTGCTGGGCTAGGGAAAAAAACTTCTAATACTCATCGTGTTCTGAAGGTGTCCCAGTATCCTTGTAGGTCAGTTCTCCCCAGACTGAAGAATTTAGGAAGGGGGGAAAGAGAGAGTAAGTCTCTCTACCTACATGGATGTATGTGGGTATGTGGTGGGGCTAGGGGGAATCACTTGAGTTTTGTCTCCTTTTATGTTTTTTTCCCCCCCCATATGAATTTATTTCAGTAGGTTGTAGATCAACTGTTAAAGTTACAGGAGAAGAGAAGTTGATGGGTAAGAGGGGTGGAAGATGGTTTTGACTTGTTCTTAAGTAGTTAGATAGTAGGTCTACCTAAGACCACTGGGAAATGTTTGGGGAAAGTGGCAGCATTGGAATTACTCGTCGACAGTGGTTTCCACGCTCCACAAAGCACATCTTCAAGAAAGATGGAAATTGGGGAGGTTTCTGTCACGTTAGACTGTAACCCTTGGACCTTCCATACGCCTTATAAAGCTAAAACACCCTACCTGATTGGGACCATGGAAGTACTACACTGGCATGTTCAAGTTGGCTCTGTTAGAGGGATGGCTGGAATGTAGGTCACCCTTTAAAAGTGGATCTGAATGTCTAGAAAAGTAGACTGTCCATGATGACTTCTCTCTCTTTCCCTTGTATCAGCAAAAGCCTAATACTATTAGGCTGGAGTAACATTGCCATCTCTATAACAGGATGGCTACCACTATAGCATGGCAATGATAGAGTGCCCAGCTATTCCAGCAGTCAAGGAAGCATAGTGGAGGGCTCTGTATGGTGTCAGCTCAATGCTGTTGACCAAATGGCAGAAAGGAAGAGCATTTTTTGTTGGGCTTTATTTTGAGGCCTATCCTGCCTGCAAGTTAAGGTAGGTCTGGCCTAGTGGGAGATATAGGAGCTGGTCATTACTGGTCAGTACTTACATGCATGGGTTGGATTGAGTATTGGGATATGCATGATCTGACTCTGGCTGCTTTGTCTAGGTTTCTTCCAGCCTCTCTGGTAGCTGCTTTTTCTCCTCTTTCGTGGAAGAAATGGATGTGGGCTATCTTTGTAAGATCAGGCCCCCAAAGTTAGGGGAGAGGCATACCTTCTCACTTTCGCTATCTCTGCAGTGGTTTCTTCAAGCTAATGCCAAGTCACCCCAAAACTGATGCACAAGTGAGGAGGGTCACGTGTGCACTGGTGCCCTCCTGAGCCTGCATTGAAAGCAAATTCCTATGCTCAGTTCCTGGGCAGAAGTTGATGTGAGATTAAGTCTCTGCTTGCTCTCTGTTCTCATCCTGATTATACTAAATGACACAGTGTTCTTATTTAATTACTTAAATCGGCATACTATGGGAAGCTCCCACCTTCAGATTTAATTTGGATTGTGGTGAGGTGAACTCAAAGGCATATTACTGAGGTCATAATATTCAGGTACCTCCTTGGGAAACTGCTTGAATTTCTCTCTGGGATAGTCTTGAGCATGGCCTTGCCAGGAGGCAGTTTGACAGCCTTTCTGGCCTATATTCTGCTGAACTTTGGGTAGATTCTCTGGAGTTAATTCTGCTCTCCTTCCTATGTGTTAAATTATAGGGCAAGAAAAAAGATGTGAGCTTTCCTTGTTTGGCAATAGGAAACCTGCCATAGAGCAACAAGAATCAGTATTACATGCATTAGATGCCTTTGACTCACCTTTGCCCATGTTGATTCCTTATCTGATAGAGATTCAAAATTTATAATCAGTGGAGTCTTAGAAATCTGTGTTTAATTTTCTTTATTTCCATCCATACCCTGGGTTGAGGTCTCCTCTACTTCTGGTTTCCTTCCCAGTTTATCCATTCTCCTATGGGGAAGTCTGGTCTGATTTAGAAACGTGCTCCATAGGACTGTCAGTGATTGGCAGCGGTGGTGATGACTCATTGAGTTGCCGATGGGAGAAGCCTCAGGTGCTTTCAGAAGACTGGCCGGCACCTTCAGAACAGATTGGGCGGTCGGCTCGTTGTCAGGATGTAACCGGCTGTGGCGGTTTTGTTTTCTAGATTCTGAGAATTGGAAGCCCGACTGAGCCCAGGCCAGCTGAGCTTGCATCCCAGGCGCCAGGTCCCACTTCATCTAAGAAGGAAGAAGGGGAAGATGGGAAGTGATCCGGCCTTGCCGTGTGTGAGGCACCTGCTCCTTGCCTATCCCATTGCTGTTTTGTAACTACTTTATAATTTTTTTATTCACAATTGGAAACACAAATGTTATGCAAGAATAAAAAATATTTTGGGGGAAAAATACTTTGGTTTTTTGAAGATCGTTCTTCTGTCTCCCGGCCCCTAGGCAGGGAGGCCAATAGGGATATCATTTAAGTAACAGGGAAGGTGAAGAACATTGACTAAAGACCAAATGGTTCCCAAGTCATTCTGTGCTATGGGAGAGGACTTCAATATACAGGTCCTTTACCTGCTCATCCTCAAAAGGCTCAACATTTATATTCACCAGAACCAAGTGAGCATTCACATGGGATACCTAAAGAAGGGACCCATAACAGAGCCACAGTTCAAGGGCCAGTCTGCCTCTGGAGAAAACAAAGCAATTTTATTCTTTGGTCCTCGAATAAAGATTTCAAATACCAACTTCTGCTCTAGGTCATTGGGCAAAGTTCCAACTCCTCACCTGTGGAGACAGGCTAGGCTCTGCTCTTTAACGGAAAATTTTCTTTCTTGAGACAACTGGAATCCTGGAAGATGTAAAGGGCAGGTGCCCTTTGAGGCCTGAGGCTGCTCTTTTGAGGCCTGATGAGGTTTCCATTGCCACCATAGAGAAACCACTGAAACATGAGGAGAGGTCATCCTAGACTTAATTCTTCTCATTAGGGGTGACCAGACGTCCTGCAGGTAGATTTGAGAAATTGTTTCACCTTGGTCAGCTCCTGAGGACAATCGCTCCTGCAAAAGCTGAGCATTATCCTAGTACTGTCGAGTGAGGCTGTGATGATGGATGTCCTGACTGACTGGCAGAGAAGTTGTAGGGTGAAAAATACATTTGCGTAAATTTGGGTGGGAAGATTCTCCTGTCTATCTATATTCATCAGGTATATTGTAAATGAGCAGCACTCACCAGCTCTGGACTGAGTTCAGATCCCAGCTCTCTCATTCTTGTGAGAACTTGAACATTTGCTTCACCTCTCTCTCTCTAGACTTCAGTTTCCTTATCTGTAAAATGGGGGCAGTGGCCAAGCTGTTCCTTTCGAGCTCAAAATATTCAATGCTGTAATGTTATTATTCTCCGTCAGGTATGAGTTTGGACCAGTTGGCCACTGAGGTACCTTTCAGCTCTGATTCTTCACTCTCCATTAGAGATAGGATCATGTGCTTGACTTGGGTATCCAACTAAAATGGCAGATAGACCCCAAATCATGCTTCCCCACAGTGAGTGCTGGCCCTAGATTGGAAGGCCTAGGTTCAAATCCTGACTTTGCTACTTTATACATATGTATGGGATTTGGGTCAAGTTACTTAATTGCTCTTGGCATCAGACTAAATGACTTCTAAGATCCCTCTTAGAGCTTCATATGTCATCCTCCTGTCCGTATAAAGATTCTTTCTATCCATACATCTAGTTATCTAATTAGTGAATTTAAACTTGGACTCTCTCAAAGGTTCCATGAAGTATTTGGCTTTGGACTTACCATGTTGCTGAAACCCAAGAAAGGCTGAACCATGATCAAATAGTATAGAATGAGGACTTAAGATTTTGCATTGGAAGCCACTGTGAAAGACCATCCATGCTTTTTAAAAACTTAATACTGTAATTGAGTCTAGCTGAAGACTTTTATATCATTTGATGTATCGGCAGACCAGGCTGCCATTGCATCTCCTCACCCAACATTGCTCCTTCTATCACCACCTACCAGTCTGTTCTATATGCTATTTTGGATCAATCTTTTTAAAGCAATTCTTTGGTCATATCTCTCCCTCTCTCTCAGTCAAAATACCTTCACTGGCTTCCTGTTGCCCATGGGATAAAGGCCATAAATCTGGCATTCAAGACCTCCAAGAATTCTTTCATTCTAAGGTCCTCTCTTAGCTTTTTCATTCAGCAACTAAGTATAAAGTGCCACTTATGGGAAATGCACTGTGCTGGGTACTAGGTGAAGATACAAAAACAATGAAACAGCCATACCAAGGATGGGGGCTGCAAAGAAAGACAAATATGATCCCTGCCCTTAAGGAGTCTCTTTCTGATGGAAAGATGGGAGGGGGAACAACACGTAAACAGCTAAGTACAAATCATGTAGATGACATATGTACATAGAATATTTTACATATAATGCTGTGTATTATGACGGAGTGACTGGGTGGTGGTGGTGCAGTAGATAGAGTACTGAGCTTAGAATCAGGAAACCTCATCTTCATGTTTCAAATTCAGCCTCTGATACTAGCTGTGTAACCTTGGGCTTGTCACTTAACCCCGTTTGCCTCAGTTTCCTCATCTGTAAATGAGCTGAAGAAGGACATGACAAACCCACTCTATTATCTCTGCCAAAAAACTCCCTGTGTGGTCACAAAGAGTCAAACACAACTGGAACAACTGAACAGCAACATAAATTGGGGGTAATCTTAGGAAGGCACTAGCATTAAGAGGAGCTAGGAAAGGCTTATTAAAGCATGTAGGATTTTAGCTGAGACTTGAAAGACTCCAGGAAACAAAATAAGAAGGGAGAGGATTCTATCCCTATGTCAATGACAATAGCCCTGGGAAATGCTTGGGGTCAGGAGAGGGAGCACTGTTTGTGAGAAAGCAAGGAATCCCATATCACAAGATAGTGAAGTGTACAAAGCCTAGAGATGTAGACAAAGGTCAGATTGTAAGGGGATTTAAAAGCTAGTAAGATTTTATATTTGATCCTTGGAGGTAAGGGGGAACCACTGGAGTTTATTGAATAGGGTGGGGTTATTCTTATTTGTCAGACCTGTGTTTTAGGAAGATCATTTTGATGGTTGAAGTTTTTATTGGGGCTTTTTGATGTGTTTTGTGTTTGTTGTTTGAGCCATTTTTGATAACTGATGGACTGGAGAGAGACTTTGAGGCAAGGACACCAACCAGAAGATTATGGAGTGAGGTGATAGAGACCTACACCAAGATGATGGCAGTGTGAGAAGAGGGAGGGGAGGCATATATGAGAGATACTGTGAAGGCTGAATGAATAGGACTTGACCTTAGATTGGGTTCTTCCAGATAAGAGATGATAAGGGGCTGAATTAGGGCAATGGCTATTTAAGTGGAGGGAAAGTAATGGATGAGAGATATCATGGAGGTAGTATCAACAATATTTGGCAACTGATTATATAGGAAGAGTTGAAAAGGGGGGAATGATTGAAGACGTAAGGGTTGGGAGCCTTTGGTGGTACCTTCAACAAAAGCATAGAAGTTGGAAATAGAGATAAGCAAGAGGGGAAGGTGATGGGTCCTATTTTAGACACATTGAGTTTGAGGTACCTTCAGGACAATCCAATTAGAAATATCCAGTAAACATCTGTAATTCAGGATTTGAATTAGGTATACAGCTCTGGAGGCATCTGCATAGAAGGGGTCATTGAACTCATTAGAGTTGATTAGACCACCAAGGAAGAAAAGAAGGAAGGGGCCAGGGAAGAGATGGGAGTGGGACAAGACTAATGATCATGAGAAGTTGAGATTAAGAATAAGGACTGAAAAAAAGGAAATTAGATTTGGTCATTAACTTTGGTAACCTTTGAGACAATGATTTATCAAGCCAGATTATAGAAGGTAGAGATAGAGCAATAAAAGCTAGTGTTTGTATAACACTTGAAGGTTTGCAAAGCACTTACGTGTTATATAATTTGTTCCCTGCACCAACTAGGTGAGGGAGGCTAAGAAGGATTAACACTTTGTTGGGGGCAGACAAACAGAAAGTATCTGAGGTTAGATTTGAACTCAGCTCTGTCCTAACTCCTGGTTCAGTGCTCTAGCCACTGCCCCACCTCTCTGCCTCATTGAGGTGAGTATGGGGTGGGAAAAGGGAAACAAGTGCACATGGTTCTGTAGAGTTGGTACCATAACCTATGCTTCTGAACTGTTTGGGTTCATATTGTTTGAGGGTTTCGTATATGGTTTCCTCATCTAAATCACAAGTTCATGATAAAATGGAGACAGTACCACATTTGAAATCAGAACCTGGGTTCAAATCTTTGCTCTTCTACTTACTACCTGTATAACTTTGGGCAAATCACTTAACCTCTTTGGGGCTCAGTTTCTGCATCTGGTCAGTTGGGGGCTTGGACTAGATTGTCTCTGGGGGCCCTCTGAATCCTGAATCTCTAGTCCTGTGTCTTGTACTTCATTTGTACCACCTTCCACCTCAACCTTTTCCTCCACCCCACAGGGCTGAGTTCAGTAATGAACGCATAATTTGTGATTAGTAAATATCCACAGAATTAATGTCTGCTTGACAGGGATTCTTAACTTGGGAAGTGGGGGGGGGCCTACAGAGAGATATCAAGATTTCTCTGAACCTGGGTTCAGAGAAAAAAAGATAGGACCTTTTTTTCAGTATGATTAGTTTCCTTTGTAAAAATCCTTTGTATTTTATGCATTTGAAAACATTCTGTGAAGGAGCCCATGACCCCAGAAAAAGATTAAGATCCTCCCCAGCTTAGAGGAAAGGTAGCTTCTGATTCTCAGGAAGGATCTTTGAACTGGTCAGTTTAGCCACAATATCCTCTTGTCTTCTGATCTCACAAGTGAGAAGGTTCACAGCATCCCTATTAGCATGAACTCTTTATCGCACCAAGAATCAGGTGGTCAGCTATCTAAAGCTCAGTAGAGGCCAAGGATTTTGAAGAATGGAGAAAAGACCATTGGGTTTAGGGCCCAAGAGCTCATCAGTAATCTTGGCAAATAGAGTTTTGGTTGAGTGGTGGAGTCAGGAATCAAATGGCAAAAGGGGGTTGAGAGGTGAGTGAGTGAGGACCAAATGGGGGCAGTGAATGCCAGCCTTCTCTGTCTAGGAGTTTGGCATTGAACGGCAGGGGAGATCTATAGAACTATAGCTATTTTTGGCATTGAATTCAGCTAAGCAGGATAAACAAATCCCTACCCGAGGTGGAATTAGTTCTCCTGAGCCTGCTCTGCCAAGGGCATGGATAGCAACAGGACAGCTGGCCAAGAGACGCCGGGATTGGGAGGGAGGTCAGCTGAAGAGGAGGAGCTCTGTAAGCACTCCAGAACCAGGCACGTAATGAGTTAAGGTCAGGGAGGAGGGAACAAGCAGGATCCAGAGGTCAGGAGTTTAGGGAGGCCAGCAGCTGAAGCTGCCCCAGCAAATGGGTGGGGAACTCCAGACTGGAGGCAGGGCCCATGTTCTCTCTGGCCTATTTTTATCCAGCCTGCTCAGTGGGGGTGGGCTTCGGCCTTAGGTCTTGACTGTACCCACAAGATCTGTTATTTTTCAGCCATTCATTCAGCTTCAGTTGTATTAGCATGCAAAACACAGAGGAGAAAGGGAGTTTCTGCCAAGTTAAGAGTTTATAGTAAAAATAAAAACGGGTGTGATGCACATGTGTATATATACATGTGTTTATATTGTCGTGCCATGTTGTGCCATGTCTATTTGTGTCATGACATACCATACAGCATCCATCAATCATTTCTATTTTGTCTTATATTAATTATATTATAATATTTATTATATTAGTCTGGGTCTCCCTGTCGTATCCAGGTTGGAAGTAGAGTGGCTACCCCATGGTCCCAATCCCCCTACTGATTGGTATAGGGACTGATCTGCTACGTTTCCAACATGGGTCAGTTTGCCCCTCCTTGGGCAAACTAGTAGCCCTCCTAACTCTTGGGGCTAACCATACTGCTGCCAAACTTAGTGTGGATACCTGATCTCCTTTTCCCCCTACTATAGCTCAGAATCCCAAGCTCACGTGATCCGCTAGCCTCAGCCTTCTGGCCGGGATTACAGATGTGTGCCACCACACCTGGCTCACAAATAACTATCAGAAAATAATGTATGAAGCAATGTGAAGTTGGAGGGCTGGCCCCTTTAAAGTCAGGAAGACTTGGACTGAGTCCCATCTCTGACACATATTGACTGCACCTCTGAGCATATAACTTACTAAGGTGATTCTAAGTCAGACAATGAACAATCATTTGTTTAACACTTGCCAAGTGCCAAGTGCTGGTGATACAAAGAAAGGCAAAAAAAAAAAAACCAACAAGTTCCTACTGTCCAGTCTAATGAGGGAAAGAGTGAATAGCTATGGACAAATAAGTTTAATGTAGGGTAAATTGAGGATAACTCCAGGGAAGGCACTAAGTTTAAAGACTGGGAAAGGCTTCTTGCAGAATGCAAGACTTCAGCTGAGACCCGAAGGAAGCCAGGGAAGCAGGAGGGAGAGAATTACAGGTATGGCGGATAGCCCATGAGAACGTTCAGTTGGTAGATGGAGTGAGATAGAATGTCATGTACTGGAAATAGCAAGGAGACTACATGCTCTGGACTATAGAGTATGGGGAGGAGTAAGGTACAAGAAGACTGAGAAAGTCAGAAGGGGCCAGGTTATGATGGGAAGATGGGCAGACATGTGTTTTAGGATGATCACTTTGATGGCTGAAGACAGGATGATGTGGAGTGGGGATAGACTTGAGGCAGGCGGACCAGACAGAAGGCTATTGAGATAATCCAGGAGTGAGGTAATAAGGGTCTGCACCAGAGTGGTAACAGTGTCAGAGGAAAGAAGGGGGTGTATACAAGAGCTGTTACAAAGGTGGGAATGAGGGGACTTGACCTCTGATTGGATATGGGGAAAGGGAGATAGTGAGCAGTCAAGCATGACTCCTAGCTTGTGAGCTGGAGGGTTTAGAGAGAAAGGTGTTGACTAAGACAATAAGTTGCAGAGAAGGTGCCAATCCATATTGGCAGAGGGAGTTTCCACATTTTGGTGAAGCCACAGGCCATTTCCAAAATGCAAAAGTATATAAGGCCTATGAAACAAAGAAAAACTGCAAAATGATCTTCCATTCTTTTATCATCCCTTCCCACTTCTGCAGTGACTATGGCCAAGTGGCAGAAGTGTGGGGATGGCTGGGGTAGAGGGTGCCGAGAATTGCACTGTTCGTAGATCCTCTTTAAAGGCTGACCTAGCTTTCAATACTTTACATGTGAGAGCCTTGTCCAGAGATGGAATACAGTAGGAAATGAATCATATGAACCTTGACCTTTTTACTATAAGTGAAACCAAAAGACAAAAGGAGACGGTAGCCAAATGGAAGGCAAGCTCACAGATCCTCTTTGGAAAAGCAAAATGAAACCTCCTATCGCAGGGCATCTGGTCATCTCTCCTGTTGTTGTGCTTCTGGAATGCATTTACAAAACAGCCACCAGGGAAGAAATGGCAGCTTAGCCACCAGCATATTACAGAGGATAAAGAAGTGGGGGATCTCTGCAAAGAATTAATACTCTAAAACGTGAATCAACATACACATTAATCCTCCAGGATCTCAATGCAGAAGTAGCCATAGTGGGGAGAACAGTGAAAAATTGGTTGGAAAACAGGGTTCAGGAATAAGAAAGTGAAGTCAAAGGTCACACAGAATCCTCACATCTATTTTTCATAAATACTTTCTTTGACCAGAAAGTTGGGAGGTACTGGGTGTGTTGAACACTAAATACTCTGTCTCTGTTTCTCTCCTTTTCTCTCTCTCTCTCTCTCTCTCTCTCTCTCTCCCTCTCCCTCTCCCTCTCCCTCTCCCTCTCTCTCTCTCCCTCTCTCCCTCTCCCTCTCCCTCCCCCCCTTTCTATTGCACATGGGTGTGCTCACGCACACACACACACACACACACACAGAATTTCTGTTTTAAGAGACTGGAAACAATTTGTTACTAATGGGAGTCATTTCTGAATTAACTAATCTGTGTATGGACAGACCACCCACTTAGAGCAAAGAGCCAAATGGAAAGCAAATTAGTAGAAAGAATACAAATGGAAAGACCTGGTGTGGAATTAAAGCTATTCCAACCTGACCCATTTTAACAAGTTGTTAATGCTAGAAATGGAGAAAGGAGTAAAAGAAGAGTCATTGATAGAAAATTATCACCTTTTCCTAAGTGAATTTAACTGATAAAAGTCAATTGCCACAATGAAGAGACCAAAGAAGTCCCAACATTGACAGAAAAATGGTAGCCAATAGCATCATCAGTTTAGTATACAAACTCATTTTTTGGTCTGTAACAGAAGATAGTGGAAGATTATTAGCAATATTAATTGTCTTGTAAAAGAGTAAAAAGAGCTTAAGGTAAAAACGAGTCTATGGATGATTTGTATGAGATCCAACTAAACACATCATCCACTATGGCTGAGTGGAAGGAGAGCTGGACTTTGGGTCAGAGGACTTAGATTCAAATCCTATCTCTGCTCCTTACTACCTGTGTGACCTTGGGCAAGTTGCTTAATCTCACTAGATTGTAGTTAGCTCCTCTGTAAAATGAGAGGGTTTATCTAAGTGACCTTTGAGATTCCTTCCTGCTCTAAGCTTATGAACCCAAGGACATTCATATCAGTTGGTAAAATCTTATGGAGGAAGATAGTACAGATTTATGAACTGTATTGTCTCATAAAACAGCAGGAAGCAATACGGGTAAAATGAGTTTACTGAAAGTATGGCAAAAATCCTCAAAAGATCATCCTGAGATCATGTGAGAATGAAGCTGGAAGGAGGATGACGAATGGGAAGTGAAAAAGCTACGGAAGAATTTCTATAACCAAGTAATCTCAACATCAGATTTCAACTCTGACATGGTGGTCCCCAGGGTTTAACATATGAAAGTAGAAATGAATTAAAGACAATGAAGATAAGAAGAACAACTGGACTAGACCAAGTATACACTGGAGACAACACAGTTTGGGAGTATATAAGGATCCCCTTGATGTCTAAAAGAGAAAACAGAGTTCTGGGGGCGGAGTGGGAGTGGGAATCCCAGACCTTCTTATCATCAAAAAGAACAATCAGGAAAAGACTACTAAATACCAATCTGTGTGCCTATTTTTGATTCCATACAAAATCTTGACGAAAAGAAACACAATTATCAAGTGTTTCCTTGATGACAGCTTGAAAGGGGGACAATTGGGCTTTGACAAATAATATTCTACATCAGACCACAGCTCTGCCGTCACAATTCACTGAATGGTAGAAGGAAAACAGATTCCCATTATGCTTCTTTTTTGGCTTTTTTTTTTAAGGCTTTGAATTTGATGGGGCAGAATTCTAACATAAGACACCACGCTGGCTCCTATGTCCAAGTCATCATGCGTGGTGCCTTGAAAGATGTAACAACAGAGAGAACTTCTGTTCAACTCTTTGGTTACAGATGTCAAGGAAGGTCACACACTCACCAGAGATGTGTGCCCCCCTGCCCCACGTCCAGTTCAGATTCAGAGCAAAGAGGAATCTGTGTGAAGAGGTGTCATAAAGATTCTTGTGTGGAGATGGCACACATTGCTTCCTAAATAACATTGGTGCTTACTTAGAAGAATTACAATTGCCACACAGGAAAAACCAAGTAGATGTGGAGAATGGCAGTTCTGAATGTGATGTGTAGTTGAATAGAACCTTATCAGTGTAGTTGTATAGAACCTTATCAGAGAAGAGATGCCCTGAAATACATATATATATATATATATATATATATATATCTTTATATATATGTACATATATATTTATATATCTCTTGAGCAAACTCCTGGAATGGGCAATGCACTAAGGTGCACTGATAAGATATATATATCTTGAGCAAACTCCTGGAATGGGCAATGTCCTGAACAAGGGAGGAAAGCAGGCTTGGAAAAAGGTGGTGGGATTGCTACCAGAGTTCTCTATGTATCTTCTGTTACCATTCAATCACAAGCATTTCCTAGGCTTTTACTTTGACTCTGGCCCTATTCTAACTAAGTACTAGGCTTACAAAGAAGAGACAAAAATAATCCCTCCCATAGAGGAATTCTTTATTGTTTTGGTGCCAGCACTTAGCACAAATGCAGGTCACTTTAGATGTATCTTCCAATAAACCTCTTAAAATATGTATTGCTATTTCCCTAGGCTCAAATTAGCCTCTCGTATCTTTCCAGATACTTGGGCAGAATTAATTGGTCCATTTGGAGAAAGGGCGATAGCTAGGTGGCTCAGCGGATAGAATACCAGGCAGGAGTCAGGAAGACCTGAGTTCAAATCCAGTCTCCAACACTCCCTGGCTGTGTCACTCTTAGCAAATCACTCAAGCCTGTTTGCCTCAGTTTCCCCATCTGTAAAATGATCTAGAGAAGAAAATGGCAAACCAGTGTAGTATCTTTGCCAAGAAAACCCCAAATGGAGTCACAAAGAAACTGAACACAACTGAAAACAATGAAACCCCAACATTTGGAGAAAGGCACAATTCTACAATTGGGAAAGTTTCTGTTTTAGTAGCATTCACCCCAAGAATCCTCCCTCCATTCTCCACCATGGTTTCTACTACCCTAGTTAAACACCAGCCAAAGAGAAAGAAGAAAATCTGGACTATCACAGCCTACCTTGAATGTCTTCATAGCATATCAGTCAGCAAGCATTTATTAAGCACTTATTACATGCTAAGCACTGAAGAGACAAAGATAAAAGTCAAAACAGTCCCTGCCTTCAAGGAGCTTACAGCTTAACTGGGAAATATATATATATATATATATATATATATATATATGTGTGTATATATATATATATATATATATATATATACACACATTACACAAATTATCCAGAATTCACTAAAGGAGACTGGGAAGACTGGCAGCTGGGAAAGTGGGAAGGAATCAAGAAAGGCCGTATATAGAAAAAAACTTGGGCTGAACCTTGAAGGAAAGTAGACATTCTGAGAAATAAGGAGAGAAGGGTTCACATTCCAGGCATGGGGGAGAGCCAATACAAAAGGCAGAGAGACAGGAATAGCAAGGTCAGTATGGTTGGGCTATAGAGAGGAGAGGGAATTAATAGCTAAGAAGACTGAAAATATAGGTAGAGGCCAGATTTTGAAGAGTTTTAAATTCCAAAGAGAGTTTATATTTGAACATAGAGTGAGTAAGAAACATCGCTATGTTTGATCACTACTCCTGAAAATATCTAGCAGACTGGTAGAAAGTGGGCCATCAGGTCACACAGCTCAGCACAGAAAGAGGTATAACATTTTCTGGCTCATAGGTCAAAAGTCATAGGTTTAGAGCTGAAAGGAACTTTGGAGATAATTTTTAAGATGAAATCATACTTGATGAATCTAAGTTCCTTGTGTAAGTCTATTCATTAGTAATTTATCAATGAACATTTATTAAGTATCCACTGTGTGCTGAATGTGATGCTTAATACTAGAAAGGGAAATTGCCTATGCTTTTAAGGAACTTATAATCTAGCTACAGGATTCAGCATATTTGTCTATCTGTATATTATTGTTTAGTTGATTATTTGTCCGACTCTTTGTGACCCCTCTTGGGGTTTTCTTGGCAAAGATACTGGAGTGGTTTGCCATTTCCTTCTCCAATTCATTTGACAGATGAGGAAACTGAGGCAAACAGGGTTGAGTGACTTTCCCAGAGTCACACAACTAGTTAAGTGTCTGAGGCTGGATTCAGCTCTCTTCAGTGTGCCACTCTGCCATCTGGATGCCCTCAGTCTGTATATACAAGGTACTAAATAAGTGATTCTGATGGAAAAGTCACCAGGAGCTAGAGGAAATCAGGAAAAACCACATATAAATAGTTGACACGTGAATCAACTCCTACGGGAAACTAAAGGTTCTAAAAACCAGAGGTTCAGAGGGAGAGCCTTCCAGGCATGAGGGGGCAGCAATGCAAAAACCTGGAGGCAGATGGAGAGCTGTGTAAGACAGGCATAAGGCCAGTCTGGCCAGCCCACAGCTGCACAGAGAGGAGTAATGTGCCAAAACATTGGAAAACTAGATTGAGGCCAGGTTGTGAAGAACTTTGAATGCCAAACAGAGTATTGACCCAGTCCTAGAGGCAATAGGGAGCCACTGACATTTATTCAGTGGTTGGTTGTTGTCCGTGGTGCTGGAAGAGGACTAAAATGGCATCACTATGTCAGGGTCAAGATACAGTGTGTCTGATGGTGACTGATCAGACTGATATGAGCTCAGAAGGCTCTGCCACAGGCAGGGCACAACATTTGGAGTGGAGATGTTTCTACATTTGTGCATCTCACACTTTTTTTGAGCTACTTCACTCATTGAGCACAGTGCCATGGTGGGTGGTCATATACCTGCATCTCCCATGTCTCACAACCGATTCCAGAGTTCTTCAGAGAGACCTTGAGAGTGTCCTAGTGTTGTTTTTTCTGACCTCTGTGTGAACACTTGTCTTGAATGAGTTGTCCATGAAATCGTTTTTAGGCAAATGTACATTTAGCATTTGAATATCATGGCCAGCCCATCAGAGTCTTGCTCTTTGCAGTAGGATTTAAATGCTTTGCAGCTCAGCTCAAGAAAAGACTTCCACATCCAGTCCCTTATCTTCTCCAGTGATCTTCAGAATCTTCCTAAAACAGTTAAAACGGAAGCTATTCAGTTTCCTAGCACCATGCTGGTATGTTGTCCAGATTTCATAGGCATACAACAATGAGGTTGGCACAGTGGCTCTGTAGAGCTTTATTTTGGTAGAGAGTCTAATACCACTTCTGTTCCGCACTTTCCTTCGGAGCTTCCCAAACGCTAAGCTTGGCAACAATCACATCAACTTCATCATCTATGAATACATCCCTGGAAGGTATACTGCCAAGGTAAGTGAACTTATCCACAGCATTCAGAATGTCTCCATTTGCTGTAACTGATGGTTCCACATATGGATGGTGTGGTGCTAGCTGATGGAGAATTTCTGGGGATTTTTTGTGTTATCAAGCCAAAATTAGTACAAGCAGCAGAGAATCAATCCATACTCTGCTGCATCTCAGCTTCAGAGGCTGCATTGAGTGCACAATGATCTGCAAACAAAAAGCCAAACACCAACTCTCCCTCAACTTTAGTCTTAGCTTGTAGCCTTTTTAAGTTAAATAATTCACCATCAGTGCAGTAAGAGACCTTGATGCTATGTTCATCCTTGTCGAAGGCATCTGACTATATATCATTACAATTATTCTAGGGGCAGCCGGGTGGCATAGTGATTAGAGCACCGGCCCTGGAGTTAGAAGGACCTGAGTTTAAATGTGGCCTCAGACATTTGACACACTAGTTGTATGACCTTAGACAAGTCACTTAACCCCAATTGCCTTGTATTCTCCCCTCCAAAAAAAATTATGCTAAAAACTATAAGAGCAAGTACACAGCCCTACTTCACTGCATTGGCGACTAGGAAAGTACACAAGTATGCCATCATGAACTGACATATGGTACTGATTAACTTCTCTGGGCAACCAAATTTTGCCATGATATTTCTTTTATTAAGTAGAAGAGTGACATCAGACCTGCACCGAGCTCAATTTATGAAAGTCACTTTGGCAGTTCTATGGAGAATGGGTTTTCAGGGGGTGAAACTTGAGTCTGGGAAACCAATTAAGAAACTATCACAATGGTACAGATAAGAGGCGATAAAGTCCTTAGCTGGGCTGGTTGCTGTGTGAGTGGAAAGAAGGCTTATGAGAGATATGAAGATAGGAACAACAAGGTTTGTGATGTGTGTGGTGTGGGAGACTGGCAACTTTTTGGTATTAGAAAGTTCCCCAAAAGACTTTTTACCCATCTCTGATGCCAGCATGAGAGCATTAAAAGGAAAGCTGTATTACGTACACCTGAGGTAAAATAATTTTCAGCATCCTGAAGATTCAAGATGAGATTACATACTTTCTTAGGAATCAGCTGCCTCCCCCTGTCCAGAGTCTTCTTGGTGAAGACAAGTGTGAGATCTGTCTTCTTCAAGTCAGGATAAAAGTAGCAGAGGGGCATCTGTAGCAAACACATAAAAACAAGGAATATTGGGGTCTTTGTTGTTGTTTGGTCATATCTGAGTCTTCATGTTCCCATTTGGGGTTTTTTTGGCAAAGATATTGGAGTGGTTTACCATTTCCTTCTCCAGCTCATTGTACAGATGAGGAAACTGAGGTAAACAGGGTAAAGTTACTTGCCCAGGGTCACACAAGTAATAAGTATCTGAGACTGGATTTGAATTCCTGAAGATGAGTCTTCCTGATTCCAAGCCCAGCCTCTGTCCACTGCACCACCTAGCTGCCTATATATTAGAGCAGTGGTTCTCAACCTGTGGGTCACGACCCCTTTGGGGGTTGAATGACCCTTTCACAGGGGTCACCTAAGACTATCAGAAAACATATTTCTGATGGTCTTAGGAACCGAGACACTGCTCCTCTATCCTTCTCCAGGCAGGTCTGCCCACATGCAAATACGCCCACATTTGAGTATTAAAGGGTTGTGGCATTAGGAAGGTAGAGAACCACTGTATTAGATCGAAGTTGGAAAGGACCTTTGAACATAGACTATAAAACCTAGAAGAAGCTTTGGAACACAGACAGAGCTGAAAGAGGATTTAGTGATGTTCTCATTCAATGTGTTCATTTTACAGATGAGAAAACTGGTGCCTTCAGTATCACAGTTTGTTGACTTGACACAGAGTTAGTTGCAGAGCTGAGACTTCACTGCTCTCTCCTGCTTCAGACACGTGCTAACTGTGCAATCCTGGGCAAATCATTTAACCTACCTCTGCCTCAGTTTCTTTGTATGTAAAATAGAGATAAGGATCACACCTACCTATGGGGTCACTGAAAAGATTTAAAAAAAATAACAGAGTGCTTTGCCAATGTTCAACAGTGAGGATGATGATGTAATGTCATTTGTGCTTGTTTATGCACAGTGGTCATGTGCCATTTCGTAGGGTCAGCTCTGCATCTGAAAGAACATGGCACCTAAGGTTCCTTTAGACTCTGTGCTTTGAGAACTCCAAAAAGAATTGCAATGTGTACTTGGGCTAGTTTGGCATGGAAAGCAAAAACAGCCATGTAATTATCTTATCATTATCAGTTCCTGCTGTACAATGCTGTGGTCAATAGTCATCACAAGAAAATGAGAAAGTCTTTGTGCCCAGCACAATGAGATGATAAAAAAAGAGGGAGACACACACACTTCCTCCAATCCCCCACCCTGCCCCAGTGTTTAGTGTTGTGCAAAAATGAAGCAAAACAATCATTGTATTGTACTTTCCCAGAGACCAGTTTAACTTCCTCCGTCAGAGCTGGTTTTTTCTCTGGCTCCAACTGACAAGCATTCTGGGCACTGGAGCACTGGCTAACTTGTGAACTGAAGGGCTACCCATCATAGTGGGCTCTCCCACAGAGGCCAACCAGCTCATCAGATGTTGTTGAAATGAGGCCATCGGCTACTGGGAAGAGGAGGTTTGCGGTGGGCTAAAGTGGGGAAAACTCATTGACCATGGGGTTAGCAGAGTTCTGCCATCCCTGCCCTGCCACTGTCTTTGTGACCGTTGTCTTTGTGACCCTTTCCTTTTCTGGCCTTCTGTTTCCTCCTCTGGTGAAAGAGGGGTGTGGACTCTGCCCCTTCCTGCTCTAGTCATTTGTAAACTTGAACTTTACTCATCATAGAGGTAGGATTGTACTCCAGACCTCGATTCAGGAGACCTAAGTTTGAATACTATCTCTGATACCTACTAGCTATGGGATTGTGGGCCAAGTCATCCAACTTCTCAAAGCCTCAACTTCCTCGTCTGTAAAATGGGGATAAGTATACTACCTCCTAATGTTGTGAGGAGAATGCTTGGAAGTCCTTAACTCTGTGTGTGTGTGTGTGTGTGTGTGTGTGTGTGTGTGTAAAGCAGAATATGTACACACTCTTCTCAGAGTCTCTTCACACCTTTATGTTTGGGTTTAGGGTAACTTTTTTTTTTTTTACCAAGAGAGTGACAACATAGAGAATGATCATTAAAACCTTAGATTTATATCCTGATAAGTTTTGTTTTGGAGAAAAGGTTGGGTGATTAGAAGACCCAAAACTAGTATCCGGAGGCTTTCCTGGATTTCCTGGGTGCTACCTAGAAGCAGCAGGCTTAATTGTTTTCAGTAAGCCCTTTGATCTGGCCCTTCTGTATTCTAGGAAATACCTGTCAAACCTGTCTTTCATGGGACTGGACTAGGAAAAACCATGGCTAGGAATCCAGGCAGCCAAATGCCTTTAGACAAAGGCCATGGAGTCAAACATCAGTAACACCAGATGGCAAATGGGAGCAAGAGTCTGGAAGGCAGGATCAGTGAGTCCATAGGGAAAGTCAGAAGGCTTTCAGAAGGCTATCCTGAGCTGTGGTTGATGCAGTTGATGCAGTCTAGCCCTGGGCAATCAGCTAATTTTTGTCATTAGCACTAGGAAGACCTAATAGGATACCAGGGAAGCAGAAAGGAGGAACAGGAACAACCTGGTCTGAGGCCAGGCACTGGGCAGGAGGGGACAGGTTTGAGCTTAATGCAGGACTCCAATGTGGAGAGCCCAGGAGTCCAGCCATTCTTGAGTTTGAAGGCCCTATGACTTGTAGATCTCTGAGGGGCAGTGTGGCAAAATGGAAGAAGCATTAGATGTAAGATTCAGGATTTGGGTTACAGCTCTGTTGCTTCAGAAATGGTGTGACCTTGAGCATGTTCACCAACCTGGCTGCCCTTTGGTTTCCTCATCTGTAAAATGGGAATAATGAAATGCATAACACCTCTACCCTAGACCATGCCCCATAGCCTTCATAGGGGTTGCTGTAGGGCAAGTGTATCATAAACCTTTGAGTACTTCAGAAATAGGAGTTTTCATCCACTACTTGATATAAGTTCCCCAGCTGGACCTCTTGACAGACATTTAGATTTCCATGAAGTTTCCTTCTTTTACAATCTCTTGCTTGATTCTTCCTCCTTGTTTACACTTGTCACTTATCTCACTAACTTTTCCCCAACTCAGTTTAACCTCTGTTTTATCCCCAAGGGGGAATCTTTAATGAAAGTTGCTAAGTGAACCCTAGGACCCGGAGTCAGGTCGAGGCTTCTAAAATGCTTCCATTGGGCCACCCTTTAAGTACTTAGTATGTGGAGCACACTCTCTTAGGTATAAAAGAGACATGAACACCTTCCTTCATAGACTTTCTAATTTAACAGGAGAAAAGTAACACAGAACCTAAAGAGGTCCTTTATGAATCTCTGGTCCTAAAACCATAGCTCGTGAGCTTTCTTTGCTGTGTTTCCCTTCATCAGCCAGACAGAGGGCACAAAGCAAAGGCATTTACTGGAACTGCAGAGTAAGATTTACAATAGAACATCCATGCTGCCTCCCTCCATGTAAGTATAGGGCACCCTTGCCCACAAACATGTGCCGTTCATGGGGAGAGAATGAACAAGAGAGAAATCTCTCATTAGAATACAAGGTTCAGGAGAAAAGGGGTTGTTTCATTGTTTGTATTTGTGACCTCCAGCATGTGCACAGCTCCTTACTTGGTAAGTAAGTCCTTACTTGGTCCTTATTGGTTGGCACATGAGGATCCCACAACAGAGGAGCTTGTACTTACAGTGTGGTAGGGTCCCTGACACTCCCTCACTGCCCCTCACTGGGTGAGCCATCAAGGCTAGAAACGTAGTTCTTCTGGCTTTGCTGGGACTGGTCTCTGTAGGGCATACTGCTCTCTGTTGGTTTTATTGCTTTGAGCCTCCAGTCTCCAGCTAAGTTAAAATCCTTGGCCAGGGCACCACTAGAGTCCTTTTGAAAGAACTATAGCCCTTCCACTGCACCAGCAGAACCCACTCCTCTCCACTACTCCCTTGTAGGCTCAGCTCTGAGATTTGTCATCACACAAGCTGCAGAATTATTCTTCAAAGTGCCAGACTCACTCCTTTCAAAACCTTAGTATCATTCCCGCTTTGAAATTCTCACCAAGGTTATTGATATCTATGCCCAGGAACAAGTCCATTATGTCAGCCAATCACTGGTGAGTGTTTTCTGTGTCTTTCATATGCACATAGGCTAACCTCTTTCATGCTATAAATAAGCCACTCAAAATCTAACACTCCTACATATGCACTATTGTACAATAGTTATGATGCATTATGAAACATGAGGCTAAGGGGAACGCCAAGACCAGTGTGTGTCCAAAGAAAAAAAGGTTATCTCTTTCTTGAGGTGGGGGAAGAGTGCAGTTCAGGAAAGGGTCCATGCAAAAGGTGACTTTTGATCCATGACTGGCTAGGAATTCAAAAGGTAAAAAGTTGAGGTCTTTTAAAGCATGGGAAAAGGTAAAGTATGCATATGTATTTGTATGTGCATGTATATATATAGAGACATATATATATGCACATATATGTATGTGTATGTGCATTCTTTTATTAAGGGGATTTGTTCTGTGAAGTTTGGATTCAGTCCAAGAGTCTCGCTTGAGGACCTAGAGGGCCACATGTGGCCTCGAGGCCACAGGTTCATGACCCCTGCATTGACAAAAGCATAGACATAGGAAGCATTGGATATATGCTAAGGTAATGAGTAGTCCAATTACTCAAAAGTCAGACCAAGTCAAGCAGCATTTATTAAAGACTTACTGTATAACAGAAATTGTATTATGCTCCGGAGATTTAAAAAGGGGGGCAGGAAACAGTCCCTGCTCTCAAGGAGCTCACAGTCTGATGGGAGAGACACCATGCAAACATCTACGTACAAACAAGATAGTAGATGTTTCCACAGTGTTAGTATACTAAGATACCCTATATACACACACACATATATGTTTTATATATATATAATATATGCTATATATACATATATATGTTATATATACATACATAGGGCATCTTAGTATACTAACTTTTTAGACACACACACACACACACACACGATAAACTGAAGATAAGGAAGGATAAGGAAAAGACATTAAGAGGGATCAGGGAAAGTATCCTGATTTTGTGTAAAAGGTAGAATTTTTACTTGGAACTTGAAGGAATCTAGGAAATAGAGGAGAGAAGAGAGAGAATTCTAGACATGGGGAGCAGCCAATGAAAATGCACTGGGTTGGGAAATGTGCAAGGAGCAGCAAGGAAGCCAGTATCATCCTACATGGAGAGGAGTCATTTGTAAGAGGACCAGAAGAGTAGGAAAGGGCTAGGTAGTGAAGTGCCTAGGGAAAAGGGACATTACTGAGTGGGGTGGGGTGGTGGCAGTTACGTGATAAGACGTGTATAAGATTGGGAGACACTCCAGCCGGCTACTGCAGTAGTCCCCAAGTGAGGAAAGGAGAGATCGGTCTGTAAACATGTATTAAGCACTTAGACAAAAGTAGATTTGAAAGGACTTGATAACTTTGGATATGAGGGATGAGAGGGACTGAGAAGTCAAGGATGAACACCAAGGATGTGAGCCTGGGTGACTGGGAAGGCCATGATGCCCTTGACAGTAACAGGAAAATCAGGAAGAGGGGAGGGCCTAGAGGAAAACGTAATTTCACTTTTGGATATAATAAGTTTACAATGTCACTGGCCTATCTAGCAATTGGAGCTTTGAGAATGGAGGTCAGGAAAGAGATTTGAGCTAAATGAGTAGGTCTGAGGATCATCTCCATCGTGAGGATAATTGGATCCATGGTATCAGATGAGATCAAGAGCAAAATTGTATTAGGGAGAAGAGTTCCCAGGTCAGAGTCCTGGTTATGCGTATAACCTGGTTGAAGGCCCAGCAAAGGAGTCTGAGACAGAACAATCAGAATGTAGCAGGAAAACCAGGAGGAAGCGGTGTCACAAAAACCTAAGAAAGAACCATAGAGAGTGATCAGCAACATCTAAGGCTACTGAGTGGTCAAGAAGGGTGGGAACTAAGAATCTAAGACCTTTAGAGTTGGCAATTAAGAGATGATTGGTAACTGCTGAGAGCAGTTTCACTTGAATGATAAGGAACAAAGAGATATAACAGCTACATGAGTGTGATATTTTTGACTGAGAGGAGAAAAGATATAGGCACAAGATAGTTGCCTTCAAGTATTTGAAAAGCTGTCAAATAGAAGGATTAGACCAGTTCTTCCAAGTCCATAAGGTAGAATTAGAAGCAGGGGAGACAAGTTAAAAATGGGCAGATCTGGACTAAAGAAAATGGAGCTCCCAAAATGCTCAGGGGTTCTTGGGTCCTGGAGGTTTTCAGGAGGAATCTAAGTGACCCTTTTCTGATGATGTCATTTCCCCCTCCTTCTGGGTTGGACTCAGTGACCTCTGAGACTGCTTTCAGCTCAGAGATTCTTTGAGGCTCCAGAACATGGTGGCTCAGGAATTCCTATTGGATTCTGGAGGTAAGAGAACCATTGAAAAGGTTTTGAGCACAGTGACATGAACACATCTATGCATAAAAAAGTTCGACATGGCAGAGGGTGCTGGAGAGATTGGGGGAGGGGGAGCCTGGAAGCCAGGAAACCAGTTAGGAAACTGGTAGAGACATCCAGGTGAAAGGTAAAGAGGGCTGATACTAAGGGAGTGGCCCTGGGGAATCCAGAGGAGGTTGTAGATAAGAGAAATCTAGTGGAGGAAGCATTGACTGGACCTGGTTATTTATTAGGTGTGGGAGAGGGAAAAGTCACCTATAGCTCCCAAGTCTCAGGCCCTGGTCAGGAGGAGGAGTTGGGAAGAAGGGGGAACAAAGATAAGTTCTATTTTGAATATGTTGGTAACAAACTGGTTTAGGTTTAAGTCCCAAGTTTCTGGCAGATCTGACTTTAACTTTCTGCCCATGACCTGTTATGTCCACAGACATGGGAAGACAGACTGTCTGGGCCAGAGAGTACTGAACGAAACCCAGAAACCTCCAAACTTCCCCCTTTATAAAGTTTCTCTCCTTCTAGTCCTCATCAGCTTGGCCTACTAAGATACTAAGATACCCTATATATATATAAATATATATAGGGTATCTTAGTATACTAACACTATGGAAACATCTGCCATCTTGTTTATACATAGATGTTTGCATGGTGTCTCTCCCATCAGACTGTGAGCTCCTTGAGAGCAGGGGCTGTTTTTTGCCCCTCCCCCCCTTTTTAAATCTCCGGAGCATAATACAATTTCTGGTATACAGTAAGTCTTTAAGTCTGGGGCAATAATGGATTGCCTCAGGGCTTTGGAGGAAGGGGAAGGGGAAGGGGAAGGGGGAAGGAAGTTCACAGATCTTGAGCTGTTGTAAAAAATGGCTAGCCTGCCCAGCTCAGGCCTCAACCATTTCTTGCTTTGTCTCCTAATTCTCATGGCTCAGTCGCCAGAGAGGAAGGGCTAACCTGAGGGGTTAACAGCCCAATTAAGACTGGAACTGGATTCCTTTCTAGACAGGAAGTGAAGAGGGAAAGCCTGTAAATTTGGTTCAACCAGTGTTTATTGAGAAGGACTATATGTCAAGTTTTGTGCTTAATGCTGTGGTGGATACAAGAGGAATACAAGATGGAATCGTTGACCTTAAGGAGCTCCCAGTTGGGGTAGACTCAACATAGTGGGGTTTATCTGTTCCAATCTACCCTATGCGGTAAGGCCTGATTTATTTTCTCTAATGAGCAGCTCTCAGGTTACATCTCCTCTCTGCAAAAGACCCTTCAATGGATGCCCATTATCTATAAATTAAATTCAACAAACCTTTATTAAGCACCTCCTATGTATGAGACTCTAGAGACACAAAGATAAAAAAAAATGTAAATGACCCAGGCCCTTTCTTTCAAAGAAGTCACACTTTTTATGGAGGACTGGGGGGTGGGACAGAGAGCAGTCCTAATGACAAGTGAGTAAGGGTAATTCAAGAGAGGACATGAGAAAGTCAAAGCAATATTGTTAAGTAGATAGGATTCAGAATTTGGAATCAAGCAGGCTTGGGTTCAAATCCTAATCCTGACACTTACCAAGCTATGTGACCATGGCTCGCCACCCCCTTTGAGCTGCAGTTTCTTCATCTGTAAAACAAAGAAGTATCGTCCTCATAGGCTTTACTGTGATGTTCAAATCAAATAATCTGTGTATAGTGCTTGGCAAACTCTACAGCATTCAACACATATTGGCTCTTGTTATCCTCTCATCTTTGTATTATCTTATTTATTACAAACATTCTTTTCTTATTAAATGGGAGGTTTAGGAAATGTGTTTTAGGAAAAAAATACTTAGGAGAAAACACTTTCAGCTGAGAGGAGGAAGAAGGGTACTCTAATAATCAAGCCTGATTTCCACATTTTAGCATTCAGAGCTTTCTATAATCTAGCTCCAATGTACCTTTGGAAATTTCTCACTGAAGGGCATCCTACATCTTCCCGACCTGTGCCTTTCCTCATAATGTCTTCTAGTTATAGAACACCTTCCCTACAAACCAATCTCCACCTGTTAAATTTCTAGTTTTCCATCATGGCCCACCTCAAATGCTCTCTCCTCCACAGAACTTTCTCTGATTATGTATACACACAGATACCAGACGTGATTCCTCTGAACTTCCATGGCATTTTATTTGGACCCATCATGTATGTATCATCCTGTACTTACATTGTATTTGAGCACAATTGGTAACTTCCAGCTCAGGGTCCTTCCTGGTCATTGCTTGTTAAACATTTGTTGACCTGAATGACATAAAATAATTAACAAGAAATTCAAAACTGGCTGCAGATGGATGGAAAAACCTATACTGAGAATTCACCCCAAGACTGGTTCTCTAATGCATAGTCTAGCTTTGTCTGAATCAGTGGTTCTCAATCTTCCTAATGCCACAACCCTTTAGACCAGTGGTTCTCAACCTGTGGGTCGTGACCCCTTTGGGAGTTGAACGACCCTTTCACAGGGGTCACAGGGGTCGCCTAAGACCATGGGAAAACACATATTTCTGGTGGTCTTAGGAACTGAGACACCAGTCCTCTATCCGTCTCCAGGCAGGTCTACCCACATGCAGATACACCCAAAAACAAGTATTAAAGGGTCATGGCATTAGGAAGGTTGAGAACCACTGCTTTAGACGGTTTAATATTTGTATGTGGGTGTATCTGCATATGGGCAGACCCGCCTGGAGACAGCTAGAGGAGCCATGTCTCGGTTCCTAAGACCATCGAAAATATGTGTTTTCCCATGGTCTTAGGCGACCTCTGTGACCCATGTGAAAGAGTTGTTCGACCCCCAAAGGGGTCATGACCCACAGGTTGAAAACTGCTGGACTCTAAATGAAGGCAGGACCCAGCACTGAGGCATTGTGCAGAAAGAAATCTTATTGGGTAGCAAGGCAAGTGACACCTCCCTGAATCTTCCTCAATTGCCTCAGCTGCCACTATGCGCCACATCCAATAAAATATACATTGCATTTATTTCATATCTTTTATTATGTACATATTCTCTCCCAGTAGCAAGTGAGCACTCAGTCAAACTGAGACCTGCTAAAGACTTTAGCTTGAAAAGGCCGAGGTCCCCCACTGCACCCTAGGCTACCTTCATTTGTCCTGATCTGGCCACTGGACCCAGATGGCTCTGGAGGAGAAAGTGAGGCTGGTCCCTTTGCACAGCCCTGCGTCACTTAAATCTAACTCACTTGTAGGTCACGGCATCACCTTCCTGATGTCACGGTCCTCTCTGAGAATGAAGGACAAACAGCAGTTAGCAAATAAATAGGTGTCACCTTGAAAACACAGACCATTCTGTTTTCCATCTTTGTGTCCCCCAGAAGTGCTGCACAGTACCTGGGATATCACAGGTGCTAAATGAATGCTTGAAGCTCAAGTGATTGGCACCACCCGCTGCCCAGCATTCTCCAGGAAGTGCCCCCTGAGGATGCAGCCCACTGACAAGGCACACCAGGGATATGCTTAGGAGCTGTCAAACTTAGCAGTAGCAAAGTGGTGAGCTAAGCAGAAACCGAACCAACAAAAGCCCTTTGAGTATCCACACAACATTAATTTATTCAACAAACATTGACCGAGCTCCTGCAGTGTTGCTAGGAACTGAGGGAAACACAAAGATAACTGAGTCCACTGTCTCAGCCCTGGTTTGCAGTCCGACTATTCGAGGGGGTTGGGGAGCGGGGAGGGGGGGGGGAGAGTAAATAGATAAGACGCGTAAACAGATTCATGATGCAAGGTAAAAGAAAGAGAACACATTTAATAGTTCTGAAGAAAGACTTCATGGAAATTGGGCCCCTGAGCAGGACTGTGAAGGCCGGGTAGGATTTCAAAAGGCAGGGATGGGAGACAGGGCGAGGTGGGAGGAACATTTTTCAGGCAAAGACACAAAGATAGGGAAATCCCCTGGATGTGATTTTAGTACAGGGTTTAGTTGTTTGGGTTTGTTTGTTTGTTTGTTTGTTTGTTTTTTAGTACAGTTGGGTTTGTTTTTGTGGGGGGTATAGTTTTGTTGAACTTGTATACAGTACATGATAGAAGCTCGAAGAGAGAAGGCTGGAAAAAATATGTTGAGGCCTGAGCTTGATGAGGGCAGTCCTAACCACATAAGTAGACTGTTAAGCCCTTGCCATCTATGGGACGTAGTATAAATGTCTCTTCTTCCAACGACTGCTTACTTTCTCCCTCTATAACCCCTGCATTCAGTATTTGGCCTGTCCCTCCAGGGAGTGGGATGGAGAAGGAACCCCATGATGGAGCTGCTGCCATTTATCATGGTCCAGAGGAATTGGGAACCTTCCCCTAACTGCAAACCTGTAGGGGTCTGGATGGTGCCTGTAAGGTCTGAGAGAGAAGAAGGTAGCAGCTAATAATTCACTCACTAAGATTAGAATGCAGCAGGGTGGAAGGAGAGAAGCTACAGGACAAGGCAACACACTTGGCAAGCTTCCAGAGGACTGATGGAAGGAAAGGCCCAGCCGACCAACCGGAAGGGGGGAGAGAGAGAGAGAGAGAGAGAGAGAGAGAGAGAGAGAGAGAGAGAGAGAGGAGACTCAGATGGCCTGAGGGAAAGGCCCAGTGTGCTCTACCTGGGGCCTCTGCCAGGCTCCCTTCACCCTCATTCTGTAATATTTAAATTTTTTTTTTTTTTTTTTGCTTTTTGTAGGAGGGAATGCAGGGCAGTTGGGGTTAAGTGGATTGCCCAAGGTCAAACAGCTAGTAAGTGTTAAGTATCTGAGGCCACATTTGAACTCAGGTCCTCCTGACTCCAGGGCAGGTGCTCTATTCACTGTGCCACCTAGCCACCCGGATTCTATAATATTTTAAATCAAGCTCAAGCTAACAAAATTGTTATTCAAGTGTCTTCTCAACAGCTACACTTTAAAAATTCAATTATTGACCATTAATACATAAACGGAAATGATTATAAATATTCATTGTCATGAAATTATAAAGTGCCTACTATGGATAAATAACCCTTTGTTAGGTTCTGGAGATAAAATTATGAAAACAGCCATCTTGGCCCTCAGAAAGTTTCTGCTATACAGAGAAATAACACGAACAGAGATATCAGAGAAAGAGCACTGAATTTGGCATCAGAAAATCCAGGTTCAAATCCCAGCTCAGACACTTAATACCTATACCACATGGGGTAAATAACTTGCCCTCTGTGGACAACAGCTTCCTCATCTGTAAAGAGGCTCTAGGGCCCTTCAATTGTTCCATCTGCAAACCTATGATCCCATTTTTGGCCTTTGGCACCTGTGTGACTGGAGGTGTGCTGGTAAATGTTTAACAACCAATTCCTCAGGAGTAAAAAGTATAAAGGACACACTTTAAAGTTAATGTACTCTATTAACATTTTCTCCATTATTTTCTTAAGTTGAAACGATCACTGAAACAATAAATCAAGCCCCAATCTACAGTGTTGACCAATTTCCAAGACGTAAACACCCTTGCTGAAAATGTAATCAGTGACTCTTGGGCTCTTGTCGTACTGTACCCCTCTGTGTGACCTTTGCCTATATACTGTATATATGCATGCATGTGTGTATGTACATGCATATGTATGTACACATGTACACATATAAGTATATATACACAGACAGAAAGAGGAGAGAAAGGAAGGATGAGAAAGAGAAAGAAAGAAAAAGGAAGAGAAAGAAAGAAAGGAAGGAAGGAAGGGACAGAAGGAAGGAAGGAAGGAAGGAAGGAAGAAAAAGAGCCTTGTTTTGCCCCTTTTTGTATCTTCAGCGTTTAGTACACTGCCTGGCACGTAATATTAATAAATGTTTATTCATAGATTTATCAATAGCATCCATCATATTCCAGGCACCATGCTGAGCACTTTACAAATATCTCATTGGATCCTCACTACAATGGGGAGAAATAGGTGCTGTTATTATTTCTGTTTAACAGTTGAGAAAACTGAGGCAATCAGAGGTTAAGTGGTTGGCTCAGGATCCCATAGCTAGTAAACTTCTGAGGCTGGATCTGCATTCAAGGCTTCCTGACTCCAGGTCCAGTACTCTATTCACTGTACCACCTCACTGCCCAAGAAAAAGCAGATGACTCTTGAGCCAAGGTGTGAATGATAAGGCTTCTGGTGACGGAGAGGTGACAGACTCAGGGAGCAGAAGTATAACATGGCCATAGGAGGATTTTTTTTTCTTGTCTCTAAATATTTGTTACCAGAGTTTTTTGTTTGTCTTTCCTTTGATGGGAGTGGGAGAAGAGGGTAAGAAAATTGATTTTTGTTAGCTGAAAAAATGAAATTTAACTTAAAAACCAAAAAGTTATAAGACTTAGGCAGAGATGATGGTGGAGATTATTCCACATATGGGGGAAGGCTTGTGTGAATGCATGGGAATGAGAGATAGAATGTCAAATTTTGGCAACATTCCAGTTAGCATTCTAGGTTGGAACATAGAGTGAATGAAAGGGGATAATTTGAAATAAGGCCAAACGGGAAGTTTGAACCATATTATGGAGGGTCATAAATCGCAGTCTGAAGAGTACTTACTTTATCCTACAGAAAGGAACATAAGAGAACAGATTTAGAACTGGAACGGACCTTTGTGATCATGATCTGTGAACTTTAAAAATATATATTTTGATAACTATTTCAACAGAATTGGTTTCTTTTATAATTCTGTGTATTTTATTTTGTACATTTAAAAACATTATTCTGCGAAGAGACACTTTTCACCAGCCTGCCAGAGGGGGTGCCATGACATACACACACGCACAAAAAGATAAGGGACTTGTGATTTCTAGTTCAAGTGCCTCATTTTACAGATGAGAAAGCGAAGAAAACAGCAACAGTGACAAATATTTGTCAAATGTCTCTCTGATGTCATTCATTTAACACACATTTATCAAATGTATACATATGTAAAATAAATATATGTGTGTGCAGATGTGTGTATACACACAGACACACACACACACACACACGAGCACAGAACGTTGTTGCTAAGTATTGGGAGAGAAGGGTTCAGAAATAATGACAATCCCTGCCCTCAAGGAGCTGACAGTTTAGTGGGGAAGATGCATAATACAAATCAATACCATACAAAATGGACTATGACAAGTGTGTAAAGTAAATCAGAGCAAAGTGCTACTTGAAGTCTGAGGAAGGAAAGATCATTTCCAACCTGGAGGACCCAGGAAGGTTTAGAAGAGGAAGCAGGATATTGATAAGACTTGTAGAGGAAGAGATGAGTGGAGAGGGAAGAGGACAGCCCAAGTCCAATATCCAGCTGGAAAATGGGATGGGTCCAGTTTGACTGTTGGATGTAACGTGGAAAGGATTAATGTGAGAGCAATCATGAAAAAGCACATGGAAGGAAAGGTTTTCTTTGTTTCTGCAAATACATTTTTGATCATCAGAAGCCTTCCTTGTGAACAAAAATGCTAATTGAAGAAAGAAAAGTCAGACTGACCAGCTAATCAAAACACCCAATCTGTGCAGGATTAAAATAGAATGTCTTGCTGTGGTGATTGGCAAGCACCAAGGGAGCGTTAGCAAGTATGACATCCTGTTCTCATGATTTAAATGCTAAAACAATGCATCGACAAGAACAGAGAGTGGTCCCACGTAAATCTTCCGTGAAGCTTCTCCTGTGAAAAAGCTGCCAAACACCACCTTGCTGAAGGTGTCCAGCACACCTGGAATTCAAGGAGAAAGCTTTGCTTGGATTGGGAAGTTGAGACTGAATTTGGTATTTCTTCCTCCCAGCTTAATGGACAGCTTCCCACTTCCTTTTTGGACACTGTCAGAATATCTTTGTTGGTAAAACCCCTGCCAACCTTACATAGGTGGAAGTCAGTATGGGCTAGAAGAAATGGCCCTTCGCTAGCAGAGTAATATTGGCAAGTTAATCACTTTTCTAGGCTGAGTTTTCTCATCTGTAAAACGGGGGTTTTAGTCAGTACCTCTTAAACTACAGGTTGCATCCCCATGTGGGATCTTGAAAATTTTGGTAGTTGTAAAAGATTTCTGAACATGTAATGACCGAATAACGGATCCGAGGTGTCTCTGGAAGTGCTTGCCTGTGTTACGTCAAGCAACTCCATTGTGGCCTTGGTTCTGAATATGCAGCATGCTAACTTTGCACTGCACGTGCCCTCACACCACCCAATGCCCGCAAATGCTGCTAAACTGAGAAAAGGAGTCTCAAGTGGAAAAAAGCGTAAGAAGCCCTGAACTGAGTTTGAAATCCTGTGGGGCCCAGAGTGGTTGCCTATGACGTGATGCAGGAAGAATGGAAGAGCCCTCACTGATCTGCCACAGGATGCAAAATTCCCATCATCGATCCCTTCCCCACCTTCGAGTTTTGAAAGTTTTGAAGGTCTAAGAAAAATGAAAATGTTTTGCCATAAAAGGATCGCTCGTGAAGCATCATTTTCCACTAATACCTGTTCACAGATTAGTTTCTTCCAATGATCTAACATCAAAGACTAGGGTTCTAAAGGCGTGGGACACGAGACAGGTAAGTGTTAGTGGGAGTATGACATTCGCTGCCACTTAATGAATTTAGCTTTCTAGTTTCAATTTCCTAAATGAGGAATTCCTCACAGCAGGAGTACACAGAGGACATAGGTGAGGTGTCATAGACAGAGAACTTTGGCCTTGAAGCCAAGAAAACCTGAATTCAGATCCTGCCTCTGACACACACACACACACACACACACACAGGAGTTGCATGACCCTAGGCAGTTCACTTAATCCTCTCTGTATTCTAGGCAGTTTTTCTAAGACTTTTAATTGCAAAGATGCTAACATGCTCCAGCAGAATAGTCCTCCTCACGGGAGAGGTCCCTGCTGCCGTGAAATCAGAGGTCCAGGCAAGTCCCCTACCACCTCTCAAAACAATAGAACCTGCCATTTAGGCCTGCTGCTACTGGGGGGCAGTAATCTGCCACAGTCCTATAGGCCAAGTCGTTGTGGAAGCTGCAGTTTATAGCTTTCTTGCTGGACTTAAATCTAATTTGATCGTGAGTTCAATATCAAAAAGGAAATTTTTAAGAAAAAAAAAAGATGCATTTGCACAGCACCGCCTGGTAAGGCCCAATAACCCCATAGGAACCCTGAGGAAATCAATGCTTAATATGCCATTTGGTGTCTCATTGATCACTAACATTTCTTTGTTTTTCACCCTGGATCTTAGCTTGGAATCCAGACTCCTCTCTGGCAGCTTGTCTTCACTGTTAGGACAGGCTCAGGTCAGATATCACTTTTAACAGACCTTCAGGTTGCTCTTGTGGTTGAGTCAGGAACATGGGAGACCTGGGCTCTAGTCCAGTCTGCCACTGGCCAGTTGTGTGAGATTCAGCAGCAAGACCATTGGTTCCTCACCTATAAATTGAGGGTTCTAGATTAATCAGGGGTGGGGAACCTGTGGTCTCAAGGCCACATGTGGTCCTCTAGGTCTCCAAGTGCGACCCTTTGACTGAATCCAAGCTGCACAGAACAAATCCCCTTAATAAAAAGATTTATTCTGTAAAACTTGGACTCAGTCAAAAGGCAGCATTAGAGGACCTGTAAGGCCACATGTGGCCTTGAAGCTGTAGGTCCTCCACCCCCAGATAAGATGATTTCCAAAGTCCTTCCTGGTCAAATAAACATCTCTAAGCTCCATTCACTTTTCCTTGACTATTCAGGCGGATTAAGGGAAAGGTTTCAGTTGGCCTAACCACCCCCTCACCCCCACATTGCCTGGGAGGGTCTAGGGTGTTCTCCTGTTTTGTGATTTCCCATAACCTTCCTTACAGCAGCAGAAGAGTGAGAGAAAATTATAAAATAATGTGATGTCACTGAAGAGTTTTAAAAGGGCTCTAAATCTCCTTTCTCAGAAACAGGAGACTCTCTCTGCTGCCGCTCCCCTCTTCATCTCTACCCCCATCCCCCCATCAGCTGCATCTTCTTCTCCAGTCAGTTTTATCTCACTTCATTTGCATACACTAGCTAGAGTTAATTAGTATCCCACTTCAGCTCATAAACCGCCCCAGATAACAAGAGGGTTTCTTTTTCCCCCCTGAAACGTTCTTAAAGGATTTATAGCCTTTATACAAAACAATATTTTGAACAATGTTGAAACACTGTTTTTGAGCAGAGATGCAAACTGGCTTTAGGCAAAAAGGTAAGGAATCAGGAAAGCAAAAATAGTCTATTAGGTAGAGCCGGGAGTTATTAGATTTCATTCAAGGTCATTGCACGACCTTGGACACGTCATTAAACCTTCTGTTTTTTATCTTCTTTATTTGTAAAACCCTGTGGGTTGGGCAGAAGGATTTCCCAGGTTCTTTCCAGCTCTTAGATTCCATGACCTAGTACCAAAGCCTAGGGAGGGGGATCTCCAATGGGTCCCACAATAGCCCGGCTCTAAGCTATGTCAGTCAGAGAATCTCAGTTGTGTTCTGGCTCAGTCATTTGCCACCTGTTTGTCCTTGGGCAAATGACTTCCCCTTTCTTGGTCTGTTTCCTTACCTGCAACTTGAGAGGACTGGACTGGATGACCTCTACATTTCCTCCTAGCTGTTGGTCTAGTTACTTGTGAGGCTGCCTGTCTACCAGCTCACTGGAAGGGGGACGTCTGAAAAGCAAAAGAAGATGCCTGAAGATCCCCCTTCTTTTCGAGGGCTTGTAAAAGAATGGGGAAAAGATGGATGGAAATCCTGGAAATGAAAGACCTACTTCATATAGGAATGTATAAGTAATAGATCTTTATATTGCCAACACATTTCTGTACCATAGCTTAAAATAGAGGAAGGACAAAGCTCCCAGCCAGGGCTGAAGTACACCTAAATAAAGGCTGGTAAGAACATAGTGTAGAGTCAACTAGATGGTTCAGTTGAGAGAGCACTGGGCCTGGAATCATGAAGACCTGAATTCAGACATGACCTCAGATACTTACTAGCTGTGAGACCCTGGGCAAATCTAAGCTCCATTCTCTTTGCCTCTCTTTGCCTTAATCCACTGGACAAAGAAATGGCAAATCACTCTAGTGTCTTTGCCAAGAAAATCCTATTTGGTGTCAAAATCCAAGAAAGTAGCCATCAATTCACTTCATAGCCTAAAAAGTCTGTATGAAAATATTCAAGGAATGTGATCATGGGCAGCAAAGAGGTTGACTTTGAGATCCTATCCCAAGAATTGAATTTGACATTTGACAAGTGTCAATGAGACTTAGTGGGATAGTATTAACTGGAATATAGCTCTGAAAGAGTAGCATAGGGAGAAGGGGGGTGGGTAGCCTTTATACCCAGAAGATTGGCAAATGCTACACTGAAAATCTTGGGCAGCTATGTGGCTCAGTGGACAGAGCACTGGACTTGGAGTCGGGAATCCCTTCTGAGTTCAAATTAGATCATAGACACTAACTGAGTGACCCTGGGCAAGTGACTCAAGTCTCAAACCCTGTTTGCCCCAGTTTTCTTATCTGTAAAAAGAGCTGGAGAAGGAAATGGCAGACCACTCCAGTGCTTTCATGAAGAAAACCCCAAATGGGGCCAGGAAGAGTTGAACAACAAAAACACTGAAAATTTAACAATCAACTCTCTCAATCAGGTACAAGTTAGCTCCAACATACCCTGGTTTTCCCACTGTGGAGGTCTTCAAACAAAGGTTCTTTTCATTCTATCATTCTGTCTCAATGGCGTAATCGTAGTCTATGAGCACACATACACATACAGATACATACATGTATACATGCTGATAATCATTTCAGACCATTTGAACCCCAATAAAGACCAAAGCCTGAATTAATCAACCAGACATTCTTCACTTTGCTCTAAAAATGCCCTTTCCTCTGTCAGCAACTTCAAAGACCAAATCAATTTGTCTTCTATATGTTTGTGACCATTAAGGACAGGGACTTCTCTTGGTATCCTAGGGACACGTGCTATATGGGGGAAACTCAGATATCTTGAGATCATAATCTCCAATTGATGCTAATTTGTCCATTGTTCTGTCTTGCTGTATTTACAACTTACCCAACAAAGAAACTTCCTTTCTCATGGTATAGTTAAACATACATGGAGACCATAAATCTGAGAGACACAGATGTCCTGACTTGTGATTATCCTAAAGCATATTAAAAAACGTGTCATTCTTTTTATCAGTTAGAAGTTTCCTTCTGGCTCCATGACCATGTATCTGCTAGCTTTAAGGGAATAAATAATATAAATGTATGTCACCTAGCCTGTTTGCCTCTTCTAACCAAACTTACAGGTCGACAGTGCCAATATGCAATCTGTGTATATGTGTTATCTGCCCACACGTGTATCTGTACATGTATCTGTATATACACAGGACACATTGCTCCGAGTTAGAACTGGTTCTGTTTAGCATTGAAAGGCCTTCTCAGCCTGGACTCATAATCCCTCCATAATCCTTCTGACAGTTTGATCCCTCTGTGACCCAATCACTCTTGCCTATTTGTTGCCTCTCCCTTGTAAGTGCTACTCCATTGTCCAGTTGCGTGCCTTTGTGCCTTTTGTATGGGCTGTCTCCTGTGGCTGGCCCCTGCTCCACCCCCCCTTCAAGGCTCAGCCTTCTGCAGGAGGCCTTCCATGGTCCTTTCTGCTGCTAGTTCCCCTTTCTCTGAGATCACCCCCTTCATACATGTGTACATGCAATCACACACGTGTGTATAAACATACATGTGTGCATGTACATACAG
The DNA here is from genome assembly GCA_028646575.1 of Pseudocheirus occidentalis. Taxonomy (NCBI): domain Eukaryota; kingdom Metazoa; phylum Chordata; class Mammalia; order Diprotodontia; family Pseudocheiridae; genus Pseudocheirus; species Pseudocheirus occidentalis. The sequence goes on along the minus strand of CM053599.1, from coordinate 53,335,651 downwards.
ACTATAGAGACCAAATCTATGTATATAAATGTGTATAGATACACACATTGTTATACACACATGTATATACATTGTGCACATGTATATACACAACATATGTATATGCATGTACACATGTACATAGTACTGTGTGCTCACACATACATATACAGGTACAATGCAAATGTGCAGTCTGTGTGCGTGCACACGTGCGTGTGTTACATGCACATATGTGTATACATGTGTGGACACATCTGGGCATGTGTGCGCACACCACACATGTATATCCATGTCTATAATGTGTGTCTGTACATATACACATGTATATGCCACACACTATACATGCATGTATACCCTGGCACACAGTTCCCGTTTGATAAATGCTTGACTGACTGAGAGGGCAAGAAGTACAGGCATGATCTTTTTTCCAGTCCCGGGTCATCCCAGGGAGAAGCCAGCCTGGGCCCTGCCACTCCCCTGGGCCATAAACAGCAATAGTTTAGCCCATTTCTTGTAAACTGCATTGTGAACTATGATAAAAGGAACACCAGAGAGATCCTTCTGAGGATGTTTAGTTTGGAGAATAGAAGACTTAGGGACGTACCCGTGGCTTTGATTTTGAAGACCTGTTGTGAAGAGACCAGCTTTAGGAAGAGGTGGGAGCAGGGGCTAGAGACAGAGGGGAGCAGATTTCGGCTCAATAGAAAGAGGATTCTAACACCTAGAGCAGTTCACCATCAGAAAGAATGAGCCACCTTGACAAGAAGTAAGTTGCCTGTCACTGGAGGTGTTCAAGGAGAAGCTTGACAGCCACCTGTTGAGGATCCTGTGGGAAGAATTTCTCTTCAGGCAGGGTCTTGGACTAGATGGTCTTGCGGGTCCTTTCAAATATTCAGATTGTATGATTCTGATGCTTTCGCAGTTTTCACCTTTCATTTCTCCCAAGTTCATAAGGAAGAGCAGGGAAGGGACCTGTGATTTTCTTAGCCTTGAGGACTCCCAGGAGGGGAACCTCCTACTACCAGTGCAGGTCAGTATTTTCTATACAATTTATGCTCTTAGAGAGTTACCCAGAGCCCTGAGAAATTAAGTGACTTGCTCAGTATCTTGCAGACAGTATGCATCAGAAGAGAGACTTGAATCCATGGCTCCCTGGCCCCAAAACCAGGTGTCACATGGCTCCTAAGATATTCGATGAGATCCCCACAAATCCTGGCCTTGAATGGAGAAGTCAAGAATGACTCCCAGCATTAGGAGGATAGACTCCATGCACAGTTAAGGTGATGCCTAATTATCTAAGAGACCCAAGCAAGACAAACAGCCCTTGGATGTTCCAACCTGATGGGACCCCTGAGCCAGCTAACACACTCTGCCTCTAGAACTAATCACAGCTGCTGTTTTAACCCAATTAACAGTACATCCAGGGGCTCCCAAGAGATGCTGGGACTCAGAAGAGCTAGGCTCCTGTGCTCACCAAGCCTGGCCACGTGGTCAGCATGGGGAGCTATTTCATCTTACTGGCTTCAGAAACATTTCCTTGGCTGCAGGCAATCACTGCTAACCTACTTAATGAGAACTTTTCCAAAACATTCCATTTATGTCATTTCGTAAGCCCTCCGGGAAGCCTAGTTGTCCCTTTTCTGAATCTGAAAGGAAAAGTGCCCAGTGTGGTAATGAGCTTGAGACTATTTCTGAGAAGTTGTGTGTGTGTGTGTGTGTGTGTGTGTGTGTGTGTGTGTGTGTGTGTGTGTGTGTGGAGAAAGGAGCACTGGACCTGAAATGAGGAGGTCCTGGTAGACATCTGGCTGTCACATCTACCCAATAAAATACCAACTTCTCAAGCTGGCGCTGAAGCTCCTCCACAGCCTCAAGCCAAACTGCCTTGCCAGCCTTATATGAGGATCACTGGAAGGAACTGGGGCTCTTTACCCCAGAGAAGAGAAGACTTGAAGGAAAGGAGGGAAGTAGGGCATGTGAAAGACAAGCCAGCTCTCAAGAACTAGGAGCAATGAATGTTCCTTCCCCCAGCTAGACTAGAAACTACTTGAGGTCAGAAACTATTTCCTTTTTATTTCTGTTTCCCCAGTGGCTATCCAGTTGATTGCCATGGGATTGTGGGGTGCTACATGAGTTTAAAGAGAGACAGCTTCTACTCTCAATCCTGAATGGCGAAGTCCTTCTTCCGCTCTGAGATGTCCAGTGAAGGGGCCCCTACAGATCTTAGGCTTAAGGTGCCCTCCCTTCTCCTGGCAGAAATGGTTACTGCTTGTCTATGGCACGTTCTGGACATTCCTAGCCTTGGGGGCAGGAGCTCCTTGGTCCCTCAGGGAGGGCTACTTGAAAGCAGAAAGAATTTCTTGCATTGGAGAGGGTGGCCACTGAAATGGTAGGGGGACCCAACCCCAGGGGAGTGATTGACAAGAATCCTGTGAAATTACCTGAGCCACTCCACATAGTGGTTCCTGATCTCCTAGTTGGGGACAGTGACACTTTGACATGAAGCACTACCCCCCACCCACACATCACCTTTCAGTACCCTTTATGTTATGTACCCTTAATCTTCCCCTATTACAATGTAAGTACTTTGAGGACAGGGATTATGTTTGTGTTTGTAGTATGCACTTAGGAGATGCTTTATCTTCCTCAAACCATTCCCCTTCACATATTTGTTCCCACCAAAATTAATAACTTAATAGTCCCTGAATGTATCCCACCCTTCCTCCTCCTCCATTTGCCTTCCTCCCAGTCTCCTCCCTCCCCCCCTCTCTCTGTGTCTCTCTCTATCTCTGTCTCTGTCCCCTCTCCCCACCTTCTCTTCCCCTCCCAAACAATGTAATCCTTTTAAACTCCACCTATTAAAATCCCACCTATCCTTCAAATTCACATTCAATAAATACCTATTAAGCATTTACTTCTTTGTTCAGAGCATGGTGCAGTTATAGAGTTTACAATCTAGGAAGAGGAGGTTATGTTTGCAATGCCTTCATTATAAAATAGTATGAAAGGCCCAAATTAAGCTCAGCTGAAATCCAGGCCCCTCTCCCAGAAACGCTTCCCTAATCTCACACCCCTCCCTCCCCAGGCCAGGTGATCCCTCCCCCTCTTCATGTCCCTCAACACTTTTTTTTACCTCTCCTATGCACTTAACAGGGGTCAGCAGACTACAGTTTGTGTTGGGAATCAGGCCTCTGGATGTGGCCCGCAGACTATATTCTGTTTTGAACCCTAGTGTCAGATCTCTCTCTATGAGACTGAATTCCTCAGGAATGAGGACTATGCATCATTCGGTTCTGTGACTTGCACTGGGTCTAGCCTAGTGCTCTGCACGTAGTCTTAAACATTAATTGAATTGTCCTGTTATCCTGGGCTAAATCCTGCACAATTATCCAATTATCCTGGACACAGTTAGTTACAAAAATAACAAAATTTAATTTAAAATTCATCCAGTCTCCTCTGCTACCACCAGCCTTCACCCCATATGAGCTTAATGAATTTGTGCAATTTTTTTTTAAATGTCATCAAGATTTTTTTTTCCCAGAGTTCCATTTTATGTCTGTTCTGTTTAGCTCCTGAACACTAAATGGGCCTAACGTCCCCCCGGGTTGGGGGTGGGGTGGTTGTCTGCAGCCTCAGGTCACCCTACCCAGTGTTCTCACAAAGCTAGCAGCTCTCTGCCCTCTAGGACCTTTGTTCCCCTACGTGTACCTGGCATATAATTTCTCAGTTCAGAGGCCTTTAAAAGAAGGACAGTGTATTGAGAAAGGGCTTGGATTAGATGGATATGCATAGCCAGCTGTGTCTAACTACACAGGCTAAGTCAAGGATGAGCCCATAACTGTTAGGCAGCATCAGGAGCATGGTCCTGGCTGCTGGAGATGCCGAATGGCAGCATCTGTCCCGAAGAGGGGCGGGGAAGGAAGAGGGGAGGGATACACTACAGGGATCTGATTGGGTATCGGGAAGCCAGGACAGGCTGGGTGGTGGAATGAGCTCACCCGATGCAGAATGCATGCGTAATGTCACCCTAAAGTGTGATTAAAAGCGCTTTAATCAAATTAAGACACCTCAGCAGTAAGGATGTTTTATTAATTTACTCTTAATTGTGTTGCTAACACTCTGCCCACACCCTGAGAGAGAATTAATACAATTTACATCCTGTCATACTTCTCTCAAAATTACTTCTTCCTCAATTAACTCATACATCAGCCTGTTATGGAATATTCTAGGCCCCTGCCATTAGAATATGCACTTAGCCAGGAGACCCAGACTTTTTCCCTTTCATTTAATGCTTCAAACTACCTACTCTAGAGCCTTCTAGTTACAGGTACATGTTTGTAGCTAGATACATTCTCTCTCTCTTTTTTTTAAATCATTTTTTATTATGAACTTAGGCCATCAACTAACATAAAAGTTTCCATGTGCTAAGAAAAAGAGGATTGCATGTAAAACTCTATCTTCCTTGGGCAACTTCTCTTTCTTAACATATACATCAAATTTATTATGGTAGTAACATTATCTTTCTTATCTGTTTCACTTTTAGAGCTTCCTTCTACTATCTTCTGTGTATTTTTTTTATTTTAAATATGTCACCAAAGCAAGTGACCGTCTCCCTCTTAATACTAAGCACATTGTCCTCTCTAAGCTAGATATCTTCCATCTTTTGGAGAGTGCTAAAGTCTTATTGACCATGCTGGGGCTCCTGTATGATTTCCTCAGCTTCCATCACGTGAAGAACGGAGGTTTCTATCCCTAAAGTGACACAGTGAAATACACACACACACACACACACACACACACACACACACACACACACACACACACACCCCAACGTGAACACAAGCATCCACCATCATCTCACTGAGATGTAAAGGCAAAATCCAAATCCAGGTTATAGGTCCATAGATCGAGAGTTGGAATGGAACTTAGAAGTCATTGAGTGCAACTCCTCCATTTTGCAGATGAGGAAACTGAGTCCCAGAGAAGTATGTGATTTGTCTAAGATCACCCAGTAGCAAAGCCTAGTGTTCTGAGTTCAAATTCAAGACTTTTTCCATTTACACTACCCTGACATCCACGTCAAGATTGTGGAGATGGAAGGGAATGAATCTTGGGGTTTTTGGAGTTGGGTTTTTTCTCTTTTTATTAATTAATTAATTTTTAGTTTTCAACATTCACTTCCACAAGATTTTACGTTCCATATTATCTCCCCATCTCTCCCCTCCCCCCATTCTAAGACAGTGTACATTCAGGTTATCCCCTCCCCCAATCTGCCCTCTCTTCTATCAACCCCCCTTCCCCGATCCACACCCTCTTATCCCCTTCTCTTCTGTTTTCCTGTAGGGCAAGATGTATTTCTATATGCCATTGCCTGGATAGCTTATTTCCCAGTTGCATGTAAAAACAATGTTTAACATTCATTTTTAAAACTTTGAGTTCACATTCTCTCCCCTCCTTCCTCCCAACCCACTCTCATTGAGAAGGCAAGCAATTCAATATAGGTTATACATGTGTAGTCATGCAAAACACTTCCATGACACCCTTGTTATGAAAGACTAACTATATTTCCCTCCATCCTGTCCTGCTCCCATTTATTACATTCTTTCCTTTGACCCTGTCCCTCCTCAAAAGTGTTTGCTTCTGATTACCCCCTCCTTCCATTTGTCCCCCCTTCTGTCATCCCCTGCTCTTATCCCCTTCCCCCCTACTTTCCTGTAGGGTGAGATAGATTTTCATACCCAATTGAGTGTGTGTGTTATTCCTTTCTTAAGTCAAATCCAATGAGAGTAAGGTTCACGCATTCCCTCTCACCTTTACTCTCTTCCCCTCCATTGTAAAAACTTTTTCTTGCCTCTCTTATGTGAGATAATTTACCCCATTCTATCTCTCCCTTTCCCCTTCTCTCAGTACATTCCTCCCTCTCACCCCTTAATTTTATCTTTTAGATAATATCCCTTCGTATTCAACTTACCCTGTACCCTCTATTTATCTCTATCTCTATACCTGTCTATCTATCTATCTATCTATCTATCTATCTATCTATCTATCTATCTATCTATCTATTTCCTCCAACTACCCTAATACTGAGAAAGGTCTCATGATTTACAAATATCATCTTTCCATATAGGAAAAGAGACTGTATCTTGAAGACATCAAATGACATCTCCAATGTAATTCATAATAACATTTTTTTTTCTTTTCATGCTTACTTAAAGGGTTATTTATATCTGAGACAATGAGGAGCACAGTTCCAGGGCAACCACTACTGATTATGTCTTACACTCTTCTTCCTGACAATTCTTTAAATTGACAGTGATACAAGTGACCATTTTTAAATTCTACTACTCAAGCCCTAGTAGAGAATGTTTCTTCCTCACTTTCCTCTGTTCTCCCTCCTCAGGCCTGTTAGTGGCATCTCTGGTGTTACTTAGCCTCAATTAACTTAACCTTAACCTTCAAAATTACACACTGCCTGAGAGAAACCTCATAAGCAAAAACACAGAAAAATGATCCAGGAATTCAAAGGTCACAGAATTACAAAAGTACGTATTTCAAAAAATAGATCAAATTCTTAACATGGGCTTGTTAATTGACATGGAAGCAATTTAAGATCTCAAATAGAAAAATCTTTTCTTTTTTGAAGGGCTGTGATACAGAGCATAGAATTATAGACTCATAGGTTGGGGGACTGAAAAGTATCTTTAAAGACATTTTATGTAGCCTTCTCATTGTTAGGAATGAGAAAACTGAAGCTCAGAGAGGTGGTGATTGCCCCAAGGATGAGGAACCTCTGGCCTGAGGCCACATGTGGATCTTCTAGGACCTCAAATGCAGCCCACTGACTGAATCCAAAGTACACAGAACAAATCCCCTTGATAAAAAGATTTATTCTGTAAAACTTGAACTCAGTCAAAAAGCCAAACCAGAGAACCTAGAAGGCCACATGTGACTTGGAGGCTGCAAGTTCCCCACCCCTGCCCCAGACACTTAGGAACTAGACAGTTTGCTGATAGTGTAGACCTCAGCCATCAAAGTCTCCTGATTCAGAATGATGGAGTTGTTGGCTTTCCCACCGCTAACCCCCAAAATTTAGCTCTATCTTGCTCAGCCTCTTATAAAAATGAGTTGAAGAGAATCTAATTGTCTGATTTGTTGTTTTACTTGTTTCAGTCTTGTCCAACTCTTCATTATACTATTGGGGGTTTTCTTGGCAAAGACACTAGAGTGGTTTGCCATTTCCTTCTCCAGCTCATTTTACAGATGAGGAAACTGAGGCAAACAGAGTTAAGTGACTTGCCCAGGGGCATGCAGCATAAGTGTCTGAAGCTGGATTTGAATTCAGGAAGATGAGTCTTCCTGACTCTGGGCTGGCACTCTATACACTGTGTCACAGAACTGCCCCAGAATTTAAAGACCCAGGTTCAAATCCAGGCTCAGCTGCAATCCTGGCTCCTCATGTCACCTCTCAGGGCCTTAGTTTTCTTATCTGGAATACGTAGACACCTGTACTTGCCATACCTACCACATGGATTGTGGTGTGAATAATGGATGTGAAAACGTTCTATAAAAGTAAGACACTGAACATCTGATTCTAAGTCAAAGAACTTAGAATCCCAGCTATTCTCCATACGACTTGGGTGATCTTGGGCAAGTTGAACTCACCTCATTCTTCCGGGGCTGTTTCCTCATCTATTAAATGATGGATTTGGACTAGATGATCTCAAAGTTTCCTTCCAACTCTAAATCCTATAAATATGACCTCTGGTGATGGATACCTAACTACTTGACAATCCTGCTTCTCCACAGGGGGAAGCCTCACGTAATCAGTTGCTGAGTATGTAACGTTTCTTACTCCACTGATCTCAAATGATGGTAAGTAACATAAGGCATGAATATGAAGTTTAGAATAAATCACAATTATTACCACTAGTTGGACTTGCACAGTGGTTGGAAAAAAAACCTTCTGGAAAGCAATTTGGAATTGTGCTAAAAAATAAGTGAGTAATGAATACATATCTGAGCATGGGTATATATGTGTACATAGAGGGTTCAGGATCAATTAATTGGGAAGAGATGATACTTCAAAAGGTGAAATTTTGAAGAGGGAGAGGACTTGAATGAGAGGAGACAGGGAGAGACAAAAT